>CM062820.1:1108386595-1108986595 GCA_031772625.1 Pinus tabuliformis | reverse complement strand
TTGATTGAAAATCCCATGGGTTATCACATGGATTCCTTACCTCAACCTCCATCTTCGTGTTCTATTGATCCTCTAGATTACACTATCTTGTGTTCTTCCATTCCAAACTCTACACTTGTTGTGAACGAGGATCAAGTTATCGACAAAGTTGGTTTTGCACATCCAACCTGTGGTGTCATTCATGAAGAGTATGGTTGAGAGCCTGAAATTTAACCCATGGCGAAGGATGATTCCTTCCATCCACGCCTCCTCTATTTTTCCCTGACATCTTTCATGATTCTACCATCCCTCATTTCACATGTGTATCTCTGTCTACATATGCACCCATTGTTGATCACTCGCAGAACATACCGGAGGTCATTCCATCATCCGACAACAAAGAGGAAAAATCATTCATTGAACATCCACTTAATTTTTCATCTGCTTTTTTGAGAAACGCAGAGGGTGAACATTCTTGCTTCTCATCTACTCCTATATGTGATTCATCAAATCATGGGGATGTCGACAAACATCATGAATTTTCTGATCTTGGTTGTCGTGATATCTCTACTTCTTCATTTGATCATGATGTTGATTCAATGTTCCTAATCTGTCTAAGACACTGGTCTATGAGGACCTATCTGTCAACGAAATTGAAACCTCGCAGACTGTTGAGGCATTTGAGCCCGAGTTGATGGTTATGTCAGGCCCTCGCTGTCCTGAGGTTTGTTTCACTCCCAATCAGGAAATTTTTCAAACACCCAAGGCTCCTCATCACTCATTTGTATGCACTGAAGATCAATATAACACTCAGATTTTGCTTCCTCCACTCAAACTACATGATCCCATTGCTCATGCATTGGAGGAATCTTACACAACAAGCACACTTGCGCAATGTAAGTGGTCTACCTTTCTCACGTTTCCTTTCATGTTACAGTTAAGAGAATGAGTACACTTAACATCTGCACGCAATGTAGCATAGTACCATGGAAAGTCCACAGAGTACATGCCATGCGCGTTCACTCACTTATGTTTTGTGGACACATTTAGACTCGGAGTGTGTTTGACTTCACTGTTATATCTTTCATGTTTGTTGGTTCGCACAATTGTATTATTTTCGAACCATGCCTTCACCAACATGGGTCGACCAATGCACCGGTGGCTGCATTGGAAGTATCACTTTACATAAGTAGACCCATGCACGTTAGCTTAGGAGTAGGATTAGTGTTTTCTTTTGGGTTTTTTTCTTGCATGCATGTTTTCTTCTTACTTTGCATGTTTGTTTATTTTCCTGCTTGTTTTCTTACTCACTTTTCTTGGGCTTTTACTCTTGATTTTTTTTTGCTTGTTTACATTCGTAGGTTAGTTTCACATGAAACCGTCTGCGACTCTTGAAACAAGCTGGGTAAAGTACAAGAGGACTTATGCAGTTATCAATACTTGGTTATCTATCATCCTGCCTCTGTATGAAGAACTTTTTGTCTTCATTCCATGATACATCAATGGAAAATGTGTGTTGTTCGAAGTGAACCTTGGTGAAAACACAACGCTTTCGCGCTAACTAGTATCACCTACTCAAGTCAGTTGTTTTGGGTTAATCCTTGTCATCTCAATCAAGTAGAGTAAGGTGAGGTGGGAACCTTAACAAGCACGTCAAAGGTATATACAAACTAATTCTCTGAAGGAACAACCTCAATAAGTTGGGATCCCTCTTACGCCTCTGAAATGAATAAGTGCTATGCACAGTTATGGAAAATGAAAAATGGAAAAAACCAAAACATTTTTTTTTTTTAAATCAGAAAAATGAAAATAATAAGGTGAAAGAAGAGAAAGGATTCCTACGCAGAGAGGTGATGCAAGTAACTCCGCCAGGGTACTAACCAGGCTCGCTGGCAGCAGAGCGATGCTTGTGTTCTTGTGTGACTCCGCCAAGGTACTGTCCAAGCCTGCTGGTAGCAGAGCAACACTAGAGATGAAACTAAAACTCTAACAATCATGTGACTTGTGCACCAATATACCACTCATCCCCAATTGAGAAAACTATGTTGTCTTGGCCTGGAATGTGTGTCAACTGACCAAGAGCTTGGCAGATGCTACAATTTACAATCAAGCAAGTGTGGAAACCAAGACAAACAGAGAAATGAACCATACTTCCGGATGTGTTAGACTAGTGTTTCACAAACAAGGTCCATATAGAGCCAGAGTTCTACCAGTGTATCGCCAAGTGTTGTAGCGGCTATAACCACCCTCCAAAATTTTTCCTTAGCTTTGTTTTGGAGCCTCCCTACCAACCATCCTTAGTAGCATGTCTTTCACTATCAAGTACATATGCTTCAGCTGCGTTTCGGTGGCCTGCCAGCCTGTGCATGTCAGCTTATTTGTCTCCCTCCCACGGGCCCGCTTTCCAAACTTAGGCTATTTGCTAGCTGAGCCATTCCCCCTGAAAATTGCACAATTCTAGAGGAGAACCAACCTTCCCTCCATAAATTGCACAAATAAACTAGATAGCTGTTGGGCTCCAAAATTGTGCAAAACAGTCAGGCAGTCCTCCTTTAGAAAACTGTGCAATATGACCCAGCACTAGGCCTTACCCCAGAAATTGCACAATTGTGGAGGCAGTGACCTATTCCCTCCAGAAATTACGTAATTCATGCTAGATAACTAGCTCTACTCAGCCCAGAAATTGTACGATTCTGGGAAGTAGTCACCTGCTGACCCCAGAAATTGTGCAATCCCTCTGGGACAACCAACCCAACTCAACCCAGAAATTGCGCAATTTTGGGAGACAGTTACTTGCTAACCCCAAAAATTGTTCAATCACTTAGGGGTAGCTAGCCTAACTCAAATCAGAAACTGCAAAAATTTTCATCCCAACCTTACAGGTCGTTGCATGTGCCTTTAGGTTGAAAGGTTACCTCCGGGACCAAACAAAACTGATTTTCATGTATAAGTTGTTTTTCCCAAAATAGTAAAAGGAAGAATGCAAAAGTCATCGCTAGGTCTGAGGGATCTATTTTTAGTAGCTAGAGGTTACATGCAAAGATCATTTTAGAAACCTCTCACCAAGTGTCGCTTTTTCCTAGATTTGTGGCATGCGCATCATAAACTCGATCTTATCAAAAATTATGAATCGAACGCTACAAAGCTCATTCCTCACATTGATCTTGTAGCTCTGACATCCCACATCACATCTAAGAGCCTTCAGCACGTTTAGCTTAGCTGTTTCAGGCTAAGTCTTCTTCTCATGTCTTGCGCTACATTTTTGTCATTTTTTGTGTTTCACTTTGTGTAAGTTTTGTTTTCTTTATTTAAATGAGAACTTGTTGTCATTTTAATGTATGTTAGCTTATAAAAGCACCATTTCAGTTTTCGTTTACATCTCACTATTGGCGCATGCATGACATTGTTTTGCACCAACGGTCATCGTTATGGCGACTCGCTTCACACACATGCATGCTTTCTCGTTTTCTGAATCCTATACTTACTATTTGCATGCATGATCATTCACTCTTGTTTACACTCAGTTTCACCATGCATTCAAACTTCTCATCTTTTATGTCACCCGTCGACGGGTCTGGGATGCCTTGGCCTGGACCTTGCCTTACCCGGCTAGCATTGCACATTTCTAGAAGTGAAGGCTCTGCCTTCCCTCTAGAAATTTCCCAAGTCTAGCCCAGAACCGACCTCCAGGCTTGCATTGCACAATTCTGGGAGGTAGTGCCTTGCTGGCCCTAGAAACTGCACAATGCATTTTGTTGGTTTGCATGTCACTGCTTATTGAAATTGTACATTACGTAGTTTCAATCCTCAGCATGCTAGGCTAGAATGTGCATTATGTAGTTCAAGCAGTTAGTCAGCCTCCCGACAGCTCGAACTATGCTTTGCGCAATTTTGGTAGTCAGTCTCCCAACCTCCCAATGAGAATTACACAATCTTTACGAATAGTCACACAGGTATGTTGCATGTCAGTCCTTCAATTTGTTTTGGTTTTCAACTAACATATTGCTTGCCATGAGTGTTGCTATGTCTCCAAGTATCACAGGTGTTCGTCTGCCTCTCAACAACACAAGTATAATGGATTCCAGGAGAGCATAGCCAAAGACACCGTTGAGAGCGCAACTGGGGATGTAGTTGATCAATTGTCCATGAACTTTCCTATCTATGAAGACATCAAGTTTTTCATGGAAAAGGATACCAAGATGAAATGGCAGTGGAATTATAGCAAGCAGCATCGTCAGCAGCAGCAGAAGGTATCACACTTGCATGCGACAAATGCAAGAGGAAGGTTGTTGACAACGCAGAGGCGGAACAAAGTTGCAATCTCAAGCAAATCCACTTGTGATGAAAGCAGCTTTGGAGATTGAGGCTATGAGGTGACTACACGATGAGAGGATCACGCGAAGTAAGAGAGAGAAACAGATAAGGAGTTTCAGGTGCTGAAGTGGCAACTCAAAAAATAACAAGCATTGCACAGACAAGTTGTAGCGGGAACTAGTACAGCAAGATGCGCAACATGCACAGACTGATGAAACTGTGCCCATACAGGTTATGGGCCCATTGAACAACTGGCATGGAGCAAATAGGGTGAGTATTACTTTCAATCGCATGCAAGGGTGTTCGGGAGCATGGATGTCATTGTGTGCACGGATGCGATCCCACCCATTCGGCACACTCACCGAGATGAAGACAAGAAGCAATTCTGACTAGAGCTGAACATGTATTTCAAAAAATTGATGCGCATGGTCACTAGCACACACTTGCAAATTAGCACAAACACTATGCATCAGTATGTTTCTGGTCCAGCTGCACTCAATTTGATGAGACACATGTTATCAGATGAGTTGGACAGAGGAGCCATATAAGTGTACCCAAATGCAATGGAAGAAAGAGTTCGCTTTCAACAGGATGTCACCATTGAGCGCATGGACACCATCACTGATGACCAAGCTTGGCATCATTTTGCCACCGTCGATCATCACAAGGATGTCAAATATTTGGTCTTACCACAACTATCCAAGTGTTAGTGATGTCTTGCATGGCTTGCTCAAGCCAATTTGTCTCACATGGGTCCATGTGCAGATTAGATGTAACATCTTGTAAAGTGGAATTACAAGGGTCGATAGTTGAATGTAACAGTCATAGAGTAATTGAAGATTCATGAGGGTAGGTGAACAGTCACAAAGGGGAATGTCTAGGGCCACCCCACCCTTTTCTATTTATAGTAACTCATAACTCATTGTATAGGCTTTTGGTCAACCAAGCTTCCGATAGGAGTATCTTAGAGAAAGCTTGGAGAGTATTGTAACGAGCCTTGGCTTCTCCACTGTGCAAAGCTAGTACATCTCTTTGGAGGAGCAGGCAGCAGTGACAATAATGTTTCATTATCAGGACTAGTGGTTGGTCATGGTTGTATTGTATGATTGGAACTTTCACTTCTTAATATAACAGAGCTAGCACATTGCATGCATATGTTGTTATTGAATTTCAGTTAACTTGGTTACTCTAATGATATATCTATATATATATATATATATATATTCTTACACATGTATGTATAGACTCTTTCTATATATGTATGTATGAATGTTCCTAAGATGTGTTGTTGGTTTAACCATTACTTTGGATTTTTGTTGCACCTTCCTTCCAGTTTGTGATGCATTTTTACTCATGTGTTCCCTTCCAAGCTATGTATTTACATAGGTTTCCAAGGGGTGCATTCACTCCACCTTCCATGTGTTAGAACCATTCATGCACCTTCCTTGGCTTGCTGTGCATGTCACACCCTTGCTACCAAAAAGGATGTATCACTTGCCTCTGCACGCAACCGTGTTCAATGACATACCATACAAGCCACTGCTAGGACTCCTACACCAAACGGTCTGAGGTCTAATTGGGACTTCTTACCGAGGAGATCACCTGAGATGTTGGTGGGTCCAACACCATCAACACTTTATTAACTTTATTACATGGAATTTTGACCAGGGTTGTTACAGAACCCTGCCCCTTGGGGGAACACCTTCCTCAGTGTTCAAAGACACCTACAACCAACATGATTACTAAAAATAAAAACGTACTACCCATGGAGATTTATAACTTAGCTCGATGCAGTATTTACAATGAATCAACCTATTGAGAAGCAACCCAACATGACAAACATAACAACATAATAATCATAACGATATGAAATCCATACCACTTGTTGGAGCTTTATAACATAGTTCATGGCAGTATTTAAATCCATATACATGTGTACATATACCAAAGCATACACCAAAAAAATTTGCTCACCCAGTGAATAGAGAAGGATACATAGCCTGCATTTGATCTACCATCTCCCAAGTAGCTTCATTGGGCATAAAGTTCTTCCAATTCACTTTAACCTACTTGATTTCTCGATTTTGGAGTATGAGCATCTTTTTCTGTAATATACACTGATGTTCCGGCTGGAATTCTCCATCTAGCTCCACCTACAATATAGATCATTCAATCACATTATCAACATCTTGAACATACTTCTTAAGCAATGACACATGTAAAACATCATGGACTTTTACTATCAAAGGAAATGCAAGTCAATAGGCTACTATTCCAATCCTTTCAAGAATACTGAAAGGTCCACAAAATCGGGATGTCATCTTGGCACATGATCCAATCCTCAAGGAGCTCTTCTGGAGCTTGATGCATAAGTACACTTGTTACCCAACCTGAAATTTCTTAAGCATCTTGTTCTGATCTACATAAAAATTTTGTTTGTCCTATGTTTCCTTTAGGTTCTTCTTGATTACCTACATTTCTTGTCCCATCTCTGCCAACATGTCTAGTCTTATCAAAACCTTGTTCACTAGATCACTCCAACTGATGGGAATATTACAACTCTGCCAATAGAGTGCCTTAAACAGACTCATCCTCAATGACTCTTGATAACCATTATTATAAGAAAAATCCACCAGCGGAAGTTACTCTTCTCATATCCTTTGTTGATGCATCACATACATCCTCAACATGTCCTCCAATATCCAGTTGAACCTCTCTGTCTATCCATATGTCTACAAATGATAAGTTTTGTTGAAGGCCAACTCTGTCCCCAAACCTACAAACAACTCCTTCCAAAAATTGGAAGTGACTTTATCATCCCTGTTTGACACAATATTCCTTGGAACAACATGCAACCTTACCGCATCTCTGATAAATACATGTGCCACATCACTAGATGAATACATAGATTTTACTGGAATGAAGTGCACTACCTTTGTCAACATGTCTACCACAACCATGATGGAATCATGTTGTCTAGATGTCCTTGAAAAAACTATGATGAAATCCATGGAAATGACCTTCCACTTCCACTCTGGAATCGGAATCAGTTGTAGTAGTCCACCTAGATGCTTACATTCTTCTTTCACCTGTTGACATTCCAAACATCCAGCCACAAACTCTTCCACATCCTTCTTTTGATTCAACCAATGATAAAACTTCTTCACTATTTTCAGTGTCTTCTGGTATCCTGGGTGACTTGAACATGATTTTGCATGAAACTCTCGTAAGATAGTCTTCTTTGTTGGGTGTGGAGCATGATTATCTTATTTATTCATAGGATCGCATTGGAGCCCAATTCAAAATGTGGCAACAACACCGCCCATAATATTTGTGCTACAAGGGGGGTCCAGGGGGGTGGCATTGATCTTTAGGAGGTGCCCCCCCCTTGGCAGGGGATCAAGGGCAGTGCCCCCGAAGCTAAAAATAGATGTAAAATTGCCTTGTAAAATGTTGTAATTTCATAGTCAATCTGGGTCATTCATTAGGCAGAGATCTGACGGTAGAAGTTATGTTTAATTTAGGGTTTTTTGCCCTAGAAGGCAACCCCTCGTTATATATGAGGGAATTGTATTGTGTCTATGTAGATCCGTATTCTGAGTGATAAAGAGAGAGGATATTGTGTGAGAGCGAAGAGGGAATTACATCGGATATGTTGTAGGTTGTATCTCTTCAGTTTGTTGGATAATATAAAAGGAAGGATTGGTTGTTTCTCCGTGGACGTATCCCAAATTGGGTGAACCACGTATATCTGTGTCTCTCTTGATTTATGTGTTTTTTGTGTTTATATTTCTACAATATATTTTATGTGTTCCATTGCTATATAATATATAATTTACTAACATTCTTGACCTCATTGTTGTCTGGCACATATATCCTATCCCTAAATCTGATCAAACCATTTACTATAAGACTATAGTCCATAGCCTGATCACCTATACCTTAGTGTAACCTATGCATAAGCTCCATGTGCATCCCATCCTATTGTCCTACCTGTAAAATCTGATTTTGTAAGTCTGTCCCATAAGAACTCATAGTTGTTATATGATTCACCTATATCATCCTGCTAAGAGCATCTGCAACCTTGTTCTCTTTACCTTTAATGTACCTGATCTCAATTAAAACTCACTAATCGTGACCAACCATCTAGCTTGCCTCGCATTCAAATTCAGATGGTCAAATAGATATCTAAATCCACTGTGATCACTCATCAATATAAACCTCATGCCAAGAAGATAGTGCCTCCACATCTTCAATGCATGGATGATCACTGGCAACTCAATATCATGTGCCATATAAATATGTTCATGCTCATTCAATTTCCATGACTCATAGCACACTACCAATCCTTCCTTTATAAGGACTCCACCAATTCCTCTCTTGTAAGCATTTGTACACACCACAAACCCTTTTTCCGGATCTGCAATCTTTAACACTAGAGAATTCGTCAACAACTGCTTCAATCGCTCAAAACTTGTTGCACATTATTTTGTCCATTCAAATTTCCTACCTTGCCTTTGCAGTGACGTAATAGGATATGAAATCTGAGAGAATTTCCTTATGAATCTCCTATAGTAACATGCTAGCCCCACGAATGATCTTACCTCATCCATATTACTAAGATTTTCCCACTCCATGATAGCCCTTATCTTTTTTGGATCCATTTCTATGCCTTCCTTGGAAGCAACATGTCCCAAGTAATGTTCCTTTATCTAAAAGAATTTGCATTTACTGAGCTTAGAATACAACTTGTTCTCTCTCAAAAATCTCAATATTGTTGCTAAGTGTTCGAAATGTTCTTCCTCATTTTTAGAATATATCAAGATGTCATCAATGAATACAACAACAAACTTGTCCAAATAAGGTTGCAACTCACTATTCATCAAGCACATAAAAATTTTTGGAGCATTATTCAAACCAAATGCTACTACAACAAACTCATAATTCCCATGCCTGGTCCGGAAAGTTATCTTATAAAATTTCTCTTCTTTAATGTGTACCTGATGGTATCATGATCTCAAGTTAATATTCAAGAACACTACTGCTCCCTTCAACTGATCGAACAAGTCATCAATCCTCGACAATATATACCTATTCTTAATGGTCACCTTGTTCAACTACCTGTAAATTGTAATCAACACACAACTTCAGAGTGCCATCCTTCTTCTTCACAAACAACACTAGTGAACCCCATGGAGACACACTTGGCCCAATGTATCAATTGTCAAGCATTTCTTTCAACTGTAACTTCATCTCTACGAACTTTGGAGTGCTCATCCTGTAAGGTTCCTTCGATGTTTTTGTTCCCCCTGGTATCAACTCAATAGAAAATTCCACTTCTACGTGAGTTAGAAACTATGAAATATTTGTTAGAAACACATCCTGAAACTATTGTAAGATCGGGTACTTGCTTAATACCTTTTCATCCTCATCATCCTTACCTTTATCACTAGAAATATGTACTGAAAATAACACACACCCTTTTCTACGACTGTGATTTTCCTACATAGTTGTCACCATCCTAACTCATGTTTCCTTCTTCTTACCCTACAAGGTTCTATGTTCTCAATTTTCATCCAAACACTCAATGGACTTGTCATAACAATCCAGTTTCGTCCTATGAAGATACAACTAATGCAAACCCAAAATCATACTATATGATCCCAATGGCAACACATTCAAATGTGTTGAGGTAGGTATACCATTCAACTCAAATGCATAAGATATTGCCCAGTGATGCACTCTCTTCTTTGTACCTATAGCCAATTTCACTAACCAAGATTCTACATTCACTTCCTTATTCAAACCGCAGTTATCCACCAAGTCAGGGTTAACATAACTATAATTAGATCCAGTGTCAATCAAAATATAAACAACTTGATCACAAATCTTACCGTGCATATCAATGATAGAAGCATGGTGATCCACCTGCTTGTTATCCAATGATTCATAGATACAAGGAATACTCTACCCAACATCCCCAACAGTCTATGCCTTTTGTGCACTATAGATTTGAGGCTTACCACCTATTGTAGTGACTACAACACCCTCCAAAATTTTGGCCTACACTCAAATTTTGGAGCCTACTGTGGATCATGTGATTGGTCGTTCCTTAGTCACTCATTGGTTAGCTAATGATTTCAAGCTCCCTTCATGGATCTCAAGAGTAGTTTACACTTTTACCTTTATATAGCAAGTGTCATCTTCAAGCATGGTAATTATCGCTTGTAATTCAAAGAGGATTATTGGATTGATTCAAGGGGTAATATTTGTGAAAATGATTTGTTCTCATCATATAGACATGTTTTTCACTCATTTCCAAAGTTTCACGTACTATTACACAAGTGTCTTCATTATCCTCACAAAGTCTATCATGCAGCCACACTTGTTGTAAGTTTTTAGAAAGGTTGTTGCATTAATTGAAGTATGCTTTCATATGTTTTGGCTGATCTATGTTGTATCACTAATTTTCCAAGTGTGTGATCACGATCAATTTCTATCATTGTTCATATCGGTTCCACTAATCCCACACTTAGCCAAATTCTAAAGGATTCCTAGCAACCTAGCCTCATCCAGCCTTCCTAAACTGCACACTTCACATATGCAACCCTTAAGCCTTTTCCTTTCTTGTTGGAACTACGCAATGCGTAAAAATCTCATTCTCCCTTGGCATGCAAAACTATGCAAATTATTCCTCCAATGTCCTTCCCTCAGTCTGAACTCACTACCTCCAGAAACTGTGTAGTTTTGTCCCTCAAGCCTCTTAGCTGCCCAATCCTGCTTTCCTCCTGAATTTGTGCATTCCCCCCCCAGGGCCCCATCCCACAGCAGCCACTACTTGCTTAAACTGCACAATTTTGTCCCTCAGTGGGCACTGCGCAAATTTTTCCCTTAGTGAGGGTTGTGTATAAATTTCCCTTAGTTTGCCTTGAGCTTCACACTAGGAAGTCTTGATGATCAATATTGACCCTTGGCTACATATTTTTCATAATCATGCAGTCACTAGGCCTTCTCCCCTAACCTTTCACTCAGTCCTGAACCGATTGATGAATCCAAGTGCTCTATCTTAGGTTAGGGGTTTCAACCTGATGTCATCTCATCATGAGTGAGTTGTAGACATGGGTACTCTCTTACACTATGGAAAGATGATAAAGGAGATTGAGAAGGAAGACATACTAGATGACACTCAAGGAGCTGAGGGGAAAATACAATCATCATATAAGAAGACCAAGGAACCCAAGGGTATGATAGAAGATCGAGACCGCATGAAGACTCCATTTGATTCACAACCCTTTGGAGGGTAGGTACGAAAAAGGAAGCACATCTTTCATGAAATACACCTCTCAGTGTAGTAAGAAGGATAGATTACCATTATCATATCATTATGTCTCGCAAACATTAAAATTCATTCCATATGTTTTTGCTAAGTGTTTCGTTCCCTTTTATATGTTAGGATAACTATCGTCTTTTCGCATGTTTGACTGATATTTAATGTTGAGATCATTTTCTGGTGGTTTCAAATGTTTTTCGTTGTGTATATGAGTTATCCTAGCCATGTAAACACCTGTCACACTCATACACAAAGTCTTGAGAATTGTCGCACAAGTGTCATCACATTCATCCTAAAGCCTATCTCAAGTGTCGCACTTGTCGCTTCTTGTCATGAGATAGTCACACAAAGGGTAATGCTTTTTTTTTTGCTCCGGTGGTCTATGTTGTCATGTCATCGAAGTATGCTAAGTGTGTGATCACAAGTTCAAGTTAATCACAAGTCTATCTTCCTCCCGCACTTGGCCGACTTTGAAAAATATTCTCAATCGAGAAACCCAGCTTCATCAGGCCCCAAATAAACTTTAGACTTTGTAGTCTCAACCCTCATTGAAGTAATATTACTACCTAGAACTGTGCAGTGTACAATTACTATCCTCCAGGTCATTTTTACTGCGCAATGCTAGAGCCAAACAGCCTTCCTTCACCCCCATAATTGCACATTTGTTCCTCCCAGTCTAACTTCAAATACACACTTCACACTTTTTGTCCTCAAGATTTTCCCCTGCCTATCAGAACCTTGCAATGCATAGAGAGACCAACCTCCCTTGGCCTCCAGAACTGTGCAAATGTGTCCTCCAATTTCCTTCCCTCAGCTAGAGCTCACTAACCTCAAGAATTGAACAAACGTTTCCACTAGGCCTCTCTTCTGTCCAATACCTCTTGCCTCTAAAAACTATGCAGAATTGACATCTTAGGGCCTCATCCCACATCATCCACTACTGGCTTGAACCGTGTAATTCTAACTCCCATTGGCCACTATGCAATTTCTCTCCCTAGAGGGGATTATGTTGAAAAGTTCCTCAGTCAAGCCTAAGTTGTGCTTTGTGTAGTCTTAGTAATCAAACTCTCTCCCTATCACCTGGAACTGTGCAATGTGTAGTTACTAGGCCCTCTCTCCTAACCTATCACTTGTCCTGGGTTCAGTTCATGGATAATAATGCATCATCTTAGACTAGGGAGTTTTTGGATTGGTGTTGTCCCATCATGAATGAATTGCAGGAACATGTACACTATCAAGTTATGACGAGATGATAAAGAAGGATAAGAAGGAGGGAATCATGCCTAAAGATTCACTTGTAGCTGAACGAACAAGGGGACCTACCAAGAGCAAGCGAAGGAACACAAGTGTGCAACCACCTTCCAAGACTGAAGATCATTGAAGACCCCGCATTACCAAGCTATGTGGAGGAGAAGAGAAATCATATCCAAGAACACATCTAACACTCAACAGCAATAGCGACTTGACATTGCCACATCATCAAGCCAGTCCATGTTAGCAGTGTCATGTCAAGCCATGTCATGAGTTATCATATGCCACATCACTATTGTGGGCCATGTATATTGTAAATCAAATGTATTGTAAAGTGGAAGTTCAATGGACACACATGAATATGAAGAGTCATGTAAGTTGAAAAGTCCTAGGATGTTTAACACTCATGAGGGTAGTCAAAGAGTCACAAAGGCTAATAATCACCCCTTGGTTATATATACCCCCTCATTGTATGAGAAAAGGACTTTTCACCTTGGCACATCCCGCAAGGCATTAGAGATATCAACTAGTTCTTTGAGGAGCAAGGAGTGGATGCAATGTCCCACTACTTGGGCTAGTGATGTACAATGTAAATATGTGTCTTGGAACTTTTCCTCAATAATAGGAGCCTTTTAAGGCCAGCATGTTCTTCATGCATGACTTATGAATATTTGTAACACTATTATGTGCATTTTTTTATTTCGTGTTTGCTTTCACAAGTAATAAGATAGTTGAAATATTTTAGTTATTTTAGTGCTTATCTTGCTGAGAATGTGTTGTAATGGTTGTTATTGTTGTCCCATACTTGTGGACTATTTCAAAGGATACTAGAAAAATATTTATTTACTTATTGATTATAATGGCCATCATATCCATTGTGGAATATTCCGCTGGATGTTAGAGGGACCTTCCCTTGTTTGTTAGTTGTAATGATTGTCATGTTCGCTATGGACTATTCTACTTTATGTTAGATAGGTCCTTCTAGTCCCATACCATCACCTTTATTATGTTTCCCTCCAATTTGTGACCCATGTCCCTATCTAACTACATTCAACTTATTATATGGTCCAATTTTTTCTTTCTCACCTGCATCTTGAGGCCTTGTTCTTTTCGACTGCCAATTACCTTTAGCTTTGTCTTTCCCTTTCCAACATTCCTGAGATTATGTCTTGCACCTTGATTGCTCATAAAAATGCTTCAATTTACCAATGACTTCTTCAAGTGACCAAGGCTCTTCATACTCAACCTGATCTCTAAATGCTAATGGAAATCCACTGAAAAATCTCTTAACTTTGGCCTTATCATCCTTAATATATGATACATACATCAATAAATCTAGGAACTTAGTCATCTACTACTCATATGTCATGGATACCATCTTTAGCTCATAAAATTCCTTGGCTTCACTATCATAGTACCTCTTTGACAAGTATCTCTTCTTGAAAAGTGTCTTAAATTCATGTGAGCTCAACTCTTTTGTTTTGATGTCTCTAACCCACTTCACATCTTCCCACCAAATGTTTGCTTTCCCTTTGAGGCTAAAGATATCTATTATGGCCTTCATTTTATCTTTATACTCATGTAGCTCAAATAATTTCTTCATCCTTAGTAGTCATGCTTATGTAGCTTCCGGCTTCTTCAAATCTCCATCAAAGGTAGGTGGCTTCGATTTCTTAAACTCATCTGGAAAATATCCCCTGTCACTCCTTTTGTACAAATGATAACGATGATGATCATAGTGCCTGTCAAAACCAGAAATAGAATAGAACCTGTGTCTCTCACCTCTCTTTTCAGGAGTATCCAATATCCTTCCATCTCTAATCATGTCATCCCTATCTGACCTACTCCCACCATGAGATCTACTACCATATGCCCCATTAGTTATGTTGTCCTACCCGTGGTTGATCTTAAGTGGTGCATGTCTCTACAATTCCGACAAACTGTGAAGGATTACTGCATTGACTTCTGCTTATTTCTCCTATGCATGAATGATTCTGTCATTATCCACTGTTGTCTTATAGGGGCTTGAACCAGGTTCAGAGTTAAGTTAGCCAAACAAATCCTGGTACTACTGGCCCTTTCGACAATAATCTGCGGAGCGTGGACTAAGATCTCACCTGAAGTAGTATGGGAGGGTGCTAGAACCAGGTTTCCACACCCTGGAGATATCTGATGAGTTCGAGTGGTCCATGGTTTGACCCTACGTGCAAGTTTCTTCATGCACTTTCCCATACTTCACAGCCTGATATACTGCCTTCACGCAACCCTACCGAGGGGCTAAACATCGCACTCTGCATTATTACCCAAGACCTTACTAGTATTCCAATGTTAGTTGATTATCTTAGCCTACTTGCATGCTTTAAGTTATACTTAACAACATAAACCATTCATATAGATGCACACAGTAAATAAACAGTATATTTGCAAATCATATCAAACATGCATTAACCCAAGAACAGATACACAGAATTATGACAAAACTTCTCTTTATTAATTCCTTCCTTGGTTATAGACTCAACTCACCCTGCGCACTCAGCTGCGGACTACTAGGCCTCTGCACACTCAGCTGCAAAGCCTTTTCCTACTCTACAACCCAAAGACACACTTTACACTTCGACTCAGTCACTTTAGACTTGTTTTTCTCTACCTCCCCCTTTTTACACTTAGAGCCTCGCTCTATTTATACAATCCCATGGTCTGTGAACCATGGGTATGTCTATCCAGCCAGGGAAAATTTTAAGAACCCCCCTAAATTTATAAATATAATAAATGGGAGAATCTCCATGGTATATAGGAAAAATGGAAGGCGATTTTATCAATAATATAATATGTATATATAATTTTTTGGTGAATCTCTCACCAGGCATGGCGAATATTTTACTCAATTATAAAATCTTGTAAGATCTTGGCGAGTCTTTCACTAAATAATAAAACTTTGTAAAGTCCTAGTGAATCTTAGCATAGGCTGGTTTAATTCCCCCATTTAAATAGGCTACATTCCAGGTGAATACCATGGGTCAATACCATGTGCCATTTTTATTTTTATTAATTCTAATATTAGGGTTAATAATGGTTTTTTGCATGGTATTAATAACAATCTAGTCCATGGTATTTGTCCCATAGTATTTTGGCCATAGGTTTCACCTAAATATAACCCATTTTTTGAGTGTCCGTAAATATAAGGTGACTTATGGAGTAAATATAAAAAAATGTTTTATTTGTTTACCATACCTCTCGTTTATTTATATTTTTATTAGTTTACCATACGTCTTTTACAAATATGGTATTTGGCCCGTAGGATTCACTTAAATAAAACCTCTTTCTTGAGCCTTCATAAATAGAACGAGGGTTATGGACTAAATATAAAAAGAGGTTTTATTTATTTACGATACGTCTAGTTTATTTATATTTTTATTTATTTACCATACCTTTTGAGTAAGTATAAAAAGACATTTTATTTATTTACCATACCTCCACTTTACTTATATTTTTATTTGTTTACACCCTTACATGTATATAAGGTGACTTATGGAGTAAATATAAAAAATGTTTTATTTATTTACCATACCTCTCATTTATTTATATTTTTATTAATTTACCATACCTATTTTACAAATATGGTATTTGGCCCATAGGATTCACTTAAATAAAACCTATTCTTGAAAATGGGCGAATGGAAGGTTGTAAGTCCTAATTTCAAGGGCTAAATTTACCTTTTTTACCCACTCCCTTAAAATAAGGTGGGCTATTTGAGGTGATTTGTAAAAATGTACTATGATACAAAATATTCGCCCACTAAAAATTTAAAACCCCTTAATTTCGCCAAAGGGCGAACATTCGCCCCTAAAATTATCCTTGTATCCAGCCGACATTACATTACAAAACTAGGGCAAACAACCCTATGACTCTATCATACTTTCGCACCCCATGCCCGCAATTAATGAAGCTTTACAACAAGGTTTGGGCAAAACTTGGGCTTTGAGCCCAAAAACATGCCTTGGGGGGATTCCATGCCCAACAGGCCCCCAACACAAACATCGTGACTCGCCCTTGAGTCACTTTGTTGGTGCGGCGATCTTTGCGCAGAGTCCCTCCAACTATTCTCGAACTACGTGGAGGTCAGTAGCGCACTGAGCTGCTACTTGCTAGATCTGTTGCATACGCTTTTCCGAGTCCTCTGTGTCAGGATTGCTTCTCTACATCAATGTGTGCATCCCTTGCATGTGTGCGAGCTTGCCTTCGATGTCTGTCATGATGGTGAAGGCCTCGTCCATGCAAGGTTGGACACGTGGTTTTAGGACTGCTTCCTTATGGCGTGTTCTGTCCATCTTTTCCTTTAGTGCTTTAGCCTACTCCATCTACGCAAGCCTCTGGGTGAGGACCACTATCTGCGCAGTTCCTCAGACACTGTCATCCTAATGTTGGAGTTCTCACGTGTCTGTCTCTAAGCACTGGATGTTGGGGTCCTCCTGCAGAGTTATGAGGACCTCAAGTGATTCTTCCAACATGTTGGTGCAGTCTCACACTACACCTCTAATTTCCTCCAATCCCGCTGTGATAGTGCTATCATGTTGTTCTATGACTTCCAGGGGAGTGGATGGTTGCACCTTTCACCGCAACTTGGCAATCTGAAGATCCAACTCTAGCTGAACCTTTGTCATTTCCTCCCTAGCCTCACGAACCCCTGCTGCTAACCTGTGGATCTGTGCCTCCACTGGTATATCTGTTGGGATGGCCAGCTTCGGGATGCTTCAACAAGCATCATCTAGCACCTGTACCAAATGTTGATTTTGGGACACCAATTCATCATGCTGCAAGCTTAGTTGTTCCATATTTATTTTCTGTTGACTGAGGACTTGGAGCGCACGACTCTCCCTAGCTCGCAGCTCTGCAGTTATCCCATCCTGCAACACATATAATGTCTCATGCAGGAGGGAATCTATATTAACACTGAGACCTTTCAGCATGCTAACCGAAGGGCTGTTGGCCTCATTTGATGTCACTAGAGCCCCTTTTGACAGCACTATTGTGTTCGTCATCCGTGTGTGTAACATTTGCTCTGCTGTCGTGGATCCGACTACGAGGTTGATCGAAAGGGTACCAACCTGAGGGGGGTGCGCCTGTAATTCCTAAAAATGTGCTCAGAGGGCCCCCAACACAATCTGGTTCTCCTGCATGAAATCTTGGAGAGCCTCATTAGTGACAGCATGCATTGTCTCGCCAATGTCATGCAGATCACCCTCGAATAGGGTGATTGGGTCAATGGACAATTTTAAGGCCTTGACCTTCTTCCACGACCCTGCCCGCTCTACTGGGTGTTGGCGCTTCAGCTGTGTTGATGCAGTTCATGGGTCCATGCCTCCTTCTTCTGTTTTGCTTCCTTTGCTTCCTGCCCCTGTGAAGGCATTGTTTGGCCTTTTCCCGCCTTCACGGCTGCTTCCTGTGTTGCTGCTGCTGCTGCGGCCTTTTCATGCTCGGCTGCTTTCTGCGCTGTGTCCCATGCTGCCTCCACTTCTGCTGCTGCTGTTTCCTTCCTTCGTTTTTTAGCCAACTGTGCGATGCGTATCTTGGCCTCGTCTTTCTTCTTTTGCACTACCAAATTCTCAATTTCTGCAATGTCTGGGGCACACCATTCCGACGGCCATGCCTCCAGGACATTGAAAATGGCATCGTTGGTGGCTACAAAGCATAGCTTTGTCCACTGTTTAGTTGGGTCCTTGCGCACCTTGATATATATGTTATGCATGTCTACCTTAAATTCTGCAAAACTCTACAGGCTGTTGTAAACCGTGGATGACAACCGCGACTTACAGTTGATCCACATTCTGAGGTTCGTCTCCATGAGCACCTAGAAAATATTGTTGTCGTGTATTCTTTTAGCATCCTTCGTGGCCTCCTCGGTAGTCACTTCTGCTATCTCCATACCATCCTTAGTTGTTGCCATTGTATCTGTGCAACAATCTCTCACTCATGAATTCAGGCGCTTAATCAATGCTAGGCTCACAACAATCAAGGTTTTTCTCGACGAGTCAATTTGCAAATGACCAAGTGTTTTTTTTGGGTAGCCCTTTGTATTTTATAGTACTTTTCGAATTCAGATTCGACCATTCCCCCCAATTCTGGTTCATTAATGATTTCTTGGCAGCATATTTTCCCAAATCTTGCCCATAAATCGCGTCTTAAATTCCTTCTGTCTGCTCCATTTGGCCTCAAGTCAAGCATCCCATCATGAATAGTGACTTCAACGGTCCCTTTCCGACCAACCTACGCAGCAGCATAGCCCCCCGTGCGTGGTCGCGGACCTTGTCACTTTTTGTTTATGTGCGCATCTCCAACCCTGCGCAGCTTCTGGGCAGAGTAGTTTACAGTCCCGCGCTTCCTTTCAACTACTTGGAGCACTAAGACTGTATTTCCTTCAGCTAGTCAAATGGCCGCAATAGTAGTGTAGAGTTCCATCCTATCCTCCATCATGGTTCCTAGAGAATCCCCACCTTTTATTGTTATGTTCGGCATCGCGCACTTCACCATTTGCAACATGCTACCCTAATCACTATACTTAGCAATATCCGGTCCAAGCCAAGGTATTAGACTAATCAATTCACGGCGATAGTTCTCAAACTTGTTAGCATGATTGTATGCACCTTGCCTTACCATCCTAGTTTTTTTCGGTGAGAATATCTTCCTTTATCTCGTCCTTCAGCTTCTTGACTTCCACATCCACCAAAGCGCTTTTCTTTCTTAATCATACCCTTTCTTCTTCAAGTTATTGGAGTCTTAGGTTTCCTTTTCGGATTTCAGCTTCCAAGGTTCTACAAATTGTCGTCCCTACCAATGCTGGATTAGGCTTTTCAAGTACTAGAGGGCTTACAGCGCTTGTCTCATATTCCAACCTTGGCAGTGCCTGCGTAGTCAGGTTCTTGCACATGGTCCTATATGCCCATAGAACCACTGGTACGCGCAGGTCCCAGTCATTCCATTTCACATTGTGGACCCTATTCAGTACTACACACACTTTGTCAAAGGCCTCCACGCGGATAACTTTCTATGTGCTTGGTCTTATCATACCTCCTAGTCCCAAACAGAGGGGTTGTTCGTGCCATTGTCTTGCCCACTACTGCTTGTTGATCGTGTTTCCTACTGTGGATAGTGTGCCTTTGTGCAGGTCGCACACCATACGCCTGTACCCATCTGGCAAGGTGGGCACGTAGGTTGTTTCATCCGTCATACTCGACTTTCATCCACATCTGAGGCTTTCCAAACTGCATGCGCATCATCCTTCTGCATTCGCGCCAATCCTTAAAACTTCTTTAATGCGTACCCCACCATCTTGTGGGCGTAGCGCGCAGTACCCACTTCGGAGCATCGAAACGTTTTTGTTCTAGTACTTCTCTTTCAAATTTGTTCAGGAAATCATCCACCTCGCTCAACCCATCCTACATAGGCATATCTCTTACCTCTGTTTTCATGCAGTGCAACAACCTTGTCATCATGTTACGGTTGAGCATGGCTACCTCGTGTAACCGGTTCTGCCATCCTTCTATTTCCTTGTATGAATCTAAGGTGTAGGAGCTTTCACGCTCCCACGAGAGTCTGCCATCTACTGTTGGATTCACCCAGTATTGCTCCCGTGTGATTATCTTGTAGATAGAGTCTAGATCGTCATCACTATTGTAGTTGTGCATTGGCTCTATGTAGCGCGATCCTTCCGTAGGGTCTAAAGTACCACTATGCATAGGGACTTTTTCTCAAAAATCATGTTGTAATTCTTTAGATTTATCACTCCATCCATGTCAGTGGCCCAATCTATTCCCAATAGCATGAGATAGGTATTGTTTTCATCAAAAATCTCTATCGCTTTGAAATCTTCTAGCGTGCTCGCATCTTCGATATCTACTGTTATTCCCTACAATCTTCCCATAGGTAGGATCTTTCACTGGTTCGCCATTCGCAATAGAATAGGAGGCCATTTTAGTGTAGGCCTACCCATGCACTCCGAGGTCTGCTTTGGCAGTATGTTCGCGTCCGATTCTAGATACAAAATTACTTGATCCATTTCATATTCCCTGATCTGCGTGGTCAATCTCATCTCTCTTCCTGTTCACGTTGTGTGTTTCCCGAGCGTCCGGACTATGCATGGTGCTCCTGGCATGGTTATAGCACATTGATTTATGAGTTCTTGTAGCCCCTTCACAGATTTTCTGTTGCGTAGCAGCTTCATGCATGTCTCCAAAAATGTAGTGAGCATTGATGGGTCCATTTTTGGTTCCAGTTTTTCTTTACTTCCTAAAGTGGAGGCATCCGTAAAGCTCTTCTTAGTGATGAGCCCCAAAAATGGATAATTATTTGGGCTCATTCAACCTCCTAATTTGACTTAATCCACCATTCTCATTAGTTTATTGCATGTTTTTTATTATATTTATGCTAATAGAGTGAATTGGGTTAGCCATTATGCCAACAAGTCTAATGTGTGCTTTGTGTAGCCTTTTTGGTCAATTTGGAGACAAAATAAAAGGTTTTAATAAGCACTTAGTAGCCAAATTCGTGGGAGAACAAGGGAGAGGATTTGTAGGAAGGTGTCTCCTTCATTTATGGGCCCTTACCTCGAATTCTCCACCATCAACTCGGAGTTCAAGGGCCACCAAATCAATTATCACAAGGGCAGCCAAGCAAGTCAAGTAGGACTATTGTTAACTACAAGTTTTGGGCAGCGTAGTCCCTAATGTTTAGGAGGACTGTTGGGGTCCTCAATTTGTATAAATAAGAAGGCTTAGGGCCTCATTTTTGTTAGCCAGTAGTTAGTCACTTTATAGTCATTTTGTATTCATTTTGTAGTCATTTTGTAGTTCGATTTTTAGGCAGTAGATTAGCTTTGCTTTCAGCACATTTTCAAGTTCTCCTTGTGGACAGTTTTTGGAATGTAACATTTCTTTTGATCAATAAAGATGAATCCAGCTTTGCACCAGCTCTAAATCTCTCTTAGGAGGCTATAGCTCTTGGGGTTGGGCCCATCTCAAGTGCCTAGTACCTCCTTTGTTTACTTTCATGTGTCTTTGCTGCATTCTTAGAATAAAATCTGTTATTTAGATTTAAATATTGTTTTGTTATTTAGGTTTTTTTGATGAGTAAAATAACTTTTCATGCTTAGATTTAGTTGATCGGTTGCTAACAGAAAAAGCTTCAAGAAAAGGGCCAAAAAACATCTGTGGTTTCACCTCTCCCTCAGTGGGATCAAGAGTTGTGACTAGGATGACTTTGCTGCCAACAAAAACACTAGTGTGTTTGACCATGCAATCCTTAGTGTACTTTTTTCATTTGCAGAAGTTAGTTATGGGTTCAGATCTCTGAAATGTTTCTTTGCATGATTGATGTACATGGTTTTATTTCCAAATAAAGCTATTGTTCATTCGTTTTATTGACAGTTAGATTAGATTATCTAGGACTTTGATTATTTGTAAGACTTTGTTGATTCGGTTAAATGTACACTGTGCAGGGCATCTCTACCACTCTCTCATCCACCTAAGCTTCATCAAGCCAATTGTTCCATCTCCTAGCTAGGTTCCTTGTCTCACATCTGTCCTCTTGCCCATGTAACCCTACCTTTTTGTGCAATCATTGTTTTAGCCTTCTTTGAGCTAATTTAGCCATCTACACCTCCTCACCAGTCCCTGGGCCACTTCAAACCCCTATCCTACCTCCATATCCATTCATGCATCTTCCCTCACTCACCCATCCTCCAAAATCCAATTTTTAAACATCCTGTAGAAATTTCTGAACATCCTGTAGAAATTCCTGAACATCCGTTAGAACCCCTGCAGACTTCCTGTAGAAGCTCACAAATGAGGTTTCTTGATAGCCAAACTTTGTGAAACTCTCTAGAAGGGTGTTAGGGACTCCTTAGACCCTCTCTGAACCTTCCCAACCTCTTCCAAGCATTTCTCCTCCTTGATCCACCCCTGCGCAGTCAAAGAACAGTGAAAGCATATGCATGATGAAACTGAGGACTTAATCAAAAATACAAAAAGATGTTTTCTTGAGATAGAGGTAGTCTAGACAGATGTATTTTACCTTCATAGAAGTAATGGCATCTCTTTCAGTAGTTTGCATCCTCTCCTTTGCATCAGTAGGACTAGCTGGTAGAATTAGGGTTTCCTAGGGTTTGCGTTTTCCTTCAGTTGTTCAATATCTTTTCACAAATAGATTAGCTTCCTTCGAGTTAGCTTTCATCCATCAATTAAAAAGCTTCTTCTAAGAGCTCATAGAAGTTGGCTTAAGCTCCTAGTGGACTTGTGCCAGCTAACCAAGTGACAGTTGCAGCAAGAGCTAGTACTTGTGCATACAGCATTGTCGCTTCCAAGTTTGTTACGAACTACCGGGTTGATAAAAGTAAAGATGGGAGTCCCAGGAGTTGCAGCATTATTTCTACAATACTAGAGCCCACCATCTTTTTGGCGTCGTTGTCGGGGAAGCGTCAGAGTATTGGTGATTGCTGCTTTTCTTCTATTTTCCACTACAATCTTTTGCTAAGTAGTTTATTTCATTTCCATTATGCAATTTCATTTCTGCAAAAGTAGATTAGCATTTCCTACTTTCATAGATTAGCATTTCAATTCTGCAATTTCAATTCTGCAAGCGTAGACTAGCATTTGATTCCTGTAATTTCATTTGAGCAAAATAGATTAGTCCTTTCCTGCTTTCATTTCAATTCCGCATTTTCATTTCAGCAAGATAGTTAGTTGCAGTTCAATCTATTTTAGTTTTGCAGATACAAGAAGAAAAAAAGCAAAAATCAACCAAAAAGATTTCCTTTCATGCCTTGTAGGGGTAGAGATAAGTTAGAAAAATGATTGCACAATGCCCCCACTGCTTCACACAGCCAAAATTCTCTCTTCTTCGATGGTTGTGATTTAAGAACCCTTAGGTGGACAGCAAGACACATTTGAAGAACCTCAAGGGAAGAAGAAGAAGAAACCATTCCTCTGGAGCAAATGGCTAAAAGCAGAAATGTTGGGAGCAGCACCTTGTCCAAAGACGAATTTGAAGATCAGATGGAAGATTTCAAAAGTGATATGAGGCAGTTTCTTGCCATGCAATTGGATACCCTGTGGATCCAAAAGCAGCAAGAGGAAGCCAAGAGGGCATTGGCCATCTTTTGTCCCAGGTGCACTGGAAAGAATCCTAGGGACGAATGTCCAATGCACTCCCTAGAAGTGTGGTTCGTCTGTGAAGAATACCATCCTACGAATTAGTGCCCTTCCTTGCCTGGAATCAAAGCTGCATATCAGAGGGCAAAAGGAGCCACTGAATCACTCTACTATATGAACCAAAGGAGGCCACATGAACCTAGATCTTATCAGCAGGAACTGCAAGGGACATCCGAGACCTATTATGACCCCTATCAAGCCACTTTCATGCCTTCTTGGGGTCCCCCTGCTCATCCTTCCTGGTTCACACCTCCTCCTTATTCCTTCACAGATCAATATTATGCCCAACCAGCTGCTCATTCATTTCACTCTTATGCTCAGCCACAGCCTCAGTGGAATGCACCTCATCAAGGGTGGAGGCCCCAGTACAACTCTCCTCCCACTCCTTTTCCTCCACCACCTGCTCATCCACAACCCCATCCACATCCATCTCAAATATACATCCCCACTCAACTATCTGTACCACCATCTCCAAACCCGAACAGTGGAATAGCTCAACCCAATTGCAAAGATGAGGCACAACATGTCCAAATGACTCATCTTGAGCTCAATGATCTTCACCATAGCTCAGGAAGGGTGTTGCAAAATAGGGATTATATTGACAACATTGAAGGACCAGAGGCAAAAGAAGATTCAAAAGAAAAGATCAGAGAACCATGGGTTGCACTTGATGAAGAGAAGGCACCAAAATCAGAGATCGAGAGAGCTCCCTCATGGTTACGATTAAATCTTCCATGTATTCAATAGAAAGATCAGCAAAAAGAGGAAGATGAGAAATTCATGGTAGAAGGTGACATGAAGCATGATCTAGATCAGCAAAAGGACCAAGGATATCAGAGCTATATTGAAATATGGTTTCAGAGGGTCACTAAGTTGCAACAGTACTCTCTTCTTCAGCTATGTTTGATCCCTTCAAAGTCAAACCATTTGGTCTCTGAAATCTGGATAGCTGTCAAAGCATGCATTTCAAGCCTCCACATCATCTTGTCTCTAATCTCGATGTGCACATGGCTCCATTGGAAGTATTCTTATACTTGAAAAGAATTTTGTTTTTCAAGTAAGGTAGGGTAGGAAAAAAAAAAGAGGAAAAGAGGAAAAAATGAAAATAAAAAGAAAATAGAAATCTAAGGTGAAAACCTCGTCGGAGGCGCCTTAGATTGGCTCATTGATTGAAAACCTCCATGAGGCGGTCAATGGGTTGGGAAAAAAAAGAGAAAAGAGAATAAGATCTCTGGGTGAAAACCTCCCTTGGAGGCGCCCAGGGCAGGCAATTAGGGTGAAAACCTCCATGAGGTGCCCTAGTTGTTTTTCAAAAAAAAAAAGAGAAAAATAAAAATAAAAATAAACCTAATTTCCATTGGATAATTGCAGGTTGCAAGAAGGACATTGCAGGTCAGGAGGATCACTCAAAACAAAGACAAAGGAGTTTTTGTACCTTCGACAGGAAGTTCTGTATTTCTACAGGAAACATCCTGTAGAACCTTCAGGCGAGCCAGATTTGATTTTGGAAGGGAATCTAAAGCTTGGAATCTGTTGGTTATGCCTACAAGCATCCATGTTTCCATTCCTCACCCTTTTCCATCATTTTTTTCGACCTCATTGTGCTTCTTTTATGAAAATTGTGTTTTCTACAGGAAGTTCCTGTAGAAATTACAAGAAGCTAAAAATGGATTGCAAAAAGGTGGTTTGGCGAACACGATAGCTTTTGCAAGGGTTCAGAAGTCCTCCTGCAATCTTAAAACTCCTCCTCCATCATCTCCATGCCTGCATCACAGCCCAAGCTCAGTTTTCTTTCCATGCAAAAACTTGCAGAATGCTTTGAAGAAAAAATACATAGAACAGAATTTTTTTTTGCCCTAACTTGAAAACCATGCATCCATTTGAAAAACCGTTTTACAGGGAATTGTATAGGGATGATGGAAACATGCCCGACTAGTTTCAACCCATTCCGATGCACGGTTTCCAAGAAATCTGTCTCCATCACCGTCAGCCATTTTTGCATTTTCTCCATATCCGTGCATCCATTTAAAAACCTGTTTCATGGGGAGATGCATATGGGTGATAGTAACCTACCCAAGCAGTTTCCGCTGATTCCGATGCACAGTTTCCGAGAAATTGATCTTTGAAATCATCAGCCATTTTCCATTTTGTCGAAACCTGTGCATCCATTGATCTCAATTTTGCTATGGGAGGTGCATCGTGATGATAGGAACATACTCAGCAAGTTTTATATCGATTCGATCTATCGTTCGGGAGCAATGGTGAAAACAAGTTTTGGTCTTGTGAAAATTCAGCAGGAGCAGCTTGAGGGTGCAGATCTGAACGTGGAAACGAACTCCTGTAGCTTAGATCCGGCTAGAGGGTACCTGCACAAGCAAAATAACCACACATCAGACAAGTAAAGAGCTTATATCACAAAGCATCCATCATGCAACCACCAAAACAGATGCATGCAGCAGCAAAAAGCACCTCACAGCAACCATTTGACTTCAAGTACGTGACTAAAACTCATTCCTCTGATTACATGAATGTAATTTGGAAACAGCATGAGCAATGAGATGGTTGGGATTAAAAAAATCGGTGGCCAGCTAACTAGCCACCCTCATCCAGTTCAACAATGCTCGGTGGGTGAATAAGACACGTGCACTCAGCAATCTCAGGAGGAAATCGGAAAACAGGTAGTGATGACCAGTTAAACCTCAGCTTGATTGATGGACGAGATTACAGGTAGAGAACAAACAGTTAAGCACTACAGGGGACCAACAGTCTGCATGGGGCCAACGTGCAGTTGGCCAGCTCACCCTCCATCAACGGAAATCTCCATAAAACAGCCGATCGAACTCTCACCGCTGTTGTTTCCAGTTTATCATCGTCCTTGCAGCTGTAACTTCACTCCCCCACCACAAATCATGCCACAATTAAATGATGCTCGGCTGACTCTCACCACCCGCTGATTAATTTTCACTTGCAACATTCTTAGCTGAAGGATGCGTCCTCTGCTCCCACAATCGGTTAATCTATCGTCCTCCACTGAGTTTTTCAGCCTATTCAAAATTCTCCCACATACCAAGATCGTTCAGAGGTGCTAAGACATCCTACATAAGCCGGCCAACATTCTATAGAAAGACATGCTACAGGAAAGTACAACAAAGCCTTCCAGAGTAGAGAAGCCCGAGTTTTTCTTCATCTAGTTTGGAGATTGAAGAGAGGTAGGCTAGAAAACACCATTCCCATGCATGATATTTCGAAAGGTGGTGAATTAAACTATTTTGAATAAGAATATATGAAACAAGTCTGCCTGTGAATCCAGAATAGTAGTTTTCCTGTGTGTTACACGGAATGTTTTAGTTGGTTCTGCGTCAAATTCTCTTCCACAGTTCCTGTTAAGAAATTCCTCTGCTAGAAATGATAAAACCACTGTGAGGGTTAACCTATGCATGAAGAATGTGAATTTTATGTGATTGTATGCATGCTGAGGATGAAGCTTTGCACTCTGTTTGTGGGAGCCTGATTCCCTTTTGACAGTCGGGTTTGGGAAGCAAAAGCATTATAACCAGGGAATTGGTGCAAAGTTGAAATACAAACACCTGAAAAATCCTGTCCTGAGGATCAAAAGAGGAAAGCATAAAAAAAGCAGTCCCTTTCTGCTCAGAGCATTGAAATAGGGCACTCTTACAAAACCAGACCAACCAGCTTACATCCTTTTCGGAGCAAGGTCTGCCTTCAGATTAGGAAATATATTACTTGTGAGGGGCGATTTAGTATTGTATATGGTTATCACTTCCATTTGTTAACTGAGCTCAGGCATAAGATGGATTTAACCACAGCACAAGTCAAAGAGAAGGCACCCCCAACCAAGCAAGCCAAATGAGGGAAAACTGCTTCTACAGGAAGCCAGAAAATGGCCACTACAGGACTTTCTACAGGAAGTTTGGGGAAAGGGCAGCAGAAGGAGAAATTGGCCGAGATTTTAGCTAGGGAGGCAGCAGTTGTACTAGCCACCCTAAGCACATCCCCCAAGCAGAAGGAGAAGTGAAAGAGGGAGCCTTCCATGTATTTTAAGGCGAGAAGGAGCACACAGATCAAAGTGGGCAGACCCAAACCACAGACAAGGGAGAAAATTGTCATTAAGGACACAAAAGCTAAACAAAAGGAGGAGCCTCCTTCAAGGATGTCCATCACCTATGAATGAGGAAGCCAAAAACCTTCACATGGAGAGAGAGAATTCAGATAATGGACTCAAAGACAGTTCTACAGGATGCTGAGACAGTTCTACAGGAAGTTGAGAATTCTCTAGGAAAAGAAGCATAGGCAGTGGGAAGGAGCAGAGAGAAAAGTATGGTTTCATGACTAAGAAGAGGACATCACTTCATAAGCTTAGCATGACAGGGAGGCCATCAGGGCCATCAAAGATGAGGAGATAGATTGGTTGCTCAGAGGATGAGCAACACTTTCAGTAGGAGGGTGATGATGAGCCCCAAAAATGGATAATTATTTGGGCTCATTCAACCTCCTAATTTGACTTAATCCACCATTCTCATTAGTTTATTGCATGTTTTTTATTATATTTATGCTAATAGAGTGAATTGGGTTAGTCATTATGCCAACAAGCCTAATGTGTGCTTTGTGTAGCCTTTTTGGTCAATTTGGAGACAAAATAAAAGGTTTTAATGAGCACTTAGCAGCCAAATTCGTGGGAGAACAAGGGAGAGGATTTGTAGGAAGGTGTCCCCTTCATTTGTGGGCCTTTACCTTGAATTCTCCACCATCAGCTTGGAGTTCAAGGGCCACCAAGTCAATTATCACAAGGGCAGCCAAGCAAGTCAAGTAGGACTGCTGTTAACTACAAGTTTTGGGCAGCCGAGTCCCTAAAGTTTAGGAGGACTGTTGGGGTCCTCAATTTGTATAAATAAGAAGGCTTAGGGCCTCATTTTTGTTAGCCAGTAGTTAGTCACTTTATAGTAATTTTGTATTCTTTTTGTAGTCATTTTGTAGTTCGATTTTTAGGCAGTAGATTAGCTTTGCTTTCAGCACATTTTCAAGTTCTCCTTGTGGACAGTTTTTGGAATGTAACATTTCTTTTGATCAATAAAGATGAATCCAGCTTTGCACCAGCTCTAAATCTCTCTTAGGAGGCTATAGCTCTTGGGGTTGGGCCCATCTCAAGTGCCCAGTACCTCCTTTGTTTACTTTCATGTGTCTTTGCTGCATTCTTAGAATAAAATCTATTATTTAGATTTAAATCTTGTTTTGTTATTTAGGTTGTTTTTGATGAGTAAAATAACTTTTCATGCTCAGATTTAGTTGATAGGTTGCTAATAGAAAAAGCTTCAAGAAAAGGGCCAACAAACATCTGTGTTTTCACCTCTCCCTCAGTGGGATCAGGAGCTGTGACTAGGATGAATTTGCTGCCAACAAAAACACTAGTTTGCTTGACCATGCAATCCTTACTGTACTGTTTTCATTTGCAGAAGTTAGTTATGGGTTCAGATCTCTGAAATGTTTTTTTGCATGATTTATGTACATGGTTTTATTTCCAAATAAAGCTATTGTTCATTCGTTTTATTGACAGTTAGATTAGATTATCTAGGACTTTGATTATTTGTAAGACTTTGTTGATTCGGTTAAATGTACACTGTGCAGGGCATCTCTACCACTCTCTCATCCACCTAAGCTTCATCAGAGCCAGCTGTTTCATCTCCTAGCTAGGTTCCTCGTCTCACATATGTCCTCTTGCCCACATAACCCTACCTTTTTGTGCAATCATTGTTTCAGCCTTCTTTGAGCCAATTTAGCCATCTACACCTCCTCACCACTCCATCCACCGGTGCCTGGGCCACTTCAGACCCCTATCCTACCTCCATATGCATTCATGCATCTTCCCTCACTCAACCATCCTCCAAAATCCAATTTTTAAACATCCTATAGAAATTTCTGAACATCCTGTAGAAATTCCTGAACATCCTGTAGAACCCCTGCAGACTTCCTATAGAAGCTCACAAATGAGGTTTCTTGATAGCCAAACTTTGTGAACTCTCTGGAAGGGTGTTAGGGACTCCTTAGACCCTCTCTGAACCTTCTCGACCTCTTCTAAGCATTTCTCCTCCTTGATCCACCCCTGCACAGTCAAAGAACAGTGAAAGCATATGCATGATGAAACTAACGACTTAATCAAAAATACAAAAAGATGTTTTCTTCAGATAGAGGTAGTCTAGATAGATGTATTTTACCTTCATAGAAGTAATTTCATCTCTTTCATTAGTTTGCATTCTCTCCTTTGCATCAGTAGGACTAGCTGGTAGAATTAGGGTTTGCTAGGGTTTGCGTTTTCCTTCAGTTGTTCAATCTCTTTTCGCAAATAGATTAGCTTCCTTTGTGTTAGATTTCATCCATCAATTAAAAAGCTTCTTCTAAGAGCTCATAGAAGTTGTCTTAAGCTCCTAGCGGACTTGTGCCAACTGACCAAGTGACAGCTGCGACATGTGCTAGTACTTGTGCATACAACATTGTCGCTTCCAAGTTTGTTACGAACTACCGGGTTGATAAAAGTAAAGACGGGAGTCCCAGGAGTTGCAGCATTATTGCTGCAATACTGGAGCCCACCACTTAGCTTCCATGAATGTCCCCTTAGCACGCTCTAAATCAAATTTTGGTTCATTTGTTGGCGCCTTGTGAACCCAGGCACTCTCTTTGGGTTGCTTGCCTTTGTCATCTCCTGTCGTGATACCACTTCAGAGCATGATATTTACATTCGGGTCTTCCTTGCATGGCTCAAACTTCATCATTTGCAAGTTCTGAGTCAAGGGAGGTTGGAGTTCTCCTTTATCACGCAACCTCACTATCAGTGTGGGACAATCCTCCATCTCATGATCAAACTGGGTACAATATAAGCATGATGGTCTCGTTGGATTTGTACAATCATGGGAATAATTCCCTGGCCCTTTGCAATTGTAACATATCAGCTAACTGCGACCTCTTCCTAGTCCCATTCCACCTCGACCTCATCCGCGCCCCTAAAATGTAGTGCATTCCATCCCTGAATTTTGATCGAGGTCCCCTGTTTTGGTCTGAACTCTGTAGGTAGGAGTCTGATCCATCATCAGTTCATAACTTCTACAGGTGCGCTCATCGTGGCCTACTGACCTGCAGAAATTACAGAACAATTGTTGGGAATTCTGCGTATACTTCTGTAATAAATGGTAGTTATCAGTAGCATGCTTCCCTCCTATCTGACAAATTGTGCACCATAATGCAGGCATTGTGCTCATGCCTGCTTGTGCCTCTGGTCTCAATGGCATTGGTCCTCCTCCTGCCAGGTAGTTCACAAAGACTGGACAATGGTCCTTGTCATGTCCCTGGCCTTTTCACTTTATGCACCATACCTCCTCACTCGCTTCTGGGCAAGTTGTCCTGTATTGTTTCAAAATTTGCATCTTAAGGCACAATTTTTTCAACTATGCATGGATCTGTTGAACTCCCAGGTTAGGATCTTATATCGGGGTCTCATGTAGTCTCATTGCGATTTCCAAGGCCTCGGCCTGAGTGGTTAGCTTCCACTGTGAGAACACGTTCCTTAGATGCAGCGTCAGCGATGCGACGAACCATCGTGGTGTTACCCATCCGTCAAGGTCATATTAGCTTCATGAATTGTACACTTCAGTCTCTGATCTAGCTCCCAGGGGTCTCACCTGGAAGCATCACGATTTCCTTAAATCCAATGATTGACTGTGTCTCTGATTTTGGCTTGCTAAATTCCTTGTTTAGCACAGCTTGGATATCCACGATCCCTGCGTTCAAATTGTCATTGGAATGCTTAATGTACCAAGTCAGTGCGCGATCTTATAGAGCACTGACCAGCGTTGCTTTCTTTATATTGTCATTCGTGACTCCCTGCGCTTCCCATACAGCCCTTACCATGAACCAAAACTGGTCTGGATCTTCATTCCCTACTCCTTTGAACACTGGAAACTTTATCGTGCTTTCCATATTGAACTGTGGTGGTGGCAGAGGTGGTGTGGGCGAAGATGGGGGTGAAGATGGTGAAACTGGTGGTGGTGTATGTGGGGGTGGTATGCACAGAATTTGCTACTTTATCAAACTGATCGCACTTCTTGGTGAAACCTTCGTGAGCTCTTCCTTGCTTTCTTGTGGAGGTGAAATCAAGGGGCTAGTTTATAGTTTTGTACTACCTTCATTTCTGTAGATCCTCCCACTTCGCGTAGCCCCAAACATCAATTTATTCGCATAACCCACTTTTCACACAGTAGCATTTTAATCCAAGTGTTCAAAGATTTAACGTACTTACCTCGTGGTCCTTTGAGGAAGCGTTGTTCCACCTCGCTATAGCTGACTGAAGTATCTACCGTGAACTCAGTGATAAATCCTCCTATAATTCGGTCGAGCCAGTGATCCACAGCGCACGCGATCTTATCTTTTGATGCTTCCAGTTTGTACACCGACTCTAGAGTTCACACAATAGGTTTTTCGAGCCTACACCTTCCTTGACTGTTTGCTAGCTTCGTGATCCACTCGTACAACTCAGAGGGGAAGGATGCAAAGAAAATTTCGTGGATTTCTATATATAAGTAGCAATATAACAACTCTTCCTTTGATAATCGTCGATTCCTATTTTCCTGTGCTGCGAACTCATGAATCTTTATGTCCAACCACTCTTCAATTCCTTTCTTTATCAGATTCCAGTGATACGACATCAGACATCTCTATGCAAATCTCGGTCCCGACAACAGAACCATTTATTGGCTTATAGGAGCCTGACCCAGGTTCAGAGTTAAGTTAGCCAAACAAATATCGGTACTACTGGCCCTTTCAGCAACAGTCCATGGAGCGCGGACTGAGGTCTCACCTGAAGTAGTATGTTAGGGTGCTAGAACTAGGTTTCCGCACCCTGGAGATGTCTAATGAGTTCAAGTCGTCCGTGGTTTAACCCCGAGCGTAGGTTGCTTCACACACTTTCCCATACTTTGCAGCCTGATATACTACCTTCGTGTAGCCCTATCGAGGGGCTGAACATCATTCTCTACATTACTACCCAATATCTTACTGGTATTCCAATGTTAGTTGATTATCTTAGCCTACTTGCATGCTTTAAGTTATACTTAACAACATAAACCATTCATACTGGTGCGCGCAGTAAATAAATAGTATATTTGCAAATCATATCAAAGATGCATTAAACCAAGAACAGATACACATAATTATGACAAAACTTCTCTTCATTAATTCCTTCCTTGGTTACAGACTCAACTCACCCTGCGCACTCAGCTGTAGGGGTCCGCACACTCAGCTGCGGACTACTAGGCCTTTGCACACTCAGTTGTAGAGTCTTCTCCTACTCTACAACCCAAATACACACTTTACACTTCGACTCAATCACTTTAGACTTGTTTTTCTCTACCTCCCCCTTTTTACACTTAGAGCCTCGCTCTATTTATGCAATCCCAAGCTCCATGGACCATGGGTAGGTCTATCCAGCTGACATTACATTATAAAACTAGGGCAGACAACCCTGTGACTCTATCATACTTTCACACCCCGCACCCACAATTCACGAAGCTTTAGAATAAGATTCAGTCAAAACTTGGGCTTTGAGACCCAAAAAATGCCTTGGGGGGATTCCATGCCCAACATCCACTTTGCAACTTCTTATTTTTGCCTTCAATATTCTCAATGTCTCTGCTATATCAGAAGAGTGCCCAACACCACGCTGCCCATCTGATCCATAAGGAGAGTCTCATGAACTGTAATATACCATATTTCTATTCATCTTTGATCTCTTCCTACAAGTATAACATGTCAGTGAAACCAAAACATAACATAATCAACATGCCTTAATATAGTTTAGGGGAGAATATCTTGTCTACAAGATCAACTAGATTAGTGCAATACATGTATAAACATAATCATATCAATACATAAACATCATCTCAACCATCATTCAGTTACCATGCATGACCATACCCACCACATACCATGATCTCATGTATGACAACTATAACCATGTCAATGTATGTATAACAACATATAAGCACTAACATGCATAACCAATGCATAACCGACATACACTCATGACAAACACATCCAACACAACACCATCAACTTTCACATAGAGACATGAATGTGACCATGACCAACACCATGCATACACCACAAGCACATAGACCACAAGTATAAATAACACATATGTAAGCGACATGTATGCATGACCAACACATCGCCCATCCAGTACAAGGGGTGAACCATGCTTTGATACCACTGTATAACACCCTCCTCCCACATTTACCCAAGTTAACTAGTTTGTTGTGGTAAACATGTGATGAGAGGCTACTATGATGTGATTCAAATACCCATGTATAGTTAAGGAAGTAGAACCGACAAAAATAAACCAATTTGACCTACCTCGGAGCTACAGACCCTTCAGGAGGCAACCAACACTTCCAGGTACTTAACCTTGAGAAAACTTGACATTTTACTAATTTGGACCCTCATATGCTCCCATGAAAATCCATGCATTAGATTGAGGCCTTCCAATTGCTCCCATAGAAATGCATGCCAGTGACCCCAAATTCTAAGCCACTTTTTTAGGGCTAGGTCTCAGGCCACTACCCAAAACTTCATGAAACTTCTTTTAAATGATAAATAAAAATGGAATAAGGCTACTAATACAGTCATTAGTACAAGTACTTGATCTGACCTTGTTGTAGCGACTACAACGACCCTCCAAAATTTTTCCTATGCTTTGATTTTGGAGCCTTCGTTCTAAACCATAGCAGCTCATCTTGCACAAATCAAGGTACTTATGCTTCGAATGAGCCTTATTCTTTTCATCTTGGATTGTCTTTTCTCACTTAGTTAATTTTCTAACCCACAAGCTAATCTCCTGACTTGGTCCCTTAACATTTATGGGCTTGCCTCGAAGAACTACGCAGTTCTTGAGGACAACTGGCCTTACTCTTAGGAATTGAGCAGTATTAACTGCTAGTTATCCTTAAGCTCAGGAAATTCATAGTACTAAATGGAAGCCATCCTCAAGCTAGGAAATTACGTAGATATGAGAGGAAGCTCATACCCACAGAGCCCAGAAATGGCGCAAACCCCACTGTGCTCAGAAACCACTTAGTGCGTGAACAAGAGAGTTTCCCGAGTCTATTGGCTTAGTGGGTCCTGACCTAGGTTAAAAGTTAATTTTTCCAAACAAATCCCTAGACTACTAGCCCTTTTGGCATCAATCCACGGAGCGCGGACTAAAGTCTCACCCAAAACAGTATGGGGGGGTGCTGGAACCAAGTTCCTGCACCCAGAGATGGTTATGATGTCGATTTTGTACCCTTTTATCTGCCTTCAAATATATTGACAATCCCTTAAGGCTTATAGATATAACTTCCTCTTACCAGCCTCTAAACCTTTGCCTGGAACCAAGTTTCTGCACCCAGAGATGGTTATGATGTCGATTTTGTACCCCTTTATCTGCCTTCGAATAGATTGACAATCCCTTAAGGCTTATCAATATAACTTCCTCTTACCAGCCTCTAAACCTTCGCAAACGTCTACGACTCTCTTTCTTGGACCCTAAACAGGCGGATCAACTGCTTAAGCACCTCTATAATCACTCCTAAGTCTATTATTACCCAGATCGGCTTAAGGGTTTGGTATCTTTAGCATGAATTAAGATATTATTCACATAAATAGATATTATTACTTACATTCATATAACAATGTAAAACATATAGATTCACGCATCAATACAACATTAAATCATAAACCCATTATTCATCATAACATAAATGTATTCATTCATAACAAAAGTAAATGGGTAAAACACAGATATTTCCAAAACATTCTCTTTATTGATACTTTTATATTTTCTCACAAACTCAAACTACCCTGTGCACTCAGCTATAGGGGTCCATGCACATAGATGCAGAATCTACTTTAAGCCTTTACGCACATAGCTGCAGAGCCTCTCTTCTACTCTAAGACTCTTTGCTCCTATTAACCCACTGCATTTTTCTTCAAAACTTCTATGAACTGCATTAGACTCTCTAAGACTCTCATTTTTATACAATCCCATGGTCCACGTACCATGGGTAGATCTTCTAAAGCTGACATAATTTACATAAACGAAGGGTAAGAATACTTTATGGCACTTTACGTCTAAGTGCTTCGTGACCACAAATTTTGGAGACTTTACACTTTACATACAAAAGCTTGGGCTTTCAACCCCAAAACTTGGGCTTTTGCCCCAAAAATGACCTTAGGGGACCCTATCCCAACAGGCCCACAACACAAATATCATGACTCGCCCCCAAGTCACTCTGTTGACGTGGAGATCTTATTACAAAGACCTCCCAACTCCACTTGCGCTACTACAACTTTAGTTTTGCACTACGTAGCTACGTACTTGACTTACTCCACTAGCTGCTCGATTGTTGGTCCTGTGTTATCTTCCTGGATCTTCTACTATGTTGTCTATAGGCTAGCCAACTTCTCCCCCATGGTGGCAAAGATCACATAGGCTTCATCCAGCCAAGGCCCCAATCTGGCCTTAAGGATTGCCTCTTTCCATTGCGCTGCTTCCACCTGTTATTTCAATTTCTTTGCCTCCTGCAGCTTTTCCAATCTCTGTGTGATAGTGACGGTGCATATCGTCACTCTTGCTTCATCGTACTATTGATATAATTCCCTTGCCTTGGTATTTAATCTCCGTAGGTTGGGATCTTCCTGCAGACTCATAAGTACCTCCATCAATGCTCGAAGAGCACAATGTATTTCTCCATCATGGCATCCACTATAGTGATTGCATCCTTGAAATGTGCCTTGTGTTGTTCCCTAACCTCTGGTGGAGATGAAGGCTGTGACTTCAACTCAAGCTGTGTGATTTTTAGGTTCAGCTCAAACTGAATCTTTGCCATCTCGGTCTTTGCATCACGCAAACCTCCAACCAACTTCTAAACTTGGCATCCACCGGTGCTTCTTCTGGGATATGCAATTCCGAAATGGTTTTGCATGCTTCGGCTACTACCGCGGTAGTGTGCTCATTCTTCTCCTGCACCTTCTTCCAAGCTTATAGAGCAGCTATTTTCTCAACGAAAATTTCTTCGTTGTTGATTTTATCTCACTGATCGTGCATAGTGTGCGCTACTCTCGGGGCTTAAGTTATTTAATGACATCTGCTTGTAGGGTGTGAATAAATTCACTGGGGAGCACGGCCAAGTTGACGCCAATGTTCCTCAGCGCTCTGACAATATCCTTTTCAGCTTCCACCTCCACATTCAGAGCTCCATCTGGCAACGTGACTTCTTGGAGATCCAAAGAGAGAACTAATTCTGCTGCTTTAGTTGTCCCTGGCACTAAACTGGTTGAGGCTACGCTGCTCTGCCATGCACCTATCTTCAATCTAGTGGCTTGGATCTGTAGCTCATGCAGACCCGTCTGAATGGCACTTAATGTCTACTTCTATTGTTACTCAAAAAATTTTAGTAGTTCTGTGGTCATATCCGTTACCTTGTCCCCAATGTCATCCAAGTCACCCTCTATCAAGGTGATCGAGTCTAGGGATGACTTAGTGGCCTTGGTCTTCTTCCGCGGTCCTTCTTTTTCCTGTTCCCTATTCTGCTTCACCCGAAAGGGAGTGCTTTCCAAATCTCCATCAACCTGTCTTGATTGCTCCTCTTCCTCTATCTGTGGTGAAGGAGATTTCTGACTTTTGTCAAAGTCGTGCTCTTCCTCTTGTTCCTTGGTAGCATGCTCCGCTTCTAAATGTGCCTTCTCCTCAGTCTCATTCTTTCTCTTTTCAGCCAACTGTTGAATCTTCGACTGGGCCTCTTCCTTCTTCTACTTTCCCATGAACTTACCCTACAATAAGTTTTGGAATCCTTATGCAGTGTCGGCCACCACAACCCAGCATGTAAAATCTTCTACGTTGTTGATTTTCTTGCATAATGGCCTCCCACAGCCCCTCCATGAGCTTTGGCTAGGATTCTGCTTTGTTCGAACTTAGGCACATAACGTCACAATATCTCATTCACTCCCATCTTATACAAGTGGCCTACAATAACAGAAAAATCTAATGCGTGCACCACCTATTCCTTCTTTTTTTGGCTGGTCTACCCTTCTAGGGTCTTTCCTGTAGTCAAAAAGTGTATGATGCCTGCAAAATGATTTTCTGCTATGCACACCACAAAGAGTTGTGCATCAGGAAGTCCTTCCTCCAAATTGGTAGGCTCCTCCCCTATTTCAATGCATGATAGATGATCTGGTCCTGCATTCAATTGCTCTGGATTTACAATGACTTCAAAATCATATTCCTGAAACAACAGCATCCATCTACATATTTTCCCTTCCAACACAGGCTTGTTGACAAAGTACTTTAATGCAGAATGGTTTGTATACATCTTAAAGTGTCCACCTAGAAAGTAGTGTCTTAACTTCTGGAGCGCATACACCATAGCCAAACCTTCGTGCTTTGTCGTTGAATAATTCTTCTCATCCTTAGATAACTTCCTCCTTGCAAACGTGATAGGGTGATCCAACTCTCCCTCACCAGCCTGTGTCAGTACTGCTCCCAGCGCAATACATGAGGCATCCACATGCACATGAAATTCCTTCTTCCAATCCAAGAAGACTAGGATCGGTGCGGTGACCATCTTCTCTTTTAACACATCCAAGCTCCACTAACATTCTTCATTCCAATAGAATGTAGCATCCTTCTTCAATAGTTTTTCCATCGACGCGGTAATCTGGGCATAACTCTTGATTAACTTTTGGTAATAACGAGTATTCCCCAGCATTGTGCGCAGCTATTTAACACTTCTTGGAACCTCCAAATTGATTATAATCGTGATCTTAGCTGGATCCACCATTAATCCTTGTCTGCATACTACATGACCCAGCAAGATTCCGAAGGGAATGAAGTACAAACATTTCTTCAAATTTAGCACAATCTGATACCTTCGGCATGTATCCAACATTAAGCGTAGACTAGCTACATGGCGTTTTACCAGCCCAAACACCGTCTAGTCATCAAAGTATACCTCCAAGAGCTTATGAATGAAGTTCTTGAATGCTACGATGATTACACGCGAAAAGATCTTCGACCCTTTCTTCAGTCCAAAAGGCATTACAGTGTACTCAAAGCATCCCCATTAAGTCGTGAAGGTCGTCTTACTCCTATCTTCCACCGTGATCTTGATCTGATGGTACCCTGATAACCCATCAGTGAATGAATATGCTTCATATCCTCCTACATTATCCAACACTTCATCGGTGAACGGAGTCGGAAAAGGATCATGCATGCAAGCATCATTCAGCTTCCTAAGATCTACACATATCCTTATTTCATCCTTCTGGTTCTTTTCCTAAACTACCGCAGGACTTACCCAGTCATAATCCTCCACTGGTTCAATGATTCCTATCGCTAACATTTTATCCAACTCCAAATGGACCCTTTCCTTATATTTAGGATTAAGGTGATATGGCCTCTGCTTCACAGGCTTCACGTCTGGTTTCAATGTTATCCTCATCACCCCTAAATCACCTATAATCCATTTCAAGTCTGAAAAAATTGTAGGGAAAAAATCCTAGTATTAGCAGAGAAATTGAGCAACCTTATCTACCATAGCATCATCCCAGTAGTCCCCTATCTTCACAAACTTCGGCTCCACCTTTGTCCCAATGTTCACTTGTCTCGTTTTCAGCAGCGCGGTGATATCAATATTCTCTATCTGAGGCCCCTCTACTTCATGGTGACCTTTTATTTTGGGATAGTAATGTTCCTTGGATCCTCCTCTTCTTCTTCAACAATCCCATTGTAGCACTCCAGTGCATGGCGTAGCCAAGTGGTCCAATCTGGTTGAATCAAGTCCAAGGGATCATGTGGGATTCTAAAGATCGCTGCTTTGACCTCCTATAGTTCTTCATCAATGCACTCGAAGCCATCTTCAAAGCTGAATGTCATCAGGAATTCCTGTCTCAAAATATCCCATTCATTCGTGCCATGGCGGAGCTCTGTCTCCAAGTACCAATTCATAGGTATTATATCCAAGGTGTGACAGAATAGATGCAGCCACTCTAGTTGCAGTTCAATTCCATAAGCATCGGTCCATTTGGCTAAGTGATCGCGCAGATCACTCTTCCCATCATATTTATCTGTCACTCGCACCTTTTGGCAACCAAACCGCACCCTCATCAATCTTTTGTATTCGTACCATCCATCAAAATTTCCTATATGCATACCCCACCATCTTGCAGGCATAGCGTGTAGTGCCAAGTCCAAGGCTTGGAAGAGATGCTTCTTTGGCACTTCCCTTTTAAATGCATCCAGAAATTTATCAATGTTATTTAAACCATCATAGTAAGGCAGACTTCTCACCTCCGACGATAAACAACGCAACAATTTGGTCATCATGTTACAGCGTAGCATAGACACTTCGTGCAATCTATTTTGCCAGTGTTCCAATTCCTCATCTAAATCTGATGTGTGGGAGCTTTCGCGTTCCCATGAAATACATCCATCTATTGTCGGATTCACCCAATCCTGATCTCACATCGTTATCTTATAAATCTGGTCCAAATCGTCATCACTTTCATAATCGCGAACCGGTTCAGTATAGCACGGTCCTTCTGTAGGGTCCAACAATACTACTACGCAGAGTGATTTTTTTCAAATGACATCATATGCTTCTTCAAATTGATCACCTTGTTCATGTCAATACCCAGTCGATCCCTAGGAGCGCGGGGTAGGGATTGTTGTCATCGATAATCTCTATTACTTCCAAATCTGCCAATGTGCTCACGCCTTGAATATCAACTATCACTCCTTGTAATCTTCCCATGTGTAGAAATTTGAATAATATAACACTTATTCATAGATATTATCCTGATTATACACTATTTGCGGAATGCATGCATAATACATAACCTCCTATACCATTGATCATCAATTTGCGGAATTAAGAAACAATCGCATGTGCACATTGAAACATCAATCACACATATCAACACAATATGTAATGGGAAAAGCATACAACTGAAAACCCCCAACTATCTGTATATTATCATGATAGATAACATGGAACAATACATAGTACAATACTCCTCACAAGTATTTAGTACTATCTCCACATGCTACACACAAACTAGCTCAGATCTAAACAAGTCACGGGTTCAAATCTCCTCCACTGTTTGCCTGCCTCTACTGCGCAATCCAAGTTGAGAATAGATCAGATCCAAGTTTGAATTCCCTTGGCTTGTACTGCGCAATCCTCATTGGCAATCTCAATCAATGATTGTACAAATCGCATGCACAACTATAGTCACAACTGATAGTAGTCTCACCCTTTCACCCACCTCTAACACTTGTCTCTACTGAACTGTCCATGCACTGAGTTGACTGATGTATACTTTAGTTGATTTATGAGTTAATAATTAGTGAATCAATTAATAATTAATTCACATCACTCATCACTAGTGTATTTGGCAGTTAGACTAAATACAACTAGTTCAACTAAGTCAAACTGAACACAACTCCATCAACTCCTCAATCAACTCCACCAAACTCAATCACTTGAGTTCTAATTGAAGTCCATCATGCAATAGCTCAACTAACCCATAGGAAAAGTGTATTTCCTTCTGGCAGTTGCATGTGCCACATCCGTAGCTCGAACTAAAGTGCTACAAGAGGATAAGATAATGTTTATAGTCCAAATATTATTAAGAGCTAATAATATTCCACTGTTCTATTTTTAGACTGGCAGTCTAAAAATAGACTCCGCCCATATGTCTAAAAATATAGGTCCATCTATTTTTACCAACATGACCAATCATCCATAAATAGCATCCTACAACTCATAGACCATGATTCATATATCTAAAAATAGACTTTGCCCCAAAAATAGCCTGCGGGCCCACTTAGTGAAGGTGACTTATTTTCACTAAGCTCCAGCATCTTGTTGCATTTTAAACACCATGAGGATAATATTTTTTCGATTCTCCATCCTCAATTGAATAGGAGACTACTGCAGCATAGGTCTCCCCATTGTTTCCAGTGTTTGTTTTGGCAAAACATTCGCATCTAACCCAAGATCCAGAATAACCTTGTCCATTTCATACTTTCCTATTTGCGCGGTGAGCCTCATCTCACGCCCTATTCTCGCCTTATTCTTACCAATTTTCCTAACCACATGTGGTCCCTCAGGAGCATTACTATCACATTTATTGATCAAATCCTGTAATCCCTTTACGACCTTGTTATCGCATAGTAGCTTCATACAGGTCTCAAAAAATGTAGTAAGCATGGATGAGTCCATTTCTTCAGATTTCTTATCCTGACTTCACAAGGTAGAAGCCTCAGCGAATCTTTTCTTTGCTTCCGTGAAGGTTTCCTTCATGCACTCCAAATAAAAGCCAACCTCCTCTTCTAGAGATTTGCGGACCCATTGACCTTCTTTAGGATGCTTTCCCTTATCTTCACCAGTTTTCATTCCACTTCGTAGCACAATATTCACAATGGGGTCCTCTTCGCGGGGTTTATCCCTCATCATCTATAGGTTCTGCATAGGTTGTTGAGGCTACGCCTCTTTTTCGCATATCTTAGCTAGTAATACAGGGCAATCTTTAGTTGCATGGTCAAACTGGGTACAATATCGTCAGGACAGGTGCATCAGGTTCGTGCATTCTCGTGCATAGTGTCTTGGACCTCCACAATTGTAGCAAATAACTTTCCCCTGACCTCTCGCAGGTCCTCCTCCACCTCGACCTCATCTGCGCCCCTGATATCCTCCTCGTGGCCCCCCAGCACCTTGATCCGAAGGCCAAGTTGCTATCTACATCTGATACGCGGGCATTCTCTCCATCATTAACTCATAAATTTGGAAATTATGCTCATCGTGACCTACGGAATGGCAGAAGTTGCAGAAGAGATGTTGTGGTGTCTGCACAAATTTTTGAAGCAAGTGACAATTATCTATCACATGTTTTCCAGCTACCTGATAGATAGCACACCACAGCGTAGGCCCTGCCCTGGTCTTACTTAAGCTTCCAGCCTCAGAGGCATCGGCCCTCCTCCTACAACATAATTCGCAAAGACAGGGCAATGATACTTATCATGCCCTTGACTCTTACATTTCAAACACCAAACCTCTTCACACACCTCTAGCCGAGCTGCTCTATCCTTCTTCAGACTTTGGAATTCTAGGAAAAGGTTCTGCAACTCCATGTGAATCTATTGAACTCCCAAAGCAACATCTTGAATTAGTATCTCATGCAGTCTCGTTGCAATTTCCAGGGCCTCCACCTCGGTCCAAATATTTTGTTGTGATAAAGCAATCCTTAGACGAGGCAAGAGTGAAGCAACAAACCATTCACGGTGCTTCCCATCCATAAGATTAATGTTAGCTTCACGGATATTGCACTTCAATTTCTGATCCATCTCCCAGAGTGTCTCGCCAGGTTTCGTCATTATTTCTTTGAATCCAACGAACGATTGCGCTTCAGATTTGGGCCTACTGAATTCCTTATTCAATGCAGTCTGAATGTCGGCCAACACAGCCATCGGGTTATCAGTACAGTACTTCATGTACCATATTAGCGCGTGTTCCTGTAAAGCAATAACCAACATAGCTTTCTTCATCCAATCATTTATAATTCCCTGGGCTTCCCACATAGCCTTCACAACGAACCAAAACTAGTTCGGGTCCTCATTCTCCAAGCCCTTGAAAACGGGAAATTTTTCTAAATTTTCCATATTGAATGGTGGTGGAAGTGGTGGTGGAGTGGGTGAAGGTATATGCGATGGAGGTGAAGATGGAAGTGGTGTGGGTGGATGTGGTATTCGCGGGAACCCTCACCTTATTAACTGAACAATGTTATGCGGAGAAGCTTGTGTTACTTCTTCATCATCACTCAGAGGAGGCTCAATTAGCGGGCTATATTTAGGTCCTGTTCCTTTTCTATCCCTAAATAACTTTCCACTTCGCGTAGCTCCAAACATCAAGGTAATTACATAACCTGCTTTCCACACAAGAGAATTTTAATCCAAGTATTCAAAGACTTTAAATACTTACCTCGCGGTCCTTTAAAGAAGCGACTCTCTACTTTGATGTAGCTAACTAAGGTATCGACCTCGAACTCTGTCACAAATCCTCCAATGATACGATCAAGCCAGTGATATTATCTTTAGAAGCTTCCAATATCCGCACTAACTCCAGGGTCCACACTATCAGACCATCAAGCCTTCACCTTCTTTGGCCATCTGCCAATTTAGCGATCCACTCGTATAATTCGACCGGGAAGGAACAAAATAAAATTGTGAATATCTCTATGTATAGATACCTATCCAACCATTGTTCATTTGTCAATCATGGGTTCCTATTCTCTTGTGTCGAAAATTCATGGACCTTTCTATCAGCCCAATCTTCAATTTCCTTCTTAGTTGGATTCGAGTGATACGACATCACACATCTCTTTATGCAAATCCCGGTCCCAGCAACGAAACAATTTGTTGGCTTAATGGGTCCTGACCCAAGTTCAGAGTTAAGTTTTCCAAACAAATCCCTACACTACTGGCCCTTTCGGCATCAATCCGTGGAGTGTGGATTGAAGTCTCACCCAAAGCAATATGGGGGCATGCTGGAACCAAGTTTCCACACCTAGAGATGGTTATGATGTTGGTTTTGTACCCCTTTATCTACCTTCACGGAGATTGACAAGCCCTCGAGGCTTATCGATATAACTTACTCTTATCAGCCTCTAGACCTTTGCGAAGGTCTACTACTATCTTTCACGGACCCTAAACAGGAAGATCAACTGCTTACGTGCCTCTGTAATCACTCCTAAGTCTGTTATTACCCGGATCAGCTTAAGGGTCTGATATCTTTAGCATGCATTAAGATATTTTTCACGTAAAAATATATTATTACTTGCATTCATATAAAAATGTAAAACATACAGATCCGCGCATCAATACAACATTAAATCATAAACCCATTATTCATCATAACATAAATGCATTCATTCATAACAGAAGTAAATGGGTAAAACACAGATATTTCCATAACAATCTCTTTATTTATACTTTCATATTTTCTTATAGACTCAAACTACCCTATGCACCCATCGGCAGGGATCCATGTACACAACTGTGGACTCTACTCTAGGCCTCTACGCACATAGCCGCAGAGCCTCTCTTCTACTCTAAGACTCTTTGCTCTTATCTCCTATTGACCCATTACATTATCCTTCAAAACTTCTATGAACTGCCTTAGACTCTCTAAGATTCTCCTTTTTATACAATCCCATGGTCTGCAGACCATGGGTAGATCTTCTAAAGCCGACAAAATTTACATAAACTAAGGTTAAAAATCCTTTATGACACTTTACATCTACGTGGTCCGCGACCACAAATTGTGGAGACTTTACACTTTACATACAAAAACTTGGGCTTTTGCCCCAAAATTGACCTTATGGGACCCTCTCCCAACACGGTCCTTCCCAGAACTATGCAATCTTTCCAGGAAATACATGGAAATTTTCCCAAAAAAGTGAAAAGAAAAAATCCAAAAGTATCCCTAAAAAATAGGGATCTAATTTTTTAGGTAAAATTGACTCAGGGTTTGAGTCAAGGTTGACCTGGTTAAACAGTAGTGGTTTTGCGCCCATGGTATAGTGTACCCATGGTATTACTACCCATAGTATTGCATGTAATGGAGCCTATAAAAGGTGAGAAGACATCATTGTAAGGCAGGCCTAGGAGGCGAGCAGTGAATTCTCATTTAGCCATCTTGGCTAGGATTTTGGCCAAGGATAATGAGATCTCATTGGGTTGGGTTTTTCCCCAGATTTGGGTTTTTCTCAGATAAACATGTGTGTTTATGATTGTTGTTGGTTATTGTTCCTCTCAGTACATCTACGTAAATAATTTATCACTCTTTAGTAAATTCTTAACAATTGGTATCAAAGCCAAACTAGCTCTAGAGAGATGTTTCTATTGCCAGTGGTTTGTAATGGCTTGGTGCATTGAGAGAAGTGGCATGGTGTTCTTGGGAAAGTGGCAACATGCAGTTGTTGTTATACCTTGGTTAAAAATGGTATGGAGCAACGAGAAGCCACTTGTGAGAGGTTCTATAATGGATGGGGATGATGGAATTGAAGGATTTCAATGCAAATCTAGTTATGGTGCTGGTGGATAGACATTTGAATATGATGTCAAGGGGCAGGGGTCTAGAGAAAATGAGGTCGATAATTGGGCTGTTGGGAAGAGGTTTGATTTGGGTGATCATAGATCTGGATCATTCGAGTCTATGAACACTGAGCAATGGGGTGGTAGGACATGGGAAAGTCTCATCTTGTATTGGATTCATCTAGTCATTGAAGGAATGATCCACTATTAGCATCATATTTATCATACGCTCTAAAGGTCAATGCACCAAAGACGAAGTTGAAGCCAAATTCATTTAGAAATGCTCACTCTCGAAAGGATGTTTTGGCTAAAATGGGTGAGGATTGAAAGAAAGTGGGCTCTAGGATTGAGAGAAGAACCTCCAGTCATCCCACCATCACCCACTCGAGCCGCCCTCTAAGTCCTCTCAGTGATGTAGCACCCCCTCTAGCTTGTCCTAAGCTTAATCCCTTAGGATATGCAAAACCACATGAAGTTTTACTGGAACAAAATGGAAAGTATTGGCGAAAAATGGATTTTGAGCTGGAGAATCTTGGACTAAACAGACCTGAGAAAGAGGAGGAGCAAGTTTATGAGAAAGAGTAGATGGAAAGATTTACAGAAACTAAATTGGAAGCATTCGGCGTGTCAAAGGAGACTTGTGGTGGTAGTGAAGAAGATGTGGGGTTTGCGACAGTGTTAGTGGTGTGTCGGAGAGGATCATTTTTGCAGTGATATGTGAGGACACGAAGGAGATAAGCGTTTACAATGAACGATATCTTGACTCTATCTTATTTCTAGGTACAAAACTGTGGACTGTAGGAGCCGGCCGCACGATGTATTCAATGTGAAAGAATGTAGTGCATGAGGCAAAGATTGTTTTCAATGACCGCCAAGTGCACATATTGGGGGTGCAATTAAAGTAATGGTAAGTGGAGGTTGTGAGCAGCGCGTCCACCGTGGAGTCCATGCTAGCACTAATTGTTAAATTGGTGGGGATAGACAAAAGTGCGAGGTTGCAGGATGATCCTAGAGTGATATGTCCAATACATGAGGTCTAAAAGATCATATCCATGTTGATGTCGCTATAGATGTTATGTTGTGTTTCATTGATATTTTTCTTTGGAAAATCAAATTGAATTTTGGGAACGTAATCATCACAAATTAAAAGGAAAGTGTTCAATGAAATATGGATACAAGGCTGAAATGCGTAATGGAGGAGAGAAGAGCACATGGTCCCAAGTGTATCAAGGAGAGAGGATGCGTTAGGATAGAAAAAAAAGTAATTAACAAAAGAAAATTATTAATTATTATGATGGAGTCAAATTTTTGCATGTAAATTTAAATGGGCATATTGTTTTAAGACTTGGTAAGGCATACGTACCCCTAGGTAAATCACTAGTAAAGTCTTTGTTAGGCCTAAGTGATAGGGGGGATGTTTGGTTAACAAATACCTTGGGAAAAAAAATTGAAGGGGGTAAGTGCTAGAGTTGGGGGGGTTGTCTCACTTACCATTTTTGGAACGATTTAATCAAGGGACCCCAAGTCAACTTTAAGTGGGGAATTGTTAGGTAAAATTGACTCGGGTTTGAGTCAAGGTTGACCTAGTTAAATAGTAGTGGTTTTGGGCACATGGTATAGTCTACCCATGGTATTATTGCCCATGGTATTTGTTGGCTTGTTGGGGCCTAACCCAAGTTCAAAGTTTAATTAGCCAAACAAATCCCTATACTACTGGCCCTTTCGGCAACAGTTCGTAAGGCGCGGACTAAGGTCTCACCCGAAGTAGTAGGTAGGGTGCTAGAACCAAGTTTCCTCACCCTTCAGATGTCTGAGAGGTTCAACTAGTCCCATTGCTTCCCTGCGTGTAGGTCACTTCGTGCACTTCCCTGTTCCTCACGGCCTTATACACTGCCTCCGCACAACCCTAACCAGGGGCTGTGGAGCTTCCAAGCTACTAGAGTTGTGCTCTGTACTATTACCCAAGATCTTACTTATCTTCCTATACTAGTTAATTACCTCTGCGTACTTGGATGTGTTACGTTATAATTATTTATACAAAACATTCATATAAGTTTGCACAGCAAATAAATAGTATACTTGCAAATTATACCAAATCATATATTAAAATAGGAAAAGATGCACATAAATATGGTAAACTTCTCTTTATTGATTCTTCCAATGGTTACAGACTCGAACTGTCCTGCGCACTCAGCTGTAGGGGTCCATGCACTTAGCTGCGTACTACTAGGCCTCTATGCACTCAGTTGTAGAGCCTTCCCCTACCCTACAACCCAAAGACACACTTTACACTATTACTTAATCACTTAGACTTCTCATCCTCCTATTCTCTTTTCATTTCGTTATCTTATACACTTAGATCCTTGCTCTATCCAGCCGACATTACATTACAAAAACTAGGGTGGACAACCCTGTGACTCTATTATGATTTCACGCTCTGCACCCGCAATTCACGGAGCTTTTACAAAAGGATTTGGTCAACACTTCGGCCTTAAGACCCAAAACATGTCTTGGGGGGATTCCATTCCCAACAGGCCCCCAACACAAACATCGTCGCAGAGATCTTCGCGTGGAGTCCTTCCAACTCTGCTCGAACTGCTACCTGCTGGATCTACTACATGCATTGTTCCGAGACCGTGGTGTCGGAAGTGCTTCTCTGCATATGTGCCTGTATCCCCTGCATTTGTTTATAGTCCCACACCTTCTTCCAAATCCTTGAAGCGTGAAGATTGTGCTTCTGCCGACTAGTCTGATAGCTGAGCCACCCGTATAGGACTTTAATCGGTTGCCATTCACTTTGCTTAGGAAAGGTTCTCTAGTTAGTTTGACTAGTTGTATTGTGCCTCCATCTGTGACCTCCTTAATAACGTATGGTCCCGGCCAATGCATTTTGAACTTTCCCGGGAATTTATCAAAATTACTTTCATATAAAAGCACTAAATCATTTACCTTGAAGGTGCGCAAATTAATATGGTGATCGTGCCAGGCCTTCTCATGCTTCTTTTGCACCTGTTGATGAAAGTTAGCTAGGAACCGTTCCTCCTAAAGTTCTTCCAACTGCGCGAGCCTTTCTTCCAGTGCTTTGCGGTCCGTCATATCTGTGAGCGCTACTATGCATAGAGTAGGTACAATATACTCCATTGGCATGACAACTTCTACACCATAAACCAACCGGAAAGGTGTCTATCCCATCAGTTTCTTGCAAGTTGTCCTATAAGCCCATAGTATTGCAGGTACATGCAGGTCCAAATCGCTCCGCTATGCATTGCATACTTTGGTTAGCGTAGTATCCAATATTTTGTTGAATGCTCCTACTGTTCCATTGGCTTGTGGGTGATATGGTGTGCTTTTCTGATGATACAAATGGAACTCTTTTGTTAGCGCTTTGATGGTTTCATTCAAGAAATGTGTACTGTAATCACTCATTAACATTTTCAGACAGCCAAATCGAGTCAACATGTGTTCAAACAAAAACTGCGTAGTCGTGGTGGTCGTGCAGTCTTTGACTGTTGCGCTTCCGCCCAATGAGTCAGGTACTCTGTTGTGGTGATAATGTATCGTGCACCCGTTTTTCCCTAAGGTTTGATAAGTCCTACAAACTTGATTGCCCACTTTTCGAAGGGTTGCAATTTCATTTGTGGATTCAAAGGCATCTCGTTCCTCCGTGATGGTTTACTTGTCCTTTGACATATATCACAGGCTTTGCAGTGTGCTTTTGAATCCTGATGAAGGGTTGGCCACCACAACCATGCGAAGAGAATTTTTTACGCAATCAATCATCCTGCATAGTGTCCTCCTGCAATGGCCCCATGCACTTACACAAGGATATGACTTCGTTAAAATTCAAGTACGTACCTTCGCAGTATCTCATCGTTGCCCATTTTGTATACGTGCCCTGCGATGACAGAAAAATCAGTCGTGCACACCACCGGTTCCTTCTTCTGCTGGACGGAGTATTCCTTCGGCACAGTTCCGATTGTCATAAAGTGGATTATATCTTCAAAGTGTCCATCCGCTATGCGCATAGCAAAGAGTTGTGCATCAGGCATTCCTTCCTTCAAACTAGTAGGTTCCTCTCTCGTCTCAATACGCAGCAAGTGATCCGGTCCTACGTTCAGGCATCCAAGCTTCAGCATGACCTCAAAGTCATATTCTTGGAACACTAAGAGCCACCTGCATATGCACCCCCCCAACACAAGCTTGTTGACCAAGTATTTCAGTGCGGAATGGTCTGTATACATCTTGAAATGTCCCCCTAGCAAATAGTGTCGGTATTTTTGGAGCGCGTACACCATAGCCAACCCCTCGCGTTCAGTTGTGGAATAGTTCTTTTCTGCTTTAGAGAACCTGCAACTCACGAACATGATAGGTTGATTCAAGCCCTCTCCACTCTCTTGTGTTAGCACAACTCCCAGTGGTATACATGACACGTCAACATGGACATGAAACTCCACATCCCATTTTGGGAAGACCAGGATTGGGGCAGAGGCCAATTTCTCTTTTAGTACATCCAGGCTCTTCATGCAATCATCATTCCAGCAGAACGTGACTTCCCTTTTCAATAGCTTCTCCATTGGCGTGGTGATCTGTGCATAGATTATGATGAACTTCCTGTAGTACCCCGTATGTCCCAGGGTAGCGCGCAACTATTTAACACTTCGCAGTGCTTCCAAATTCAGAATTACTACAATCTTCACGGGGTCTACCATTAGTCAGTGTTTGCAAACCACATGTCCCAACAGGTTCCCAAAGGGAATGAGGAACATACACTTTTTGAGGTTCAACACGATTTTGTGTCATTGGCAAGTATCTAGCATCAAGCGTAAGCTCGCTACATGGTGCTTAACCAATCCAAATACAGTCCAATCATCCAGATAGACCTCCAGGAATTTGTGGATATATTCTTTGAATGTTGCAACAATTATGCACGAAATGATGGCTGACGCATTCTTTAACCCAAATGGCATAATGGTGTATTGAAAGCAACCCCGAAGGTGGTCTTTCTCCTGTCTTCCGGCACGATTTTGATCTAGTGGTACCCTAAGAACCCATCAGTAAAAGAATATGCTTCTTGCCCGCTGACATTTTCTAATACTTCATGTGTGAACAGTGTTGGGAATGGGTCGTGCACACATGAATCATTCAATTTCCTGAGGTCCACACATATTCTTATTTCTCCCTTCTGCTTCTTCTCCTGCACTACCATAGGGCTTACCCAGTCAGATTCTTCCACTGGCTCAATGATTCCAGCTGTGAGCATTTTGTCTAGTTCTACGCAGACCTTTTCCTTGTACTTCAGATTCAAGCGGTAAGGCCTCTGCTTAACTGAATTTGCGTTGGGTTTTAGGGTGATCTTCATCATCCCTAAATCGCCAACGATCCCCTTTAAGTCCATGATCTTGGTCAGGAATAAGTCTTGGTACTCGCGGAGTAACTCAGTGACCTTATCCACCGTGGCGTCATCCCAGTAGTTGTCGAGCGTTGCATACTTCGGTTCGACCTCCGTACCAATGTTTACCTACTTTATCTTTACCAGTGCGGTTATGTCAGGGTCTTCAATCGATGGCCCTTGAACCTTGTGATAGCCTTCAGTTTCTAGAATTTTAACTTTTCACGAATCTTCGTTGTCTTCTTCAATATTTACGTTGTAACACTCCAACGTGTAGCTTAGCTGGGTCGCCCATTCAGGCTGAATCACTTCCATTGGCTCCTAGTGTATTTTAAAAATATATGCTTTTACTTCTCATAGTGCATCATCAACAGTATCCCACCAACGATCCTCAAACATGAAGGTTAATAGGAATCCCTCGCACAAGATATCACATTCATTCGTGCCATGGCATAGCTCCATCTCTATATGCCAATTCATGGGTATAATATCCAAGGTATGACAGAACAGGTGCACCCATTCAGGTTGTGGCTCTTCCCCATAAACCTTTGTCCATTTTGTGAGTTGTGCACGTGGATCATCCCATCCGTCATACTTGTCTTTTAACCGCATCAGAGGCTTCCCAAACTGCATGCGCGTCATCCTTCTGCATTCGCGCTAGTCCTCAAAACTTATTTGGTGCGTACCCCACCACCTTGCGGGTGTAGCCCGCAGTACCCATTTCAAAGTTTCAAAGCGTTGTTGTTCCAGCACTTCTCTTTTAAATATGTTTAGGAAGTCATCCACTTCGCTTAATCTATCATACGTAGGCAGATCTCTTACCTCTATTGCTACACAGCGCAGTGACCTCGTCATCATGTTACAATTGAGCATGGTTACCTCGTGTAACTAGTTCTACCATCGTTCTATCTCTTCTTCAGAATCTAATGTGCAAGAGCTTTCGTGCTCCCATGAGATTCGGCCATACATGGTTGGATTTACCTAGTCTTTCTCCCGCGCAGTTATCTTGTAGATGCAGTCTAGATCATTGTCATTGTCGTAGTCGCACACTGGCTCCGTGTAGCGCGATCCTTCTGTAGGGTCTAAAGGTACCACTACGTGCAGAGACTTTTTCTTAAATATCATCTTGCGTTTCTTTAGATTTATCACTCCATTCATGTCAATGGCCCAATCTATTCCCAATAGCATGGGGTAGGAATTGTTGTCATCAACAATCTCTATCACTTTGAAATCTACTAGCATGCTTGCTCCGATATCTACTGTGATTCCCTACAATCTCCCCATAGGTAGGATCTTTTGCTAGTTCGCCATTCACAGTTGGATAGGAGACCATTACAACGCAGGCCTGCCCATGCGCTCCCATGTCTGCTTTGGTAGGATGTTTGTGTTCGATCCTAGATCCAAAATCACTTGGACCATCTCATATTCCCCAATATGCACATTCAATCTCATCTCCCTTCCTGTTTGCATTGTGTGCTTCTCGAGCTTCTAGACTACGCGCTGTTCTCCTGGCGCAGTCCCAGCGCATCTAGTTATGAGTTCTTGCAACCCCTTTATAGCCTTGCTATTGCGGAACAACTTCATGCATGTCTCCAAGAACGTAGTGAGCATTGATGCGTCCATTTCCGGCTCCAGTCTGTCTTTACTTACTGAAGTGGAGGCATTAGCGAAGCTCCTCTTAGCTTCCATGAAGGTCTCCTTAGCACGCTCCAAATAAAATTTTGGTTCCTTCGTTAGAGCCTTGCGAACCCAGGTACTTTCTTTAGGTTGCTTGCCTTTGTCATCCCCTGTCATAATTCCACTCCGGAGCATGATATTTACATTAGGGTCTTCCTCGCATGGCTCAAACCTCATCATTTGTAGGTTCTGAGCTGGGGGAGGTTGTAGTGCTCCTTTATCGTGCAACCTCACTATCAGTTGGGACAATCCTCTATATCATGATCAAACAACGTATAATACAAGCATGATGGTTGCATTGGATTCATACAATCGTGGGCAAATGACCTGGCCCTCCGCAATTGTAACATATCAGCTGTCCACGACCTCTTCCCGGCCCCCCTCCACTAGGCCCCTCGTCTATGCCCCTGAAATTTAGTGCGTGTCATTCCTACGTGTTGATCGAGGGGTCGTGTTTCAACCTGAACTTTGTAGGTAGGAGTTTGATCCATCATCAACTCATAACTTCTACAAGTGCGCTCATCATGTCCTACTGACCTACAAAAATTACAAAACAACTTCTATGAATTATGCATATACTTCTGTAATAGATGGCAATTATTTGTAGCATGCTTTCCTCCTATCTGACAAATCACGCACCATAGTGTAGGTGCCATGCTCCGTCCTGCTTGTGCCTACAGTCTTAATGGCATTGGCCCTCATCCCGCAAGGTAATTCACGAACACCAAGCAGTGGTCCTTGTCATGCCCCTGGCCCTTAAATTTTACTCACCATACCTCATTGCACATCTCTGGGCGGATTGTCCTATCTTGTTTCAAACTCTACATCTCAAGGCACAGGATTTTCAATTGCATGTGAATCTGATGAACTCCCAGGCTGGGATCTTGTATCGTGGTCTTGTGCAATCTCATCGTGACCTCCAAGGCCTCGGCCTGAGTGGTTAGCCACTATTATGATAGCGCGTTTTGTAGATGTGGCGTTAACTATGCTACAAACCATTCGCGGTGTTGCCCATCTGTTAACGTCATGTTAGCTTCGAGAATTGTGCACTGCAGCCTTTGATCCAACTCCCAAGGGGTATTGCCTGGCAACATTGTGATTTCCTTGAACCCAATGATCAACTGTGCCTCTGAATTTGGCCTGCTAAATTATTTGTTTAGCGTAGCTTGGATATCTGGAATCCTCACAATCAGATTGTCATTGGAATTCTTAATGTACCAGGTCAGAGCGCGATCCTGCAAAGCGCTAACCAATGTTTCCTTATTTATCTTGTCATCTGTGACTCCCTGTGCTTCCCATACAACTTTTATCATGAACCAAAACTGATCTAGATCTTCATTCCCTACTCCCTTGAACACTGGTAGCTTTATCGCGCTTGCCATACTGCTTCGTAGTGGTGGTGGAGGTGGTATGGTGAAGACAAGGGTGAAGATAGTGAAACTAGTAGTGGTGTGGGCGGGGGTGGTATGTGGGGAATTCTCTACCTTATAATATTGATCGCACTTCTTGGCGAGACCTTCGTGAGCTCTTCTTTACCCCCTCGTGGAGGTAAAATCAAGGGGCTAGTTTCTAGTTCTGTACTAGATTTTCCCACTTCACGTAGCCCCAAACATCAATTTATTCGCATAACCTATTTTTCACACAGTAGCATTTTAATCCAAGTGTTCAAAGATTTAACGTACTTACCTCGTGGTCCTTTGAGGAAGCATCATTCTTCCTTGCTATAGCTGACTGAAGTATCTACCATGAAGTCGATGGTGAATCCTCCTATGATTCAATTGAGCCAGTGATCAACAGTGTGCGCGATCTTATCTTCCTATGCTTCCAGTCTGCGCACCAACTTTGGAGTCCACACAATAGGTCTGTCGAGTTTACACCTTCTTTAGCTATATGCTAGCTTTGCAATCCACTCGTACAACTCACTGGGAAGGATGCAAAGAAAATTGTGTGGATCTCTGTATATAAGTAGCAGTCTAACTACTCTTTCTTTCATAGTCGCAGATTCCTATTTTCTTGCGCCGTGAACTCGTGAATCTTCCTATCCAACCAATCTTCAACTCCTTTCTTTGTTAGATTCTAGTGATACGACATTAGACATCTCTATGCAGATCTTGGTCCTGGCGACGGAACCATTTGTTAGCTTGTTGGGGCCTGACCCAGGTTCAGAGTTTAATTACCCAAACAAATCCCTGTACTACTGGCCCTTTCTGCAACATTCCGAGGGGCGCGGATTGAGGTCTCACTCGGAGTAGTATGGAAGGGTGCTAGAACCAGGTTTCCACACCCTTGAGATGTCTGAGAGGTTCGACTGGTCCCACTGTTTTTCCCTGCGCGTAGGTCACTTCGCGTACTTCCCTGTTCCTCACGGCCTGATACACTACCTTCGCGCAGCCCTAACTAGGGGTTGTGGAGCTTCCATGCTACTAGAGCCATGCTCTACATTGTTACCCGAGATCTTACTTATCTTCGTATACCAGTTAATTACCTCTGTGTACTTGGATGTCTTACGTTATAATTATTTATACAAAACATTCATATAAGTTCGCACAACAAATAAACAGTATACTTGCAAATTAGTGTAGGTTTTAACCCTGTACAGAAATTACTTGCATATGAATTCTAAGACATAGAAAATAAACAATACGAGAGCATAACACATAAAACACATATACATAGAGATTTCCCCTTGGATCCCAAAACTGGGACTACCAACTTGATTTTTTCATTATGTTCCTTTCAATGTTACAATACATATTTATACATGCCGAAGCATCCAATACCATGGACCGAAAACCATTGCGTCCAAAACCATGGATTGAAAATCACGCACAAAAACCATATGTGGGTCTGCCTAACCAAAATTTTCTAAGGCACTACTCGGACCCCATAAAATGGGGTTACGGGTACACCTCAAACCCCTTGTGACCCCCCCCCCCCCCCGCTACACAATTGGCGCAATGAAGGGGGTCTCTGCCCCCCCTCTAACCCCCCAGTTAACTACGTGGGCTAGTCGTGGAAAGAATATAACACAACCCAACATTCTCCCACTTGTTGTTTTCTTTCCACAGGGGGCCACAAGAGAGCTTAGTCATTTTTCCAGCCCTAAAATTCCCATTGTCTCTCTACACCAAGAGAACTTCTCAGAGCTCACAGATTTTGTTAATGCATCTACAATATTCTTCAAAGTGTCCACCTTTACCAGAAACACCTTTTTGTCTTCTATCATGTCCCTCACAAAGTGATACTAAACATCAATGTGCTTTGTCTTTGAATGATATGCGGGGTTCTTTGCCAAGAAAATTGCACTTTGGCTATCACAGTCTATCCTTATAGCTCCCAGTACTAACCCCATATTTGAACACAATTTATACAACCAAACTGCTTCTTTGCTTGCATGAGTGGCTACCATGTATTCTGCCTTTGTAGTTGATAGTGCCACTATAGATTGTTTCTTACGCATCCAACTAACTGCACCTCCAAATAGGTTAAACACATACCCACTTGTAGATCTTATCTAATCCATATCTCCAGCCCAGTCTGCATCAACAAAGCCAAAAATATCCAACATTATGTCCAATCCTAATCTTCCTTGGTAGCACAAACCATAATCACTAGTGCCACGCAAATACCTGAAAACCTACTTCACTGTTGTCCAGTGCTCCTTCCCTAGTTTTGACATAAACCTGCTCAATACTCCCACTACATGTGCAATGTCTGGTCCAGTACATACTATTGCATACATCAAGCTACTGATTGCACTTATATATGGAACATGGGACATGTCCTCTTCCTCTTCTTGTGTCTTCGGACACTATTTAGCAAATAACCTCACACCTACAGGAATAGGAACCTTCACTAGTTTACTATCTTGCATATTAAACATCTGCAGTACCAGCAACATATCATCCACATACAAGACTAGATAAAGAACACGGTCACCAATTAATTTAAAATACACACAATGATCTGCTTTGCTTCTGGTGAAGCCAAGTCCCCATATAAATGTATCAAATTTCTGATACCACATCCTTGGTGACTGTTTTAACCCATACAGAGACTTCTTGCATACCAGTTCTTTCTTACCCTTCACTGCAAAGCCTTCAGGTGCTTCATGTAGATTTCCTCTTCCAGATCCCCATGAAGAAATGTTGTCTTTACATCCATCTATTCTACCTCAAAATCAAAAGCCATAGCAACAGATAAAAGTAATCTAATAGAAGTTACCTTGGCAACAGGAGAAAAAATATCACCATAATCAATTCCTAGCACCTGGGAATAACCTTTTTCTACCAACCGAGCTTTGTATTTCTCCACTTTACTTCTCCATTTGTCTTCTTTTTGAACACCCATTTTCTACCAATGGGTTTTTGTCCAGCCGGCAACTCCACTAGATCCCAAGCCTAATTTTTATGTAAAGATGCCATTTCATCAACCATGGCCTCTTTCTAGAGTTTTCCATCCTCTAAATCCACTGCTTCCTTCACAGTTCTGGGATCATCATCAGTAACAGACAAAGAAAAATTTGAATGGAAAGCAAATGGACTATACCTTTCTAGCTGCCTTCTTTCTCGAACTGATCTTCTCACAACCAAAGTTTGTGGCTCTTCATCTTCTGATTCCTCCTCCGTTGTAGAGTCTGATTCTTCCTCCTTAAGCTCAAACTCTATCTTCTCAAGTTCCTTTGGTTGGACTTCATGTTTAATAACATATTTTACCTCTCTAAACACCACATCTCGGCTGTACACAACCTTCCGTGTGACTGGGTTCCAAAGCTTATAACCCTTTAAACCATCCTTATACCCAATAAATATGCACTTTTCAGATTTACTATCCAACTTGGTTCGTTTCTCCTTTGGAACATGTATATATGCATCACATCCAAATACCCTCAGAGGTGAAAGAGAAGGTTTCTTACAAGTCCATACCTCTTGTGGAGTCTTACCCTCCAATGCTGATGAAGGTGACCTGTTGACCATGTAACATGCAGTATCCACTGCCTCTGCCCATAATTCCTGTCCTAACCTAGCACCACTGAGCATGCTTCTTTCCCTTTCCACCAACGTCTTATTCATTCTTTTTGCAACTATTTTGCTGAGGTGTATATGGAGTAGTCTTCTCTCATGCTATACCACACTTCTTACAGAATTCTTCAAATTCCTTGCTGCAAAACTCTCCACTGTTTTCTTTCCTCAACACCTTTATCTTCTTCTCTGTCTGGTTTTCCACCAGAGCCTTGAATTCTTTAAACGTGTCAAAGACTTCAGATTTCTTCTTAAGGAAATATATCCATGTATTCCTTGAGAATTCATCTATAAATGATACATATTACATAGACTTACCCAGTGATGGAACCTTCACAGGTCCAAATACATCACTATGCACAACCGCTAATATCTGTTTCGCCCTCTTACCACCAGAGGGGAAACTCACCTGATTCTGCTTCCCATATACACAATTTTCACAGAAATCAAAATCCAAAGAGTTATTACTCATACCTTCTACCATACCTTTACCATGAAGTATTCAAAGGCCCTTCTCTCCAATATGTCCAAGCTTTTGATGCCACAGCATGGTCTTCTCTCCATAGACTACTAGATTTTCTACTCCACTTTCAGGAACCACATAAATGTTGTACCCATCAACAATAGTGCTACCTTGCAGCTTGTACAAAGTTCTAGTCCGAACTCCCGAACCATCTTGCAGGTATCCTTCTTGAACACTATTTTTACACATGCATCATCTAGCTTGCTTACAAAAATCAAATTTCTTGCTAATGCAGGAATATGCAAAACACCTGGAAGTGTTCTAACCCTTCCACCTTGCAACTTCAACTTTACTTTTCTGCAACCAACGATTCTATCCTTCCTATCATCCCCTAAGAAGACATCACCACCATCGTATTTATGATACTTGTAGAACCACTCTCTATGGGGAGTGAAGTGAAAGGATGCACCTGAGTCAATCAACCATGCCTCATGATCTACATGTGTACTTGAAGAAGCCAAGTACACATCCCCACCTTCATCTGATGTGGTTTTTTCCTCTGTAGAAAGAGCATCATCAGATCCATTTCCTTTATCAGGAGCTTTAGATTTACAGTCCCTTTTATAGTGCCCTTCCTTTCTGCATTTCCAGTACACCACCTTTACAGGTTTTCCTGGAGATTTAGATCTCCCACTCGATGACTTATTTTTATTTCTGTTCTGGGACCGTCCTCGTACAGGCAAGGCATCACCATTCTAGCTCTCCATATTTTTCTATCTCATCTCCTCCGTCAGCAAGGATGAGACTATTCATCAAACTACAAGGCAGTTACATTGCTACCTATTGCAATAACTAGACTACCCCATGAATCTGGTAGAGAACACAACAAACCGATGCACTTATCTTCATCTGAAATTTTAATATCAACAGATGATAACTAACTTACCATAGTATTAAATGTGTTTATATGCTCTGTCACCGAGTCTCCATCTTTCATCCTCAAGTTATACAAATTTTTCCGCAAGAACAGTTTATTCACTAGAGACTTAGATTGGTACAAAGTCCCTAACTTTTCCCACAAGGCCTTCACCATAGCTTCCCTTGATACATTCAGCAATACTGAATCTGAGACACACAATCGTATTGTGCTCTTTTCCTTCCAATCCAACTTCTTCCATTCTTCATCGATCACTTCCATTGGTTTAGTACCCAGATCTACTACAATCCACTGATCTTTATCCACCAACAGATCCTCCATCTTGAGTTTCCACAACTCAAAACTCTGACCATTAAATTTCTCGATGTCTATCTTTCCATTGCTCACCATATTCTTTCACCACCAGAATAGATCCCGCAGATGTCCCACTAAACAGGGTCTACCACAGGCCCGAGCGAAGCCCCTCAACAACAAAGGTGTCCCCTTGAAGCCAAAACTGCTTTGATACCAAATGTAGGTTTTAACCCCGTATAGAAATTACCTGCATATGAATTCTGAAACATAGAAAATAAACAATGCGAGAGCATAACACATAAAACACATATACACAGAGATTTTCCCCTGGATCTCAAAACCGAGACTACCAGCTTGATTTTTTCATTATGTTCCTTTCAATGTTACAATACATATTTATACATGCGGAAGCATCCAATACCATGGACCAAAAACCATCGCATCCAAAACCATGGACCGAAAAACCATCACGTCCTAAAACATGTGCGAAAATCATGCACAAAACCATATGTGGGTCTGCCCAACCTACCATAGGGTCCAAAACCAAAATTTTCTGAGGCGCTGCTTGGACCCCATAAAATGGGGTTACGGGTATGCCTCAAACCACTTGTGACCCCCCCCCACCCCCGCTACACAATCGGTGCCACGAAGGGGGGCTCTGCACACCCTCTAACCCCCCAGTTAACTACATGGGCTAGTCATGGAAATAATATAACACAACCCAACAATTACACCCAATCATATATTAAAACAAGAAAAGATACACAGAAATATGGTAAACTTCTCTTTATTGATTCTTCCGATGATTACAGACTCAACCTGCCCTGCGCACTCAGCTGTAGGGGTACGTACACTCATATGTGGACTACTAGGCCTCTACGCACTTAGCTGCAAAGCCTTCCCCTACCCTACGACCCAAAGAAACACTTTGCACTTTTACTTAATCACTTAGACTTCTCATCCTCCTATGCTCTTTTTCATTTCGTTATTTTATACACTTAGAGCCTCTCTCTATTTATACAATCCCATGGTCCGTGAACCATGGGTAGGTCTATCCAGCTGACATTACATTAGAAAAAATAGGACATACAACCCTGTGACTCTATTATGATTTCACGCTCCATGCTCACAATTCGTAGAGCTTTTACAAAAGGATTTTGTCAACACTTGGGCTTTAAGCCCCAAAACATGTCTAGGGGGGATTCCATGCCCAACAGTATTTCATGTAATGGAGCCTATAAAAGGCGATAAGACTTCATTGTAAGGCAGGACTGGGAGGTGAGCTGTGAAGTCTCACTTGACCATCTTAGCCAGGATTTTGGCCAAGGACAATGAGGTCTCATTGGGTTGGGTTTTTCCCTAGATTTTGGGTTTTCCCAGATAAACATGTGTTTTTATGTGTTTATGATTGTTGCTAGTTTTTATTCCTCTCAGTACATCTGCATAAATAATTTATCTCTTTGTAGTAAATTCTTAACATATGTTTATTAACTCGAAGGAGGCACTTGTGTTATTTTTAGAAATTGCTGCCAAGTGTCACTTTTTCCTTGATTTTAGGCATGCGCATCATAAACCTTAACTTGACCAAATATATTTAATTGATGCTGATAGAGATCATTTTCACACTCGATCTTGGAGATCTAGCATTCTTGAGGATATCAAGGAACCTTCGGTGTGATTGTCGTCACTTTTTTGGGTGGGTTTTTCTTTTCTCATCCTTTTCCAATTTTTATGTCGCTTTTGTTGTTTATCTTGTGAGAGGGTTGTTTCAATTATTTATTTGAATGAATGCTAGTGCTTTAACTTGTTTTAGATTGTATAAGTGTTTTTTCAAGTTTTAGAATGCCTTTCCCAAGTATCGCATGAGTTTTCCCATTTTTTCTCCAACAGTTGTCGTTGTGGAGACTCTCCTCACATTCTTCGTTTTCTTCCATGTTAATCAATTCCTAAACTTGTTTGACATGCATGCATCAACACTTAGTTAGATATGCACTCAGAATCACAAAATCCTTCATATCTACTTGATTTTCACACTCCCCTCAGGCAGATCTTAGTCCCCTTTCCCAGATCTCACACTTCATTGCTTGCATTGTGCAATCTAGGAGCTCAAGGACATTGCCTTGGCTTCTAGAATTATGCAGAGCTTGGCCTGGGCTGGCTCCAACTATGCATTGCATAGTTCCAGGAGCCAACCTTCCAGCTTGGCCACTAAGACTGCGCAATGCATAGTCTCTCTCCCTCCTTGGCCCAGACTGAATTGTGCATTACGCAGTTCTAGTAATCAAGCTTCTCGACTGATTGTTGGGACTGCGTAATGTGCAGTTCCAACAATCATCCAGTGACCTCTATCATCCAAAAATGCACAATCCTTCCCATCATGAGCCCGATTTTCTTCTTGATCTTATCTTGAAGTTTTTTTCCTTTTTTTTTCTGACATGTTCTTGCCATGAGTGCCCTCGTTGTCCCACAGGTACAACAGTTGTTGAGCACCTCTCTACTAGTTGCAACTAACATGGCATCCAAGAGAGTTGCATCAAAGGAAACCACTAAGAGAAGTATTGAGGAAGCAGTTGAGCAAATATCAGTAGATCTACCAGTTTATTCAAATACTTAGTTGTTCATTGAGAAGGGTGCAACACTGACTTGGCAGCAGATCAAAGACACATTTGCAGAGGAATTCAAGGAAGACTTAGAGGACCGACAGGTTTATCTTAGCATCCAGCGGTCAAGATTATACAAGGTTGCATGCAGATACACTGCCTTCCCATGTGTGGACATCATTAACTGGATTGTCTCACATACAAATGAATAAACTATGACATTGAGCAGTGCCAGTGTATAGAGCTTTCCACCTTCAAGGCGTAGAACTTTCAGAAGATGTATCACTTTCTCAAGCTGGTGAAGCACATGGACTCACTCTTCTATGTCACTCATAGCTATGTTAACATGAGATATATTGTCAAGCATTGGGTGAATGATTCGTCAAATTTTAGACAGACAACCACCCATGTTTACAAGATGTAGTCCCTCAGGGAGGCTTACCGGTTCTTAATCATCTTTGCCTCTAGAATATATGGTCAAGAGAACACAGAAACCTTTCCTGAAGGGTGGGTGGTCTTACTGGAACAATTGGTGAACAATGGGAGGACATTAAACTATTCAAATTTGTTGGCTCATCAATTGAAGATCCATGTGTATAAGGCTCGAAATCTGCCCAAGAATGAGCAAGGAAGGTTATACATGTCGGCATACTTAATGGATACAATCTATGCCTAGCAGAAGTTCCCTGGCATGAGTTGGACATGGACAAAAAAATATATTGTTGTCTACCTCTATTGAAAGTTTCTTTTCGACTGCAGCTATCGAGGAGTGATGGCAAGGCTAACTGAATTTTTTATCATCTCGTTGTACAAACTTATCTTTGAGCAGGATCCACCTTGCATGTCCCGAGAAGTAATGGGCGTGATAGTTAACATTGAAAATTGGTATACATCACCAAGTGGCACGTTCATCAAAGTGTTTGGCAAAGATAAGCCGTCGAATGTTCTAATGAGGTATGCCACTGACAAATTTTTCATGCAAGAATTATCATACCACCTCACTACAGGGTTATCAACAAGACTTCATAGGAAGAAGAAAGCACCATGGCCTACTATTCCTCTATGGATCAAGTTATACGAGATTAAAACTTGAAAGATGCAGATGTCGAGGCTAAAGACATAGTGAAATTTGAGTTTGGCACAAAAGACTTTAATCTGTATGATATCCACGATATTTGCAAGGACCATTGTGCAAGATTGTATTTTCCATGTGTTGTCATTCTGTATTTTTGAGGTTGAGGGAGTAAACACATAGGATAGCATCAAAACCACTTTGGAAGATGGAACCTAGCCCTCCCAAATTCAGAGAGGGATCTCTCTATTTAATTTAGCTTTGTTTTTATGAGAGTTTTAGGCTAGTTATGATTTTACTTATTTGTTTTGCTTGATTGGTTTGGTTGATTTGAGTGTTATAATTCCATTGGGATATGGAGTCTATAAAATGAACTGGAGTTTTTCATCAATTTTTAGAGGAGTTCTCAAAGGGAAAGATAGGTTGCAGTAAATGGATATTTTTAGTATTTAAATGGATGATGGAAAAGCAGAAGTGTAAGGCTTAGTAGGTACCAAAGAGAAATTAGAATTCTTTGATCTCACTTCAATGGAAAAAATTAAAATTAACAACAGCCAAAATAGGGCGCTCTAGGTAATGAATCCTATTTATCATAGTTTTTGTTGATTAATTCAGAAATTAAAAATAACAGAGAAAGGAAAAATAGTGTTTAAAAAAATAGACAGAAGAGACACATCACCATTTAACACACCACATGAATCCTATAAAAGGTCCCTGTATTACTAATGCTCCAATACTTTGAAAATGACAATATGCAAATTAAATTATATTCGTAAATCAACCCTTAATACTTCAAATAGTGAATTATTTATAATAAAAATTACAAAATCGTTATCAACCGACAGTGTATTATTAGCCTAATTACAAACTAATATCATTTAATCTTGGAAAAATAATAGGCCACGTAGGTTGTTGAAGAGAACAGTGTCCCTATTTGGATGGTTTGGGTTGGTGAGTCATCCCAAAATAGTGTACGATGTTGAACTAACTCTTGTGTTGGCTGTTACATTGGAAAAATCGTTTTACTGCTCCTGAATTATTTCTTAATCCAGTAAATCAACTAACTCCTCCCATCTCTTTTCATCTGGCACTGTCAACTTTGTTACCATGCGGTATATTTCATCTACCTCAATGTATTTAGCAAAATTTGGTTTCATGGTAAAAATATGTTTTACCTCATTCTACACATGGAAATCATTTGACATGGTCTCCAGAAATTCATTTTCTATCATACTCCCTTTAATTCCATTGAATTTAATGTTGCTTTTAGCCACCTCTTTCATCTTCAGGATATAGTCCTCCTGAGTGATCAACTTGTCATTTATGACATAGACACTAGGCAGTCCCTTCTACATTAAGGCTTCAATCCTATTTGTAAATATGTTCAGCTTCATTTGTTGGCATTATGATATAGGTGTTGTCCTTGATGGCAACTCACTCAGATGACAATTCACAATGTAGCAAGTTAACAACAAAGGATTACAGTTCAAACTCCAGAGATTGAAGAAAGAGAGTGGCTTAAGAAGTATACGATGGCTCACTTTTTCCAAGCAACATATACACGTGGGTTAACAAAACAAAAAGAGTGTATACGTATACACACACTCCCATAGGAGGAAAAGCATGTACATGTTGGAAAACCCAAGTTTTTTGGTCCGAGGTATTTGGTCCAAGGTATTTTGAGTCCAAGGTATTGGTCCAAGGTATTTGTTTTGAGGTATTGACCCTAGGCATTTGGTCCAAGGTATTGGTCCTAAGTGGTTTTGGTCCAAGGTATTGACAAAGGATCTAATTATATAAGGAGGAGGAGATCAAAGGGCTAAGTGTGCAAGTATTGAACATCTTATGAAGTGTGAGATCAAATACGCAGGTTATGGGTTTCTGATGCTTTGCTTGATCTGAACTAAGGATGCACCTATGTGGCTGATGATGGATGAGGGATCATGATCATAAGACTTGAAATGTATTATCATTATGTGGTTTGATCATGGATAGTCTAGATCTGAGTATTCACACATGTTTTATTCTGCAAATGTTATGATCTGGGTATGGTTGAAGTCTGGAATAGTTGTGAAGTTTTTAAGTTAGTATTTGCAGATCTGTACGTTGTTTCACTTTGATAAAAGTGCGTATACACGGTGGTTCAGCACACCCACGTATAATATACATTATGAAATATCATATTTGAAGTTGTAGTTGGTTCTGGTTTTTCTTGCATAGTTCTGAGTTCTGCTCTGTGTTCTGGTGACAGTGTTCTGAATGTTCAGATTGATTGATTGTGATTTGATTTAGTGATGATCGGTTATCAGTGATTGATTGATTCAGTTGTGGTTGATTCAGAGATTGATGATTGAGTTTCATTGATTGGTTGATGCAGATGTATTTGATTGTTCTATTGCAGTGGTGATTGATTCTGAGCTTCAATGTTGTTGATGGGTCCAGTATGAAAATATGATGAAACATGGCCTTTAGATTGTGGTGTTGTGTTCCAGGAGTATCCAGTCTAAAAATTTACGAAACGTGGTCCCTGGAGGAAGAGAGAAGGTCATAGCCTTTTGTAGGATAGCGCCTACATACTAATAAACATATCGGCCGGTACAAGAGCCAGGGGGTTGGAGCTCCCTTCCAGTAGGAGCTAGAGAACGAGTGAAGGTTGGAGCCTTCTGTAGGTCGATGCCTACGTACTAGTAAATGGATCAACTAGTACAAGATTCAGGGGGTTGGAGCTCCCTTCCAGTAGTAGCTAGAAAACGAGTGAAGGTTGGAGCCTTCAGTAGGCCGGTGCCTACGTACTAGTAAACGGATAAGCTAGTACAAGAGCTAGGGGGTTGTAGCTCCCTTCCAGTAGAAGCTAGGGAATGAGAGAAGGTTGTAGCCTTCTGTGGGTGGTTGCCTATGTACTGGTATGAGTCTGCACCAGTACAAGATTGTAAACAGGTCTTTCTTATATTTAAAGAAAACAACAACAGGTGGTTTTTCTCCCGCATTGGGTTTCCACCTTAAATCTTGGTATTTGTTGGGCATGGAATCCCCCCACATCATGTTTTGGGGCTCAAAGCCCAAGTTTTGAGTAATAGTATTGTAAATCTCCATGAATTACAGGCGTGAATTGTATGTTAGAGTCATAGGGCTGTCCACCCTAAGTTTTGAATGTAGTGTCAGCCTACCCATCGTCTGCGAACCATGGGATTGTATAAATAGAGTGAGGCTCTAAGTTGTAAAAAAACCAATGAGGAGATGGAATCTGATGAATAGAATAAGATAGTGAACATAGAGCAAGAGTCTAAGTATCTTGGGTCGTAATAGTAGGAAGAGGCTCTACCGCTAAGTGCGCAAAGGCCTAGTAGAGTCTGTTGGAGAGGTAAATCCCCTCTACGGATAGAGGCAATCCCTACTAGCCCAGCAGGGGTCTAGCAACAATCACACAATGCTGCTATGCATGTTCCTAATTACGATTAAACAAGAGGTAAAGAGCACCTACTTGGATTCCTGCACTGTCGTTTGACGAAGAGATGTTGCCTTCGCTCTTTCGCTTCGGCTGGTCACAATCCTCCGCGATCTCCGCGAATAGATACCTGCACACAAGAAGAGAAAACAAACCAAGCATGAAATCTAGTAAAAGCAACTATACATCGGTCAGAAAAGATGTAATTCACATTTAACCATAGCATAGACAAATGAGAATGGAACAATAATAGCAGTCATCTATTATTAATCAGAATAGAGAAGAGTACAACCAAATGTTCTGACGTCGGTAACCTTCTCAGGAGGGGCCAGTCAGCATGTATCTCAAGCATTCACCTTTGAGGATGATTCTCCCAAGACAAACAACTCTCTCTCACAAGACAAGTAACACAAAACAACCTTCCCTAAGCAATCAATCACTTCCACACCTAGCACACCAAACCTATAGCAGCAATCTGAGCACTACAAGCTCTGTACAATCCAAGCTATTCCAAGCTATGTCTAACTAGCTGCTCATGGTAATGGTGAGAGTTTATATAGGAGAAGGAGTCTCCTAAAAGGGTGGAAGGATGAGCTTATCTTCAAGGGAAGTGGTTGGAAAGGGTCGAACAGACATGCCATAGAAAGGAGTCGACATTCACAAAGCTAACAACCAAGCCTGGAGTGATCTGGAAGGCTGGTTGTTTGAACAAATTCGCCCAAACTGGATCAGCGCGGATTATTAGGAAACTGTCGCGCTGTCGCCGCGTCTCAATAACTGGGACAGTCATGTCAGCGCGGAAGTACACGGGAAAGGCGCGCTGTGAACCAGCGCGGAAAAGTGATGTCCTTCCGCGCTGGCAGCGCACGGAATACACTACAGGGCGCCTGTCATCGCGGATATTTTAGGAACAGACGCGCTGATGATCAAAACTTTGGAAAAATGGGTTTTTGGGCCAGTTCAGAAAGCAGGAGCTTAGTGATTATGAATTCTCTGCACAGCAGGGTGACTGACAGGAAGGCAGTGACAAATTACTATGTAATAGAGTCCACAGCTGAGTGCGCAGGCCCTTGCAGCTGAGTGTGTAGGGCGGAGTCAAGTCTGTAACCAAGGAGGAAGAATAATAAAGAGAAGTTTTATTTGAATTCCGTGTATCTATTCTTGTGTTATTACATGTTTGATATCAATTGCAATTATATTTTTTATGTACTGCACGCATTTGTATGAATGGTGAATATTATTAAGTATAACTAAAAGCATATAGATAAGCTAAGTTAATCAACTAATAACAGGTTACTAATAAGGACTAGGGTAATAACATTGTTCGGTCCCTGAGTAGGGCTGCGCGAAGACAACATCATGGGCTGCAAGGTACTAATAAGTGCGCGTAACAACATGCGTGCAGGGTCAAACCGTGGACCACTTGGAACCCATCAGACATCCCTAGGGTGAAGAAACCTGGTTCTAGCACCCTCCCATGCTACTTCGGGTGAGACCTTAGTTCGCGCTCCGCGGACTGTTGCCGAATGGGCTAGTAGTACCAGGATTTGTTTGGCTAAATCATCTCCAAACCTGGGTCAGGCCCCAACAAGCCAACAAATGGTTTTGTTACCGAGACTAGGATTTGCATAAGGGACCTCTGATGTTGTGTCACTGGAATCCAATGAATAAAGAAATTTAAGGGTGGTTAGACAGAAATATTCATGAGTTCGCAGCGTAGGAAAACAGGAATCCACGAGTATCAAAGGAATAGTGGTTGGAGTGCTACTTATATACGGAAATCCACGAAATTTTCTTTGCATCCTTTCCATCTGAGTTTTATGAGTGGATCGCGAAGCTAGCAGACAATCAGGGAAGGTGTAGGCTCGACAAACCAATTGTGTGGACTCTAGAATTAGTGCGCAGACTAGAAGCATCAGAAGATTAGATCACACGTGTTGTGGACCATTGGCTCGATCAAATTATAGGAGGAATTTATCACTGGGTTTGCGGTAGACACAACAGTCAGCTACAGTGAGGCGAAATGACGCTTCCTCAAAGGACCATGAGGTAATTACATTAAATCTTTGAAAACTTGGATTAAGATGCTATTGTGTGAAAATCAGGTTATGCGAATAAATTGATGTTTGGGGCTATACAAAGTGGGAGGATATATAGAAATGAAGGTAGCAAATAGCCCCTTGATTTCACATCGGCAAGAAAGTGAGGAAGAGCTCGTGAAAGTTTCTCCGAAGAGCATGATCGGTCTGATAGGCAGTGAATTTTGCACCTACCACCCCCACCTTCACCACCACCAGTCTCACCATCTTCACCTCCATCTCCACCCACACCACCTCCGCCACCACCACAGTTCAATATGGTGAGCACGATAAAATTGCAGGTACTCAGAGGAGTAGGGAACAAAGATCCAGACAAATTTTGGTTCATGGTAAGGGCCATATGGGAAGCACAAGGAGTCATGGATGACAATATAAATAAGGCAACATTGGTGATAGCATTGTAGAATCACACACTAACATGGTACATTAAGAATTCTAATGACCATCCAAACACAGGGATCGTAGATATCCAGGCCACGCTGAACAGGGAATTTAGCAGGCCAAAGTCAGAGACACAATCAATTATTAGGTTTAAGGAGATCGTGATGCTTCTAGGAAAGATCCCATGGGATCTGGATCAGAGATTGAAGAGTATGATTCATGAATCCAACATGACCTTGATAGATGGGTAGCACCATGCATGGTTTGTAGCATCACTAACACCGCATCTAAGGATGGCGCTATCGCAACAGAAGTTATCCACCCAGGCCGAATCTTTGGAGATTGCAATGAGACTGCATGAGACCCCAATACAATATCCTAGTCTCGGATTCCAACAAATCCACACGCAACTGCAAAATTTTTGTCTAGAAATCCAGAGTTTGAAATAGGACAGGACAACTTGGCCAGAGGTGCACGAGGAGGTATGGTGCATAAAATGCAAAGGTCGGGGGCATGACAAGGACCATTCTCTAGTCTTCGCGAATTACTTGGTGGGAGGGGGGCCAATTCCATTAAGACCAGAGGCACAAGCAGGGCCGAGCGCAGCACCTACACTATGGTGTGCAATCTATCAGATATGAGGAAAACACACTAAGGATAATTGTAATATATTGCAGAAGTATACACAGACGTCCCAATAATTGTTCTATAATTTCTACAGGTCAGTAGGCTATGATGAGAGCACCTGCAGAAGTTATTAGCTGATGATGGATCGAACTCCTGCCTACAGAGTGCAGACTAAAACACGAGCCCTCGACCGAAATGCAGGAATGGCGTACACTGGATTTCAGGGGCGCGGACGAGGTCGAGGTGGAATGGGACCAGGAATGGGTTGCGGAAAACAATTTTTTACAATCGTGGAGGGCTAGGGCACTTTGCCTGCTGTTACACAGCAATTTGTCACCATTTGTCACCATCCCTGTTACACCTCATCCGTACACTGGAGGACTCATTCCGGGACCTGTGAGAAGTGACATGACCTGAAACCACTTGCATCATATTCCTCTAAGTATGAGTTTCATATGCCCTGAAGACATCTCTTGCAAAATACCCATGAAAAAAGCTCTCTTTGCATTAGCGCGGGTCCATAGCTCACTTCCCGCGTCAATGAGGGAAATCCTCTAAAAAGGGCGCGCCATTGGCGCTCTGTCTCAGAGTCGCACTCGCGCCAACCGAATTGAGTAAAGTTTTTAACCAACAAGCTCCTGAAGGTTCTCTTCAACCCATTCACCAACTAAATCTATGTTGAGCTAGGATGGTTTGGCTTCAAATCTCCATAGAAGGGAAAGTGGTTTGCCACCTTTCATGGAAGTTTCCAAGTGATAAAGCCAATCCCATGAATAATGTGGTTGATCCTGTCTCTTTCTTCTTTATCTATAAAAGCTTGCCTCTATGCCTTGAGCAAGCTAGTCATAGTCATAGTCATAGGCATAGTTACAATAGCTCCAGTTCTAGCATAGTGATAGAGAGTTTGAAGCTGCAAGAGCCTTCTTTGCACCCATAAGGCCAAATCTAAGTAAGGAGATTCTTGTCACCCAAAGAGAGACAGGCTTGTTCCTCATCCCAATAAGCTTTACAAGACTTGTGTAGCTGACTACCCAGCCAAAGGAGGATTTGACGTCAGAACAATGGTTGTATTCTTCTTTATTACTTATTAATAATAGATGACTATCATTATGGTTCCACTCTCATTGTCCTATGTTTGATGTTGAGTTATATCTTTTCTGACTGATATATAATTGCATCTACCAGATTTTATGCTTGTTTTCGTGTTGTTCTTTACATGCACAGGTGTCCAATCACGGAGATCATGGGGACCGTGACCGGCCAAGGCAAAGGAACGAGGGTGACATCTCTTCTACAAACACTAGCATTGGAATCCAAGTAGGTTCTCACCATCTACTTTGTATTTGCAATTAGGGACTTGCGTGATAGCATTGTGTGATTGTTGCTAGACCCGGTCTGGGCTAGTAGGGATCGTCTCTGTCCGCAGAGAGGATTTACCTCTACAACAATTTGGCAACTCCACTGGGGATTATCTTGTTGTTTGATTTGTAAACTTTAGACGGAGCCTGAAGTACGACCAGGTAGCCTTCGAAACGCTATTTCTTTGCATTAGCGAAGTAGATCAACGCCACTTCAATCAATCTCTGGTTTGGTTTACGGACTAAACAACTTGGAGTTTGTCTTGTCTCTTTGTTTTTATTGCTTTGATTGCTTAGATAGCTTTCTGGGTTGGATTTCTTGTTGTTCCTTGCTTCTTGGTTTGCCTAGATACTGTCTTCGAGCCCTGAGTTGCTTGCTTTTGTTTTTGACTTAGAAAACTTGATTAGCGCGCTTTTTAGCCTTACAGTCGCGCCAATTGGTGCAAGTTGCTCAAAAACAACCCTCGCCAATCCCATAAAAGCGCGAGTTGCAGCCTGACAGTCACGCCAGGCCTGTCAACTTTCTAGTTCGCTTGTCTTCAATCCCTCTGAGCTTGGATTTGTATTTTGCCACGTCTTTTTCAATTACTGGAGTGTGTTTGATCCTTGTTTGACTGGTTTTAGACCTTTATCTTTCGGGTGTTTGCCTCTTTCTATCGATTACACTTTTTAGCCCTAGGGAATCTAGTGGTTTTGTGCATCGAGCCTTCTGTAGGAGTCTTGGGTCCTTTGATCATCCAGTCGACTTTGTGATTACTTTTTGCATTTGCTCGGTAGTTGTCAAAGTTTTTTTTTTCAAGTGATTTGTTTCTTTTTCACTTGGATTTCGCTTGGCTTCATTTGGGTTTAGATCACATAGCTCATAGAGGTCTTTGTGCTTTCTTCTTGGTTTGAAGGACTGTTTTTGTGTTTTGGGGATTCGATTGTGTTCTCATTGAGTGAAATTGATCTTTTGCTCGGTGTTACTATCTCTCAAAATTTGTTTAGTGCACTTTGCCATTGAAAAGAAAAACGAATAATCTCTTTTGCGTTTCATTAGTTAATTGAAATTAGAAGATTTTCATTGATTAAGTGATTTGAAACAAAGAAAAGTTTTGTTTATTTGTCATTAGCTGCATTAGAGTGCTTCTTGATTGTGGTCATTTTGTTTGAAAAAATTTCAACTATCTCATAGTTAGTATTCATCGAACGAAATTATATTCTTTGGCATATAGCTTGCATTTAGGGAATTGTGAGGGATTACATACGGTAGGACCTGGAAATCGAAACCTAATCAAATATCAACCGTAAAATGAACTGAATAAACTTAATAACGCATTGGAACTTAACGCAAACATCTAGAGGTCTAGGCTAGAGACGTGCTCCGGCGTCGTTAAACCTAGTCACTTTTGTTTCACTTAAGATTGGGTGATTCCTCCTTCCGTGACGCAATAGTGGTCTAGCACGGACTTGAGCTCCCACGTACCATCGAGTATATGGGGAGACCCCACTAGGTTATCATCCTTTATCCATAGGAAGCCGTGTATGCCGCCTTACAAGCCATAACGCACCGAACACAGCATTCGGGAAGATTGACTGTCGTACGGAAAGTCCTTGGTTTTCATATGATTGCCAAGGTGTATATGCAGTTTTACGGGTTGTATGGTAAACCCTTTGCCTAGTTCTCTAGAGTAGTCACTTTTGATCCTTTTCGGACTCCTTAAAAGAAAAGGCTCACTTGAGCACTTGTCACATCGGGCTCATGAAACATTCGAAGGCGACTAGAGTCACCTTTTTGTCCTTTTCTCGACTCTTAAAACATGAAAAGGTCAAGTTCAGTTCCTTTGTCTTAAAATTTATTCGGCCGCATTCACATTTACCTGGTTAGATCTTGTTTGCGTTAGCTTGAGTAGGCTTCTCTTCGTTCTCGATGGCAACTTTTCCGGGGTTCACCAACCCAGGGATCCCCTCTAACGGGAACCTTGGTCATTTCGCTCCTTTTGGAAATGTTGGTGCTCCTTATATGGCAACGTTGTCCCTCCTAGGGTTAACTGTTGGGTTGCTGGTTTGGTTGTTCTCAACCTCTTTGGTCCCCGCCGTCTCACCGTCTGATCAATCAGTTCCTCCACCTGAACAACATCATGTTGATTCTAAGGTGGACCTCTCCCCTTCTACGCCTACTTCTACATCATCATCTTCTACTTCGCCTGGTGAAAGTCTCGATTCGAGTAACCCGGTGGCTAAGAAGAAGAAGAAGAAGACGAAGAAGAAGAAGGCTCCCAAGGGAGAGGCTAGAAGTAGAGCTCTTACTCTGAGTACACCTGAAGTTGGGCCACCTTCTTCTCCTCCGTGGAAGGTTAAATTTCCTTGTAGGTTATGCAAGGGGGACCATCTTCTTCGTGATTGTCCTGGCGTCCCCAGGGTCTTAGAAATATGGTCTCATGATTCGGCCTGCCCCTCATCGTCCACTGAGGCTCACGGCGATGTTCCCCTATCGGTTCACGGCGATGCTACCTTATCAGTCGGGAATGGTAAGGGAAACGGGAAGATTCGAATCCCCGGTAGACTTTGTGAAGGCAATCATCCCCTTCACCTTTGTCCACTCATGGATAAAACCTCCGTTGTCTTGGAAAGTCTTACACCTCCTTCACCCCAACTTCCCGTTGGTTATCAATGTCTCTATGTAGCCACAGATCGTTCCCCTGTTGACAAAGATATTGATTCATATTCTTCTCTTGTCCAGCCTCCTCTTCCCGAACCTGGCTGCGCCCAGCCTGTTCCAGACCAACCATTGGTCGAAAAGCATGTCGACTCGAGTTCACCACCCGTCGATCACTCTGTTTTGGAAGAGAATCACGCCCATTTTCTTCTCGTCTCTTCAGATTCTCCTGAGTCTCGAAATGACTCTCCTAACCCAGTTGCTCCCGAAGGTTCTCCTTCAGTTCCTTTAGCACATGGGGGCAACCATACGATTCCCCCACCAAGTAGTCTGGTTGCTTCCTTTGATTGGAATCGCCTAATCGTCGATCACCTTCCATCCCATGTGCCTTTCCAGATCACAGTACATGTCTGTGCTAAGGCAGTACCTGGCACTGTTTTAGATGAAGGGGCATCTGTCAGTCAGTCTTATGCTGTACACTACTTGGCAAGTTTTAGGTTCCCCGCAGCTTGGGCCAGTCACTCAGAATCTGTTGGCCTTCGACGGAGGAGCCTATCCATCTCTAGGAGTTCTCCCAAAGTTCCCTATTACTTTGGGAGGAGAAACCATCTATATAGACGTCTTGGTTACCCAAGGTGTTTTAGACCTTATTCTTCTCCTTGGTCGCGACTATGTTTACGCCATGGGGGCCCTCATTTCTTCGCTTTTCCGTGTGGTTTTCTTTCCGCACGATGGAAGAGTTGTGACTATCGATCAAGTGTCATTCATTAGTCCCCTGATGCCTCCTGCACCGTTGTCGTCCCCTCCTAGTTTTCATCCACCAGTTGCATCTGCCCCACCACAGATCAACTATGTGGCCACCTATCCCATGCCTGGATCCAGTGATGCAGCCATTGTGCATAGTGTCCTGGGGGCATTGGTCCATGACTTCCAAGATGTTTCCCTTCCACCGGGAGTGGAAATCTTGGAAGCCATGACTTTCTATTCATTATGATAAAGTTCGGGTGGAGCATAGTTCCTTTCCGGTGTCAAGCTCCTTAAAAAATGAAACTAGGTTTGGTCGGAGCATAGTTCCTTTCCTATGTCAAGCTCCTTAAAAAATGAAACTAGGCTTGTTTGGAGCACAGTTCCTTGTCTTGTGTCAAGCTCGTTAAAAAATGAAACAAGGGTTATGAGGATAGTTCTTTTATTGTGTCATACTCATTGAAAAATGAAACAATTTCCCCTCTCCAATCGAGTCTTTTGATTAAGATCTCGTAAAATACAAGTCGAGTCTTTCATCGATCTTGAGAGTGAACCTTCATTCCATCCACTTTGTTGAATGCAATGAAGCTTGGGGGGCATGTACCTTGATTTGCGTCATTATGATGGGGGCATGCGAGCTTATAACAAGCATAGTTTTTCGTTTCAAGCTTGTGTAAACATGAAACCGAATCCAAGCAGAGTTCTCCATGGTTCAAGCTTGTGTAAAAATGAACCCATACCTGATTTACACCTTGTGATTGTCGTTGTTATCTGCTAAATTAAATTAGATGAGCCTTGGTTGTTTCTTTCCATCGCCACCATCTCTCTGGCCGATCATATGCTTTCACTTGGTTGTTTATCCTTTCCTGAGGGACCGCAGCAATGAGTGGTTTTATTAGCCAGCCTCTTGACCATTACATGTTTTGAGCAGTTCCACCATTGTCGGAACCAGTTGCTACCCTTTATACCACTCGTTCCTCTAGGATGAGTCACCTTTAAGCTCTTTTTTGACTCGTAAAATATGAAAAGATTGCCAAGTATTTTTCCCTTTTTGACTCGTTAAAGAGAATAAAAATGGAGGTCTGCTTTCAGCTCTTTTCTGACCGTCTAAAGATGAAAAGATTGCCGAGTTCCCTCTTGATTCGTTAAATGTAAATAAGAGGCGGTCGCCTTTAAACCCTTTTCCGACCGTGTAAAAAACGAAAAGATCGTCGGACCCTTGTCGTTTCAGGTTCGTTAATGGTTACGAAACAACGTGATGTTGATCACTTTTTTACTTTTTCAGATCGATGTCACTATAAATGAAAAGTACTCCTCGATCGTAATGGTCGAGCGGTTCTTTCGAGCATTGTTTTATACTTTTTTGGGCTCGAGAGACACAACTTTACGAAAAAGGACCCCCCTGGAGTTCACTTTTCTACTGTCTTTTCAGACTCTCTAAATAAGAAAAGATGTTGAGTTCCTCCTTTTTCAGACTCGTTAAAACTTAATGACATCGGATTCCGTCGTAATGACACTCACAAGCATATGCTATCCCCATCAAGCTTGTTAAAAATAACTGGGGTACTCGCCAGAAATGGTTGGGAAAATGGACCCATAATTATTGTCGTGTCGGCAGTATGTCGCTCTTGAACATGGCACTAGTCTGCATTCGTGTCTGGGTGGGAACATCTCATCTTGTTTTACACTAGCCTCCGTGGGTTTGGGTGATCCTATTTGACCCCTCATCTGCTCATTGCCTTGTCACCATGACCTCTGCTCATTTGATGTCAAATACTGCCAAGTCCACTATCGTGCTGCCGATATGTTCAAGAGAAGTTGACCTCTGCAAAATTACAACCTCCCTCTGATACCTCACATAATTATGAATCACCACAACATATTTCCTCTGTCTCATGTCAATGATGTGGGAAACACTATGGCCCACCTTTGACCAAGGTCACTTCCTGTCGACTTCAGCTCATTATCCAGGAAGCTGATCTAGAGACTCCCTTCGGTGCCTTGGAGCCTGCATGCCTCAATGGCAGGTTCTTCGTGTTCAACGAGAGGTTTTCATCATTGGCCTCTGATCGAATGACTCTTCGGGTGTTCGACGCCAGCTCATTAATTCACACGTCGTAGATTGTACCTATGGTACCTCGAGGGCCATTGTCATTATTGGTGGTACCTCTCGCGTATGTTAACAATTTTCATCATTGATTGGTAATCAGACGATGTTCATGCATGTTCGACTTCAAATCCTGTATTCACATGCTTGGACTTGTACTCTGTTCGGGTCGAGATGGAGCGCAAGACCCTGGATTTTGTTTGTTGGAATCCAGACTGCGAATTGTGGCTTATTATGATCATTACATGAATCATTCACTGGATGGTTGCGACCATGCCTGAGTCTATTTATCGATCCTCTCTGGATGGCTGCGTCCATGCCTTGGATCAAGATTGTTATGTACTCTGTTATGGATGGCTGCACCCATACCACATATATCATGTACTTGAGATATCAGTTGTACTTCTTTATGCAGGTTCTCCGACGGCCGTGTTTTCAGTCACGCATGTTCTTGTAAAGCATTTCACCCCTCTCTCTCTCGGGCCTCATGCTTTAGGGAGCATCTGTTACACAACAATTTGTCACCATTTGTCACCATCCCTATTACACCTCACCCGTACAATGGAGGACTCATTCCGGGACCTGTGAGAAGTGACATGACCTGAAACCACTTGCATCATATTCCTCTAAGTATGAGTTTCATATGCCCTGAAGACATCTCTTGCAAAATACCCATGAAAACAGCTCTCTTTGCATTAGCGCGGGTCCATAGTTCACTGCCCACGCCAATGAGGGAAATCCTCTAAAAAGGGCGCGCCATTGGTGTTCTGTCTCAGAGTCACACTCGCGCCAACCGAATTGAGTAAAGTTTTTAACCAGCAAGCTCCCGAAGGTTCTCTTCAACCCATTCACCAACTGAATCTATGTTGAGCTAGGATGGTTTGGCTTCGAATCTCCATAGAAGGGAAAGTGATTTGCCACCTTTCATGGAAGTTTCCAAGTGATAAAGCCAATCCCATGAATAATGTGGTTGATCCTATCTCTTTCTTCTCTATCTATAAAAGCTTGCCTCTATGCCTTGAGCAAGCTAGTCATAGTCATAGTCATAGGCATAGTTACAATAGCTCTAGTTCTAGCATAGTGATAGAGAGTTTGAAGTTGCAAGAGCCTTCTTTGCACCCATAAGGCCAAATATAAGTAAGGAGATTGTTGTCACCCAAAGAGAGAGAGGCTTGTTCCTCATCCCAATAAGCTTTGCAAGACTTGTGTAGCTGACTACCCAGCCAAAGGAGGATTTGATGTCAGAACAATGGTTGTATTCTTCTTTGTTACTTAATAATAGATGACTATCATTATGGTTCCACTCTCATTGTCCTATGTTTGATGTTGAGTTATATATTTTCTGACTGATATATAATTGCATCTACCAGATTTTATGCTTGTTTTCGTGTTGTTCTTTGCATGCGCAGGTGTCCAATCACGGAGATTGTGGGGACCGTGATCGGCCAAGGCAAAGGAACGAGGGCGAAATCTCTTCTACGAACACTAGCGTTGGAATCCAAGTGGGTTCTCACCATCTACTTTGTATTTGCAATTAGGGACTTGCGTGATAGCATTGTGTGATTGTTGCTAGACCCGGTCTGGGCTAGTAGGGATCGTCTCTGTCCGCAGAGAGGATTTACCTCTACAACACCCACGATTGTATGAATCCAACGAGAGCATCATGTTTATATTGTCCTAAGTTTGATCATGAGATGGAGGATTGCCCTACACTGATAGCGAGGCTATGTGATAAAGGGATACTCCAACCTCCCCCAACTTAGAATTTGCAAATTATTAGGTCTGAGCCACATGAAGAGGACCCAAATGTAAACATTGTGCTCAGAAGTGGTATCACGACAGGAGATGACAAAGGTAGGCAGCCTGAAGAAAGTGCGTGGGTTCACAAGGCTCCTACAAAGGAGCCTGAATTTGATTTAGAGCACATGAAGGAGACATTCATGGAAGCTAAGAAGAGCTTCAAGGAGGCCCCCACTTCAAGTAGTAAGGATGAACTAGAGCCAGAGATGGATCCTTCAATGATCACTACCTTTTCTGGAGACATTTATGAAACTGTTTCACGACAGCAAGGCTGTGAAAGGACTGCAAGAACTTATCACTAGGTGTGCTGGGTCAAGAGAACCTCCTATAGTCTAGAAGATTGGGAATCATACATCACGAATAGGAAGGGAAATGAGATTGAATGTGCAAATCAAGGAGTATGAAATGGATCAAGTAATTCTAGATCTAGGATCGAACACGAATGTGCTTCCAAAGAAGACATGGGATCGCATGGGCAAGCTCGCGTTACAGTGGTCTCCTATTCAATTATGAATGGAAAACCAGCAGAAGATCTTACTGTCGGGAATATTGTAGGGCATAATGGTAGACATCAAAGGTGTGAGTGCGCTTGTAGATTTCAAGGTCATAGAGATTGTCGATGACAGCAATCCCTATCCTGCGCTATTGTGAATAGATTGGACCACTAATATGAACGAAGTGATAAATCTAAAGAAGCGCAAAATGATATTTGATAAAAAGTCACGACGCATAGTGGTACCTTTGGACCCTGCGGAAGGATCACGCTACATAGAACCAGTGTGCGACAATGAGAGCGACGATGAGAGCGAAAATGAGCTAGATTGTATTTACAAGATAACCGCTTGGGAATAGGACTGGGTAAATCCTACAGCGGATGGTGGAATTTCATGGGAGCGCGAAAGCTTCTGCACATCGGATTCAGATGAGGAAATAGAATGATGGCAGAACCAGTTACATGAGGTAACCACGCTTAATTGCAACATGATGGTAAGATCACTATGTTGTGTGACAACAGAGTTAAGAGATATGCCTATGTGTGATGGGTTGACGGTGGTGGATGAATTCCTAAACAAATTTGAGAGAAAAGTACCAGAACAATAGTGGTTTGATGCTCTGAAATGGGCACTGCACGCTACGCCTGCAAGGTGGTGGAGTATGCATCAGAGAAGTATTAAGAGCTGGCATGAATGCAGAAGAGGGATGCTTATAAGATTTGGAAAGCCTCAGCTACAGATGAGAACCGGTTATGAGGGGAGAAACAGCTAGTGTGCCCACCTTTCCAGATGGGTACAAGCATATGGTACATAGCCCACATGAATGCACACCGCTATCATGATAGGAAACAAGAACAACAAGTAGAAGCAGGAAAGACAAGTGCGCGAACGACGAAACATGATAAAACCTAGCGCGCCAAAAATCATACATGGGGAAGCCTTTGACAAGGTGTGCGAAGTGTTGAACAGGCTCCACCATGTGAGATGCACCGACTAGGACTTACGCGTGCCAACAGTTGTATGGGCTTATAGGACCATGTGCAAAACTCTGATTACGCAAGCGCTTCTGAAGCTGAAGTATGAAGCAGGGGCTATAGTCCCTGTGGAGCATGTGAAGACGAGTTTGCACATAACAACACACATAGATACGATGGTATATGCAGACCATAATGAAGAAATCACATAGTTGCACAAAACAAAACATATAGGACTTGAGGAAGAAATCTGACGGGGAAACTTTAGACTTCGTGAACTTGAAAAAGACTGGGTATGGCTAAGGGAGAAAAGCGCTTTAATGGATGTAGAGGTCAAGAAGCTGGAAAACAAAATAAAGGAAGCATTTCTCATCGAAAAACCGAGGATGGAAAGGTAAGGTGCATACAGTCATACTGACAAATTGGAAAGCTATCGTCATGAATTGGTTAGTCTGTTGTCGTGGCTGAGACCACATCTCACCAAACTTAGTGACCAAAGCAGCGCAGTGCAAATAGTAGAGTGTGCGATGCTGATCACTACAATGGAAGATGGGGATTCTCCATGAACCATGGTGGAGGACAAGATGAAGCCCCACACAGGTGGTGTGCCCACCTGACTAGCCATAGGAAGGATAGTCTTAGCGCTCCAGGCAGTTGAAATGGAGCGCAGGACTATAAAATATTCTGCATGGGGGCTATGTGATATGAGAGATGTGCATAGGAGCAGGACGTCACAGGGTTCGCGACTGCGCATGGAGGGTTGCGCTGCCACGTGGGTTGGATAGGAAGTGACCGTTGGTGTCACTATTCATGACGGGATGTCCAATTTGAGGCCAAATGGAGTAGGCGACGAGCATTTAAGACGTGAGTTATGGGCAAGATTTGGGAAAATTTACCACCAAGAAAGCATTAATGGCCCGAAATTGGGGGGAACGGTCGAATTCAAATTTGAAAGGTGCTATAAAACTCATAGGGCTAGGCAGTGAACAACACTTAGTCATTTGAGAATCGAGCGTTTGAGCAGAGCACAAAGTGTTGAGATCTGAGTGATAATTGAGCTCTTAAGTTCGTGAGAGATAGAAGATAGTCTAGAAATGATGACGGCCACTAAGGATGGGTTAGGAATTGAAGAGGTAACCGCCGGTGAGGCCACATGGACCCAAATGGTGGGGGATGTCCCAGAAGGCGCTGGGGTGGTAACAGAAATCCCCAAATCACCGTGGACGTTGCAGCCAAAGAAGGATAAACAGGCAATGAGTCCAGTACACATGTCCCCGAGGAATCTATGGCACAACAAATTATCAATGGAAGAAAAGGGGAAGGCAGTCACGATTGAAACAGATAAGGAAGAAGAAGACTTGCATGCTTTGATCACCACCATAAAAGAAGAATAAGACGTGGAGGAGGATATCCAACCGTTGCACTCTGCAGCAAAACTGCCGCATATATCCCTCCATGAAAAGGAAAGACCAAAGTACCAAAGGATCTGGATGCAACGTAGAGTTCAGTCCAGCCCCGTTCCTCCCTGACAGTATCATATTTGAGGGCACGCACCTAGGTCACATACCAACCATGAAATTCAAAGACTAGGACCTTGTTGACAGCCAGAAGTTCTCGCACCTAGAGACCGGGAATTTAATGAAGCAGAACACTGAGGGGGTAGGGATAACGCTAGAGCCGCGAAAATGGATACGTGGTGTAGAAAAGGCCAGGTTGCTGCACTTGTTATGGATTCCACATTTCCATCGCATGCCCATCACCATTTTCGTCATCAGGCAGCTACTCTGCCTGGTGCATGATGGGTATCTATGGCTGGAGGAGCCTATTCCCATCATGGCAGACCTCATCCATTATATTTCTCGGCTTCCCTGTAAGGGAAAGGACCCCGCGACTATAGCCATAAAAAGTAGCGATTTGGCTCTTGCAGAAGCCATGAAAGCAAAATATAAACTAGAGAAAAAGAAGAGGGGTTACGCCATCTCCAGCATCAAGGACAATGGGGTGTGCGTTGCAACTCAACTCCTGGCCGGTAAAGTGATGAGAAAATGTCACGTTGATGAGGTACCAATGTCGGTGGTCACGTTGGCTGAGCAGTGCATAGAGGGGGTCTAGTTCAACTGAGCTGAATTCCTCTGTGAGGAATTTTTGTTAAACTGTCGCGAAGCCCAGGAGCAGGATAAGACCTTCCACTACGCGTGGTTTCTCTTATCCATCTTGCTAGTAGCGAGGGAACTGTCAGAGGATAGTCAGTTTCCCAACATTGACCGAGACTTACCAGAGGCCGCGAAGTACACTTCTCTCTGGGCCACCAAGGATGCGAAACGCATTTGCGATACAAAAAAAAAATGGGTGTTCACAGAGGTGAGCATCCAAATGTGGATCAACAAGAGGTCGCGCCTGTTGCCTACAATGCATAATAGTCTGCAGAGTTTTGTAGACTTCAAGGTGGACATGCACAACATTTATGTCAGGGAAAAAAAGGACCCAGCAAAGCAGTGGACAAAGCTACCATTTGTAGCCACTAACGATGCAATCTTCACTGTATTGGAGACATGGACTCCTGAGTGGTTCACCCTAGATTTGGCGGAACTAGAGAAAGAAACAACACAGAAAAAGAAGGATTATGCCAAGCTGCACGTCACCCAACTGGTCGTGAGAAGGTGGAATGAAAAAGTGACAGCTAAGGTAAGGTCAGTATGCGAAGTGGCACAGGAAGCCATGAAGCAGAAGAAGGCCACAGAAGCAGCAGCTGAGGCAGCAACGATACAGGCAGAGGAGGGCCAAGCAACGTCCTCAGGGTAGGAGGCAGAGGACATAGAAATAGCATAAGGGAGTGTGGACCTAGGGACCGCATCCACAAAACTCAAATGGCTGCACATCATAGAGAGATTGGGAATCCCCCCACAACATGTTTTGGGGCACAAAGCCCAAGTTTTGAGTAATATTATTGTAAAACTCCACGAATTGTAGGCGTGAATTTTATGTTAGATTCATAGAGTTGTCCACCCTAAGTTTTGAATGTAGTGTCGGCCTACCCATGGTCCGTGGACCATGGGATTGTATAAATAGAGTGAGGCTCTAAGTTGTAAAAAAACCAATGAAGAGATGGAATCTGATGAATAGAATAAGTTAGCGAGCACATAGCAAGAGTCTAAGTATATTGGGTCGTAGTAGTAGGAAGAGGCTCTGTAGCTGAGTGTGCAGAGGCCTAGTAGAGTCCGCAGCTGAGTGCGCAGACCCCTGTAGCTGAGTGTGCAGGGTGGAGTCAATTTTTTAACCGAGGAGGAAGAATAATAAAGAGAAATTTTATCTAAATTTCATGTATTTGTTCTTGTGTTATTACATGTTTGATATCAATTACAATTATATTGCTTATGTACTACACGCATTTGTATGAATGGTGAATATTGTTAAGTATAACTCAAAGCATACAGATAAGCTAAGTTAATCAACTAATATCGGGTTACTAATAAGGACTTGGGTAATAACATTGGTCAGCCCCCGAGTAGGGTTGCGCGAAGGCAGGATCACGGGCTGCAAGGTACTGATAAGTGCGCATAGCGACGTGAGCGCAGGGTCAAACCGCGAACCACTTTGAACCCATTAGACATCCCCAAGGTGCGGAAACTTGGTTCTAGCACCCTCCCATACTACATCCGGTGAGACCTCAATCCATGCTCCACAGATTGTTGCCGACAGGGCTAGTAGTATCAGGATTTGTTTGGCTAAATCATCTCTGAACTTGGGTCAAGCTCCAACAAGCCAACTGTGTTCATGTGTGTTTCTTATGTGTGATGGTTTGTTCTGTTATTACTTCACATGGTTACTGTTTATATGGTTAATGAAGTACTGATGCACTAATTAAAGATCAACATATGATGAGTTAACTAAATCATAAGTTTGTTGGATATACATTGGTTGCCTTAAATATAGCTGCATGTACAGGCAAGTTACCTTCATTGAAGTAGCATATAGCAATCAAATTATGAAAAGAAAAAGTTATTGATTTGACTAATACTGATTCACCCCCCTCTTAGTATCATTTCCAACAATTGGTATCAAAGCAAGTCCTTTGACAGAAGCTTGATCACTTAAAGGAGATCCGTAGAAATAATGGGAAAGAAGTTGAAGACGAAAGCACCTTAAAAGAAGAATACATCTCAAAGGAACAGTGACAACAGGAGAGACAATTAGCGGTTAGTTGGAAGCAAGTATTTAGATTCAAATCACCTCAAATTGAAGATGAACAAGAAAAAGAAGTATCAGGTACAAATTTTTTGTCTTCTAGTGATACTTTTCTCTGTTCAAACAATGTTGAAGATATTGAAAGTGATCATGAAAGAAACATAGAGGAAGAAGTTAAAAGACTCGCAAATAAAATCAGAGATCAACAAGATCTATTGAACAAAATGGAGTGTGCCTTCAGAGAAGAAGTTACCAAATTAAAAGCTCAGTTGGAGGAAGGAAACAAGGTAAGGAAGTAGTACAAGGAAAAGGGAGATCAATTTCAAAAGCTGCAGTATTAAGTAACATCATTAAGAAACAAAGTAAATGAAAAGAGCACAACAATCAAGAGACTTAAAGATAGATCTAGTTACTGTGAAAGTCTTGAAGCTAAGATCCTCTCTCTAAAAGAAGAGCTTGAAAAATCAAATAAGCAAAATGAAGAACTACCTCAAGCAGATGAAGAAAAAGAAAACGAGATTCTCAAATTAAGACAACAAGTGGAAGAAGGAAGAAAAGCTAAATAAATCATGAAGAAGCAATATCTTGAAAAGGAAGAACAAGATCGGGTTGAGGTAAATATCTTGAAAAGTAAATTAGAATAAAAGGATAAACTGTTACGATTTCAAGATAGTACTAAGATTTTGGATAATATTCTTAGTAGTCAAAGGTCTCCTTCCATCAAAACTGGTCTTGGTTTTCATGAATCTATTGAAGGTGGATCTAGCTCTCAAGATAAGGCAAGGAACTCTAATGCAAAGCCTGAAATGCTCAACAAGGAGATGAGAAGTCAACCCCATCAACAACCAAGGAAAGAAAGTATTCAAAGAAAATATTTTACTCCTAACTATGGAATTGATAGTCGGTTATTTCCTCCAATGAATAATGTTGAATGTTTTATATGTCATAATTTTGGACATATTGCAGCGAGATGTAGAAGTAGAATGGTTCAAGACCATCACACAGAAAGATCATCAGTTTCCAGGTACTTTAAGGGATATTGTTTTTCTTGGAATATGTTTGGTCACAAAGCCATTGACTGCTATAGAAGGAGTATGAAACATGTAAGATGTTATGCATTTAACAAGTTTGGACATATGGCAAATAAATGCAAGAGAAAATTTCGGGCACCATACCAAAAGGAGAAAACATCATCACACTCGAAAATATGGAAGAAGAAGGAGGTACAGTTAGAAAGATGTGGCATAGCACAATGTACAGACATAACAGACTCAGGGGGAGCTAAAAGTGTGAAACCTCATTGTTTAAATTCTCATACACAATTTTCATGAAGACAACTCATGTATATACGTGAGTTTGAAGCTACAAAGTTGTGTATATGTTGGTTTCAGGAAAAAGTAGTGGGACAGACTCAGAAAAAGGGGTCTGATATGGTTCAGTCAATTATCAAATATCTGTCATGTTCTAATTGATGATGATTAAAGTCCGTTGATAATATGTAGAAGTTCCCTTGAGTTTTTGATGACTTGATGTATATCTGATTGATGATGATGCCTTGATGATTCTTACTGATATTTGCAATGATCAGATCTGACAGTGAACAGTTGACATGGGTTCAGGGAGAGCATATGCTTCTAACATTGCATTGTTGGCATTATGTTAGAATATCTTGGTACATGAATATGCTTATATTGCTTGATCCACATGGTTGTTTTGATTCAGGGGACTCTTTTGATGATGGAAATATATAGGATGTTGATCTTGATGCTGCTGAAAGATGTTGATGGTGCAGTTCATATATGGTGTATGATAGTTGGTGATGACTATCATGGTCTTGTTTAGATTGTTGGTCCTTGTTATAAATGTCATGTATATCATTTGATAAGACCTAATTTGTAACCCCACTATGCATGGGAAGGATGATGTAATAATTTCTATTTTTACTCCTGTATAAACATTTGGTATATCCCCACTTGGTTGGGTGGATGAGTCAAAATTGGTGTACCCCCACTTGATTGGGAGATTGATGTATGTATGAGTCATTGGTGATAGGAAGGTCATACTCACATAGTTGAGTTATAGAGTCATGTTATTCTTTTGGAAAATATTTTTGCCGACTCTGCATGTGCTCAGGGGGAGCATGGACGACTTAGTGCATCTGAGCTTGTACAAACGGGGAGCTTAATCAGAAATTTCAGCATGTACTCAGGGGGAACATGGACAACATAATGTATATCAAATGGGGAGAATATCTTGGTCCGCCCTTTGCCTTTGATGTCAAAGGGGGAGATTGTCTTGGTGTTGTTGTTGCCATCAAGTCCAAAGGGGGAGATTGTTGGCATTATGATACAGGTGTTGTCCTTGATGGAAACTCACTCAGATGACAGTTCACAGTGCAGTAGGTTAACAACAAATGGTTACAGATCAAACTCTAGAGATTGAAGAAAGAGAGTGGCTTAATAAGCATACGCTAGCTCACTTTTTCCAAGCAGCGTATACACACAGGTTAACAGAACAAAAGGAGCATATACGTATACACGCACTCCCACAGGAGGAAAAGCGTGTACATGTTGGAAAACCAAGGTTTTGGTTCGAGGTATTTAGTCCAAGGTATTTTGGGTCCAAGGTATTGGTCCAAGGTATTTGGTCCAAGGTATTGACCCTAGGTATTTGGTCCAAGGTATTGGTCCTAAGTGGTTTTGGTCCAAGGTATTGACAAAGGATCTAATTATATAAGGAGGAGAAGATCAAAGGGCTAAGTGTGCAAGTATTGAATATCTTATGAAGTGTGAGATAAAATATGCAGGTTATGGGATTCTAATGCTTTTCTTGATTTGACCTAAGGATGCACCTATGTGGTTAATGATGGATGATAGATAGTGATCATAAGACCTGAAATTTATTATCGTCATGTGGTTTGATCATGGATAGTCTAGATCTGAATATTGACACATGTTTTATTCTGAAAATGTTATGATCTGGGTATGGCTGAAGTCTGGAATAGCTGTGAAGTTTTTAAGTTAGTATTTGCAGATCTGTACGTTGGTTCACTTTGATAAAAGTGCATATACAAACTGGTTCAGCACATCCAAGTAGCGTATACATTATGAAATATGATATTTGAATTTGCAATTGGTTCAGGTTGTTGTTGCAGAGTTTTGAGTTCTTCTTTGTGTTCTGGTGACTGTGTTCTGGTGACGGTGTTCTGAATGTTCAGATTGATTGATTGTGATTTGCTTCAGTGATGATGGGTTGTCAGTGATTGATTCATTTAGTTGTGGTTGATTCATAGATTGATGATTGAGTTTCAGTGATTGGTTGATGCAGATGTATTTGATAGTTGTATTACAATGGTGATTGATTCTGAGCTTCAATGTTGTTGATGGGTCCAGTATGAAAATATGATGAAATGTGGCCTTCATATTATGGTGTTGTGTTCCGCGAATATCCAGTCTGAAAATTTATGAAACGTGGTCCCTGGAGGAAGAGAAAAGGTCGGCGCCTACGTACTATTAAAGATATCGGCCAATACAAGAGCCGGGGGGTTGGAGCTCCCTTCCAGTAGCAGCTAGAAAACGAGTGAAGGTTGGAGCCTTTTGTAGGTTAGTGGCTACATACTAGTAAATGGATTGACCAGTACAAGAGTCATGGGGTTGGAGCTCCCTTCTAGTAGTAGGTGGAAAACAAGTGAAGGTTGGAGCCTTCAGTAGGTCGGCGCCTACGTACTAGTAAATGAATCGGCTAGTACAAGAGCTAGGGGGTTGTAGCTCCCTTCCAGTAGAATCTGGAGAATGAGAGAAGGTTGTAGCCTTCTACAGGTGGGTGCCTACGTACTAGTATGAGTCTACACCAGTACAATATTGTAAACATGTTTTTCTTATATTAAAAGAAGACAGCAGCAGGTGGTTTTTGTCTCGCATTGAGTTTCCACCTTAAATCTTGGTGTTCATGTGTGTTTCTTATGTGTGATGGTTTGTTCTGTTATTACTGTACATGGTTACTATTTATATGGTTAATGAAGTATTGATGCACTGATTAAAGATCAACCTATGATGAATTAACTAAATCATAAGTTTGCTAGATATATGCTAGTTGTCTTAAATACAGTTGCGTGTATAGGCGAGTTACCTTCATTGAAGTAGCGTAGAAATCAGAGTATGAAATGAAAAATTTATTGATTTGACTAATACTGATTCACCTCCCCCCCCCCTCTCAGTATTATTTCCAACATCAGCTCTAAGGTTTCAAACCTTTCCTCTAACTGGTCAATGATATTTCTTTTTGTCAAGACTTTCTTCACTTCCAGAATGGTGGAAGTTCTGTCACTGACTCCTACTTCCTCCAGCTCATATCTGTATTTTGAGTTTAAGAACTTAATTATATTAGCATCTTCCGTTGGCATCTCCCCCAACTTTTCGCTTCCTTGCATAATAGTTTATGTTGCTTTCTCTATTAACTCTTTCTTCTCAAATATGATTTGGGTAGAAGGACAATTCTCATTCATTGAGTCTAATATGTTCATCCAAATTGTTTCCTTGGCTTGGGCCAAGTTCTAGCCAATTGAAGTGTCTCTCTCTACCTATCACAGCTTTTCAAAAAGTCTCTAGGATTTCTCCAATTCAACAATCCGAGCAACTTTAGCTTTGGCCTTCTAGACTTCCAAAGCTTTGACTTGGCCCTGCAAAGTCTAAATTTCCTTTGACTATAATGACATGTTTTGAAGTGTTTGTGTGACTTGTTCAGCACTAGGAGTCTGAGTTGAAGAAGTAGGTGTAGTGGTTTCTCCTATTGATGGTAGTTGAGAAAGAGGTACAGCATCCAAGGGAACAAGAGCCATCTTCAAATTGTCTTCGTTCTCCTTTATCAGTTTTTCCAACTCTACTTCCATCTGTCTGATCTGTATATTTTGGTCTATAATCAATTTCATCATATCTTCTTTTTGTGCTTCACCCTCTTCAATGTCCTTGGTCATTGGATCTTTTGTAGCTGGCAACTTGAGCTGTTTCCTCAATGCTGAAATGTCCAAGTTCTTCTTCCTAATAATATCCTCAACAACATTAACATCTTTAGGGTCACACCCTATCTTTATCACCAAATCTTCCAAAGACTTGATCCTGTTATCTTTGGCCAAATTGGAGATCTTCTCCATCTTCAACTATGATTGTACATTTTCAAAAGAAACTTGCAATTTGGATAAGGACATGGCAGTGTTAGTCAAAGTGGAGGATATCATCTCACCAGTTTTCTTGTGTATCTCCATTTGATCAATGGGATGTATGTCCTTTGTACTAAACTCAAAGGTGGTTCTCTGGTAGTCTATTGTTGATTTGGGCTATGGAATCTAGGCCTCAAAAAAGGCCATCTGCACTTTACCATGTTCTATGACAAAGACTGACAGCAGTCTACTTTGTCAGCTAGAGGTGTGATTCTAGAATTGGTTATAAGTGTTGTTCTTCAAGATTTCATTCCTGAGCTTTATCTCTTTGTACCTATCAAAATCTGTCCTCTTTTTCTGTTTGGACAGTTTGTGATTCTAGCTCTGTCTCCTTGTGACCTTGTGAAGATGAAGGCTCATAAGGAGATGTAGTGAATTTAGTAGTGGTAGGTGGTGAATCTGTGATGATGATAGCTGCCTGTTCTTCAGTCTCTTTTTCTACTTCTGGTTTGTGAGTTACCTTGGGTCTCTTTCTATAACTGATTCTAAATTCTTTAGCTTCACTCCTGGTTGTAGATGATGACCCTTCCTCCCTCGACCTTTTGCTTGATTTCTCCTAAGGGACAAGAGTCTGCAAACTAGAAGTAGAAACAAGATGCTCTTCAACTTCCTACAAGGTATTTTCTGCCCACTCCAACTGATTGGCATACTGCTCTATGTCTGGCCTAGAAGTGTGTATGTAGGGAGTGTTCTTGTTCTCCACTCTGAGCTTTGAGATGATGCCACAGGGGTCATAAGACCATGTGAAGCTCAAGCTGAACTTCATCTCCTTCAGTATTTTATCTTCCTCCTCACCTGATGTCCTTGTGTTGCACACAAATGGGCCTATATGTGTCTTTATCATGAATTGGGCCTTCTTCATGGCCACTACAAAGTGGATTTCATCTGAGTTCAACATTTGCTTGATATACTCTAGTGAAAAGATCCCCATTGGGAGGTACTTGGGGAGTTTATAGGGGGGAAATTCATAGCCAGAGACTCTAATCTCTGTGTAGTTTTGATATAGGTACCAATCACTAGCATTTGCTTGGTCTGACAAATGTAGAATTATTTTGATCTCCTCACTAATTTTGTGTTGCACTGCACTATTGAGAATGTTCATAGCTGGATGAACAAAGTCTTCACTGAATTGATTGTATGTGAATTCCTACTGATTTTTCAATGCCAGTGAAGTCCAAAATATCACTAGTTGCTAGTCCCCTGCATCATTCAACATCTGCAATGTAAAACTGAACTTTTCTTCTTGATAGTAAATGAACATGTAAATCAAAACAGATGTGTAATTGAACACCTGCTCTGTAGGAAACTTAATACATTGCTCATGGATATTGTCAGCCAAGAATTGACTAAAATTGAAAATCACAGAGGGCTTGTTGTCTGTGGAAGATGTGGAGAGAAATCCTAAAATGGGCTCATCTACCCATTGGTCATAATGGTAGCCTAAAATGTAAGAAATGATGGAAATAATCTACTTGGCCTGATCGAGTAAAATGGAATAAGGATATGGAGGATTCTTCTTGGGTAATTGGGCATTCTCTAGCAAGAAAATATCAAAAATTATGGCTCTGGTGGAAAAGTCCAGCTTTTGATAAAGCTAGGTGAGGGCTTCTAGGGAGAAAGGGGTAGAATTTTCCATAGTAGGGGCCAGCATCATTTGGTCAATGGATTTGACTGTAATCGTGAAAATAATGTCACTTGTAGGGGAAATTATGGCTCTCTGGGCAGGGACATAGCATGCTTGATATATTCTGGTAAATTCTGGGGCTTGGAATGTCAAGGGAAAAATATAATGGGGGAGGTTTGACTCCTAGAGTTCTATCTCATTAATATTATATGTGTGTTTATCCTTTAACCAACTATACAACTCCAAAAAATCAGAGTCACACAGAGTTTCACTTATCTTGTAATCCCTGTCTGCTAATGGTATATGATCCAAATATATGGAAGGGGGAACTAAAGGAATAATGGTTTTGTTTGTGGTCTTAGTCTTAGGAGGCATGATTGTAAAAGATTTCTAAACAGTATGAATATGCGAAGGAAGCTTACCGAGTTTAGAAACGATAATAGTCTGTCAAGTGAAAAAAAAAAGGAATGTAAGTGAATGTCACAGTCTGACTGCAGGAATGTTCTGACAGGGATCGTTGTCAGAAATTGTGAATAGCAAAAACAATTAGAAGTGAGAAAGGGAAAGAATGAGGGGCTTGGAGGGATTTTTAAACACTGTGATATAGTCCCGTTGGAAATGTCGTAGGACCATTACTGTACAGTTACCCGGGAAAAACAAAATAAATTACAAACGGGTATTTGGCTGGGAGCACATTTAATTGGGCCAATGGTCGTGACAAGTGGCAGATGGTGAGTGGTGGAGGAAAAGTGGTGGGGCGTGGCAGAAACAAAGGGATAGGTAGTTCCCGAAGGGGGTGGTGGGCATTAAGTGGTATCGGTCGAGGGGGTGTGAAATCACTGTGATGCGCCACATAAGGGATAGGGCCCGGCGGGAGAAACCACCTTCTGGAACCCCCCCCCCCCCCCCCCCCAAGTAGTAAAGGGAGAATTCTTGGGGGGGGGCGAAAAATAACAACAGTCGTGGATGGAGTGGGGGATCAGATCTTGAGGCACTCAAAGCCGTTGACCTTTAACCATAAATGACAAACAAAATTTGTCCACTTGCACTTTTTAATATTAGCTATCTGGACTTAGGATAAGGACGGGTGATGAAAAGTATGAAAAATTTTACCCATAGCATGCACCTTGAGCTTTTGAAACTTAGGATAAGGTAAATATAATGAAACATTTTGAAATACATTATCCATAGCATTCACATTTGCCTCTTTTGCTATATTCTCAAACTTAGGATAAAATTTACATAGGCAAATTATTTACCCAATCACCTAATCTACCTACCCTTAGCTAGACTAACATATTTATTTTATATCTCCAGGGTGCACTTAGACTAGCAAACCCATTTTTATTTTCTTTTATGTAGAATGAAAAACTATCTAATCTATCCCTTATTCCTCCTATTGACCCAGATTAAACATTTAGATCAATTTCATTTTCTACCTAACTAATGATTTACCCATATTAAAGTATTGGATAAACCTTTATTCTCTATCTATTTTATAGAAATTTAAAGAAATTTAATCATGATTAAATAGTATGATTAAACTAAAACTAGTGATTGTGGAATTTTGAACAAGCTACACACACTTTATTTTACAGAAATGAAGCAAAAGCTGTTTATGAGTAGTGGAATTTAGACTTGCAACACTTTTAGTATTATTCTTTTTTATTTTCTTTCTTTTGGTGGGGTTCAATCTTTCTTCTTTTTCAATATTTTTGTTTTTCTCTTTATTTTTCTTCTTTATACCCTCTTTTCACTTTTTGTTCTATTTTTCTTTTATTTGTAAATCATTGGCAGATTGACAAGTATTTACAAAATTGGATTCCTGAGATATAACACTCAATTACCTTATGATCCTATAAATTATAGGACCCTGGCAGTGGCTCTAGTTGGGGATGGCACTCTCCCTGTGAGGTGCCAAGAACATGTGATTAGTAGCCTTGAGATTTTTATTTCAGCAACATCCATCTCTTATTTCTTTATTGCATTACTTATGGTAACTCATCAATAGAAGCTTAGGGCCTTCTCTACGGGCTTCAACTTCTATTAATAGGTCACCCAATCCAAACAATAAGGACAATGATATTTACAATGAGAAATGTTAAGAAAATATCTATTTCTCAAAGAAATAATGTTTGAGCATCCTGCCATTGACAGGTCCACCAGGTAATTCTGTCCCATCTAGATTTCTGATAAAAAATGCATTATTCCCTCTAAAAGCATAAATGACATAAGGTCTCATCCATAAGTTTTCAAATTTTCCATGCTTCCCTTTATCCTCTCTTCTTGAATCCCACTTTAAGACTTTATTACCAATGCTGAAATCATCTGCCTTTCTCCTTCTGTCAAAAACCTTCTTAATATTGTTATAACTCCGATACCACTTGTTATAGATCTCACCCAGAAATATAAGATAATATAAATAAACCCAAGAATAACAAGATCTGAATATATAAATGCTTCACTTTATTGATCAAACCCTTAAGGTATGGCAACATCACACATTCACTCCTTAAGGAAGGAAAACACTCCACAAGCCATATGCCTGTTCATACAATAATCCTTGACATCTCTCAATGTGGAGTCTCTAGCCTCTATATAGGCCTCATACATACAATACCATGGGTCTTTACCATGGTTCCCTCAATACCATCTATCTAATACCATGGGTTTATTACATTATTGCTAACTACTTGTGGTCCCTTACATGATACGGGTTAACCACCTTATTTATTACTATTTCCCATCCCATTATTATTCCATTGGGTACCTCCCTTTGTACCCCATACTATCCCCCCTAAGTATATAACATTCCACCCCCCTTAGCATGTTTCGTCCCCGAAACATGGGAAGAACACAAATAATAAGATCTACTCAAAAGAGTAGTCCACTGGTACCATGCACGTGCATCTAGCCATCCAAGATAAAGGTGAACCCTCGATCTAGCTGGTACCTTGCTCGCTTGAGATGGAAGTTGAATGTGGCAGCTCTTCTGTGTTGATGTGTAGTAGGTGGATCTTCACTCCTCTCTATATGTCCTACGGGGGTTGTTGTCCTTGTGGATAATTGGTTGCCATCTTGTTGGTTTTTGTCTTGCGTGGTGATGTGGGTGATGGTATGTTGAAGTTTTAACCCACGGTGTCTTTTTCTTTAATTCACCCCTTACTAAAGCCTGATTGTTATCTAGTGCATGTTGTGGTGCCTGCTGTGGTGTCTTATCTTCCAATATTACTTCAACCACTGAGCCCTCATCTGATGTATCAACACCTGTATCATTTTCTGCTTCAGCCTCTGTTTGTGTTTGATTGTCGATCATCAATGGCTCATCATTTGATATGTCAGTCCCTAGAACATCTTCTGCTTCAGCCTCCAATAACTCTACCTGTTTATTAATGGAAATATCTTGTAATGTAATTTTCTTCTTTTTATACCAGAACTTCAGGAATTTCTTCTGCACGTTAATATTTATAGTACCCACCAATTCCATCCATGGGTATCCCAAAATAACATCCTCATTAACCATATCTAAAGCATAAAAATCAGAGTGTAATACATACTTGTCCATAGAAATCTTCAAATCTTTATAAATTTGCACCTGCTCATTATTAACCTTTGTGTGCTCCATGTGGTTCGCTGGTAGTTGTAATTTTTTTGCCAAGTTGACATTTATGAGATTTTGCTTGCAACTCGGATTTATAGACACAATGATCTTCTCCTTCTGAATCAATCCATGAACCTGCAATAAGGAGATACTAGCAGAAAATAACCCTTTAGGTTTCTTGGTTTCCTTCTTTCCTGTACCAATAAAATCTTTGCTAGGTTGTGTGTTGGTCTATGTGAGCTTAGTAAGAGGACCCACAAAATTAGATTTATGTTCAAAGTGGTCACAAATAGATTTTGCGAACATCTGCCAAGTAGTTGTCCTTGGATGGCATTTTTCATGACACTGCCACCATTGCCATCTTTTGTGGTCCAAGTACATTTTTCCCACACTCAGCTGAGTCTCATCATCTATGATGTAATTAAATTTGAAATATTTCTCCATTTGTGCTAGCCATTTGGCTGCATGAGAGCCATCAAATTTATACAAGTCCCTCAAATTCTGATCTAGGCCCGCCATCACAAAAAAAAATTGGCGAAAATTTGAAATGGCCACAATTCAGTCAATATTGCTCAGAATCCCTCTTATGACCTGTTTTCGGAAATGGAACAACCATTTTGCATCTTCCCAAGTGGTATAAATCCCGATATAGGCACTGGAATTGCTGATCCATGCTGCAACTGTCTCGCCATCACAAAAAATTGCTAAAAAATAGCTAATTTTAAATCAGCGATATCTCCCTCATCCGGGCTCCAATTCGACTGATTTTTTTTTAAATCAGGTATTTTTTCACAAAGAATCCAGATATGCAATTAGATTCTATATATTTTGCACCAGTACGTCTAGATCTGCACCGTAAACTCGTTGCTCCGAAAAATTGTCTGCAACACCACTGATTTTTAGATCAGCGATATCTCCTTCATCCGGACTCCGATTCGACCGATTTTTTTTTTTGGAATAGGGTTTTTTTCACAAAGAATCTAGATATACAATTATATTTTGTATATTTTGCCCCAAAAAGTACATATCTGATCTGCAAACTTTCCGCCCCAGAAAGTTCCTACAAAAAATTTTAAAAATTCTCCACTTTTGCCCAAGAAAATGCTTTGATACCACTTGATATAACTCTGATACCACTTGGTATAGATCTCACCCAGAAATATAAGATAATATAAATAAACCCAAGAATAACAAGATCTGAATATATAAATGCTTCACTTTATTGATCAAACCCTTAAGGTAGGGCAACACCACACATTCACTCCTTAAGGAAGGAGAACACTCCACAATCCATATGCCTGTTCATACAATAATTCTTGACATCTCTCAATGTGGAGTCTCTATCCTCTATATAGGCCTCATATATACAATACCATGGCTCATTACCATGGTTCCCTCAATACCATCTATCTACTACCATGGGTTTATTACATTATTGCTAACTACTTGTGGTCCCTTACATGATACTAGTTAACCACCTTATTTATTACTATTGCCCATCCCATTATTTAACCACCTTATTTATTACTATTTCCCATCCCATTATTATTATATTGGGTGCCTCCCTTTGTACCCCATATTGTTCCCACTAGGTATATACAAATATTCTCATGAATAACTTGAACCTTATTGAAACTTCTTCCTTGGATTGTTGCAACTAAATTGTTTGATCAATCTTCCTTTGAATGTTATTTGGCTCAATCTCCAATTCTTGAATTAATTTCATGACTAGAACTCCCAAAGAGGATGGAAAAACAACATCCATTCCATAAACCAATTGGTATGGAGACATGCCAATTGATTTCTTTGTAGTGAACCTATCAACCCAAAGTGAATTTATGAGTTTGTTATGCCATGACTTTTAATTGTCTGCTAACAATTTCTTAATAATATTACCAGACTTTTATTTGAAGATTCAGCTAGCCCATTACCTTATGGGTAATAAGCAGTTGAATGCCCCAAAGTAATATGGTATTTATTTCAGAAATCTATCATTTTCTTAGACCTAAAGGCTACAACATTATCTATAATAAGCTTGTTTGGGCAGCCAAATCTAGACAGGGTATTGGTTTCTAAGAATTTGATGATCACAACATCTGTGGCTAGTCTAGAAGGAGTGACCTCAATCCATTTGGTAAAGTAGTCAGTAGTAGTAAGGATCCATTTATGTTGAGTAGAGGATGGAGGATGGCTTTCTCCAATGAAATCCAATCCCCACTATTGGAAATGGATTTCAACAGATATGGGCTTCAAAGTAAAGTCAAAAAAAAAATTTCCCTCAAAGATTTGACACTTGTGGCAAGAGGTTACCTTCTTATGAACATCTAGAAAAAGTGTAGGCCAATAAAAACTAGCTCTAAGGATCTAATTGGTAGTGGTTTTCCAATAGAGATGGCCACCATAGTCACCTTCATGGAATTCTTGCATTGTTCTTTTTGCATCATCACTCAATAGACACTTTAGTAGGAGACCACCAACATCTTTCCAATATAAAACATTTTCTATGATGCAAAACTTAACTGGATTCAATGTCAGAAATCTAGCCTTTGTTTTTGTTAGACCAGGAGAAGCATTTAAATTAAATAAAACATAAATAAGGTCTGCATACCAGGGTGAGGTCATGAAAGCCTCATCAAGTTGTGGAGTCGCATTTTCCTCTTGATCATCCAATTCAGCTACAAAGTTAATATCTAAAGCATTAAAATTAGATTTAGCCATTAATTTGGCTAATCCTTGTCCTTTAATGAGCTTGGTTGGCTTGATTTCCATGTCATACTCCATAATGATGGAAATCCACTTGCCTCTATTGCCATCTGGTCCATTTTGTGTTAAGAAGTCTTTAACTACAGCATTTGGTACATAAGCAATTATATGAGAATGAAGGATATATACTATGAAATCTTTAATTTCTTTTATCAGTGCAAAATATTGTTTTTCCATTATGTTGTACTTGAGTACAGCATCCCTTAAATCCTGGCTAAAGAAAGCAATAGGTTGTTCATATCCATCATCATTTTTCTGCAAAAGGATAGCTACAACAATATGTTCAGAAGAAAATGAAAAAATTATAAAATCTTTAGTAAAATCTGGACTAATAAGGATTGTGCCTTGGTTAATGGTTGGTTAACCTGGTCAAATGATTGCCTACCTTCAAGGTTCCATCTAATTTCAGAATCTTGTTTTAACATTTTTGTGATATTTTGAGAAGTTCTTCAAGGTAAGGGATAAATCTACTTAGGAAGTTTATTCTCCCAATGAATGATTGAAGTTCTTTAATATTTCTTGGATGATTTATTTTTAGAATAGCTTCGATCCTTTTAGGATCAATTCTGATACCTTCCTTAGATATAATGTGACCAATAACTTTTCCTTCTTCAAGGCCAAACATTGTTTTATTAGGATTAATGAGATCCCAAACTTTCTGCACTTTTCAAAAACTCTTCTTAGGTGCATGAGATGCTCTTCATCAGATTTAGTATATACAGTTCCAGATAGATCAAAATAAATTTGCCAATTTTATCAGCAAAATAAATATCCATTGCTCTCTGAAATGTGGCTCCAGCATTCATTAATCCGAAAGGCATCTTCACATACATGAAGGTACCCCATGGAGTGGTAAAGGTTGTTTTTTCCTGATCCTCTGGATGAACTAAGACTTGATTATAACCTAAGAATCCATCTAATAAGGAAATCCTAGAAGATCCAACTACCTTTTGCAGAATATGATCCATTTTAGGTAAGGGATAGTTGTCTTTTAGGGAAACTTTGTTTAGGTTTCTGAAATCTATACACAACCTGATTTCACCTGTTTTCTTCCTAGTTGGCACAATGTTGGAAACCCACTTCGAGTACCTAAGAGGATCTATGATTTTGGAATCATGCATTCTTTTGATTTCTTTCTCAATTAAAGGCATCAGAATCGGATTTATTCTACAAAGTTTTTGTTTAAAGGGTTTCTGATCTTTCTTAATTGGAATTTTGTGTTGTATAATTTCAGTGTCATATGTTTTAAGATATTCATAGCTCCAGGCAAAAACATCATTAAATTCCTTAAATAAAGCAATATACTTTTGTTTTCAAACTTTTAGGATTGATTTAGACAGTTTTATGATTTTTGGGTCTTTTTCAGTACCTAAATTACAATTTTCAACAGTTGTTCCTGAGGCCTTAATCTTGGGTTTTTTAGCCACATCATTGAAATCAAATAATTTCTCTAGTAGAGATAGACCCCTAGGCAAAATATTATCTTTGAGTTGGAATGTTTCAAACTCTTCTTTTTCTGGATCTATTTCAAGCAATTCTATTTTATTCACAACTTTATCTAAGGGAGTATTTACATCTAAATTATCTAGTTGTCTTTCTGGATCATAATGTTCAACAATGTGACTATCTACCTCAAATTCCAAATCAATATTGTCATGTTGAAATTCATCTTTGGATTGTAGAAAACTTTCAATCTGTTTATCATTTCAAAACACCTGTCAATATCTCATGTTACTAGGCACAACTGGTCGACTTTTTACCTCCAGTACATATTCTTGATTAGGATAAGGCATTTTGCAAGAACTGGTTGAAAAAGCCATATTGTTTGGAATGATGTTTTTTTTTCTAGGAAGTGCAGAAAGGTCATATTCAGGAAAACTCTCTAGGAAGTCAAGCACATCATTTCTGTATGCCCTCATCCTAGGATGTTTAGCTGAATATTCCCCTTTAATTTGTTTAATAATTAATTCAGCATCCCCTTGAATAGAGATTATTTTTGCACCTAACTTTTTTAACAATTGCAATCCTAGAATAAGGGCTTCATACTCTACTATGTTATTAGGGCATTGAAAATTAAGCCTGTATGAATGATCCTCGGCATGATTATTTCCAAATTCCTATATTAACCACCCAAATTCCTGCTCCAACACCATCTTTGTTGCAAGAGCCATCGAAACTCATGTTCCAAAGAGGTTCAGAAGGAGTTTTCAGTTCTGTTATTTGTGTTTGGGTTGGGTATGATTTAGAAATTTTCATTTTAGCATTGATTACTTGATTTTTAATATCCCCATCATTGTAAGGAATAAACGAATCTAAATGTGAATGAACAGAATAAAGTGGATAACTTTGAGGTTTCTCATGAGTACTCACCATAAATTTCATTAAGTTCTCCCTATACAGTTTTCTTTGCTGCCCAAAAACTGGTATGGTAGAAAAGGTCATGTCCATTTGTAGGGTTCCTTGTAATTTTTCTACCCATGAGTGTGACAACATCATGCCATACTTAGGGGGAATGTCTACAACCACTATGTCCATTACTAGAATTTTAGCATGGATTTGGGCTAAAGTAACACATAGGTCTTTGATAAGACCTAGGCATTTAAATTTGCTGGAATCAAAGGAGTACAAGTCTTTGTAGGGTCTAGTAATGTCGAGTCCTAATTTCTCCATCACAGCTTTAGGTATTAAATTGTGGGATGCACCTGAATCTAACATAGCATTATGGAGAATCTTGTCATGAATATTCAAGCTAACATAGAATTGAGGAACTCCTCCTTCCTGTGGTTTGCCTTCAACTTCTGGTCTAGATAAGAGTTCAGGCTGGTCATCATTCAGATTTACAAAGACATTGTTTTCCCCAATGTTTAAGGCTTTCATTACTTGGGGTCTTGTTGACGGCCAAAGATGTCTACCTCAACATTGGGGATAACCACCTGGTCCAGACCTTAAATCCGCTCATTTTCCGTTTGGAGTAGTGGCTCCGACTGGTTTAACTAAGTCCAGTTACCTTTTCCCTATCGCTATTGGTTTAAGATGTATCTTTAACTACCAATAGACAGGGATATTAGATCAATTCTTCTTACTGATCGAGCAAGAGAATGACCTTTAAGTTGATTTGGGTTCAGCCAAGCCACAATTTAAAGTTTTGCCATTTTTGAGAAAAGGACTTAAAAGGATATAGAACTTAATCTAAATGCAAATTTATTCTATAATGCAAGAAAAAGGAACTAATCCTAATCCTATCTTAATTAGGCTGATATAGATCTAACCCAACTAAGAGAAAGATAATTAAATGATTGGGATTCAAATATGTCTGGCTTTTAATGAATATCAAGCTAACGAAATAGTTCAATTAACTGACATTAGTGAATACTGAAACACATCCTATTGAGACCTCTTAATTGAAATAATCAATCAACAACACTCAAGAAGTAGTTCACAAAAATGATTTTTATTGTTTGTGGAAAAACCTGTGAACAGTTTTTGAAACCAAAGTCTCAGACTAGCTTAGTGAGTCCATCATCAGGGCAATGTGCTTTGCATTTTGAGAAGAGAGAGCGTGAAATTATGAAGCTATTAATAGTTAATTGAAAAAATATTTGATGTCTTCTTTTATTGTTGGCTTACAAATGACTAACTAATTAATCTATATATATATATATATATATATATATATATATATATATAAATATATATATATTATTATTATTTTATTATTATATTTAAATTTTTATTTTTTTTTAATAGAAGCCTATGTTAAATATTTAAGTTCTTTGTTATGTATTAAATGTTTTACTAGTAATGTATATAATTTTAAAGTAATAGTTTGAAGGTTTTTTTTTTCTTCACTCAAATTCCCACCACCATCCAAAGAAAAAAATCGGTGTCATCAAAACCCTAGCTACCATAGCTTCTAGAATCTCTGACCCTGAACATTTAGAAGAAGAACTTAACTATCTCTACAAGGTCTTTATAAACAATGGCTATCAGAAAAACATTATCCAAAAAATAATTAAAGAATCCACAACCAATACCCAAAAAAGGAAAACTCTTGAAAACCCTAGAATCTCCTTACCCTATATAAAAGGAACCACAGACAAAATTGCCAGAACTCTCACCAAGCATAACATCATGGTTGCTTTCACGCCCCCTAACACCATCAAAAACATGCTTGATTCTGCTAAGGACCTAATAGACCCAAAAAATCACAGAGTATACTCAGTTCCCTGCTCATGTGGAAAAGTATATATAGGTGAAACAGGGAGATCCTTTGGCATAAGGCTAAAAGAACACATTAATGATATTTCAAGAAACAGGTTGGAAAAATCAGGTCTGGCTGAGCATGCATGTTCTTCCTCACACTATATTTGTATGGAATAAGCAAAATTAATTCACAAGGAAGACCATTATTTAAAAAGAAGAGTGAAAGAGGCAATTGAAATCGAAATATCCTCCAACAACATGAATAGAGACGATGGACTAAAATTAAGTAACACCTGGAAACCCTTGTTAAATAAAATAAAAAAGCAGTAAACACAGATATAAAAACATTCATTAAAATAATAATAATAATAATAATAAATAATAACCAATCAAAGCTAGCACCCTATCTAACTCTCCTTTTCTTTAAAAAAAAAAAAAAACTCCAAACTATTACTTTAAAATTATATACATTACTAGTAAAACATTTAATACATAGCAAAGAACTTAAATATTTAACATGGATTTCTATTATATATATATATATATAAATTTAGTCATTTGTAAGCCGACAATAAAAGAAGACATCAAATATTTTTTCAATTAACTATTAATAGCTTCATAATTTCACACTCTCTCTTCTCAAAATACAAATCACATTGCCCTGATGATGGACTCACTAAGCTAGTCCGAAACGTTGGCTTCAAAAATTGTTCTCAGGTTTTTCCATAAACAATAAAAATTCTACCAACCTGTATGGACTCTCTCTTTAACACAAAAATGATATTGATTGTCAAATCAGTAAATCTAATAATTAAAAAATAATATGTGGAAGTAGTTCTCAACACATCACTATTTAATAAATCAGTTTTATAAGACTGATTTCTGAGGAAATATTTATTCAGAAATCAGAATTTAATCCATAAGAGCATAGATAAATAATAACAGAGACAAATTACTCATATCGACAATAGTGCACAAACATGAATAAAATGACACATTCCTGTTATTATAAAATAAAACTAGTATTTGAAACAATGGCGTTAGAAATACCAATTTATTGAATCCATTTCTCTGGCTCTGGTCTCCAACAGTCCTTTACATTGCTTGAACTTTTGCCTTCAAAACTAGAGCTACAATAGTGCAAACTCTGCCTATCATACATAATTCAAGATGCAAAAGAGAAATCCTCAATAATCCCCAGATCTGAGATTTTCTCTCCTCCCTCCTACAACTCTAAATTCCTATTACATAAATGCTTTTAGAAGTCCAGAATTGCAGAGGAGAGAAGCCCTTATTACATTCTGCAATCTGCTATTTATAATATTTACAAAGGAATTCTTAACAAGAAATTTTGTTGAAGAGGAAGTCTGCCCAATCAATTTTTATTTGCTCAAAATTCCAATATTTAATTGCTGGAGCATTCTCATTGATTGAGATCTTTTTCTCCTCATCTCTTCTACTGTTTTCCTGAAAAAACAAATCAAAACAAAATTAAGATGCAACAATAAAATCAAAATGCCATATCTGGCATTAAAACAAATCCAATCAAATGCAATTAAATAATTAATTGAAAAGGAAATATGAGCTTTTTGTTGATGCATGTGATGATTTAATTGGCCAAGGATATTATTGACGAATGGATCTGCACTTAGAAGAGGCTTTGGGCAAATGAAAATGAAGAAAATAAAACTCAGAAAATTGATTTTGTTTAAAAATTCGGAGCTTGATCTTCTGCCTGATTTTAGACCCAATAAATGATCGAATCTGTTAATGAAACCTCCTCAGAAATGTTCTCCATGATTTTATCTTTCCAATGAGCCATCCTGGACTTCATTTGGCCAAGTAAAACTCAATCTATGGACCTCCAAAGTTGATAAGTCAAAACTGCCAAATTCTAGAAATTCTGTTGCATGAGCTAATTAATTAAATTCTAATCCTAAATTAAATTTTAATTATTTAATAATTAATGCTAATTAATTGTTAATTATAAACTAAACTAATCATTTACAGAAAACAAGAAATTAAATAACTAATTAAAATTAATTATATTATAATTTAAATTATATTAAAATTATAATATAAATTATAATTATAATTATATTATATTATAATATTAATATAATAATTAATTATTATTTAAACTAATGTTTTGGGGCCAAATGGAGTCATGGAGTTATAAGGGATGAGGGAGTTAGTAGAGGGTGAAGTGGAGGATTACGGGAGGTTATGGAGTGATAAGGAGTGGAAGGTGAGGTGGAGGAATAAGGAGCGAGGGTGAAGTGGGGATGAGGTCACCGTGTGGGGAGTAATAAGGGGTGAATAAACAAAACTTTATAATAAAATTTCTTTTACCTGTATCGGAAGTTTTAATGTGTGATACTTAACGTGCTTTCAAAATTTGCGATATGCGATATTGCAATATCGCATCGCAAATTTTATCGCACAATTTATTTCGGTAATTTTATTTCGGGATTTTTAAATTGAGAAGTTTTGAAAGGAAAAAGGTAATGTGAAGTGAGTCCCATGTGGGATTAACAATCCTACAAATTGGTCATCAGCTATTTTGCAATTTTGATATTTTGGACTTGGCAATTTATTTTTAAATAATAAATTAGAGTAAATTACCAAGATTCTAAAGCATGTTTTTATCCATTGTATAATTTAGCTGGGTCATTTTGTAGGACTGTTAGTGGAAAATTTGAAAAATGTTAGTAATTACAAATTAAAAGTTAATATTTACAATAAATACATTATTTAACCCAGGCGACACAATTGATTAAACTTCAAAGGAGTGCCATTTACAAACCAGTTGACCAAATGATTAAAATTCAAAGGAGTGCCATTTACAAACCAGTTGACCAAATGAGGTAAAACAAGTATCGATGGAAAGCTTATAAAAAATCGATTTCAACAAAGTAATCAAAACAAGAACCTGAAGAAAATGAAAAATTAACAAAATCATAGGATAATTAACTTAATAAAAATCCTAAAAGGTGTTTAGCCAAAAACTTTGTAGAAAGGGTCCCCATTATTTGAAGTAAACAAGTCAAAAATGGGGGGTTGTGTTTTACCAGAATAGGTCTATACATATTTTTTCTCATTAACTCTGTGAGAGGAATGGGGATTTTCAAATTTTCCAGTTCATTCTCAATGTTAAATGATGTTTGAAACTTAATTGAATTGGGGAGTTCAAATTGTTCTGTGCTTTGCTTTGTCATAGGCTCTTTTTTTTTACTGATGGTTAAGGCATCTCTTTGATTATTTTTAGAAACACTGTCAACAACCTTTTTGACAGGGATTTCTACATTTTTCTTACCAGAATTATCCACAATTTTCTTAGGAAGACCCTTGTGGTTTTCCTAAGTCCATTTTCATAAGACTTTTTAGCAAGTTTTTCTGAGATTTTGGCATTTAGAGTGTCTGGATTTTTTTGCTTCTAAGGTTGTACTACCTATGGACTTCCATTATGGCATTTTCAAACCCTTGTTTGTATTCATTTGAATCTCTAGAATCCAATTCAATTTGAGCTATGAGAAAAATTTCCTACTCCTCTTGAGTGAGGAAAATTGTTTCATCATCATTTATCCCCAAAAAATTTATTTGATTATACTCCAAATCTTCCACAATATTCCCCTCATCATCTATGTTTTTTTCCCGAAAAGGAGGCTAGACTTGCTAGTCTGAACCCTTTTGTTCTCTTTGTTTAATTTGGGGAACATTCCTTCTAAAGTTTTGGTTTCTATTTTGAGGGGCATTTTGGTTTTCTCTTACTTGAGTTTGGTCATTAATGTTCACTCTTTGCATCATTTGATTCACTAATTTTACTAATTTATCAATCTTATGATCAATAGTAGAAGTAGAAGGTTATTCTTTTATGGTAACTCTACGTTCAGACTTCAATTTGGATTTTTTGGCCAGGATGTTAGCTTCAACTTTAATTGCATTTGTTTTCATTTCTTCCAAAGTTTCTGGGTCTCTCTCTCTAAGTTGATATTCCACGTCTACATCAAAACCATCTAGAAAATCAATCAGAGCTAGGCCAAGGGAGGGCTTGATGTCTTTTGGAATGGCGTTGTAAACAGTAGTAAACCATTCATAATATTCTTCCACCCTTTGATTTGGTTTTCTTTTCAGTCTTTTATATTCATTTAGGATTTGAAGTGGATTCTTCTTGATCTCCCATCTAGCTAAGAAAGTTTGATGGAAAGCATCAAGATTGGCTATACTTCCTCCAGGGAAACCCCTAAACCATTTTTTGACATCACCTCTTAAACTTTGGGCAAACAATATCATTTTAACATCAGCTTCATCAACTTATTGAAGGTCGAATACATCATTCATCCAATCCACGTGCTGCTGACTAGTATAAGCACCAATGTTATCAAAGGTCATAATTTTAGATTGATAATCTCTAGACATAGCATTCAGTTGGCCGGGAAACACTAAAGGTGCATACCTGCCTGCCATAACTATTCTGGAAGATTTACTTGAAGAAGGACCAAATGGAGGTGTAGTTTTGATAACTACAGAGATAGTAGGAGTTTGAGAAATCAAAGGTGAGGAAGTTGATACTATGGAATGAGTAGGACTGGAAGGTTGTAGATGAAATAATTGGGAGGATTGACTAGACAAAGAGGCTACTGCAACTGTTAAAGAAGAAAATTCAACAGATTGTTGAATAAAGGCTTCTTCAATAGCTTGATCCAACACTGAAACTAGACCTTGTAATTTGTCAAATTGTTATAAATATTCAAGATCAGGATCTGTTTCAAGGAGTTTGGTTTGGGGTATGTATGGTTGCAGTAGTGCTTTATCAAAGACAGTTTGATCTACAAAAGCCTCAGTGTTTGATCTAAACAAACTTTGCTGGAAAGGCGAATCAAACTCTATATCCTGAATAGTTTCAAATTTCTCTGGGAGAGAATTAGACCTTGATAAAGGACTATTCTCAGGGAGAGAATTGAATCTAGATAGAGGATTGTTACTACCTTGACTCTGTAAATATTTTCTTTCTCACCAATTTCTCAGGGTTATTTATAATTTCAGTATGGTTGCGGTCAGGGTGAGATCTAGTGTAAATTCTTTTGGGAGTCAGGGCTATGAAAATCATCATGCAAATAAAAATCAGACTTAATGAAACAGTAAATATATACAAAAATAACAACCTTAGATCGGGTATTTCATAATGATATAACAATTGCTTATTGAAATACTGATTAAAAACCAGGGAATAATAATGTTTTAGATTGAAAGGTATTCTTCCCCAATATGGTCGCCACTATGTTGTCATTCTATATTTTTGTGTTTGAGGGAGTAAACACATAGAACAACATCAAAACCACTTTGGAAGCTGGGATCTAGCCCTCCCATCTTCAGAGAGGGATCTCTCTATTTAATTTAGCTTTGTATTTTTGTGATTTTTAGGCTAGTTATGATTGTACTTGTTTATATTGTTTGATTGGTTTGGTTGATTTGAGTGTTATAATTCCATTGGGCTATGGAGTCTATAAAATAAACTGGAGTTTTGCATCAACTTTTAGAGGAGTTCTCACAAGGAAAGCTAGGTTGTATTAAATGGACCTTTTCAAGATTTAAATGGATGGTGGAAGAGCATAAATGTAAGGCTCAATAGAGACCAAAGAGAAATTAATAATTTTTTGATCTGACTTCAGTGGAAAACATTAAAATTAACAACAGCCAAAATAGGGCGCTCTAGGTAACGAATCCTATTTATCACAGTTTTTGTTCATTAATTCAGAAATTCAAAATAATGGAGAAAGGAAAAACAATGTTTAAATAAATAGATAGAAGAGACACATCGCCACTTAACGCACCACATGAATCCTCTGAAAGGTCCCTGTATTATTGATGCTCTAGTACTTTGAAAATTACAATATGCAAAAGAAATTACATTCATAAATCAACCCTTAATACTTCAAAAATTGAAGTATTTATAATAAAAATTACAAAATCATTTTCAACTGACAGTGTATTATTAGCCTACTTACAAACTAATATCATCTAATCTTGTCAAAAGAATAGGCCACATAGGCTCTTGAAGAGAACAGTTGCCCTACTTGGATGGTTTGGGTTGCTGAGTCATCCTCAAATAGTGTACAATGTTGAACTGACTCTCATGTTGGCTGCTACGCTAGAAAAATCATTTTACTGCTCCTGAGTTATTTCTTAATCCAGTAAATCAACTAACTCCTCCCATCTCTTTTCATCTGGCATTGTAACCTTTGTTACCCTATGGTAGATTTCATCTACCTCTGTATATTTAGAAAATTTTGGTTTCACGGTAAAAATATGTTTTACCTCATTCTGCACATGGAAATGATTTGACATGGTCTCTAGAAATTCCTTTGTTGTCATACTCCCTTTAATTCCATTGAATTTAATGTTGCTTTTAGCCACCTATTTCATCTTCAATTGCTATATGTCTGGCCTAGAACTTTGTATGTAGGGAGTGTTCTTTTTCTCCACTCTGAGCTTTGAGATGATGTCACAGGGGTCATAAAACAATGTGAAGCTCAAGCTGAAATTCATCTCCTTCAGTATTTTATCTTCCTCCTCACCTGTTGTCCTTGTGTTGCACACAAATGGGCCTACATGTGTATTTATCCTGAATTTTGTCATATTCTTGGCCACTACAAATTGGATTTCATCTAATTTCAACATCTTCTGGATATACTCTAGTGAAAATATCCTCATTGGGAGGTACTTGGGGAGTTTATAGGGGCCAATGCACAACCATAGACTCTAATCTTTCTGTAGTTTTGATATAGGTACCAATCGCCGGTCTTTGCTTGGTCTGACAAATGTAAAATTCTTTTGATCTCCTCATTGATTTTGGGTTGCACTTCACTATTGAGAATGTTCATAGCTGGATGAACAAAGTCTTTAATGAATTGCTTGTATGTGAGTTCTTGCTGATCTTTCATGACCAGTGAGGTCCAAAATATCACTGATCATTGGCCCCTACATCATCCAACTTCTGCAATGCAAAACTGAACTATTTTTCTTGATAGTAAATGAACATGTAAATCAAAACAAATGTGTAATTGAACACCTACTCTGTAGGAAACTTAATACATTGCTCATGGATATTGTCAGCCAAGAATTGACAGAAATTGAAAATCAGAGAGGGGTTGTTGTCTATGGAAAATGTGGAGAGGAATCCTAAAATGGGCTCATCTACCCACTGATCATAATGGTAGTCTAAAATGTAAAAAATGATGGAAATAATATGCTTGGCCTGATTAGGGAAAATGGAAGAAGGATATGGAGGATTCTTCTTGGGTAATTAGGCATTCTCTGGCAAGAAAAACTCAAAAATTCTAGCTCTAGTGGGAAAGTCCAACTTTTGATAAAGTTGGATGAGGGCTTCTAAGGAGAAAGAGGTAGCATTTTCCACAATAGGGGCCAACATAATTTGGTCAATGGATTTGGCTGTAATGGTGAAAAGAATGTCACCGATAGGGGCAATTATGACTCTCTAAGCGGGGACATAACATGCTTGACATCTTCTGGTAAATTCTGGGGCATGGAATGTCAAGGGAAAAATATAATGGGGGAGGTTTGACTCCCATAGTCCTATCTCATCAATCTTATCTGTGTGTTTATCCTCCAACCAGCAATACAACTCGAGAAAATCACAGTCACACAGAGTTTCACTTATACTGTAATCCATGTCTGCTAATGGTATATGGTCCAAATCTATGGAAGGGGGAACTAAAGGATTAATGATTTTTTTTTGGTCTTAGTCTTAGGAGGCATGATTGTAAAAGATATCTGAATAGTATGAATATGCGAAGGAGGCTTACCGAGTTCAAAAATGATATCAGTCTGTCAGTCAAAAAAGAAAAAAGAATGTGATTGAATGTCATAGTCTAGCCACAGGAATGTTTTGACGGGGATCGTTGTCGGAAACTATGAACAGCAGAAACAATTACAATTGAGAAATGGAAAGAATGAGGGGCTCAGAGGGATTTTTAAAGACTGTGACAGAGTCCCGTTGGAAATGCCATGGGATCATTACTAAATGATTACCCGGAAAAAAAAAAAAAAAAAAAAAAAAAAATTGCGAATGGGTATTTGCCCGGGAGCGCATTTAATTGGCCCAACGGTCATGAAAAGTGGTGGATGGTGAGTGGTAGAGGAAAATTGGTGGGGTGTGGTAGAAACAGATAAGGGATAGGCATTTTCCAGAGGGGGTGGTGGGAAGTAATCGGTATCGATCGGGGGGTGCGAAATCACCGTGATGTGCCACGTAAGGGGTAGGGCCCGACAGGAAAAACCACCTTTCGGACCCCTCGCCCCCCACCCCCCTACCCCCACGGCAGTAAAGCAAGAATGTTAAGTGGGGGGGGCCGAAAAATAACAAGGGCCATGGATGGAGTGGTGGATAAGATCCCTAGGTGCTCAAATCCGCTGGCCTTTAACCATAAATGACAAGAAGAAGTTGTCCACTTGTGCTTTTTAATATTAGCTATCTGGACTTAGGATAAGGACGGGTGATGAAAATTTTGAAATATTTTACCCATAGCGCACACCTTGAGCTTTTGAAACTTAGGATAAGGTAAATATAATGAAACATTTTGAAATACATTATCCATAGCATACACATTTGCCTATTTTTCTATATTCTCAAACTTAGGATAAAATTTACATAGGCAAATTATTTACCCAATCACTTAATCTACCTACCCTTAGCTAGACTAACATTTTTATTTTCTATCTCCATGGTGCACTTAGACTAGCAAACCCATTTTTATTTTCTTTTATGCAAAATGAAAAACTATCTAACCTATCCCTTATTTCTCCTATTGGCCCAAATTAAACAGTTGGATAAATATCATTTTCTACCTAACTAATGATTTACCTAGATTAAACTGTTGGATAAACCTTTATTCTCTATCCACTTTACAAAAATTTAAAGAAATTTAATCATGATTAAACAGTATGATTAAACTAAAACTAGTGATTGTGGCATTTTGAACAAGCTACACACAACTTTATTTTACAGAAATGAAGCAAAAGCTATCTATGAGTAGTGGCATTTAGACTTGCAACACTTTCAGCATTATTCTTTTTTATTTTATTTCTTTTGGTGGGGTTCAATCTTTCTTCTTTTTTAATATTTTTGTTTTTCTCTTTATTTTTCTTCTTTATACCCTCTTTTCATTTTTTATTCTATTTTTTCTTTTATTTGGAAATCATTGTCAGATTGACAAGTATTTACAAAATTGGATTCCTGAGATATAACACTCAATTACCTTGCGATCCTATAAATTATAGGACCCTAACACCATGGATCCATGGGACACTTCACTAGCCCGAGGAGGACCCTTGGAGGTACTTCTATAATGCCTCTAGTCTCAATGAGTCGGTCAGCTTAGAAGGAACTTGGAAATATTCTATGCAGATAGGAGAAACTCCAAAAGCAACAAGAACAACAGCAGTAGGCAGAAATCCAGTGCAAGACAAGGGAAAGAGGAAGATTGTTAAGAACCTAGAGGCAGAGAAAAGCTACAAGGTGAGGGAAGATACTATCTTGGAGAAGGAAGCTTTGGCAAAAAAAGCAAAGAGGGAGAAACAAATGAAGAGAGAAGAGCTAAGGAAGAGAGAAAAGCAGAGTCTACAAGAAGTAGAACTGAAGCTGCGGGAGATGGAGAAGAAGTTGAAGGAAGAATAGGAGTTAAGGAGGATAGAAAGAGAAGAGTAGAAGTAGGAAGAAGAAAAAAGGTAAGGCGCGATGACAAAGCAAATAGTGCCAATACAGGTTGATGATTCAGAACAGCCAGAAGTTGAGGAAGAGGGTGAACATATGCAGGATCGGGAGTTTTCTCAACAAATTGAGAAATTGATCGAAGTGATAGACATGGAGTTGGAACAAGAGCCACAGAATGAAGAAACTGATATGATACCAAGAGCACCACATAACCCAAGAACCAAGTCTTGCTAGAGATTGATGAGTACCACATAGCATCAGTTCCCTCACTGATGCTAAACCCAAGAAAATCACGAACCAACCCCGACCAGGCAAGGAGATGTTGTTCTCCTTGATGATGATTCGTTCATGGATGTGTACAATCTATCATTTGACGAATTTCATAAGAATATTATACAGGCACAAAGGAAGCACTTTCTGGATGATCACGCATCACTTGAATTCATCAAGAAAAGGGTGATAGTGTTAGACACTAGGAAGCATCCAAACGCCCTTGCTGAAGCCATATTTGTCTATGTAGGAGCAACAATCTCAAATATTAAGTACATGATAGATGAGAATGAACAACTAGTAAAGAACTTGTAGGCTTCCAGACAAGAGGTAGAAAAACTTTGAGCATCAACGCAAAATGCAGTTTCTGCATTGGGGGGATGAAGACAGTGATACTTATTGAATTATCAACACTTGGTGATACCACGCCGAAGCTCTATGATGGATTTGTTACCGTGCATAAAGTAGTTGTCCATGTATGTGGCTTACAATAGTGGAGCAAAGAGTTTTTTCAAACTCTCAAGAACATAGATGCTTCCATCGCCCATGTATAAGAGTGGAAAATGCATTACAAAGGAGCCCCACTTGATTTAGTAAATAATATGAAGCCACATGAAGAGTTGGAGAAAGCGAAGGTCTGAGTGTTGTTCCAGAACTATAAGCAGCTTGCCCCATTCATAAGTAGCATACAGGGTTCATATGCATGGTTATACAATAGTTTGGATGTCATGGTAATAACACACAGGATCCCATCAATCAGTTCCCTCACTGATGCTAAACCCAAGAACCAAGTCTGGCTAGAGATTGATGAGTACTTGGAGCAGCTAAGATGAGAGGCCACCAGAGAAGACTTGGATTTGAGTGCACACAACATGAAGAAGTACATCGGTGGTCCTATCATGGTCAAGACCATGTTGCACATGCTTCAAAATGAGTTGGATACAGGTTCCAAGACCATATACCTAGATGCCATGGAGGCAAGAGTCTTCTTTCAGAAATACACCATCAAAGAGTTTGGGGACACCGTCACACAGTACCAATATTGGAAATAATATGTGACTGAGAAGCACCAAGTGGAGGTTACAGAGTTGGTATTTACCCAAACTTCGGAATCATAGTGTTTTATGTTGTTAGGTTGTCTCTAGCCTATTTTGTCTTACATGGGTACATGTGGAAAATGTAATATTATTTGTAAATATGTTGTAAGTGAAATTCCAAGTGTCATTAGTGGAATGTGAAAATTCATCATGTTATGTAATTAGTTACTTGTAAAGAAGTTGAAGAATCATGAGGAGAGTCAAAGAATCACAAAGGGGAATTTCAAGGGTCACCAAACCCTTTATTATAAATATAACCTCATAACTCATAGAAGAGGCTTTTGGGAGCCAAGCTTTTGGCTAGGCATAGGCTTAGAAAAGGCTTGGGAGTATTGTGAAGAGCCTTAGCTTCTCTATAGCATAGAGCGAGTATACTTCTTTGGAGGAGAAGGTGTTATTGACTATAATGTTACACTATTGGGGCTAGTGGTCTTCAATGGTGTATGTATGGATGGAACTTTCACTTATAATAATAATATTAGAGCCAGCACGCTTTTCATGTATATGGTGTTAATGTAGTTGGACTATTCTAGTTGCATTGGCAATGTATGTTGTTTAACTTACGCATTTGGTTATAAACTAATTTGTATGCATTTGTATGAATATTTTTGAATGTGTGTTTTTGGATTAACTCATCACTTTAACTTGTGGACTATTTTGCATTTTATCTTGTGATGTCGTTCCACTCATGTGTTCCTTTCAACCTGCGTACTATTACAAGCTTATAAGGGGCACACTTCATTTTCCCCTCCATGTGTTAGAACCTTCATGCATCGCACTTGACTCTCTACAAGGTCACACACTTGCTCTCACCCAAAGTTATCATACTTACCTCTGTGTGCTATCGCGGTCAAGGAATTAAAGTACCAACCACTGTTGGGACTCTTAATCCAAATGGTGTGAGGTCTAGTTGGGACATCATATCAGGGAGATCCCCTGAAAGTTGGCAGTTCCAGCACCGTCAACATTTTTGGCACTATAAGGAGGGCTAGATGACAAGTTGAGCCCTTGAAGTCTGTTTTTAATTTCTACATATATTTCATGACTTGGGTCCAAATCAAAACCCTGACATGTTTTTCTAACTATGCTTATTTTGAAGTGTCAGCAAGCATCCTAGATGTCTTGTCCATATATAATTTTAATGGCGAGGGTGGAATGAGCTTGTTCAAGCACACATTCACTTTTGCTGGCTTCTATGACATGCATGATGTCCCGTCCAATGATATTGCCTGTGGGTTGTTCACCTTCACGTTTGAAGGGCGTGCAAAGAAATGGTGTCACACCTTTCCAGCAACCTCTATACACTATTTTTATCACTTTTTTAGAGAATTATGTTGTGATTTCATTCTTTATGACGGTAAAGTGCTTAATCAAAAAAAAATATGTGAAAATCACCTAACGAATCCCTTCAATAGTTTCACGATAATTTTCTTCACTACTGCTTTGAATTTCTAGAAGATGAAGTTGACTGGGAATTTTTGGATCAAATATTTCAATATCTTGTTCACATTTCTAAGAATCCGCATGAGTTAGAATATTTTGAACCTCTCCCAACATACCTCGGTGTTAGAGCTTCTAAATCTGAGAAGACAAGGTTGTTGTCCCAAGTGATCCTTTGTCCCCTTCCCATTAAACAGCTCTATCTCCACAGGCTGAGGTAGGAGAACTTGGGAATCCACCTGTTGATCTATCACCATCTCCTCCAACCCCACCTGCTAAGAATTTCTGCACATATTTGGATTGTAACTCTGATGGTTGTCATGTGTTCTTATCTCCTCATCCTTCATCCTTCAATCACTTTGATCCTCCATATTTTGGTGTGTTGTGTTCATCCGTCTCGTATCTCAGGTGATGTTCATGAGGATAAAACTATGGATGGAGTTGGTGTTGAACAACCAACCTATGATATCTTTTTTTATGAGTATGTGTGGGAATCTAAACAAGAATCTAGGGTGAAGTATGACCTCTTTATATTTGCAACTCATCTGCTTTATCCTGACATCTTCCATGATTCTTCCATTTTTGTTCCATCTTTTGAAAATTCATTTCTAGATGTTTCTATTTCCGATCATTCACAGAACATGTGGAGTGCCATTTTTTCATTGGATTACGGAGAGGAAAAATCTATCTTTCTTAATCCTCCCAATCTCTCATATTACCTTTCCAGAAACATAGAGGATGTGTTGGCTTATTGGGGCCTGACCCAGGTTCAAAGGTGATTTAGCAAACAAATCCTGGTACTACTGGCCCTTTCAACAACAGTCTACGGAGCATGGACTGAGGTCTCACCCGAAGTAGTATGGGAGGGTGATAGATCCAAGTTTCTGCACCCAAGAGATGTCTGATGAGTTCAAGTGGTCTGCGATCCAACCCTGCGCGCACGTTGCTAGCGCACTTACCCATACCTCATAGCCTGAGATGTTGCCTTCGCACAGCCCTACTCGAGGGCCGAACATTGTTATTACCCAAGCCTTTACTATTATTCCACTGTTAGTTGATTAACTTAGCCTACTTGTATGCGTTAAGTTATACTTAGCAATATAAATCATTCATACAAGTGCGCACAGTAAATAAATAGTATAATTGCAATTTATCTCAAACAGGTACTAACCCAAGAATATATATACGGAATTAAGATAAAACTTCTCTTTATTATTCTCTTCCTCGGTTACAGACTCGACTCCATCCTACACACTTAGTTGCAGGGCTTCATTCACTCAGCTAGGACAACTAGGCCTCTGTGCACTAAGCTGCAGAGCCTTATCCTACCCCACGACACGAGACACACTTAAACTCTTGCTCTGTGCTTCTACTTCACTTCTACTTTTCCATCTATTACTTCACTATCTTTTACACTTAGAGCCTCGCTCGTCCGTAGACAATGGGTAGGTTGACATTACATTACAAGACTAGGGAGGACAACCCTGTTACTCTATCATACATTTCACGCTTTGCGCCCGCAATTCACGGATTCTTTACAACAAGATTGGGTCAAAACTCGGGCTTTGAGCCCCAAAACATGCCTTGGGGGATTCCATGCCCAACAACCCCCAACACAAACATCATGACTTGCCCATGAGTCACTTGGTCAGTGCAGCAATCTTGGCATGAAATCCCTCCCGCTGTTCTCAAACTATACTGAGGTCCGCAGTGCACTGAGCTGCTGCTTGCTGAATCTATTGTATCCATTGTTCTGAGACCTCTGTGTCTGAATTGTTTCCATACATCTATACCAATATCTGTTGTATGTTTTTATAATCCCATGCCTTTTGAATTCGAATTCGACTGTTCCCCCCAATTTCGGTCCATTAATGCTTTCTTGGCGATAGATTTTCCCAAATCTTTCCCATAAATCACGTCTTAAATGCCCGCCGCCCACTCCATTTGGCCTCAAGTCGCACATCCCATCATGAATAGTGACCTCAATGGTCACTTTCTGGCCAATCCATGCAGCAGCACAACCCTCCATGCGTGGATGCGGACCCTGTGACGCTCAGCCTCTGCACGCATCCCCAATATCGTACAGATCCCCGGAAAAATAGTTTAAAGTCCCACGCTTCTTTTCAACTACCTAGAGTGCTAAGACTATCCTTCCCGTAGCTAGTCAAGTGGTCGCACCACCCGTGTGGGGCTCCATCCCATCCTCCACCATGTTTTGTGGAGAATCCCCACCTTCCATTGTTGTGGTTGGCATCGCGCACTTTACTACTTGCAACATGCTACCCTAGTCACTATGTTTGGCGATATGTGGTCCAAGCCAAGGCAGCAGACTAACCAATTCATGATGATAGTGCTTAAAAATTTCGGTATGATCATACGCACCTTGCCTTACCATCCTAGGTTCTTCGATGAAAAATTCTTCCTTTATCTCGTCCTCCAGCTTCTTAACCTCTGCGTCCATCATAGCATTTTTCTTCCTTAATCATACCATTTATTTTTCAAGTTCGCAGAGTCTAAAGTTTCCCCGTCAAATTTCTTCCTCAAGTCCTATGTGTTTTTTTTCTCACGGCCGTGTGATTCCTTCATTCTAGGCTTCGTGGACCATCGTATCTACGGGTGTTGCTATGTGCGGACTAGGCTTCGCATGCTCCATAGGGATTCGCGGAGTCTTTACAACAATATTGGTTCAAAACTCGGGCTTTGAGCCCCAAAACATGCCTTGGGGGGATTCCATGCCCAACAGGCCCCCAACACAAACATCGTGACTCACCCTCGAGTCACTCAGTTAGCGCGGCAATCTTGGTGCGAAGTCCCTCCAGCTGTTCTCGAACTGTACTGAGGTCCATAGTGCACTGAGTTGTTGCTTGCTGAATCTGTTGTATCCATTGTTCTAAGACCTTTGTGTCTGAATTGTTTCCATACATCTATACTAGTATCTATTGTATGTGTTTATAGTCCCACGCCTTTTGAATTCGATTTCGACCATTCCCCCCAATTCTGGTCCGTTAACGCTTTCTTGGTGATAGATTTTCCCAAATCTTGCCCATAAATCGCGTCTTAAATGCCCGCCTCCTACTCCATTTGGCCTCAAGTTGCACATCCCATCATGAATAGTGACCTCAATGGTCACTTTCTAGCCAATCCGTGCAGTAGCACAGCCCTCCATGTTTGGACGTAGACCCTGTGATGCTCTGCCTCTGCGCACATCCCCAATATCACGCAGCTCCCAGGCAGAATAGTTTAAAGTCCCGTGCTTCCTTTCAACTACCTGGAGCACTAAGATTGTCCTTCCCGTAGCTAGTCAAGTGGTCACACCACCCGTGTGGGGCTCCATCCCGTCCTCCACCATGTTTTGTGGAGGATCCCCACCTTCCATTGTTGTGGTCGGCATCGTGCACTTTACTACTTGCAACGCTCTACCCTGGTCACTACGTTTCGCAATATGTGGTCCAAGCCAAGGCAGCAGACTAACCAATTCACAGCTATAGTGCTTAAACTTGTCAGTATGATCGTACACACCTTACCTTACCATCCTAGGTTCTTTATGAAAAATGCTTCCTTTATCTCATCCTCCAGCTTCTTGACCTCTGCGTCCATCACAGTGTTTTTCTTCCTTAATCATACCCTTCTTTTTCAAGTTCGTAGAGTAAATTTTCCCTGTCGAATTTCTTCCTCAAGTCCTATGTGTTCTGTTTTTCGCGGCTGCGTGATTCCTTCTTCCGGGCTTTGCAGACCATCATATCTACAGGTGTTGCTATGTTCAGACTAGACTTCTCATGCTCCATAGGGATTATAGCCCCTGCTTCATACTTCGGCTTCAGAAGTCCTTGTGTGGTCAGGATTTTGCACATGGTCCTATAAGCCTATAGAACCACTGGTACGCGTAGGTCCCAGTCAGTGCATCTCACATGGTGGACCATGTTTATAATTTCGCACACCTTGTCAAAGGCTTCCCCGTAGATAATATTTTGTGTGCTTGATCTTATCATACTTCATCGTTCGCGCCCTCATCTTGCCCACTCCTGCTTATTTTTCCTATTTCCTATCGTGAGGACGGTGTGCATTCGTACAGGTTGCGTACCATACCCTATACCCATCTGGAGGGTGGTTGCGCAAGCTATTTCTTCCATCATACCCAGCTTCCATTCGTAGCTAAGGCTTTCCAAACCATATAAGCATCACCCTTCTGCATTCGCGCCAGTCCTCAAAATTCCGTTGGTGCGTACCCCACCATCTTGCGAGTGTAGCTCGCAGTACCCATGTCAGAGCATTGAAACACTGTTGTTCTGGCACTTATCTCTCAAAATTGTTCAAGAAATCATCCACCACTGTCAACCCATCATACATAAGTAGATTTCTTACCTCTATTGTCACACAGCATAGTGATCTTACCATCATGTTTCAATTGAGCATGGTTACCTTGTGTAACCGCTTCTGCCATCATTTTATTTCCTCATCCAAATCTGAGGTGCAAGAGCTTTTGCGCTCCAACAAAATTCTGCCATGAGCTGTAGGATTCACCCAGTACTACTCCTGAGTGGTTATCTTGTAGATACAGTCTAGATCATCGTTGCTCTCATCATCGCGCACTAGCTCTGTGTAGCGCGAGCCTTCTGCGAGATCTAAAGGTACCACTATGCGTAGTGACTTTTCTCAAAAATCATCTTGCGCTTCTTTAGATTTATCACTCCATTCATGTCAGTGGCCCAATATATTCCTAGTAGTGAGGGATAGGGATTATTGTCATCGATAATCTCTATCACCTCGAAATCTGCAAATGTGCTCACACCTTCGATATCTACCGTTATTCCCTGCAATCTTCCCATCGGTAAGATCTTTTGTTGGTTCACTATTCGCAATTGAATAGGAGACTATTGCAATGCAGGACTACCCATGTTCTCCCATGTTTGCTTTGGCAGTACATTCTCGTCTGATCCTAAATCCAGAATCACTTGATCCATTTCATATTCCCCGATTTGCGCAGTCAATCTCATCTCCCTTCCATTTTGCATTGTGTGCTTCCCGAGCTTCCGGACTAAGTGCAGTTCTCCTAACCCAGCGCACCTAGTGATGAGTTCTTACAATCCCTTTACTACTTTGCTATCATGCAGCAGCTTCATGCATGTCTCTAGAAAGGTAGTAAGCATTGATGGGTCCATCTCTGGTTCTATTTTGTCTTTACTACCTGAGGTGGAGGCCTCTGTGAAGCTCTTCTTAGCTTCCATGAATGTCTCCTTCGTGTGCTCCAAATCGAACTCTGGTTCCTTTGTTAGAGCCTTTCAAACCCAAGCACTCTCCTCGGGTTGCTTGCCCTTGTCATCTCCTATCGTGATATCGCTTTGGAGCACGATGTTTACATTCGAGTCCTCCTCACGCAGCTCAGACCTCAATATTTGCAGGTTCTGAGTCGGGGGAGGTTGGAGCGTTCCTTTATCGCACAACCTTGCTATCAGTGTAGGGTAATCCTCCATCTCATGATCAAAGTAGGTACAATTTAAACATGATGCCCTTGTCAAATTTGTACAATCGCGGCATAATGCCCTAGCCCTCCACAATTGTAACAAATCAAATGTTTGCGACCCCTTCCTAGTCCCATTCCACCTCAACCTCATCTGCAGCCCTACAATCTAGTGCATGCCATCCCTACATTTTTATCGAGAGCTCGTGTTTTGGTCTAAACTCTATAGGTAGGAGTCGGTCCATCATTAGTTCATAACTTCTACAAGTATGCTCATCATGGCCTACTGATTTGCAGAAGTTACATAACAACTACTGAGACGTCTGTGTATACTTTTGTAATGGGTGGCAGTTATCTGTAGCATGCTCCCCTCCTATTTGACAAATCGTGCACCATAGTGTAGGCGTTGCGCTCAGTCCTGCTTGTACCTCTAGTCTAGATGGCATTGGCCCTCCTCTCGCCAGGTAGTTCGTGAAAAGTGGACAATGGTCCTTGTCATGTCCCTGGCTTTTGCACTTTATGCACCATACCTCCTCGTGTGCCTCTACGTGAGTTGTCCTATCCTGTTTCAAACTCTACATCTCCAGACATAGGTTTTTCAATTGCATGTGGATCTATTGGACTCCCAGACTCGGATATTGTATTGGGGTCTTGTGCAGTCTCATTACAATCTCCAAAGCTTCGGCCTAAGTGGATAGCTTCTATTATGACATTGTGGTCCTTAGATGCGTCGTTAGTGACGCTACAAACCATGTGCGGTGCGACCCATCTCTCAAGGTCAAGTTGGCTTCGTGAATTATAGCCTTCAGTCTCTAATCCATCTCTTAGGGGGTCTCGCTTGGAAGCATCATGATTTCCTTAAACCTAATAATCGACTGTGTTCTCCTAACCCAGCGCACCTAGTGATGAGTTCTTGCAGTCCCTTTACTGCTTTGTTGTCATGCAATAGCTTCATGCATGTCTCTATAAAGGTAGTAAGCATTGATGGGTCCATCTCTGGTTCTAGTTTTTCTTTACTACCTGAGGTGGAGGCCTCCATGAAGCTCTTCTTAGCTTCCATGAATGTCTCCTTTGCATGCTCCAAATCGAACTCTGGTTCCTTTCTTGGAGCCTTGCAAATCCAAGCACTCTCCTGGGGTTGCTTGCCCTTGTCATCTCCTGTCATGATAACGCTTCGGAGCACGATGTTTACATTCCTGTCCTCCTCGTGCGGCTCAGACCTCATCAATTGCAGTTTTTGAGTCAGGGGAGGTTGGAGCGTTCCTTTATCACACAACCTTGCTATCAGTGTAGGGCAATCCTCCATCTCATGATCAAACTAGGTACAATATAAACATGATGCCCTTGTCAAATTTGTACAATCGCAGGCATAATGCCCTATCCCTCCACAATTGTAACAAATCAGATGTTTGTGACCCCTTCCTAGTCCCATTCCATCTCGACCTCATCCGCAACCCTGCAATCTAGTGCGTGCCATCCCTACATTTTTATCGAGGGCTCGTGTTTTGGTCTGAACTCTATAGGTAGGAGTCTGATCCATCATTAGTTCATAACTTCTATAGGTATTCTCATCATGGCCTACTGATTTGCAGAAGTTACATAACAATTGTTGAGACGTCTGTGTATACTTCTGTAATAGGTGGCAGTTATCTGTAGCATGCTTCCCTCCTATTTGACAAATCGCGCACCATAGTGTAGGTGTTGCGCTCAGTCCTTCTTGTACCTCTGGTCTCAATGGCATTGGCCCTCCTCCCACCAGGTAGTTCACAAAAAGTGGACAATGGTCCTTGTCATGTCCCTACCCTTTGCACTTTATGCACCATACCTCCTCGCGTGCCTCTACGTGAGTTGTCCTGTCCTGTTTCAAACTCTGCATCTCCAGACATAGGTTTTTCAATTATGTGTGGATCTGTTGGACTCCCAGACTTGGATCTTGTATTGGGGTCTCATGCAGTCTCATTGCAATCTCCAAAGCTTCGGCCTAAGTGGATAGCTTCTGCTATGACAGTGTGGTCCTTAGATGGAGCATTAGTGATGCTACAAACCATGTGCGGTGCTACCCATCAGTCAAGGTCAAGTTGGCTTCATGAATCATAGCCTTCTGTCTCTGATCCAGCTCCTAGGGGTCTTGCTTGGAAGCATCGTGATTTCCTTAAACCTGATAATCGACTGTGTCTCCAATTTTGGCCTGCTAAATTCCTTATTCAGCGCAGCTTGGATATCCACGATCCCTACGTTTGGATTGTCATTGGAATGCTTAATGTACCACGTTAGTGCATGATCCTTCAATGCAATTACCAGTGTTGCCTTCTTTATGTTGTCATTCGTGACTCCTTGTGCTTCCTATACAACCTTTACCATGTACCAAAATTGGTCCGGATCTTTGTTTGCTACTCCTTTGAACACCAAAAACTTTATTGTGCTCACCATATTGAACTGTGGTGGTGGCATAGGTGGTGTGCACGAGATGGGTGTGAATATGGTGAAACTGGTGGTGGTGTAGGTGGGGGTGGTATGCGCAAAATTTGTTGCCTTATCAAATTGATCGCACTTCTTGGTGAAACTTTCATGATCTCTTCCTCGCTTTCTCACTGAGGTGAAATCAAGGGGCTAGTTTCTATCTTTGCGCTACCTTCATTTTTATAGATCCTCCCACTTCACGTAGCCCCAAACATCAATTTATTCGCATAACCCACTTTTCACATAGTAGCATTTTAATCCAAGTGTTCAAAGATTTAACGTACTTACCTCACAGCCCTTTGAAGAAGCATCATTCTACCTCATTGTAGCTGACTAAAGTATCTACCGCAAACTCGATGATAAACCCTCCTATAATTCGATTGAGCCAATGGTCCACAGCGCATGTGATCTTATCTTTTCATGCTTCTAGTCTGCGCACCAACTCTAGAGTCCACACAATAGGTTTGTCAAGCCTACACCTTCCTTGACTATTTGCTAGCTTCACGATCCACTCGTATAACTTAGAGGGGAAGGATGCAAAGAAAATTTTGTGGATTTCTGTATATAAGTAGTGCTCTAACCATTGTTCCTTTGGTACTAATGGATTGCTGTTTTCCTATGCTGTGAACTCGTGAATCTTTTTTTCCAACCACTCTTCAATTTCTTTCTTGTTGGATTCCAGTGACACGACATCAGACATCTCTTATGCAGATCCCAGTCTCGGCAACGGAACCATTTGTTGGCTTGTTGGGGCCTGACCCAGGTTCAGAGGTGATTTAGCCAAACAAATCCTGGTATTATTGGCCCTTTTAGCAACAGTCTGCGAAGCGCGGACCGAAGTATCACCTGAAGTAGTATGGGAGGGTGCTAGAGCGAGGATTTTGCACCCTGGAGATGTCTGATGAGTTCAAGTGGTCCGCAGTCTAACCCTGCACGCACGTTGCTATGCGCACTTACCCGTACCTCGCAGCTTGAGATGCTGCCTTCGCACAGCCCTACTCAGCGGCCGAACGTTGTTATTACCCAAGCTTTTACTAGTATTTTGTTGTTAGTATATTAACTTAGCCTACTTGTATGTGTTAAGTTATACTTAGCAATATAAATCATTCATACAAGTGCGTGTAGTAAATAAACAGTATAATTGAAATTTATCTCAAACAGGTACTAACCCAAGAACAGATACACAAAATTAAGATAAAACTTCTCTTTATTATTCTCTTCCTCGGTTACAGACTCGACTCCACCCTGCGCACTTAGCTACAGGGGTCCACACACTCAGCTGCCGACTGCTAGGCCTCTGCACACTCAGCTGCAAAGCCTTCTCCTACCCTACAACACAAGACACACTTAGACTCTTTCTCTGTGCTTCTACTTCGCTTCTACTTTTCCATCTATTAATTTGCTATCTTTTACACATAGAGCCTCGCTCTATTTATATAATCCCATGGTCCGCGGGCCATGGGCAGGCCCACATTACATTACAAGACTAGGGAGGACAACCCTGTGACTCTATCATACATTTCGTGCTCCGCGCCCGAAATTCGCAGTCTTTACAACAAGATTGGGTCAAAACTCGGGCTTTGAGCCCAAAAACATGCCTTGGGGGGATTCCATGCCCAACAGGGTGAAATTTATCGCTTCTCATCATCCCCTCTATTTGATTCATCAGATCATGAGGATGTCATTATCCATCATCGTGAACTTTCTGATCATGGTTGTCGTGATCTTTCCATTCATTCATTTGATCACGATTCTGATTTTCCCACTATTGATCTTTCTAGGCCTCCGGTCTTTGATAATCCATCTTCTAATGAATTGGAAACCCCTCAAGTTGTTGAGGTACTTCAACCTGATCTGATGGTTATGTCAGGTTCTCATAGCCTTGAGGTCAGTGCCTCTTCAGATCATAAATCTGTTGAATCTTTCCAGGCTCCTGAGTCGTCAATGGTGTATGTATGGATGGAAATTTCACATATAATAATAATATCAGAGCCAATACATTTTCATGTATATGTTGTTAATGTAGTTGGACTATTTTGGTTTCATTGGCAATGTATGTTGTTTAACTTACGCATTTTCTTATGAACTAATTTGTATGCATTTGTATGAATCTCTTTGAATGTTTTTGTTGGATTAACTCATCATTTTAACTTGTGGACTATTCTTTATTTTATCTTGTGATGTCATTCCACTCATGTGTTCCTTTCAACCTGCGTACTATTACAAGCTTATAAGGGGCACACTTCATTTTCCCCTCTGTGTGTTAGAACCTTCATGCATCGCACTTGACTCTCCGCAAGGTCACACATTTGCTCTCACCCAAAGGTATCATACTTACCTCTGCATGCTACTACGTTCAAGAAATTACACTACCAACCACTCTTGGGACTCCTACTCCAAATGGTGTGAGGTCTAGTTGGGACTTCATATTAGGGAGATCCCCTGAATGTTGGCGGGTCAACACAATCAACATTTCTGGCACTAGAAGGAGGGCTAGATGACAAGATGAGCCCTTGAAGTCTTCTTTGAATTTTTACACATATTTCATGACTTGGGTCCAAATCAAAACCCCGACATGTTTTTCTACCTATGCTGATTTTGAAGTGTCGGCGAGCATCCTAGATGACTTGTCCAAATATAAGTTTAATGGCGAGGGTGGAATGACCTTGTTCAAGCACACATTTGCTTTTTTTGGCTTCTGTGACATGCATGATGTCCCATCTGATGATATTTCCTGTGGGTTGTTCCCCTTCACATTCGAAGGGCACACAAAGAAATTATGTCACACCTTTCCAACAGCCTCTATACACTCTTTTGATCACATTTTTAGAGAATTGTGTCATGATTTCATTCTTTATGAACGTAAAGCCCTTAAAAAAAAAATTGTGAAAATCACCTGAAGAATCCCTTCAATATTTTTATGATCATTTTCTTCACTACTGCTTTGCATTTCCTGAAGATGAAGTTGATTGGGAATTTTTGGATCAAATATTTCAATATCTTGTTCACATTTCTGAGAATCCACATGAGTTAGAATATTTTGAACCTCTCCCAACATACCTTCATGTTAGAGATTTTAAACCTGAGATGGATAAGGTTGTTCTCCCAAGTGACCCTTTTTCCCCTTCCCATTAAACAGCTCTATCTCCACAAGTTGAGATGGGAGAACTTGGGAATCCACCTGTTGATCTATCACCATCTCCTCCTACCCCACTGCTCAGAATTTCTGCGCATATTTGGATTGTAAGTCTGATGGTTGTCATGTGGTATTATCTCCTCATCCTTCGTCCTTCGATCCCTTTGATCACCAATATTTTTGTGTGTTGTGTTCATCTGTCTCGTATCTCACGTGATGTTCACGAGAATAAAGCTATGGATTGAGTTGGTGTTGAACAGCCAACCTACGATATCTTTTTTTATGAGTATGTGTGGGAATCTAAACAAGAATATGAGGTGAAGTATGACCTCCTTCTATCTGCACCTCATCCGCTTTATCCTAACATCTTCCATGATTCTGCCATTTTTGTTCCATCTTGTGAAAATTCATTTCTGGCTATTTCCAATCATTCACAGAACATGTGGAATGCCAGTTTTTCATTGCATTATGGAGAGGAAAAATCTACATTTCTTAATCCTCCCATTCTCTCATCTTACCTTTCCAGAAACATAGAGGGTGAAATTTCTCACTTTTCATCATCCCCTTTATTCGATTCATCAGATCATGAGGATGTCGTTTTCCATCATCGTGAACTTTCTGATCATGGTTGTCATGATATTTTCATTCCTTCATTTGATCACGATTATGATTTTCCCACTATTGATATTTCTAAGCCACCGGTCTTTGATGACCCATATTCTAATGAATTGGAAACCCCTCAAGCTGTTGAGGCACTTTAGCCTCATCTGATGGTTATGTCAGGTTCTCATATCCTTGAGGTCAGTTCCACTTCGGATCATAAATTTGTTGAATCTTTGCAGGCTCCTCAGTCGTCAATGGTGTATGTATGGATGGAACTTTCACTTATATTAATAATATCAGAGCTAGCACGCTTTCATGTATATGTTGTTAATGTAGTTGGACTATTATGGTTGCGTTGGCAATTTATGTTGTTTAACTTACACATTTGCTTATGAACTAATTTGTATGCATTTTTGTGAATCTTTTTGAATGTATGTTGTTGGATTAACTCATCACTTTTACTTGTGGACTATTTTTCATTTTATCTTGTGATTTCATTCCACTTGTGTGTTCCTTTCAACCTACGTATTATTATAGGCTTATAAGGGGCACACTTCATTTTCCCCTTTGTGTGTTAGAACCTTCATGCATCACACTTGACTCTATGCAAGGTCACATACTTGCTCTGACCTAAATTTATCATACTTGCCTCTGTGTGCTACCACGGTCAAGGAATTATGCTACCAACCATTCTTGGGACTCCTACTACAAACGATGTGAGGTCTAGTTGGGACTTCATATCTAGGAGATCCCCTTAACGTTGGTGGGTCTAGCACCATCAACATTTCTGGCACTAGAAGGAGGGCTAGATGACAAGCTGAGCCCTTGAAGTCTATTTTGAATTTCTACACATATTTCATGACTTGGGTCCAAATCAAAACCCCGACATGTTTTTATAACTATGTTGATTTTAAAGTGTCGACGAGCATCCTAGATGACTTGTCCTGATATAAGTTTAATAGTGAGGGTGGAATGACCTTGTTCAAGCACACATTCGCTTTTTTTGGCTTATGTGACATGCATGATGTCTCATCTGATAATATTTCCTGTGGGTTGTTCCCCTTCACGTTCGAAGGGCGCGCAAAGAAATGGTGTCACACCTTTCCAGTAGCATCTATACACTCTTTTGATCACTTTTTTAGAGAATTATTTCGTGATTTCATTCTTTATGATTGTAAAGCCCTTAATAAAAAATAAATAAAATTGTGAAAATCACCTAACAAATCAATTCAATATTTTCATGATCATTTTCTTCACTACTGCTTTGAATTTCATGAAGATGAAGTTGATTGGGAATTTTTGGATCAAATATTTCAATATCTTGTTCACATTTCTGAGAATCTACATAAGTTAGAATATTTTGAACCTCTCCCAACATACCTCGGTGTTAGATCTTCTAAATTTGAGATGGAAAAGGTTGTTGTCCTAAGTGACCCTTTGTCCCCTTCCGATTAAACAGCACTATCTCCACAGTTTGAGGTGGGAGAACTTGGGAATCCACCTGTTGATCTATCACCATCTCCTCCTACCCCACCTACTCAGAATTTTTGTGCAGATTTGGATTGCAACTTTGATGGTTGCCATGTGGTCTTATCTTTTCATCCTTCATCCTTCGATCCCTTTGATCCTCGAGATTTTTGTGTGTTGTGTTCATCTGTCTCGTATCTCACATGATGTTCATGAGGATAAAGCTATGGATGGAGTTGGTGTTGAACATCCAACCTGCAATATCTTTTTTATGAGTATGTGTGGGAATCTGAACAAGAATCTAGGGTGAAGTATGACCTCCTTCTATCTGCATCTCATCCACCTTATCCTGACGTCTTCCATGATTCAGCCATTTTTGTTCCATCTTGTGAAAATTCATTTCTGGATGTTTCTATTTCTGATCATTCAAGAACATGTGGAGTGCCAGTTTTTCATTGGATTGCAGAGAGGAAAAATCTACCTTTCTTAATCCTCCCAATCTCTCATCTTACCTTTCCAGAAACATAAAGGGTGAAATTTCTCGCTTCTCATCATCCCCTCTGTTTGACTCATCAAATCATGAGGATTTCATTGTCCATCATCTTGAACTTCTTGATCATGGTTGTCATGATCTTTTCTTTCATTCATTTCATCACTGTGATGCAGGAAAGTGTTCCCTATGCGGACAGAGGCAACCGCTCTAGCCCTAGAGTGGGTCTAGTCACAAACAAGGACAGATCAACAATAGCTTTCCTTAAACAATCATAGTTGCAGGCCTACCTCAACCGGTGGTCGATGAAGTTCCGTTGCGCTGCTCCAACTTCTGCTTCCTCTATGAGTGATCAACCTGAAACAATGCAAAGGAAATAAAACAAAGCATGTAACCGGAAAACAACAATGATCTATTTACTCACAAAGTCAATAAGTCATAAGATATCAAGTAAATTACATACAAGACATAGGAAAACATCATTGATTGTATTAATAATGAAATGAGAGCAAGCTTACAACCAAAGTCTTGACGTCGCAAGCCTTCCAGAGGAATCCAACCAGCATGTTCTCAAGCATTCACTCTTCGAAGATGGATCTCCCAACATACAAAGTTCTATCTCACTCATAATTTTTACACAAAGTTAAGGGCACTTCACTACCTTCCACAAACTATCAACAATCCCACACTAGTCACACTCACACCAGCTATCTAGCAAACTCACAAACACTAACAGCACTGCTCAATCCAAGAATTTACCAACTAGCCAACTATCCAACTAGCAGAGCATAGCAACGGTGAGAGCTTAAATAGGAGAGGGAGTCTCCATGAAAGGAGGAAGAGTGAGATTATCCCCAAGGAAGGTAGCACAAATGACGGAACAGCCATACAAGAGGAGGAAAGGTGATACAAACTATGCCAACAACCAGGTCTGGAGTCATCCAGAAGGCTGACTGTTGGAACAAATTCGCCCAATCTGGATCATCTCGGGTGCATAACTAAGCTTTAGCGCTGACATAGATAGTGAGTAATGTAGCCGGTAGATCATCGCTAAAGATAATAAGTAACCTCGCGTTGGAGCATGAAATCGGACCATCGCGGGAATCAGATGTACTTCCACACTGAAAGCGCGGCTGGACTGTTTATGAGCGTCATTCAGCGCATATATTAAGTCCATAGTTGCGATGAGGCAGATAACTTTGGAAAAGTGGGTCATTTGGCAACATCAGAGAGAATTTTTTCAGTATGAGCATGTTTGACTTGGACACATGACATAGTAGAAGGATTGGGGTGAAGGCAGTGACAAATTACTGTTTAACAATCACGATTCTAATTTTCCCACTGTTGATATTTCTAAGCCACCGGTCTTTGATGATCCATCTTTTGATGAATTGGAAACCCCTCAAGCTATTGAGGCACTTCAGCCTGATCTAATGGTTATGTTAGTTTCTCATAGCCTTGAGGTCAGTTCCACTTCGTATCATAAATTTGTTGAATCTTTCCAGGCTCCTCAATCGTCAATGGTGTATGTATGGATGAAACTTTCACTTATAATAATAATATCAGATCCAACATGCTTTCATGTATATGTTGTTAATGTAGTTAGACTATTCTGGTTGCGTTGGCAATGTATGTTTTTTAACTTACGCATTTGCTTATGAACTAATTTATATGCATTTGTATGAATCTTTTGAATGTGTGTTGTTGGATAAACTCATCACTTTAACTTGTGGACTATTCTGCATTTTATCTTGTGATGTCATTCCACTCATGTGTTCCTTTCAACATGGGTACTATTACAGGCTTATAAGGGGCACACTTCATTTTCCCTCTGTGTGTTAGAACCTTCATGCATCGCACTTGACTCTCCGCAAGGTCACACAATTGCTCTCACCCAAAGTTATCATACTTACCTCTGTGTTCTACCGTGGTCAATGAATTACACTACTGTCGCACGGAATAAGTCGATCTTGCGGACAAGATAGACCTTCGTAGAATCTAAAGAAGACCTAATGACAAGCAAACCAACCAGGCACTATCTTTCTCTAAATATGCTTTTATAAACAATGGAAAACAAGTGTTTTTAGGGCCTACCTTAGGTCCAACGCAAGTTTGTGGATGCCCTCGCTCCTTCGATCCAAATGAGCTCCTTTGTCGCGAATCTGCAAACACAAACAAGGCAAACAAATTAAATAGCACCTGAAAAACCAATATCATAAAACATATTTAACATGAAAGTCAAGGAATCCATGAAACAAATAAATCAGATACTTGTTGAGAAAAATGAGTTTGATTGTATTAATTCAAAAGAAGAAGAACTTTACAACCTGTGCCTTGACGCTGTACAAGCTCCTCCTAGGGTCCAGCAAGAAGTCTCCTCTACTTTGACAAGTTTCACTCACTCCCCAATGAAGCCAAAAAGTTATGTGATCTCTCCTCTTAAGCTCAACTAGGAAGTCTTGATTTCACCAGCATTTACCCTCAAAAATGTTCAGCTTCTAACCTCCCCAGCAACCAGCCCAATGCTTGAATTTATAGTGCAATGGAGGGAGGTTACTAGGTCCTCCTTCAAAGGGATAGCTCCTCTCATCAAGGGATTAGCTCCTTCTCTTTTGGGATGCATGAACCACCTCAGAGCAAACAATCCACGTCAAAATTCCTTCTAGAATCCTCTAGAATTAACCCAAAGTGATTTTTTTAAGATAAAACTTGCGCCTTTTGACTTTCACAGGGGTCCGCACCCACACCTTTAGGGACAGAGCAGGCAGGTCCACAGTTTTTGTAAACAGAAGGTGCAGGACCGCAGGTGACAGTGAGAGAAAGTGCAGAACCAGAGTTTCATTGATTTTTAATGTCTTTCTCCCATTTTCAAAGCTTGACTTGAAGAGCTGAGGTCTGAGACTTGCTTAGGAGGACAGTACAAGTGATGATAGACTCATACTAACTGCGAATAATCATGGTGACGATATTTTTGTGTAACAGATTGCCCCCTAAAGTGTGAAGTCTGTAGTAGATGAGGATTTCATTTATCATTTAGGAAGAGTGAAGTACTTTATCATTTCGAGGATCATCTTGTGGAGAGCCGGTTGGAACCTGTAAAAACATTCAATGCAAGATATATATATGAGATCATATCATCGCTGAGGTAGGCATTCCCATACTCAGATCAAAACTGACTAGAAAACTAACTACTGCTCTGATATAGGAATGATCTTGTAAAACATCACAAGTATAGACTCATGTGGACACAGTATGGACGCAGCCATCTGTTTATGAATAGTCCATTATATAATGAATACAAAATTCCTCGCAGCCTGGATTGTGGAAACTAGATCCAGGGTCTTCATTTCTACTTCCCAAAATAGTACGATTCTATCCATGCGAATGAATGTGTTGATGTCGAACATGGTAGAAACCACTTGATTACCAGTCAATGATGTAAACTGTTAACAAGTGTGAGAGAAACCATCAGTGATTTCAATGGCTCTCAAAGTACCCAGTACAATCCATGAGATGCGAATAAATGTGTTGATGTCGAACATGTCACGGAATCCTTTGATCGAAGGTCAATGATGCAACCTGTCGTCAAAGGCGAGAAACCTGCCATTGAGGCATGCAGATCTCAAGGTACTGACGATTTCTAGATCATCTTTCTAGATAATGAGCTGAAGTCGATAGAAAGCGATCTGTCGTAGGCAAGCCCACAACACGAAATCATAGATCAAGTCGAAGAAATTTAGTTGCAAGGACTGACTCAGGGATGGTCAAGATGAATGACAGATATTTTGAAAATGAATGGCTTATTGGCAGTGACCTCTTGAACACATAACGACACGACAGATGGTTTGGTGACAATTGACCCAAAGTTAATACCCAGAAACTGGCTGAAGACTTTCAATGTGGTTTGATCAACTGTTAGGCAAAGGATTTCCCAACCCAGGTGAATGAAAGTGTCGTGTTCAAGAGAGGTTACAAAGTATGACAAACAGGCTCATTTTTCTCTCTTTTCCCCCACCATTTCTGGCAAGTACCTCTTTATTTTTTACAAGCTTGAGGAGGATAACATTTGCTTGATTATAAGCTCATCCTTCGGATGAGTCCAACTTAGTTTAAATTCGAACCCTAAGAAGGAGTGGTTCGTTCCTGTTTGTAATTGAACAGGTCCTTTACTGTGAAATTTTAACGAGTCCAGTATAGGAGAAACTCGTCATTTTTCAATTTTAGAGAGTCTGAAAAAACTTAAGAAAACTCCAGGGTTGACCTTTTTCGTAAGTTTGTGTCTCCCAAGCTCGAAAAAGTATAAAATAATACTTGAGAGAACCGCTTGATCTTTTACGACTAAGGAGTACTTTTCGTCATTAGTGCCCTTGATCCGAAAAAGTAAAAAAGCGATCAACGACACGTCGTTTTATAACCAATATCGAATTTGAAACGACAAAAATCCGGCAATCTTTTCATGTTTTTACGGTCGGAAAAGAGCTGTAAGTGGACCGTCTTTTAATTACGTTTTAACGAGTTTAAAAGAAAAACTCGGCGATCTTTTCATGTTTTAGGAATCAGAAAAGAGCTTAAAGGTGACTCTAAATGTTTTTCCATCGAAAATGATAGATTTCACCTGAATAGTCCGTTATCCTGCACAAAAACACAAACATTACTCATGCCTGTTTGAAATGGATAAAAACGTCGCAAAAATACCTTTCCAAACTGAAACATAAACAAATTTGCAATTTATTTACTCAAAAAACTTATAAAAAGGGCCTTCGTCAATTCATTTTTACCGTTTGAGTTTTGGGTGAGAAAATAGTGCTTTTGCTCAGAAAACTTCCCGTGAAGATTGCGGAAAATCCAACCGTCAGAATCGAACGCCGTCTTCTCCAGGTAATCCACATCATCTTACTCTTCATTTTTAACTGTTTCAATTTTTGTTTTAGTCATTTATTTCATTTTTGGGAGGGTTTTTAGGCTTAAAACCCGTGCGCGGGGGCCCGCAGGTTTACCACTGCTGGCCTGCGGACCCCGACTTTTTCTCCATTGGGAAAAAGCTCGGGGTCCGCACCTTCCATGTAGACAAAGTGCGGTCCCATGCACTGTGTCTAACCTGGAGGGTGTGGTCCCCGTCGCAAGGGTTTTTAACCCAAAAATTCTCAAAAATGGACCAATCAAAATAATTTCTAGCAATTTAATTTATCCTTATACTTGATGCAGAGAGTACATCATGCTAGATTGGCACGAACGAGAGCATGAGGATGTGGATGCTGCCGCATGGAATCATCAGCCTTCACTTGATGCTTTGAGGGCGTGCGGCTTGTACAAATTCTGGGCCATTCCTGACATGAGGGCTCAGGTGGATTTCTTACAGTGGTTGGTTGACAGATGGAGCATACAGGACCAGTGCTTCTTCATTGGTGGCCACCAGCTCGAAATCGAGTCGGCGGACATATATTTCTTGACTGGTTTGCCTAAGAGAGGTGAAGACTTGACTCTGTTTGGGGCTAGGCCAGGTGGCCAGTCTGTCGATAGCCTCCGGCTAGAGTACTGCAACAGCCAGGCTAGAGACAAAGGGATAGACATAAAGACCATATCCCATCCTGAACTCATGGTGATTGCGTTTACTGTCACCAGACTTTGCGGGGCTGCCGCATTACATATTGCCACCGGATCCCAGATGCATATGGCAGTTGATTGCTTTCGAGGCACCATCTTCAACTGGTGCGATGCCGTGTTGGCCAATCTGAAAGGCCAACTGACCAGGGCCAAAAACGGACAACTAAAGACCTTTGGTTATGGGGCTTTGGTTGTGAGTTTTGGCCTAGAGAGGGTTCCTATGTTGATCCCACAACACCTTACTGTTGGAGCTGGGCTTCCTCGAGAGCCCAAACTGATGCGATGGGTCGCAGTTATGGCCCGTCACCCGGACGAGAGGACAGAGGTTGCTCGATTCAAACCTGAGTATTTCCAATGGCTAGAAAACCAGGTCTTTTCTATTCAGGACTTCCCTTACGCTGGGATAGATTTTCGTGGTGACCCAGACATGGTTCTTCCACCAGGAGAGCAGTGGGATGACTCAGGTAAAATCATTTTCAACATTTTCCTATTTTAATTTTTTTATTATTTTTCCATCGTCTCAAAACTGATAGTAAAAATTTCAAATGCAGATGTGGGTCCACAGCGACCAGCCGCTCTCCGACCTTACGAGAGGAAACAACCAGTTGCACCCGCGCCAGCCCCACAGGACGAATCAGCAGAGGTTTTGGCCGAGTTGGAGGGTCATCTCGAGCGCTTGACAGGAGATATTCCGGAGACCACTATAGATGACATTCCTCGTCGACTTCAGCGCTATGTGATTGGGGTCCCGGGACCTTTTAGGAGGTTCCTTTGCAAGGTGGCCCGTGCAGTGGTTTCTTATAGAGATCATCACCAATGATAGGATGATTGCTTATTGTGGGCACATATGACATTTTTGTTTTTTGTACTTATCATTTTTGCCGATCATAAGGTGTTTTTCAACCTATGATCGAGGACGATGTATTTTTTGACACACTCCTATATATATATCACTATTACTGGCTTATCTTGTAAATCATGTTATGGAATGGTTTTAAATTTACATGTATGATTATTGCAAATGTCTATTTAACATTCGAGAAGCAATTGCATCTGCTAATGTATTTAAAGATCTTGGAATATGCTGATATTCAATATAATCAAATTCACGTTCCAAGAGACGCACTCTCAAAAATAATCTTAATAACACTGGATTTCTAATGGCATACACTCTATTAAGTTGTAATACAACGAGTTCAGAATCTAACCTCACTATCAAACTCCGAATCCTAAATGAAATAGATTCAGATAATAACTCAATCACTGCACTATACTCGGCAATGTTGTTCGTTGTTTGACCGAGGCTTACCCCATGCATAGATACTAACTCGTCAGAGGGCGAATAGATAACCCAAGTTGCGGAAGAAATGTTCCGTGTATTACGACAAGCACCATCAGCGAAACCAATGTATGTTTGGAGAGGCATCGACATCTGCAATATCAAGAGTAAAACCAAGATAAGTAGGAATAATGACGAAAAAACACTCTCTAAGCTAAGCACACTGTTTTAAACTAAAACACACCAGCTAGAAAGAAAAACTATCCTAACTAAAAATCTCCATACCTATTCTTTAAGCATAATACCTCTTCAAGTAAAGACCATTTCTGGGTTTACCCAAAGAGTCCCCGTCAAAGTCTACCAATTCATAGGCCCCTTTTGCTAGCTTTCACTTGACAACATAGGGACCATGCCACATAGGAACGAATTTTCCAGCGCCTAATTTATCATTAGCTTGATCATAAACTAAGACTAGATCTCCTTCCGAAAAATTTCGAGGGGTCACATTTCGATCATACTGAGCTTTCATGCATTTTGCGTGAGTCTCGATCGCCAATGCAGCATCACGTCGATTCTCATCTAATTGAGCCAAGTATAACAAACGCTTTTCCTCTTCGAAAGTGGCTGGAAGTAACTCGATGGCCATTTGCAGTGACGGGATTTCACATTCAATGGGTAACACAGCTTCCAAACCATAGACTAGTTGGAAAGGAGTGAACCCTGTTGATGTTTTTACTGAAGTTCGGTACGCCCAAAGCGCTGAAAATAGCATGTTATGCCAATTCGACCGATGAATCCCAATGATTCGTCAGATCATGATAACTAAAACTTTGTTGATGGATTCAACCAGACCATTAGCTTGTGGATAATAAGGGGTTGAACTATCGTGACGTAAACCAAGCTGGCATGTAAGTTCGGTCATCATAACGTTTCGAAAATGGCGCCCATGATCAGTGATTATCGCTTGTGGGACACCAAACCTAGAAATTATATGATTGAACATGAAAATTGCAGTTGTCTTGCCATCTGCCTCAAATGTAGGCATCGCCTCGGCCCACTTGGTAAAATAATCTACCGCAAGGATGATATACGCATGCCCCCTGGCCGAGTGAGGGTTACATGTAATAAAATCGATACCCCATTTGGAAAAAGGACCAACGGCAATTATAGGGTGGAGAGGAGCAGGTGGAGCGCGCATCTTTCGATCAAAAATTTGGCAGTTGTGGCATTTTCGGACCGCCGTAATACAATCTTTAAATAAAGACGGCCAGAAGTAGCCAGCGCGCAATATCTTTTGGGCTGTGGCATACCCAGACATATGACCACCACACGCTCCAGAGTGATAGTCATTTAGAACCCTTTCAGCTTCCTTGTGAGTTAAGCAACGTCAGAACATAGAGTCCGCCCCACGGCGATAAAGAGTATCTCCAATAATCCTGAATTGTTGGGACTGGAAACGAATTTTCCGACGTTCTGACCTTGAAATTTCTGGCCGAAAGGATTGGGTTTGGAGGTAAACGATGATATCCCCATACCATGGATCTAAAGTGCTGATTAGAAACAAGGATTCGTCCGCAATGGGCTCCTCCGCCACAGTTTTCGTGTCAGCACGCGGGAAGTCACACATTAACTCCGCAAAAACTAAAGATTTCTTAGACTTGGATTTCTCAAATTCCAAGTCGAACTCCTGCAGGATAACAATCCATTTAGAGTACTTGCCCCCTAGCAATTTCTTGGTCAAAATGTAGATCATAGGGTTGCAATCTGAAATTACTGTAGTTTTACGTAGTAAAATGTAGTGACGAAAACGTTGGACAGCTTGAACGGCTGCCAATGCCAATTTCTCCACATGTGAGTATTTTAGCTCAGTTGGATTTAAAGTTCAACTAAGGTAATATATCACATGTTCAGTTCTGAATTCATCTTCCTGAACTAAGACCATTCCAATGGTGGAATGAGAGGCGGCGAGATACAAGAAGTAATCCTGGTTGTAGTTGGGAGGATGCAATAACGGTGCATGGGTCAACGCGTGTTTGAGTGCATCAAAATATTTCTGAGCTATCTCATCCCAATAGAATGGAGTATTCTACTTCAACAACCGGGTAAAACCCTTTGTAACCTCGGCATAGTTAGGAATGAATCGTCGTAAAAAATTTGCTTTCCCTTGCAAACTTTGGAGTTGGCGAAGACTCGAAGGAGGAGGCAATTTGATGATAGCTTCGACCTTCGAGGGATCAACGCGAATGCCGGCTTTCGAAACTACAAACCCCAGTAATCGACCCGTTTCTATACAGAAAACACATTTATGTGGGTTCAACCAAATCCGATAATGCCTACACCTCATAAAGATTGCTCGTAAATGGACGAGGTGATCAGCTCGATGTAATGAATGAGCAGGCAAGTCATCGAGATACGGTTGCACAATGTGCTTGATGTCATGAAACGCATAAGACATGGCCCTTTGAAAAGTTGCTCCGGCATTCTTGAGCCCAAAAGGTAACTTGCAATAAGCAAATGTCCCCCATGGACAAATGAAAGCCGTTTTTGGTTGATCGGCAGGTAGAATATTGATTTGATTGTATCCGGAAAAACCATCCATGAAGGAGAATATTTCACTGCCGGCACAATCATCAATAATTTGATCGATATAGGGAGTTGGGTAATTGTCCTTTGGACAGGCTCGATTAATGTCCCTATAATCGATGCATATTCTTATTGTTCCCTGCTTTTTGTTAACCGGAACAATATTCGATACCCAATCCGTTAACGGGATTGGATAAATGAAACCTGCTTTGAGTAATTTTTCAACTTCTACTTTAATTGCAGCAGCTTTTCTTGGGTGAATCTGACGCAAACGTTGCCGGACGGGTTTAGCGTCCGGGTAAGTCTTGATCTCATGAACAACAATCGCAGGAACAATTCCTGGCATTTCCTCATAGGACCAGGCAAACACGTCGCGGAATTCTTGAAATAGGGCCTTATATAGTTGAATTTCATCATCTGTACATGAGGCGCCTATATGAATGTTCTCAACAATTCTGGGCTTAACCGAAATGTCAATAGGAATAGTTCGAGAGATGTTTCCCAAATTTAACTCTGAATCAGGATGTTTCATTGGATTCTGAGGTTCCTTGACATATTCAGTCGTAAAAATTGATGAGAAATCATTTTCAAAACGATCATTCTCGGGTAAAAACGAAGATCTGTGATGGAGATCTTCCCATGGTAAATCATCTACACATAGGATTTCACGAATTTGCTCATCAGAGTGAACAAGTTCAGAAAACGTGATTAAATCCGAGTTTGATGTGAAAAGTGATTCCTCACGGACCACATTCATGAAGTCAATTTCGGTTGAAGATGGGTCGGTAAATGATTGCACGGCCTCATACGCAATTTCATATGGACTCAAAGGCATGACATCACCAAATGAGTCTATCTCAGATTCAGAAGGAATGATCCAAGGATCATCATAAACAATGGTGTCTGATGTAATCATATGAATGGTTGCAAATGAAGACGATGCGTTGATCGGAGGAAAAGGAAAAGTTCCCAGTAAACCGGCATCTTTAACTAGTCCTACTCCAACATCCTTGTATGGGATAGTCGTTTTACCGACATGCTGAATACTCTCAGAAGAGGCTGGGTCGGATGAAAAGTAAGCCAGCTGGTCTATTGTTACGATCTTCCCATTATGTGGAAACTTTATTACTCGAAAGACCGATGAAACGAGCGTTGTCATAGCGTAAGACCAACTTCGACCCAAGAGAAGGTTGTAATCTAGAGGGGCATCAACCACCTCCACATCTAGACTAACGGTTTTTCCTTCAACCCCTATAGGAAAATCCTGTAGAATGCCAAAAGGATGAAACCCACGGCCATCAAAGGCCTTTAGAATCGTCGGGGATTGATTTAGCGAAGGAGAACCAAGCGATCTCCAACACTGTATCGACATAATACACGTTGAGGCTCCCTCATCAATTACAGTCCGATGAATAGGCCTGTTTTTTACTATCACTGGAATCTGGAAAGCCATTTGATGAGGCAAACGCGGTGTACTATTTTCTAGATCGAAAATTATTAGGTTCGAGTCCTGAACATCAACAGCTCCTATAGCCGACAAAAGTAATTTACGTTGTGCTGGACATGATTGCAGCACTTCCAAAGCCGACATTGCTGAGGGTGAAACAGCTAAATCCTCAACAATGTTATAGTTCTGAGCCGCTCTCGCATGTGGATTGAAAGCTGACTTTCGAAGTATACCCTTGGCGGGCGGTTTGATTACCAAGTCTGGATTAGGTTTCTCGATCTGTAGTGGATCGGAACCAGGAGCTGAGGTTGATGGATTAGAATGAGAAGATTCTGCTTCTTTACCATCAACAGGACTTTTACTACCATAATCTTGCGATCGAGTCGCAATCCTAACATGGGACATCATCAGTATGGGTTCTTCATTGGCACTCGAGGACGAACCTATCATCTTACTGTCTTGAGCTGGAAAAGGATCCTTCAAAACAGCAGGAGTTTGGGAACCTTTGACAATCTTCGCAACCTCTGCACGATGAGGGCAGTCTCTTGTAAAATGTTCATCGTCACAAATGAGACAAGGATAACGAGGTTTGCGCTTTTCATCATTGGATTCCGATTTTTCAGGTTTCTCCTTTGAATTTTTGTCTGTTTTATTCTTCTTCTTTCCTTTCTTCTTCCCACCGGATTTTGATTTGGCTGTAGATGACTCTACAACGTGAATATCGGCGGAAATCTCTGTAGAAGAATCTCCTATTGGGGAATCAGGCAAGGTTATGATAGGAGAAGAATTCTTGGAAGACTTCTTCTTACTTTTAGTGTTAAACGTACCAATCATACCATCAGCAGCATGAGATCCCGAAGGAGCTGCAGCGATTTGATTTTTCTTGGGAAGATCGGGGATTTTCTCGTGTAATGTACCTGACTGAGTATAGACCAAGTCAAGGTACTGTGCTTGAGCAATTACTTGCTCCTCAGTAACAACTCCGGCTTTAGCTACATCTTCAGTGATCTTTGGCAACAAAGATTTTACAAACCACTCAGCCAAGATCTGATCCGGAATAAACACCTTCACTAAACGTCGTTGACGTCTCCACTCATGAATATGATCTGAAATGTAAGTGGATGTCGATTGTATTAACGAAGTTAACAATTGCGTGCCATTGTCATATCGAACTGGCAACTGAAAATGAGTTAAAAACGAGGTAGCTAACTGACTAAAATTATAAAAAGTGCCTCGCGGTAACTCAATGTACCACTTGGCCGCGAGACCAATTAGAGTGCGCTGGAAAAGTCTAAGACGGATTGAATCATCTGAAATGGAGTTAGACACACACCAGAGGTGGTAAGTCATCACATGGTTCGACGGGTCCTCTCCTGATTTACCTTCGAACTTAGGAATGTCACTAGGCAACTTATTCGGCATTGGCGGCCAAAACGGAAGATAATTAATGGGATCGTTCGTTAGGTGCGACAAGTCAGGTAAGTCCAAAGTTGCGATAAACGGTAACTGACGATTAGGGTCCCTAAAACTCTGGGTCATGAGACCAGCCCCAGGAGGAGGATATCCAGGATAACTAGGAATAGGAATTGCATTTGGGATATTGTATCCTCCCGGAAAACCAGGATTAACCGGACCGTACTGGGGTTGTTGAGGTTGTTGATAAGTGTACCCAGGGTACGGTTGATACTGATAGACTGGCTGCTGCACAGCAGGACCAAATTGGTACTGTCCCTGGTACGGTTGATAAGTAAATTGTGGTTGACTTGTGACAACCGTACTTGAACCAGGTTGTCCTATAGGCATCTGAACCGAAGTTTGAATCGTGGATCCAGACGGTGGTAAAGATGTCTGAGGAGTAGATATAGGAACAGTAGAAACCGGAGCTGTCGATACTCCAGAAGTAGGTGGGGTAGATTGAACAGATGTTGCGGCAGTTGTAGCAGTCGTTTGAGGCGGAGTACGAGGCGTACTAGGCCCAGGTTGAGAAACTACCGAAGGTACAGAAGTTTGAATATTAGACTGGACTAGTTGCTGGGGTGTACCAGAAACTAAGGGTTGTCCAGTTTGAGATGACAACTGTACATTTGGCTGCAACACCTGTTGAGTTTGCAATGGATCCCACACTATATTCATTCCGGGGTACTGACCCATAACAGGTTGAGAATATTGAGGACCATAACCGGGTTGAGGGTAGGATTGGTAATTGAAAGGTACATTTCCCGTTCCTTGAACATACGCTTGACCGGAGGATGGTTGGAAACCTTGGTTCGAGTACTAACCTTGGGGTTGATACCCTTGAGGCACGTACTGATACTGGGGTTGACCTTGAGGTATAAATTGATACTGGGGTTGACCTTGGGGTACATATTGAGTCTGGGGTTGACCTTGAGGAATGTACTGTCCCGTAGGTATGTACTGTCCTTGAGGTTGCCCCCCAGATGCAAATTGGGTACCTTGAGGTTGCCCCCCAGGCGATAATTGAGGCTGCCCCCCAGGCGGTAACTGGCCACCTTGAGGTTGAGGATTGGGAATAGAACCTGACATCATGAGAATGTCTTCTACGCTCAACGGCTTAGTACCATTGCTTCCAGTTAATAACCCTTGCTCAATGGGTTGAGGAGATGCTCCCGAAAAAGTACCAGAAAGGGACTGATACCCAGAGGGAACAGAAGGACCGCCGTACAAAAAGGATTCAGGAAATTGAGTAAACATGGACGACTGATTCGACATATTTAACGAAGGATAATAACCTCTAGGTGTTGGGTGATAAGGAGTGCGAGGTGGTGAAAAACTTAACCCTGGGTTTTCTAAGAAATTAGTCAAAGAAAGATACCAAGTACTGCTCCTAGGTGGACTGTAAAAAATTGATTCACGCTCCCTTAGCTCAATAACAGGTTGATTTTCAGGGATAGGGATGCCTACTTCTTCTTCCGGAGTAGCAAGTTCTTCAATAGCAATAAGTCCAGAAGGAAGATCTTGGGTGATTACTCTTTCTACCCTAGGTGAACCAGGACCACTAGAAGCTGGAGAAACAAACCCCGATGTCGGAGTAGCAGCAAATTCACTTTCAGGCTCGGATATTTCAGGTTCCTCACCTATATCACTAGTAGATGAAAAGCTACCAGTAACTTCGGAAACAGACACTGACTGTGGATTATAATCTGCCACTAACGGTTGAAAATCAGGATGTACTATCAAAGAAGACTCTCCTTCTTCAAGTGACCCAACTCTACTGTCTCTAGGAGTTACAAGGACTTTCAAGCCTTCAAGCTGGCTCGGTACTTCCTCAGGATGTTGGCCCCGAAGTCTACAGGACTTCCTCAGTAACTCAGCCACGTTTACAAACTCAGGAGGTTGGCCCCGAAGTCTACGGGACTGCCTTGGTAATTCAGCCACAGTTAAAACTTTTAACTACTTCACACGCAAACAAAGTAAAATCTCAATGAAAACCACCTAAAGTCTCTAAAGAACCAAACAAATTTGAATCACACGCCTAAAGAATCTAGGAGATCAAACACACACAAACAGTAACTTTCCGTACTGAAAACACTAGTTGGTGATGAAATCCAACGTCGCAGAGTTCAATACAGAAATGGCGGTTGGAACAGTTACCCCGGCAACCTGCTTAATGAATAGACTGGCACAAGTTCCTCCACTTAACCGTCTCGAGTGAAGAGAACCCCTCAGAAAATCCAAGTGAGTCTAGCCGACGTCTGCTCCAGGTATAGTGGGATCTTCCCACCACTGTCACCTCAGGAAGAATCCTAAAGAATATGGCCACTAAGGATACCAACTGAAACAAATATACCTGGGGGAACAGTCTACGATCCGATACGCACGCAAGGGCAGAGTAGCAAGCTCAATCCCCTTGAAGGCTCCTTGACATAATCCAAGGTTTACCAACAAGTGACCCCAGGCTCCTCGACAATGGTTAATCCGAGGTTTACCGTTTTTAATACGTGAATATCTGGCATCGTTCCCAATGAGGAAGGATTGATTCCCACACTGGTTCGGACACGATCTCATGCTTCTCCTTTAAGAGGAGCTTTCCCAGAGCATAAATGCAATAATTGGATTTCTTCCCTACCACAAGATACAGCTACTTGTTTGTTTTTACTGTCTTGGAGAGTAAATTACTCTCCTACTCCAAGACACTAGCCTAAGCTAAATTGGTGTATCAGAGCCCTAGAAATAAAAATGTTGCTAGGTGAATTTTACTTTAAGCGTTATTTTTTATTGGTTTTTGTTTAAGTCAAAAGGTGCGGAGATGAAACTCGTGGTATGAAGACTCGACTCAAAATCACTAAAAATGTGCCTAAGATGATTTAAACAATCTTTTTGTCTTCGATGAACTTCTAAACTAAGAAAGAGTTTGAGAATACAAATACTTTGTAAACACAAATCCTTCTTTAAGGAACAAATTAAAAGAAGAGCTTTTGTCCTTTTCAATGCACTCAAAACGAGACAACTAGTTATTTCACAAAAATTTCCCTTTTTCGTTTCAAAGCACTCAACCACTACAAAAAAAAACTTTTTTCCAAAAGAGATTTTTTATATTTTTTATAAAACACTCAAAACTATGCAAATGACTAACTTTGAGATCTAGAAACTATAAAAACTTATTTGAAGTCAGAGCCTACTAGATGTTTTTTTTTAAGGATGTTTTACTTAGCTCGATGTGAGCTAAGGACCAATTTATGCAGAATCACAAATCAGTCAAGAACAACCAATTTTTTTTCTTTTTGAAAATGAAAATCCAAACTTTCAAACACAAGCTTTTCGAAGTTTTGTAAAGAGAAAACTCAAAGCGGATTCCTCAACAAGGGGAGATTTCATAAATGGTCAGACTCATAAGAAGGCTGGTAGACACTAAGGTGATCTGAAGTCCCTACAGCTTCTAAGCTCAGAGCCACTACACAACCAAAATGAAAAAACAAGCCCAGCAAGAAAAACTCCTAGGAATTTCACCTAAAACCCTAACACTAATGAAATCAACCTAAGGAAAACTTCTGACAAGTTATATGCAGATCTGGGCAGTGGATAACAATTTCTAAACAAAAACTAAGCTGACTAATAGAGGAAATCTTAGGTTTTTCAAAATTTTGACAGGGTCCGCAGGCCCACAGTTGACACAGGTGCGGTCCCACTCTGTGCTAAAAGCAAAGGTGCGAATAGGTACGCACTGTGTCAAAGGGTTAGGGTGCGGTCCTCTCCCAAAGTTATGAAAAATAAAAAATAACCCTAGATCTACAAACTCTACCACAACAAGCCAAAAACAGAAACAAAAACACATTTTCTCAGGTCAAAGTAAAAACAAGGAAAACAATCAAGTCCCCAGTGGAATCGCCATTTTGTCACAAGGAATAAGTCAATCTTGCGGACAAGATAGACCTTCCTAGAATCTAAAGAAGACCTAATGACAAGCAAACCAACTAGACACTATCTTTCTCTAAATATGCTTTTATAAACAATGGCAAACAAGTGTTTTTAGGGCCTACCTTAGGTCCAACGCAAGTTTGTTGATGCCCTCGCTCCTTCGATCCAAATGAGCTCCTTTGTCGTGAATCTGCAAACACAAACAAGGCAAACAAATTAAATAGCACCTGAAAAACCAATATCATAAAACATATTTAACATGAAAGTCAAGGAGTCCATGAAACAAATAACATGAGATACTTTTTGAGAAAAATGAGTTTGATTGTATTAATTCAAAAGAAGAAGAACTTTACAACCTGTGCCTTGACACTGTACAAGCTCCTCCCAGGGTCCAACAAGAAGTCTCCTCTACTTTGACAAGTTTCACTCACTCCCCAATGAAGCCAAAAAGGTATGTGATCTCTCCTCTTAAGCTCAACTAGGAAGTCTTGATTTCACCAGCATTTACCCTAAAAAATGTTCAGGTTCTAACCTCCCCGGCAACCAGCCCAATGCTTGAATTTATAGTGCAATGGAGGGAGGTTACTAGGTCCTCTTTCAAAGGGATAAATCCCCCCTTCAAAGTGATAGCTCCTCTCATCAAGGGATTAGCTCCTTCTCTTTTGGGATGCATGAATCACCTCAGAGCAAACAATCCACGTCAAAATTCCTTCTAGAATCCTCTAGAATTAACCCTATGTGAGTTTTTTAAGATAAAACTTGCGCCTTTTGACTTTCACAGGGGTCCACACCCACACCTTTAGGGACAGAGAGGGCAGGTCCACAGTTTTTGTAAACAGAAGGTGCGGGACCACAGGTGACAGTGAGAGAAAGTGCGGAACCAGAGTTTCATTGATTTTTAATGTCTTTCTCCCATTTTCAAAGCTTGACTTGAAGAGATGAGGTATGAGACTTGCTTAGGAGGACAGTACAAGTGATGATAGACTCATACTGACTGCGAATAATCATGGTGACGATATTTTTGTGTAACAACTACCAACCATTGTTGGGAATTCTACTCCAAACGGTGTGAGGTCTAGTTGGGACTTCATATCAGGGAGATCCCTTGAATGTTGGTGGATCCAGCACCGTCAACATTTCTGGCATTAGAAGGAGGGCTAGATGACAAGCTGAGCCCTTGAATTTTGTTTTGAATTTCTAAACATATTTCATGACCTGGGTCCAAATCAAAACCCCGACATGTTTTTCTAACTATGCTAATTTTGAAGTATCGGCAAGCATCCTAGATGAATTATACAGATATAAGTTTAATGGCGAGGGTGGAATGACCTTGTTCAAGCACACATTTTCTTTTGTTGTCTTCTGTGACATGCATGATGTCCCGTCTGATGATATTTCCTATGGGTTTTTCCCCTTCACATTCGAAGGGCGCGCAAAGAAATGGCGTCACACCTTTCCAGCAGCCTCTATACACTCTTTTGATCACTTTTTTAGAGAAATATGTCGTTATTTCATTCTTTACGACTATAAAGCCCTTAATAAATAAATAAATAAAATTGTGAAAATCAACTGACGAATTCCTTCAAGATTTTCACAATCGTTTTCTTCACTACTGCTTTGAATTTCCTGAAGATGAAGTTGACTGGGAATTTTTGGATCAAATCTTTCAATATCTTGTTCACATTTCTGAGAATCCACATGAGTTAGAATATTTTGAACCTCTCCCAACATATCTCGGTGTTAGAGCTTCTAAATCTAAGATGGAAAAGGTTGTTGTCCCAAGTGACCCTTTTTCCCCTTCCCATTAAACAGCTCTATCTCCACAGGTTGAGGTGGGAGAACTTGGGAATCCACTTGTTGATCTATCACCTTCACCTCCTACCCCACCTGCTCAGAATTTCTGTGCAGATTTGGATTGTAACTCTGATGGTTGTCATGTGGTCTTATCTCCTCATCCTTCATCCTTCGATCCCTTTGATCCTTGATATTTTGGTGTGTTTTTTTCATCCATCTCATATCTCACATTGTGTTCATGAGGATAAAGCTATGTATGGAGTTGGTGTTGAACAACTAACCTACGATATCTTTTTTTATGAGTATGTGTGGGAATCTGAACAAGAATCTGGGGTGAAGTATGACCTCCTTATATCTGCACCTCATCTGCTTTATCCTGGCATATTCCATGATTCTACCATTTTTTTTCCATCTTGTGAAAATTCATTTCCAGATGTTTCTATTTCCGATCATTCACAGAACATGTGGAGTTCCAGTTTTTCATTGGATTGCAAAGAGGACAAATCTATCTTTCTTAATCCTCCCAATCTCTCATCTTAACTTTCTAGAAACATAGAGTGTGAAATTTCTCGCTTCTCATCATTCCCTCTGTTCAATTCATCGAATCATGAGGATGTCGTTGTCCATCATCTTGAACTTTCTGATCATGGTTATCTTGATCTTTTCATTCATTCATTTGATCACGATTCTGATTTTCCCAGTGTTGATCTTTCTAAGCCACCGGTCTTTGATGATCTATCTTCTAATGAATTTGAAACCCCTCAATATGTTGAGGCACTTCATCCTAATCTAATGGCTATGTCAGGTTCTCATAGCCTTGAGCTCAGTTCCACTTTGGATCAGAATTTTTTTGAATCTTTCTAGGCTCCTCATCACTCTGTTGTTCACTTTGAAAATCAATCTATCTTACCATTTTCACATCCTCCACCAAAATCAAACGATCCTATTGCTCAATCATTGGAGGGGTCGTACGTAGAAATCATTATTGTGAAATGGAATTTCTTTGTTATACAGGAAAATGACCTCCTCATCAGTTCAGAGAAGGAAACTAGTTTGACTAAAGGTTTGACCAAGTTCACAGTCCTATTTTCTAGGGTAACGCTCCCCAAGAACTAGCAAGGTGATTTATAACACTCCCCATGCATGAGCCAGGGGCAAGAGTCCCTAGGGTAACTCTCTGCATTTCCTTAGGGGCAGTGTTAGTCAACTTTTGTGAGGTTGCGAAGGTCAAAGGAGTGGGTTGACTGAATAATATCCCACTTTTTACTCATATGTCAGCCCAAAAAGCAAGAAACATCCATGTTCGACCTAGTTAAGGATATTTATATTTCTAACGGAGTCCAATAGAAAGGGAAAGAGAAATAAAGCAAGGAAACATCCTATATTTTTCCAAAAGGAACTCATCAGAGAGTTAGCAAGGATTAGCCTCTCATTCTATATATTGGAGGCTTGGAGCATTGTGAAAGGGGTCGAAAGGTTGAAGGATTGCCAAATCTTTGTCGAAACTTTGTATGAGGCATAGTGGTTTACCAAGAGGTTAAGAAGAGAGAGAGAAAGGAGTTGAAGGATTAAGGGAAGCTTGATACGCCAGATGGTTGTAATCATCCTTTTCTATTAATAATATAAACCTGCAGTTGTGTTGTCTACTATATGGTGTTTATGTTGTGATTCAGTTACATATTGATGCAATGCCATAGCTTGTGAGTAGATTAGATGCATGTTATTTGATATCCTTATATATTGTTGTTTTGATTATCAAAGTTTATATATTGTAGTATTACTTCTTGTCTTGTTTATATGCAGGTATTGATCTAGGAGCTAGTAGAGAGGTCTTTCGCTCTACTACATTGGGTTCTCCAACAAAACTGCATCAAGATGTGAGGTAATCTCTTCCCTCCTGCTTTGAATATCATTCATTAATATGTATATGTATATGCTTCTTTGTGCCAGCTACAGTTAATCTGATTTGTCTGCCAAGGATCCCAGGAAGATCCTTGAGGGTATTGTAGCCACAACCACTCGTGCATTAATCTCTTCTTTCTTTATGTTTTCTCGTTTTTCAACTTCAAAGGTGTGTACATGCTTGTCTTCCACGCGCAATGTGATAGGACACCATGATACATCTACAAAGTGCATTTCATGTGCTTTCCATTTTTTCTTTTCTATGGATCCATTCAAGCCTTGGACATATTAGTTTACATTATTTTATCTTTTTTGTTGGTTGGCTTTCTTGCATATCTTTCTTGTCAACCATGCTCTCACATTCATGGGCCAACCAATGTGTTGATGGCTACATTGGAAGTATCACTTCACGTTATTTGGCCTATTTTCTGCTTAGGTTAGGAGTAGGAATAGTTTTGTTTCCTATTTGTTGCTTGATTTGTCTTAATTTGTCATACTTCTTTCCTTTGTTTGTTTTTTTTTGCACCCATAGGTTAGTTTTTGCATGAAATCGTGTTTGGCTTCTTAGACAAGCAAGGTGAAATACCAAAGGAACTTATATAGCTATCAAAACTTGGTTATCTATTTATTCGATCTCTTTGTGCGAGACTTTAATTTCTTCTATTCGATGATACCTTGATGGAAAATGTGCTCCTTTTAGAGAGAGTCATGGTGAAATCGTGATGCTTTCATTCTTAACTAGTACTGTCTACTCTAATCGGTTTTCTATTTTCAGTTAACCATTGTCAACTCAGTCAAGTAGAGTAAGGAGAGGGGGAAAACCTTAACAAGTATGTGAGAGGTATATATAAATATCCTTCTCTGAAGAAACAACCTCTTCTACTCTCAATAAGTTGGGATCCCTATTCCACCTCATGAAATAAATAAGTTCCTATGCACAATTGTTTGAATAAATGAAAAATTAAAATTAAAAAATAAAGGGCGAAAGAAAAGAAAGGCTTCCTGCATAGAGAAGTGAAGCAAGTAACTCCGTCGAGGTATTGTCAAGGCCCACTGGCAGTGGAGAAATGCTTGTGTTCCTAAAGTGACTCCATCGGGGTACTTTCCAAGCCTGCTAGCAATGGAGCAACACCAAAGATGAACCTAAAACTCTGATAGTCTATTTTACTTGTTTCTCTATATACCCCTTATTGTCCCTTAAGAAACCAATTTCCTAGCTATGTAGAAATTGTGCTTAAGACATTAACTTTATTTATGCATGTCACTTATTTGTATAATGTATCCTCATATGAAGGGCCTGAAGGACCTAACTTTTAACCCTTAATAATTAGCTGACATGAAAATCTCAGAATGCCATGTGATGTTGAATATGAATGTTGTCTAAAGAATGCCTTGAGAAGTTAAAGATAATATGATGTGTTTGACAAGAACTATTATCTGTAACTTAGAAGAAATATAGGGGTAGGAACTTTAAATATAGGAGTGCTCTTTTAAGGAACTTTAACTTCATTCACATAAGTAAACAAAGACATGCAACTTCATTACCATATTTAAAGAAAGGAAGAAACATGATGACACATAACAGAGAAATTACAAAATCATACCCAACAATGTGTGCAAAATTTATGATTCTTTCATTAATCATCAATTTATGAAGAATACAATAGCATAGTCTCCAGGTTCTTCAAAATTCAGACCCATTTTATATAATTTTTCCTCATTTTATACATCACGGGACAGTTGGTAACTACCAAAACTGTCAAACTTCTTAACTACCTTCTAACTATCTAAAGTAAAAGTCATTACAGAATATTACATTAGAGGTAAAAGACACCTCATTCTTCTCAAGAAAATAAGATAACAAGAAGTAATAGAAATTAGAGTATGATTGGTGATTACTGCTCGTTGTTTGAATCTGTGGCTTGAGTAGGTGGTCCTGCTGATGCATCTTTAGTCTGCTCTATCATCCATTCCTTACACTTTATCCATAATGGTACATTTGACATTGGTGCTTCCTCTAACTTGTCAAGTGCTATTCTGCAAGTTGTAATCCTACCATAAGTAGGCTTGTCTGTAAATAGAGTCTTCACCATCCAGAGAAGCTTAAAATCTTTGTTCAGGTAGTTCAAAATGGTGGCTCCTTTTAATACTATTGTCTTTTCATGAGTGTTATCAACTTTGCTTTTTGCCTCAACCAGCAAAGTCTCATATGTTTTCCATGGTAGCAAGTTTCCCTGTAGATCCCAGCAAGAAGGAAGTCCAACCCTAACCCTTTTATCAAACAGGATGTTAAACTTTGAAACTGCTTCCTTCATCTCATTTATCTTCTTCTCAGTAGTATTCTTGTAGATGTTTCTGACAATCATTTTGTTAAAATCTATTGCACATGATGTTTTGTCTGGCATGTCATGTTCCTTCAATTCTACAGTAGATTTAGAGTTAATGAAATCTATCATCCTCTTTGCAAACTTTGATCTATCTAGATCTTTTTGCTTATTTTTTATGACCACCTCTTCCATATCCCGAACTAGTGTTTTCTCTTCAAATATAATCATAAGAAACTCCCAAATTCCCTTGATAACCTCAATGACTTCATCCCATAAGATTTCTCTGGCTTGAATTAAGGACATATTGCCCTTCATTTTTTCCTTTAGTCTTTTGATTTCATCTTCAGCCCTCAGGAGATCTTCCCTGTACTTCTTTGCATTATCTTTCTCCCTTCTTGCTTCTTCTTCACTCAAATTAAATAGCTTGCAAGCTATTTCCAAATCTCTTTGGGGTTTCTTTACATCATGCTCAGCCATTTTAAGCTCTGTTCCCAACTGTAAAACCTATGTTGTTGGATCATCTGTGTTGGTTGGCATTACTACTGTACAAACATGAGTGTCCACCTATCGTTGCAGCTTGTCTAAAGATTATTTAAGTAAAGAAATTTCTTCAGTCTTTTGCAACACATCTTGTAGGAGCTTTTCCTTTTCATTTTCTACTTCAGCTATCCCTGCAGCTATGGGATGCTCACCTGTAGGTAGATTCAACTTCTTTTTCAAAACCCCAATCTCTGATTTGGCAGATTGCAATAATTTCTGAATAGCAGGTTGGTCATCAGGATTGACACCTATTTTAATGATAATTTTCTTTAGCTCATCCACTTGAGCATTCAAAGCTCTGGAGTTGGCTTTCTCCAACTTTAACTGTTGAATTACCTTATTTAGCATTTTTTCTGCCTTGACAGCTGCTGCATTTGTCTTATGTAGATCATTTACGATCAATTTCCCAATTTGCATATGCAAATTGATCTTGTCAAGCATTGGAAGCTTGTGAGTGTCAACAGTTAAATTCATAGTCTTGAAATTTCTAGTAGACCCCACTGATATTTTAGTACGATGAGAAAAAGCAATTTTAAGTTGACTCTTCTCCAAATCCATGGCAAAGAGCAATCTAGTTTGTTCAGGAGTTACCTGAGACTTAGCTTTAACCTCCATATTTAACTTCACCTTTTGATTTCTCTTAGATGTCTGAGCAAACATACTTTGAATTAAAGGAACTTGATCATGAGTTCTCTGGAAGATGGGGAAGTTGGGGCACCTTCTATTTCTCCTAACTAAAACACCAAACCAGGTTGTGCTGAAGAAATTACATCTTGAAGCTTGGTCATTTTTGTTGCTTCAGATTCTTCCTCGTCCAGATCAATAACTTCCTCTCTAAGCCTCTTGACACCTTTTTCTATAATGCTAGGGGTTTCAATCTCTGTCCCCTGAGTGTTTTTCAAACCTCCATTTGCCAATTTCTTTGTCTTAGGTCTACTTTCATGTACAAAGGTTGAATAGCCATTCTCTAGTAATCTCTTTGAAATAATTTGATGAGGGTCATAAGCCCACTCAACCACCTCTAAAAGACACATATCATACAACAATCTTTCAACCTCCTGGGTAGCCTGTCTAGTGTTTACAATGAAGGGTCCCACTGCTTTAGGCAACTTGAAGAAGAAGCCTTTCTTCATAGGAACAAAATGAACTTGATCTACATTTAAGCTTTGCCTGATAAATTTTTAGGTTTTAACCCCGTACAGAAATTACCTGCATACGAATTCTAAAACACAAAAAATAAACAATGCCAGAGCATAACACATAAAACACATATACACATAGATTTCCCCTAGATCCCAAAACCGGGACTACCAGCTTGATTTTTCATTATATTCCTTTCAATGTTATAATACATATTTATACATGCTGAAGCATCCGATACCATGGACCAAAAACCATCACGTCCAAAAAACATGTGTGAAAATCATGCACAAAACTATAGGTGGATCTGCCCAACCTAACATAGGGTCCAAAACCAAAATTTTCCAGGGCTCTGCCCCGAACCCCATAAAATGGGGTTACGGGTACACCTCAAACCCCTTGTGACCTCCCCCCCCGCTACACAATCGGCGCAATGAAGTGGGGCTCCGCCCCCCCTCTAACCCCCGGTTAACTACGTGGGCTAATCATCGAAAGAATATAACACAACCCAACATTCTCCCACTTGTTGCTTTCTTTCCACAGGGGGCCACAAGAGAGCTTAGTCATTTTTCCAACCTTGAAATGCCCATTGTCTCTCTACACCAAGAGAACTTCTCAGAGCTCACAGATTTTGTCAATGCATCTGCAGTGTTCTTCAAAGTTTCCACCTTTACTAGCAACACCTTTTTGTCTTCTATCATATCCCTCACAAAGTGATATTGAACATCAATGTGCTTTGTCTTTGAATGATATGCGGGGTTCTTTGCCAAGAAAATTTCACTTTGGATGTTACAGTCTATCCTTATAGCTCTCTATACTAACCCCATACTTGAACACAATCTCTACAACCAAACTGCTTCCTTGCTTGCATGAGTGGCTGCCATGTATTCTGCCTCTGTAGTTTATAGTGCCACTACAGATTGTTGCTTACTCATCCAACTGACTGCACCTCCAAATAGGTTAAACACATACCCACTTGTAGATCTTCTCTGATCCAGATCTCTAGCCCAGTCTACATCAACAAAGCCACGAATATCCAACATTCTATCCAATCCTAATCTTCCTTGGTAGCACAAACCATAATCACTAGTGCCACGCAAATACCTGAAAAACCGCTTCATTGCTGTCTAGTGCTCCTTCCTTGGTTTTGACATAAACCTGCTCAATACTCCCACTACATGTGCAATGTCTAGTCTAGTACAGACCATTGCATACATCAAGCTATCAACTGCACTTGCATATGGAACACAGGACATGTCCTCTTCCTCTTCTTGTGTCTTGGGACACTGTTCAGTAGATAACCTCACACCTACAGGAATAGGAACCTTCACTGGTTTACTATCCTACATATTAAACCTCTGTAGTATTGTCTTGACATACTTCCTCTGGTTTAACCAGAGCTTCCTCTTTGCCCGATCTCTTTTAATTTCCATGCCCAAAATATAGTTTGCAGCACCAAGATCTTTCATGTCGAATTTGGAGGACAATTGGATCTTCAAATCCTGGATAATTTCTTTGTCATTTCCAACTAACAACATATCATCCACATACAAGACCAGATAAATAACATGGTCATCAATTAATTTAAAATACAAACAGTGATCTACTTTGCTTCTGGTGAAGCCAAGTCCCCGTATAAATGTATCAAATTTCAGATACCACATCCTTGGTGACTGCTTTAACCCATACAGAGCCTTCTTTAACTTGCATACCAGTTCTTTCTTACCCTTCACCGCAAAGCCTTCAGGTTGCTTCATGTATATTTCCTCTTCCAGATCCCCGTGAAGAAATGTTGTCTTCACATCCATCTATTCTACCTCAAAATCAAAAGCAGCAGCAACAGATGAAAGTAATCTAATAGAAGTTACCATGGCAATAGGAGAAAAAATATCACCAAAATCAATTCCCGAGACCTGGGAATAACCTTTTGCTACCAACTGAACTTTGTATTTCTCCACCTTTCCTTTTGCATTTTTCTTCTTCTTAAACACCCATTTGCTACCAATGGGTTTCCTTCCAGCCAGCAACTCCACCAGATACCAAGCCTCATTTTTGTGCAAAGATGCCATTTCATCAACCATGGCCTCTTTCCAGAGTTTGCCATCCTCTAAATCTACTGCTTCCTTCAAAGTTCTAGGATCATCATCAGTAATAGATAAAGAAAAATTTGAACAGAAAGCAGATGGACTATACCTTTCTGGCTACCTTCTTTCTTGAATTGATATTCTCACACCCGAAGTTTGTGGCTCTTCATCTTCTGATTCCTCCTCTGCTGTAGAGTCTGATTCTTCCTCCTTAAGCTCAAACTCTATCTTCTCAGGTTCCTTTGGTTTGAATTCATGTTTAATAACATTTTACCTCTCTGAACACCACATCTTGGCTGTACACAACCTTCCGTGTGACTGGGTTCCAAAGCTTATAACCCTTTAAACCATCCTTATACCCAATAAAGATGCACTTTTCAAATTTACTATCCAACTTGGTTCGTTTCTCCTTTGGAACATGCACATATGCATCACATCCAAATACCCTCAGATGTGAAAGAGAGGGCTTCTTACCAGTCCATACCTCTTGTGGAGTCTTATCCTCCAACGCTGATGAAGGTGACCTGTTGACCAAGTAACATGTAGTATCCACCGTCTCTGCCCAGAATTCCTATCCTAACCTGGCACCATTGAGCATGCTTCTTGCCCTTTCCATCAACGTCTTATTCATTCTTTCTGCAACTCCATTTTACTAAGGTGTATATGGAGTAGTCTTCTATCATGCTATACCACACTTCTTACAAAATTCTTCAAATTCCTTGCTGCAAAACTCTCCACCATTCTCTGTCCTCAGCACCTTTATCTTCTTCTCTGTCTGATTTTCCACGAGAGCCTTAAATTCTTTAAACATGTCAAAGGCTTCAGATTTCTTCTTAAGGAAATATATCCATGTATTCCTTGAGAAGTCATCTATAAATGATACATAGTACATAGACTTACCCAGTGATGGAACCTTCACAGGTCCAAACACATCACTGTTCACAAGTTCTAATATATGTTTTGCCCTCTTACTACCAGAGGGGAAACTCACCTGATTATGCTTCCCATATACACAATTTTCACACAAATCAAAATCCAAAGAGCTATTACTCATACCTTCTACCATACCTTTACCATGAAGTATTCGAAGGCCCTTCTCTCCAATATGTCCAAGCTTTTGATGCCACAACATGGTCTTCTCTCCAGAGACCACTAGATTTTCTACTCCACTTTCAGGAACCACAAAACTGTTGCACCCATCAATAACAGTGCTACCTTGCAGCTTGTACAGAGTTCCAATTCAAACTCCCCGCATCAATACCAGTGCTCCCCAAACCATTTTGCAGGTATCCTTCTCGAACACTGTTTTTACACCTGCATCATCCAGCTTGCTTACAGAAATTAGATTTCTGGCCAATGCAGGAATATGAAAAACACCCGAAAGTGTTCTAACCCTTCCACCTTGCAACTTCAACTTTACTTTTCTGCAACCAATGATTCTAGCCTTCCTATCATCCCCTAAGAAGACATCTCCACCATCGTATTTCTCATACTCGCAGAACGACTCTCTATGGAGAGTGAAGTGAAAGGATGCACCTAAGTCAATCAACCATGCCTCATGATCTACATGTGTACTTGAAGAAGCCAAGTACACATCCCCACCTTCATCTGAGGTGGTTTTCACCTCTGCATAAGGAGCATCATCAGATCCCTTTCCTTTATCAAGAACCTTAGATTTACAATCCCTTTTGTAGTGCCCTTCCTTTCCGCATTTCTAGCACACCACCTTTACACGTTTTCCTGGAGATTTAGATCGCCCTCTAGATTTAGATCTCCCACTCAATGACTTATTTTTGTTTTTGTTCTGGGATCATCCTCATACAGACAAGGCATCACCATTTTGGCCCTCCATATTTTTTCATCTCATCTCCTTCGTCAACAAGGATGAGACTATTTCATCAAACTGCAAGGTAATTGCATTGCTACCTATTGCAATAACCAGACTATCCCATGAATCTGGTAGAGAACACAACAAAATGATGCACTTATCTTCATCTGAAATTTTAATATCAATAGATGCTAACTAACTTACCACAGTATTAAATGCGTTCATATGCTCTGTCACCGAGTCTCCATCTTTCATCCTCAGGTTATATAGCTTTTTCCGCAGGAATAGCTTATTCACTAGAGACTTAGATTGGTACAAAGTCCCTAACTTGTCCCACAAAGCCTTCGTCGTAGCTTCCCGTGATACATTCAGCAATACTGAATCTGAGACACACAATCTTATTGTGCTCTTTTCCTTCTAAACCAACTTCTTCCATTCTTCATCAGACACTCTCGTTGGTTTAGTACCTGGATCTACCGCGATCCACTGATCTTTATCCACCAACAGATCCTCCATCTTGAGTTTCCACAACTCAAAACTCTAACCATTAAATTTATCAATCTCTATCTTTCGACTGCTCGTCATCTTCTTTCACCACTAGAATCAATCTCGCAGATCTCCCACTAAACAGGGTCTACCATAGGCCCAAGCGAAACCCCTCAGTAACAAAGGCGTCACCTTGAAGCCAAAACTACTCTGATACCAAATGTAGGTTTTAACCCCATACAGAAATTACCTGCATACAAATTCTAAAACACAAAAAATAAACAATGCAAGAGAATAACACATAAAACACATATACACAAATATTTCCCCTGGATCCCAAAACCGAGACTACCAGCTTGATTTTTCATTATATTCCTTTCAATGTTATAATACATACTTATACATGCCAAAGCATCCAATACCATGGACTGAAAACCATTGTGTCCAATACCATGGACAAAAAACCATCGTGTCCAGAAAACATGTGCGAAAATCATGCACAAAACCATAGGTGGGTCTGCCCAACCTAACATAGGGTCCAAAAACAAAAATTTTCGGGGCACTGCCCCTGACCCCATAGAATGGAGTTACCTGCACCCATCAAACCCCCTCTGACCCCCCCCCCCTCAGCTACGTAATCGGTGCAACGAAGGGGGGCTCCGCCCCCCCTCTAACCCCCTGGTTAACTACGTGGGCTAGTTGTGGAAAGAATATAACACAACCCAACAAAATTCAAGGGAAAAAAGTCTCTTTGGCACAAATTTAGGTAACTTGTAAGCCTTGACAGAGGCTCCATAAAGCCTAATCTCTGCATGCTCTTCAAAGATGAAACAATCCCCACATCTCACATCCTTACTCAATTGAAGATACTCTTGAGCTTTAGGAAGAAAAGTTGGGGGTAGGCTTCCATTCGGAATTTTATAAACCACTAGGAGGAATAAAGAAGTAAACTCAAATAAACCACTATCTTCTGGATCACCCTTTATCAGGTCTATCCAGAATACCACTTACTACTTCTTTTTATTGATATCAACAACATTTAGTCCCAAATCAGAAAAATGTTTAGAATTTTGATACAAAAATAAATAAGTAATGACTGAAGGAAATTTGAAGGAACCAGTGAGAGGAAAAGTCATAAATTGGGTATTGATAGCATCTACCAGAATGTTGGAATTTCTAGGACTATCTCTCATTTTATCATTAAGGAGATAAATCCCAGCACAACTTTATCCACTTGCTTGGAGTCTTATTTTCCTAGAATCTTATCAATTACTTGCAAAACATGTCTTATGTCAACTACAAATATTTCTAAAGAGAAGAGATTGCCATCTAGGGAGAATTGACCAGATTTAGGGGCCAGGAAAGAGGTGGCATGAGAAAGCTCTTGAGGAGACATGTTATCATAATAAGAAATCAGAGATTCTTCATTAAAGGTGGTGTAAGTTCCAGACACATGGTAATTCAAAGCTTGGTGTATTAATTGTGAGGTTACTTGAAAGACACTCTCCCTTGACTGATTCATTACAAAACATTTCTTGGGGTACATTGATGAGGCTAGCCATTGAATAAATTCAAGGAATAAATGAGTTCTGGGGACAAAAGCAGCGAAAACACATGACCTAACCATTTCCATGAATATGGGAGACCTTTTATGGTTTAGAATAACCTCTTGATACATTGAAAGATGTTTAATTATACAGAGGGTATCAGAAATATCTTGTTCGACATCCATTAATGGGGTATGGATAACTGATGAGGAACTTACTTGTTTGGCCATGGTGACTATAGGTGACAGTTGTTGATGATAGTTTCCGGGACAATTTCTGACTCAGACTTCTGAACTGGATGCAAGGCTACTTAGTACTAAAACAAAAAGCTAATGCAATGAGGTTTTGCCTGTCTTTTATACATATGATAATCAAACAAAGGAAAAAACATGTAATTAATGTAACTAATTAATGGAGTGGAAGATGAAGTGACAGGGTACAGTGGATGAGGTGGACGGTAATGAATGAGGGTGGTGGATGACGTGGGCCCACTAAGGCAGTAGGAAGTGTACGGGAGGTTCATCGGGCTTGAACCCCCGTAGCAATCTCAGGCTGTAGATCTCAATCAAACACCTTGACGTCATGGTCAATTGCGGGGGTTGAGCCTGAGTTATAACTCGTGCTCATTGTCCCCCCGCAGAGCACTTTATCCGCTTCTCGAGCCCATGCTTGCTTACATCTTGTGATACCACTTGAACTTTAATATATGGGTCAGGGCCCCACCTTACATCAGATTTGAATGCCATCAATAATATAAAATAAATCACTGCTTTTGGACTTTCACATTCTCTTTTGATTTTTTAAAACAAAATATTTGATTTTTTATTTTTATTTTTTGTGATAATATTAAAAATGAAATTTAAATGATGATGGATGCTACAACATCTGGCTCCACCTGGGGATAGTGATTTTTCCATAGAAGCACTAAGAACCGCAGATCAGTGCCTTCACCTCGGGCATGGAGTCATATATTGTTTTTCCAATTTTAATTCCATGGAAATTGTAAAATGAATTCACTCTGGTATCTACATTGACAGGATGCTTTTGCTTCAGAATTGGAAATAATTCTTGAGGCACTGCCCATTGACGGGCAGCTGTAAAGTTTTACCATCAAGATTCTCCAGGAAGAATGTATTATTTTCCCTTGCTTCTATAATCCTGAATGGGCCATACCATAGAGGATCAAACTTCCCATGTTTTCCCTTATCTTCTCTTCTAGTATCCCACCTTAATACCAGGTCTCCAGCTTTAAAATTAATTTCTTTGGCTTTTTTGTCAAAAATGCCCTTCTTTTTTTATTGATATATAATCAAATTATCTGTTACCTTATCTCTTCTTTCACTCAACTCCACTACCTTATGCATTCTTCTTATTAGAGCATTGGGCTCTTCTTTTGCCTCCTGAATCATTGTAATCATAGGCTTCACAAGTTGACTAGGGAACAAAGCTTGAGTTCCATACACTAACTCAAAAGGTGATTTGCTTGTAGACCTTTTTGTAGTCACTCGGACAGCCCAAAGAGAAAACTTTAATTTTGAATCCCAGTCTTTCTGATTCTCTGCAATAGTTTTCTTAAGAATTTTCATCAATGTTTTGTTAGTGGATTCAGCCAGTCCATTCCCCTGAGGATGATAAGCTGTTGAATGAGATAAAATGACATTATACTTCTGACAAAAAGAAACGAACTTAATTGAACTGAACACTTGAGCATTATTAGTTATGATTTTGACAGGGCATCCAAATCTGTTGAAAATGTTTTCCTCTAAAAACTTCATCACCACCTGGTCATTTTCCTTTTTAGTAGGTATAGCTTCTACCCACTTAGTGAAATAATCAGTAGCTATAAGAACCCACTTGTGTTGTCCACTTGAAGGTGGGTTAATTTCTCTAACAAAGTCTAGCCCCCATTGTCTGAATGGTTCTTCTATGAAGAGTGGGATTAATGGCAAGGGAGCTAACCTCTTTTTCTCAGCAAAAAGTTGACACTTCTAACAGATTTTGACAAACTTATATATATCACCAAATAGGGTGGGCCAATAAAGGCCTGCCTAGAGGATTCTGTGTGCAGTAGCTTTCCAACTATAATGTCCACCACATAAATTCTCATGATAATCTCTGATTGTCTCTATAGATTCATCCTCTGTTAAACATAACAATAAAATTCCCACAGGATCCTTCCAATACAATTTGCCCTCTACAATCACATATGGTTGTGCCTTGATTTTTAATGCTCTATATCTTGTTCTATCCAATGACTAGGGACAAGAGAGAAAACATAAATAATGAACTATGTGCTTGTATTCTGAACACAAAAACTTATATCAGATCTTCATACCTGGGTTTTATTTTTCTTCACCTTCTTCAATTATTTCCTCATTTACAGGTGTTAACAAGTTGATTCCCAATGCCTGAAAATTTGACTCTGTCAACATCTTTGCCAATCCCTTCCCTTTCACCAGTTTTGTGGGCTTTATGTCCAAGTCATACTCTTGGATCTTAGCTATCATTTTTCCTCTTTTTCCTTCCACATCACTCTGGACTAATACATCCTTTATTGCAACATTTGGCACATAAGCAATGATCTATGACTGAAACACATAAGTCCTAAAGGCCTTTAGGGATTTTACCAAAGAATATACCCGTTTTTCAAGGATATTGTATTTGAGTTCAGCATATCTGAGAATCTTGCTAAAGAAAGCAATTGGCTTCTCTTTTCCTTCATCATTTCTTTGTAACAAAACAACAACTATTGAATTAAGTGATGCAAATGAAAAAATTTGAAAGGGCTTTTGATAATCAGGGCTATTTAGAACAGGAGCTGCTTGTAATGCTTCTTTGATCCTGGAGAATGACTCTCTGGCTTCCTTGGTCCAATGTACTTCATTTTCCTTCTTCAACATATTGGTAATCTCTTTTACAATTTTAGCAAAATTAGACACAAACCTCCTTAAAAAAATTATTTTTCCTAGAAATTTTTTAATGTCTTTCTTACTCGTGGGCAAGGGTATTTTTTGCACAAATTGGACCCTTGCTGGATCTATCTTGACTCCATCTCTAGAAACAATGTGCCCCAATAGTTTTCCTTCTTCTAGAGCAAAAATAGACTTCTTAGGATTCAAAGAAAGCCCAAATTTTCTACACTTCTTAAAAGTCTTTCTAAGATGGTCCAGATTCTCCTCATCCGACTTAGAAAAAACAGTGATATCATTCAAGTATATCACTACAAAATTATCACCCACAAATGCAATATCCATATCCCTCTGAAATGTTGCACTTGCATTCATCAACCCAAAAGGCATTCGAGCATACATGAAGGTTCCCCAAGGAGTTATGAAGGCATTCTTTTTCTGATCCTCTTTATCAACAACCACCTAGTTATACCTAAATAACCCATCCAGTATTGACATTCTAAATGATCCAGTTACCTTCTACAGCACATGATCCATTTTAGGTAATGGATAGTTATCTTTTAAGGAAGCCTTATTCAAATTTCTAAAATCCACACATAACCTTATTTCTCCATTTTTCTTCCTTACAGGTACTAAATTGGCCACCCAGTCAAAGTATCGAAGTGGAACTACTATCTTGGCATCAAGAAGCTTTTTTACTTCTTTCTCAATCAATGGTAAAAGCAAAGGATTGATCTACCTAAGTTCTGCTTAAATGGTTTAATCCCTTCTTTCAAGGGAATCTTGTGTTGAATAATGCTCACATCATATGTCTTTAGATCCTCATAGGACCAAGAAAAAACATCAATGTACTTCTTGAAAAGCTCAATATGTCTCTCTTTATAATTTAATGGAACTCCTTTAAACAATTTGACTAACTTGGGCTCCTTCTGGGTTCCAATATTATGATCTTGAATCTGCTCATCCTGTGAAGCTTTCTCTAAACTAACAGCTACATCATTAGAGTTAAAAAGTCTTTCAAGAGGGACAAGTCCTCTTGGCAGAATATTATCTTTCAATTGAATAATTTTCTGATTAACTATGGAATTTTTAAAATCACTTACTTCTGCACCTTTTGTCATTTCATCCCCATCTTGATCAATTTCAGTGCCTTGAAAATCTTCAATCATAGTCAAGAATTCCTTAATCTGTTGATCATCCTCAAAAACCTGCCAGTGTTTTATGTTATTTGGAACAGAAGGCATGTGCCTCATTTCAACCTCATATCTCAGCCTTGGATTTATAAGAGGCCTAAAGGTACTGGCAGCCACAGCTAATGAGTCTGCTAACCTGTTCCCATCTCTTGGAATGAACTGTATGTTGAAAGCATTAAAGAAATTCTCAAATAAATCCCACACTTCATTTCTATGTGCCCTAAGTGTAGGGTGTTTCGTTTGACAATGATTTTTGATTTGCTTTATAATCAACTTTGAATCTCCAAAAACAGAAATAGACTAGACTCCCATTTTTTTTGTTGTTTGGAGAGCAATGATCAAGGATTCATATTCTGCCACATTATTACTTGCTTCAAACTCCAATTTAAAATAAAATGGGATCATATTACCTCCATGTGTAATTAAAAGGAAACCATCACCTGTTCCTTCTTTAGAATAGGCTCCATCAAAGAAGCACTTCCACACCCCTTCTGTTTGTAGCTCTGTATTTACACAGGCTAAAGTAAGCTGCCTCTGATTATCTTCAGCCAACTCTGCATTGTCATGCAGCATGAAACAAGAAAAGTCATCTTTTTCTTGGTTGTACACAGGTGAATTACTTGCTCCATTCTTTGTGATTGTTTTAACAAATCTTGTTTCTCTGTACATCCTTCTCTCTTCTCCACCAAAAATTGGTATGATAGCATAAGTAAAATCCAATTTCAAAACTCCCCCCAATTTAGTCCCCCATGACCTAGATAGCAACATTCCAAACCTAGCAGGGATATCTGCTACCACTACATCCATTACCAAGCTTCTAGCTGGGATCTGGGCTAATGACACCACCATATCTTTAATGACCCTAAGACACTTGACTTTATTTGAATCAAAATAATACAGGTCTCTATAAGGTTTAGTAACTTGTAGGTTTAATTGTTTCATTACTGATAGTGGCATAAGTTTGTTTGAAGCTCCTGAATCAAACATACAATTATGCAAGAGTAAATCATGAATCAATAAAGAAATGTAGAAAGGACATGTTGAAGAATCTACCTCCTCCGCATGTGGACCAAAAACCACTACTGATTTATCTTCTTGTAGATTCACAGTGTCATTTATATTCACCTTCGAAGACAAGTTGATAAACTCACCAATCTCTCTTTGATAAACTGGTGTTTTGACCAACTCTGTGAGGGGCACCTAAATTCTGATTTTTTCTAACTCTTTAGTGAGACTAAATACATGGACCTGTTTGGTATTTTTCAGTTTCATCTTCATTTCTCTTCATCACTGAAATCTCTTGTGGAATGGAAACAATTTTTTCTAAAGGAATTTTATCAATTTTCTCTTGAGAAGACTCACCTTGAAGTATCTGATTTTTTTTATTTGTATTTTGTTGTTGCTTTCCTTTATTTAATTGTTTTGCAAGATGTGGTTCTTGTGGAGTCACCTTTTGTAGGGGAGCGGGAACTTTCTTCTCACCTTAATTTTCTTAAATTCTAGATCTTTTCTTTGATCTCAAGTCATATTTCTTATGTAATTTTGCCTGCATAAAATCAGTAAATTGCTTCCAATATTCATCAATTTCATTCTCATCATAAATGGCATCTGTTTCATATTCTTCTCCCTCAACACCTAGTTCATCTTCATCTCCTGCATACAACGTGGAAATATGATCATCATGATCTTTGGAATGCTCTGGTACTTCATCAGGATCTGCCTCTAAGTAAAGTGGTGCTTGAACCTGATCTTGGTCTTTTCTCTCTTTTTGCAAAATTTGCAGAGGTTGTCTTCTATATTGAGGGTTAAAGTTTCTGTTTTGTTGTACCTATCTCTGAGAATTCTTACTCTCCAACTCCATTTTAATCAATTTACTAGACAAATTTTTAATCACATTATTCATATCCTCTAATGTTTGACTTTGAGAGGATTCTGTTATCACTCAGGTTGTCCTTAAAGCTCCTTAAAGGATACGACCGAGGTAACCACAAACCGATCTTTGAACTACAGGTCCTAGCCTACCAACAGTCAGAGAGGGCTCTCTCTTTAGGATTTAGCTTTGTTGATGATGATTTTAGGCTAGTTATTAAGTACAAGGGGTTTTGTTTGAGTTTTGGTGGGAAGGGTGATGCTTTCAAGTAAAGAGGCAAGGATATCATGAAAGTTTTAGAACCATTTGGCATGGAGTCAAGGAGTAGGACTGCTGGTGCATTTTCTTGGTCACAAGAGGGAATATGGAGCAAGCTAGCTGCACATGAAACAATGACTCACGTTAAAGGATGGAATGAAGGCTAGGAATGAGAGGCAGTTAAGAATCTCTCGTTCAGCTTAGCAGAGGGGAGGTGAATGAGCTCTATCTAGGAGCAGTGAACAATCCCTAGATAACTGTCAAACATGAGTGAATTAGGGGAAATATGAGCCACAGGGAATTCATATTCATTACTAATTCAGATGAAAACATAAAGAAACAGCAGAAATTGAGCATAGTGGGCAATTAAACCAATTCTAAACTATTCATTCTTTCTGCTATTTCAGATGGTACATCAATGGAGAACAAAGGTAAGAAACACTTATTGAGTCATGTTGCAGCACAAGAATTCCACATTCAATTCTTCAAAAACATTGCTACACAGTACACAGTCATTCCTCCAATATTTTCAGCAGTCTTTGATTAAGTAAAACATCAGGTATACAGAGCGAGTCTCTCTTGGAGCTATACAACCAGCCAACCCTTTAAACAATGCATCAAGGTGGTTTATATAGGGAAAATATCTAAAAATATTCATTATAGCAGATCTTAAACAGATCTGAGGAAAACAAGTTTTTTAACCTAATCTTGTCGTGAAATAAATGCAAGAAGATATCTAAGTGCCGCGCTGGGCAGCTGCCTCAAAAATATGATTTGAAATCTGTCCTTATGGCTCTGTGCGGTTCATTCAGCCATAACTGTGCTTTGGGCTTTGATCCCTTACTCTTGATTGGCTTTGATGTGTATTAACTGTGATCTGAGAGCCTTTAAATGGTTGTACCGCTTTCTTTGACTTTGTTTGGAGGCTTTTAATGTTCGCCCGCTTCGAACTGATACTCTTTGATTTAATCCGGGCTTCATCTTTCCTCTGATACTCTTTGACACTTGAATCGGGCCATTTTCTCTCCCTCAACGTGTTTGAAACTGTCAAATCGCCCCTTTTCTGCCCTTTCAAGGCAAGAATGGCTGTTGCAAATGATTTTCATGGCTTCTAGAATGCTACTGGCACTGGCCGGTTTGAATAGGAATTATAAATGAGGAAATCCTGTTAAAACTGCGAATTTTCGGGCCTCTTGGAAGCCGAACGATATGAGGCTTTCCATTTTGGTCATTTTTCCTTAGCGCGATCGAAAACTGCCTCAGATTTTCATTCCGGGCTCTCTTTGCTGCGATTTGCGCCCTTCGCGCCTTCCTTTAGTGATGACATCGGCATGACGTCAGTATGACGTCAGCAGGGGGTCCCAGTACGGTAGTGACGTGGCAGGATGATGTGGCTTTAACTCGGAGATCGGCAATCGGCAGGGACAGAGGACAATGGTTTTTATATATATGATGCGATGGGGGCGATCGCCGATTTCAGAAAGGCGACATGGCATGTGGCAGTGTGATAATGGAAAATATTGCGAAAATGAATGGATCACGATGCGATATACTTTCGGATGCGATAGCAATATCACATCGGCGGACGAGAGGGGGCGTATGTATATAGGTAAAAAACCTTGCGACTGCCGATCGCGAAATCGCATCGACGAAGCGATTTCAGGAGAGTATAAAGGGGCGGGCCGATGAATGAATGTTGCGACCTTCGACAGCGATATCGCGTTGGAGGAGAGGAAGACTTATCGGAGGAGAGTTAATGCGATCGGAAAGGTCGTTTACAGCCTTGGAAGGGATCTTGATGCATCGGAGTGAGTCCGATGGCATTTGAAGGGGGTTTTTGTGTTTTGGAAGGAGTCCAAAACATCTTAGGAAGATGGTTTTTTGAGCGAGATGAGGGTTCTTACTAAGTTTCAAGTAAACTTAGTAATTCCCAAGCGATACTTATGGTTATATTTCAACCAGAGGAAGGGATAAGTATATAGGGGAATTATTGACATAGTTTTAGTAGGGGGAGGGGAAAAAGATAAGGAGTTACATAATAAAGTTAGCAGTTAATATGAAATGTGATGAGAGAGCGCTAAGTATGCAATCTTAGGCTATTAAAGGGAAAATGACTCGTATAAGAAATATAAGCATCCTTAAGCAAAGCAGACCTTTACTTAGGCAATGATATGGAAAATGATGAAACTTAAGAGATATCAAGCAGATCTTGACCTCTTTGGAGAAGTTAGTAAATGATTTGGGGAATAAGAAGAAGGGGGAGTTATTCATGTCTCGCTTGAAGTCTTCCACGGGAAAATTACTTTGCATTTGTGATCTGAAAAGGTATAACACTTGAAAGCATGAAATGGATCACACAACTTGATTCTGCAACCATAAAACTACTTACCCAGCCTACTTGCCTAACATTTTTTATTCTTTTGGTTTGGGTGCACTTGAACTAGCATACCCAACTTTTCATTCTTTTCTTCTTGCTGTCCTCCTATCTACATCTACACTTATTTCATCCAGGGGCTCAGATTAAGCAGTTGAGCACCCTTGTTTCTCTACCTATCTACAAATCTGCCAAGATTAAGCTGTTTGGACAGATGTTGATTCTCTATATTCTATAACAGGAAATTGAAACCTAGGGAGACCAAGATTAAGCTGTTTGGCCCTCCCTTAACTGAAAAAACTCATCAAAAATGGAACAACTCATCAAAAAGGAACATAGCAGTGGCATTTAGACTAGCACACTCTCATGGGCAATTCTCTGGCCTTTGTAGCAAATATGGAACATTGCAGCATGCAGAGTATGACATATTTGGCATGTAAAAATGTCAATCATGAAAGATGAATACCTGCTGCAGCAAGAGGCTAACAGTGGCTCCACTTGGGGATGGCTTTTCCTTTTGAAAAGCCAAGAACAGCAGGTCAGACTGCCTTGATCTTCTATTGTTGCTGTGGGACTGAGACCTTCTTTGTGTTGACTGTTAAATGCATGGGATTTTGACGTATGAGCAACACTTTCCCTCAACTTAATTACTATAAACATGAAGCACTGCCTACTTTCTTCTGTGTGCTTGATATTACATACACTTTTGCTTGAGAACTGCCTTTTGAAATAAACACAAAAAGGGAGCAAACTAGAGCAACTACTCCTAATTTTTTGAACAGGCTATAGATGTAATACTAAAAACGATCCTCTGTTTTGATACTATTGACTGAAGAGATGGAAACCTGAATGCAGCATTTTTAATTGGATTTGCTGTTATAAACAATAGTGCTGCCCCTTTACCATTGAGTACATTTAAAATATATCTAAACCTGCCTTGCGCACCCTTTGAAGTAACTTGATAACCGGTAGCAAATTTGAGGTGTTTCTCTTTGAAATTAACTTCAAACAAATAGAGGCTTCGAATGTTGCGCTCCTTTGGCTCTTTTCTTCAGAGCTGCGCTCTTTTCCCAAAATCAACGCAAAGACAGAGCTTTAAAATGGAGGACTTGCGCTATTCTATCTCCATGCTATGCTGCATGGCTACTAGCAATCGAATTGCTTATGAAAAATAAAAGGAAAGCTCTGATATATACAAACACTAATGTACAGATATATACAGGGGCACCATATCCCTTAAAGGGTTCTCGATAATGTTTCAACATTCGGCCATTTACGGGGCCGTCTTCCAATGTGCTGTTATCTATAGTTTTGAGAAAATACGTGTTGTTGCCTTGCACAACACTGATAACAAATGGGCCTTTCCAAAGAAAATCAAATTTTTCATGCTTTCCCTTGTCTTCTCTTCGTGAATCCCACCTCAACACTTTATCACCAATAAAGAAATCCTCAGCTTTAGTCCTTTTTTCAAATGCATTCTTTAGCCTTTCTTGCACAATTTGAGCTCTATCATACACATGCTCTCTGGTTTGCTGGAGATGAATGGTCTGATTTATGCTTCTTTGAATATTATTTGGTTCTGCTTGGATCTCTTGTAACAACTTGATGATAGGAATGCCCAAGGAAGATGGAAATTTGGCCTCCATGCCATATACCAGCTCATAAGGGCTCATCCCAATGGATTTCTTTGTTGAAAGTTTGTCTGCCCACAGGGCATTTGTGAGCTCTCTATGCCAGTTCTTCTTGTTTTCTTCTAAGATATTTTTGATAATATTGATCAGACTCTTGTTGGATGATTCGGCCAGGCCATTACCTTGAGGGTAATAGGCTGTAGAGTGGCCTAATGTGATATGAAATTTATGGAAAAAGTTGATCATTTTTTTGGATTTGAAAGCAGCAGTGTTGTCAGTGATGATCTTCTCAGGGCAGCCAAATCTGGAAAGGATATTGCACTCAAGGAATTGGGTAATTGTGGAGTCATTGGCTTGCCTACATGGGATGGCCTCAATCCACTTGGTGAAATTTTCTGTGGCTGTTAAAATCCACTTATGTTGGCCTGAGGAAGAGGGATGGATTTCTCCAATGAAGTCGAGACCCCATTGTTGAAAAGGCTTTTCGGTTGAAATGGGCTTAAGAGGCAAAGGCAACAACTTTCTTTTTCCCTCAAAGATTTGGCATTTGTGGCACGAGGTAGTAAACTTCTTTACATCTGTAAACAAGGAGGGCCAATAGAAACCAGCCCTTAGAATTTTATCAGCAGTGGATTTCCAATATAGATGTCCTCCACAGTCCCCTGCATGGAATTCTTTCATGACATTGTTAGTTTCATTCATGGTTAAACAATTGAGCAATATGCCCTCATGATTTTTCCAAAATAATGCAGTATCTATGACGCAAAACTTTGAAGCCTTCATCTTTAAAAATCTTTTCTTGGTTCTGGACAATCCTGGGGGAGCAAACAGGTTTAACAATACAAAGCATATATCAGCATACCATGGAGATTGCAAAAAGGTTTCACTGATCTATGGAGTCGCCAGCTCCTATTCATTGTCCAGTTGGTTAATGTCTAAGGCTTGAAAGTTTGTTTCGGACATTAGTTTGGCTAAACCTTGTCCCTTTATCAGCTTGGTTGGTTTTATTTCAATGTCATACTCAAGGATACTAGTAATCCACTTGCCTCTTTTGCCCTCTAATCCCTCTTGGGTTAATATGTCTTTTACGACAGCATTTGGGACATAGGCAGTCACATGTGAATATAAAATGTAAACTCGGAAATCTTTGATTGCTTTGACAAGAGCATAGGCCTATTTCTCCATGATTTGTTACTTCAAGGGAGTATCTCTTAAGGCTCAGCTGAAAAATGCAATTGGCTTTTTAGCTCCTTGATCATCCTTTTGCAAAAGGATAGCAGCTATGGTGTGCTCAGATGCAAATGAGAATATGATGAAGTCCCTATCAAATTGAGGACTTGTGAGGACTGGGGCTTGGGTTAAGGCAGATTTGATACTCTCAAAGGCTTGCTTGGTTTCAAGAGACCATTTTACCTTGGCATCCTTTTTTAACATGTTGCTTAACAGTCTTATCAGTTCAGCTAGATTTGGGATAAATCTCCTTAGGAAATTGATCTTTCCTAGGAATGCTTGCAATTCTTTTATATTCCTTGGATATGGGATTTTCAAAATGGCTTGGATCCTTTTAGGATCTATTCTAATCTCGTCTTTTGAGATGATATGGCCAAGGAGTTTTCCTTCTTCAAGGCCAAAGAGGGACTTCTTGGGGTTCAAGGAAATGCCGTATTTCCTACATGTCATGAATATTTGCCTCAAATGTTTTAGGTGCTCTTGATCAGATTTGGAGAAAGGGGTTAAGTCATCGAGATAGGCAACTAGGAAATCATGTATTTCCTTGGCAAATGCAATATCCATTGCCCTTTGAAAGGTAGCACCAGTGTTTTTAAGTCCGAAAGGCATTTTCACATACTTAAATGTTCCCCACAGTGTGGTAAAGGCTGTCTTGTCTTGGTTATCCGGGTGAACTAGTATTTGATTGAAACCTGAAAAGCCATCTAGCAAAGAGACTCTTGATGACCCCACTATTCTTTGTAGGATGTGGTCCATTTTTGGCAATGGGTAGTGGTCTTTTAGGGAGACTTGGTTTAAATTTCTTAGATCTACACATAGCCTAATCTCACCTGTCTTCTTTCTTGTGGGAACAAGATTGGATACCCATTCAGAAAATCTGATGGGTGCTATGATACCTGCTTCAAACATCCTTTTCACTTCCTTTTCAATCAAAGGAAGGAGTACGGGATTGATTCTTCTTAATTTCTATTTGAAGGGCTTTTGATTTGGTTTCAAGGGAATGGTGTGTTGGATCACTGAGGTGTCATAGGACTTCAAATCCTCATAACTCCAAGCAAATACATCTTGGAATTCTTTGAACAAATCAACATATTTGGGCTTTTGATCAGTTGGCAAAGATTGAGATAGTTTGATCATTTTGGGCTTCTCTGCTGTCCCAATGTTATGTTCTTCTATAGCAGTGTTTAGGGGCTGTATTTTTGGCTTTTTGGGAACATCATTAGCATCAAACATATCTTCTAATGGAGTAAGGCCAGCAGGGAGAAAGTTATCCTTTAGATCAATGATCTCGGCCTCTATTTTGGCTATTTCCTCCAAATGCATTTGTTTCAGCTCTTCTATGTTTGCATTGTCAAAAATGGTTGGGTTCAACATTTGTTTGGTTGTTACAGCTGTTACAGCCTGCTGATTTTCATTTGTTTGTTGTTGTTCATCCGTCATGGTATCCATGTCAATGTTAGTATTTGAAAACTCATCCTCAAGAGTGAGGAAATTGTTAATTTGTTCATCGCTTTCAAACACTTGCCAATCTTTAACATTATTTGGGATAGTAGACCTATGTTTTATCTCGGCAGTGAAATGGTGATTTGGCTCAAAGGGAAGCTTGCATGTACTAGCAAAAGTGGCTAGACTATGTGCATGAATGTTATGATCTCTTGAGATCTTGGCAAGCGTGGATTCAGTGAATGTATTGAGTATATTAGTGGCAGCAGTCCTATAGGCCCTCATTCTATTGTCATTAGTAACAAAGTTGCCTTTCATTTGTTGGATTACTAGGTCGGAGTCACCTAGAATAGACACTTTGGCAGCTCCTAAAGCTCTGAGCAGCCTAAGGCCTAAGAGGAGTGCCTCATACTCGGCCATGTTGTTGGTGCATTTGAAATTTAGTCTATATGCATGACCTTGTGCATGGTTGTTATGTGTGTTGTGAATCCATATTCCAGCCCCTGCTCCTAACTTGTTTACTGAACCATCAAACTCTAAATACCATGTGATTTCTTGCTTGTGGTTAGTATTGAGAGTTTCAGTCATTTTAGGATTGGGCGGACCTGAGTCTCGTGTTTGGCGAGGTTCTTCTTGTGTGCTGGTTGCATTGGCTGTTGTGACAGTCTCATGGGTATGTGCAACCGATTCTTCATTGATGTGTGCTTGTTGTTCTAAAGCCAACGGCTTGACATCAGTTGAAGGGCGGCTATCATTATTAAACAAAATAAATGAATCCATATCAGTATGGATCGAGTAGATGGGGAAGTTTTGTGGCTCATCCTCGCTACTCACCATATATTTCATGAGTGTTTCTCTATATAGTCTTTTTGGTTGCCCAAAGACTGATATAGTGGCGTAAGAGAGGTCTAATTGTAGCAATCCTTGGAGTTTTTCTCCCCAATATCTTGATAGGAGCATGCCGTATTTTGGTGGAATGTTAGCAAACCACCACATCCATGAGGATTGTCTTGTTAGGATACTGGACTAAGGAGACACACAAGTCTTTGATTAAGCCTAAACACTTGACTTGACTTGAGTCAAAGGAGAATAAATCTTTGTATGGCCTGGTTATGTCAAGGTTTAATCTTTCCATTACCGCTTTGGGCATAAGATTGTGCGATGCACCTGAGTCAAACATTGTGTTATGTAAAATTTTATCATGGATATGCAAACTGATATAAAATGGCAAAACTGCTCCATTGACTGTTTTTTCATTGACTTCTGGGCCAAAGAGCAGCTCTGGGGTATCATCTAAAACATTTACATCATCCTTAACCTCTGGCATTTGTAACGATCTTTGTATTTGCTACCTATAACATCATGCTTGGCAAGCTCTAAGAGGGGGATGGATATCTTAAGTTTTCCAATCTCTGCCTCTAAATTAAATGGCTTTTCCAGTCTTGGTGTTGATGATGGAATATTTCTCTTTTTCATTGGAATTATCAGCGATTTGCTCAGTTATGGGCAGGCTTTTTGGAATGTTGTGCACGTCCTCCTTTGAGGCAAAAGGCACAACAGGCTGTTTTTTAGAAGGTTGTTCGATAGTTATATTATCTATGGTCACGTTCTGCGGTTTTGGGACAGATTTTTCAACGTGTTCTGTTATAACGGCCTTGCCTTTGATTTTATCGGGATGTTTTTTTTCCTTTGGTTTGATGGGCTTGGGCACATCAACCGTTCTGGTTCTTAGCTTATATTGCTTGTTTAGCTCATAAACGGCTGGGTCATAGGCTTGTTCAAAGTCGAAAGATTGTTGGGTTTGAGTTTGGCATTGATGTATGTTATCGTTATTTTGGTCTTCTTTAGTTAAGAAGACGTGTTTCCCGTTCTTCAAACCCATTAGGTTTATGTGAGTGTCTTCTATGGGCTCATTAGCTGTTGATGTCTCAGCATAATTTTCTTGGAAAGGAGGCCTTATTTCATGGTTCGGGCTCGCCCTTCTGGCATTTGGGTTTTGATTCCTTCGGAAGTTCGGGTTCCTAACAGCGTTGGTTTGCTGCCCGTCCCAAGATGATTTTTTCTCAACATTGTCCACTCTGTCTACTAGCCTATGCATTCCATTAATAAGGGCATCTAGCTTTTGGTCTATGGCTGAGGGCTCTTCCTTAAAGGTTGTTCTCCTCTCTGTTCTGGCTTTGTTTCTTTTGGCAATTAAATTTGCCTCCACAGTGACAGCCACGTTTTGAATTTTGGCAAGGCTGTTAGGGGCTCTTTCTTTTAACTGGTAGGCCATATTTGGGTCGAAACCATCAGGGAATTTATACAAGGCAAGTTCAGGTGGAGGTCTTAAGTTCTGTGGTATTGCGTTGCAGACATTATTGAATCTTGCACAATAGTCAAAAACAGTCTCTTGAGGGCCTCTTTTAATTGTATCGTATTCGGCTAGTATGTGCAAGGGGCTTTCTTTTTCTCCCATCTGTTGATAAATGACTGGTACAAGGCTTCTGGGTCTGCTATGGAATTAGCTGGGAGTGCTCTAAGCCAAGTCCTGACATTTCCTGTCAAACTTTGGAGAAAAATCTTCATTCTCACCCCATCATCGTCAATCTCACAGCTTTCAAAGAAATCTTGCATTTTCTTTGTATGCTGGAGGGTTGTGCAGGCATTCGTGCCATCAAAATAAGTTATTTTAGTCTGGTAATCCTGAGGCATAGCCCCGAGGTTAGCAGGCAGCTGTAGGGGTGCATATCTATTAGCCATATTAACAGGTATAAGTGGGGCAACAGGGATAAATGGAACAACTGGAACAACTGGGATAACAGGAGAAGTAGTGGTAGCGTGCGTAGTGAACGAAGGTGTGGAAGGAGAGCTTTGAGAGGTGGATAGGGAACAAGGGGAACTAGGAGTTGAACGAAATAAAATTTTGATAGGGGTGGGAACAGTGCTTGGCCAAACTATGTCAGGACTAGAATCAACAAAGTCTTCTTTTCGCTCTAATTTCCTGAGGTTTCTTGGGATTAAATTCAGATTTTCAAAAACAGCTGGTGGATTTGGGTCTGGGTTTGACCTGGTATTATGTATTCTCTTCTTAGGAGCCAGCTTCTAAGAAAAGTGGGTTAGAAAGAAACTTTTGGAGGTCAGATTCTTTCCCAGTGGAGCTTTCCAACTTGATTAGTGAAATTATCTGAAGAAGTTCCCCAGTGCAGTCACCATTATGTTATCACTCAGGTTTTCCTTAAAGCTCCTTAAAGGATACGGCTGAGGTAACCACAAACTGATCTTTGGACTGCAGGTCCTAGCCTACCAGCAGTCAGAGAGGACTCTCTCTTTAGGATTTAGCTTTGTTGATGTTGATTTTAGGCTAGTTATTAAGTATAAGGGGTTTTGTTTGAGTTTTGGTGGGAAGGGTGATGCTTTCAAGTAAAGAGGTAGGGATACCATTGGGCGTGGAGTCAAGGAGTAGGACTGCTGGTGCGTTTTCTTGGTCACAAGAGGGAATATGGAGCAAGCTAGTTGCACATGAAACAATGACTCAAGTTAAAGGATGGAATGAAGGCTAGGAATGAGAGGCAGTTAAGAATCTCTCGTTCAGCTTAGCAGAGGGGAGGTGAATGAGCTCTATCTAGGAGCAGTGAAGAATCCCTAGATAACTGTCAAACATGAGTGAATTAGGGGGAATATGAGCCACAAGGAATTCATATTCATTACTAATTCAGATGAAAACATAAAGAAACAATAGAAATTGAGCATAGAGGGCAATTAAACCAATTCTAAACTATTCATTCTTTCTGCTATTTTAGATGGTACATCAATGGAGAACAAAGGTAAGAAACACTTATTGAGTCATGTTGCAGCACAAGAATTCCACATTCAATTCTTCAAAAACATTGCTACACAGTACAAAGTCATTCCTCCAAGATTTTCAGCAGTCTTTGATTAAGTGAAACATCAGGTATACAGAGCGAGTCTCTCTTGGAGCTATACAACCAACCAACCCTTTAAACAATGCATCAAGGTGGTTTATATAGGGAAAATATCTAAAAATATTCATTATAGCAGATCTTAAACAAATCTGAGGAAAACGAGTTTTTTAACCTAATCTTGTCGTGAAACAAAAGCAAGAGGATATCTAAGTGCCGCGCTGGGCAGCTGCCTCAAAAATATGATTTGAACTTTATCCTTATGGCTCTGTGCGGTTCATTCAGCCATAACTGTGCTTTGGGCTTTGATCCCCTACTCTTGAGTGGCTTTGATGTGTATTAACTGTGATCTGAGAGCCTTTAAATGGCTGTACCGCTTTCCTTGACTTTTTTTGGAGGCTTTTAATGTTCGCCCGCTTCAAACTGATACTCTTTGATTTAATCTGGGCTTCATCTTTCCTCTGATACTCTTTGACACTTGAATCCAGCCATTTTCTCTCCCTCGGCGTGTTTGAAACTTGAATGGCTGCTGCAAATGATTTACATGGCTTGTGGAATGCTACTGGCATTGGCCGGTTTGAATAGGAATCATAAATGAGGAAATCCTGTTAAAACTGCGAATTTTCGACCCTCTTGGAAGCTGAACGATATGAGGCTTTCCATTTTGGTCATTTTTCCTTAGCGCTTAGCGCGATCGAAAATTGCCTCAGATTTTCATTCCGGGCTCTCTTAGCTGCGATTTGCGCCCTTTGCGCCTTCCTTTAGTGATGACGTCGGCATGATGTCAGTATGATGTCAGCAGGGGGTCCCAGTACGGTAGTGACGTGGCCGGATGATGTGGCTTTAACTTGGAGATCGAAAATCGCTAGGGACAAAGGACAATGGTTTTTATATATATGATGCGATGGGGGCGATCGCCGATTTCAGAAAGGCGACATGGCATGTGGCGGTGTGATAATGGAAAATATTGCGAAAATGAATGGATCACGATGCGATATACTTTCGGATGCGATAACAATATCGCATCAGCGGACAAGAGGGGGTGTATGTATATAGGTAAAAAACCTTGCGACTGACGATTGCGAAATCGCATCGGCAAAGCGATTTCGGGAGAGTATAAAGGGGTGGGCCGGTGAATGAATGCTGCGACCTCCGACAGCGATATCACATCGGAGGAGAGGAAGACTTATCGGAGGAGAGTTAATGCGATCGGAGAGGCCATTTACAGCCTTGGAAGGGATCTTGATGCATCGGAGTGAGTCCGATGGCATTTGAAGGGGGTTTTATGTTTTGGAAGGAGTCCAAAACATCTTAGGAAGATGGGTTTTTGAGCAAGATGAGGGTTCTTACTAAGTTTCAAGTAAACTTAGTAATTCCCAAGTGATACTTATGGTTATATTTCAACCAGAGGAAGGGATAAGTATATAGGGGAATTATTGACATAGTTTTAGTAGGGGGAGGGGAAAAAGATAAGGAGTTACATAATAAAGTTAGCAGTTAATATGAAATGTGATGAGAGAGCGCTAAGTATGCAATCTTAGGCTATTAAGGGGAAAATGACTCGTATAAGAAATATAAGCATCCTTAAGCAAAGCAGACCTTTACTTAGGCAATGATATGGCAAATGATGAAACTTAAGAGATATCAAGCAGATCTTGACCTCTTTGGGGAAGTTAGTAAATGATTTGGGGAATAAGAAGAAGGGGGAGTTAGTCACATCTCGCTTGAATTATTCCATGGGAAAATTGCTTTGCATTTGTGATCTGAAAAGGTATAACACTTGAAAGCATGAAATGGATCACACAGCTTGATTCTGCAACCACAAAACTACTTACCCAGCCTACTTGCCTAACATTTTTTCTTCTTTTGGTTTGGGTGCACTTGAACTAGCATACCCAGCTTTTCATTCTTTTCTTCTTGTTGTCCTCCTATCTACATCTACACTTATTTCATCCAGGGGCTCAGATTAAGCAGTTGAGCACCCTTGTTTCTCTACCTATCTACAAATCTGCCAAGATTAAGCTGTTTGGACAGATGTTGATTCTCTATATTCTACAACAGGAAATTGAAACCTAGGGAGACCAAGATTAAGTTGTTTGGCCCTCCCTTAACTGAAAAAACTCATCAAAAATGGAACAACTCATCAAAAAGGAACATAGCATTGGCATTTAGACTAGCACACTCTCATGGGCAATTCTCTGGCCTTTGTAGCAAATATGGAACTTTGCAGCATGCAGAGTATGACATATTTGGCATGTAAAAATGTCGATCATGAAAGATGAATACCTGCTACAGCAGGAGGCTAACAGATTCCACTTTGGCCATTCCCTTATCTTGGGAGGGTTGTGCCTCTGGTGCTTTACCTGCAGCCACCAGATTTGCTTCTATTCTAAAGCATCAATTTGGATCTAATCAAGGGTTTTGGATCACCTCTCCTTTAATGTGAACCCAAAATCTAATTCAAATTCCCCCGCAAAAGTTATTTTTGCACTAGTGGGAGGGGGCTTGATCTCCACTAGAAGACTGTTGTAAAATTTATTGAACCTTTTGATGAACTCAACAACACTTTCATCAGACTTCTTTTTAATAGCATTAAACTCTGTAAGTGAATACCCATGGTCTCGTTTCTCTCCCCATCTCTGGGTGAACTGGTGCTCCATCTCTTCCCATGTAGGAATAGAGTTATTTGGAAGCCCTTTAAACCACTTTCTTGCTTCACCATCCAAGGATTGCACAAAAAGTCTTAAAACAACATCTAGGTGTTCAACATTGAGATTTTCTGCAAAATTACAAAACACTGCTATATGCTTCTCTACTGTTTGTTCATCCTCCCCTGAGAAACGAGGAAGGATTTTTAAGTATTATTGAGGCATTGGATTTAACTGTTGTGGCAACTGAATAGGTGCATACCTATTTAACAAGAATGCAGGTGCTACCATGTTTGCACCTGAACTTACTGAACCTTGAGTACCAGTAGATGTAGAACCTATCTGAGGAGTAAATGGAGTATGAAAAGGTGGAAATGTAGTTATGGGTTCAGGTTGAACAACTATAGCAAATATATTTTTGAATACTAAGAAAGAAATAGACTCTAAAGACTGTTCTTGACAGTTGGGTTCTTGAAATGAAGTGGATGTAAAAGGTAACTCTTGGTCAATAAAAGGTGAATGTTTGAATGAAAGATGTGTTGAATTGTTTTCAGGTGTAGAAAACGTAGGACTTGGTGTAAATGGAGTTTTTGGCCTTCCAACCCTCATGGAAACTAGTCTCTCAGGGTTTGAAAGGGCTTGAGCTTTTTGCAGTGAGGTATCTGACCTTGTATGAGGCATTTTTGAAGCCAGAGTTAATTTTTTTTGTTTAATACAGCCAAATATTTCCTCCTCACTTAACAACCAGAGGAAAATATTAAAAAACCAAGGGAAAAATGTTCTTGATTTCGGTCCCCGACAATGACGACAATTAATGTTGTCCCTTAAGAAATCAATTTCCTGCCTGTGTATAAATTGTGCTTAAGACATTAATTTTATTTATGCATGTCACTTATGTGTATAATGTATCCTCATATGAAGGGCCTGAAGGACTTGACTTTTAACCCTTAGTAATTAGTTGACATGAAAATCTTAGAATGTTGTGTGATGTTGAATACGAATGTTGTGTGAAGAATGCCTTGAGAAGTTAAAGATAATATGTTGTGTTTGACAGGAAATATTATCTATAACTTAGAATAAATATATGGGTAAGAACTTTAAATATAGGAGAGCTCTTTTAAGGAACTTTAACTTCATTCACATAAGTAAACAAAGACCTGTAGCTTCATTACCATATTTAAAGAAAGGAAGAAACATGATGACACATAACAGAGAAATTACAAAATCATACCCAACAATGTGTGGAAAACTTTTGATTCTTTCATTAATCATCAATTTATCAAGAATACAACAGCATAGTCTCCAGGTTCTTCAAAATTCGGACCCTTTTTCTATAATTTTTCCTCTTTTTATACATCATGGGACAGTTGGTAACTACCAAAACTATCAAACTACTTAACTACCTTCTAACTATCTAAAGTAAAATTCATTACAGAATATTACATTAGAGGGTAAAAGACACCTCATTCTTCTCAAGAAAATAAGATAACAAGAAGTAACAGAAATTAGAGTATGATTGGTGATTGCTGCTCGCTGTTTGAATCTATGGCTTGAGTAGGTGGTCCTGCTGATGCATCTTTGGTCTGCTTTATCATCCATTCCTTGCACTTTCTCCATAATGGTACATTTGACTTTGGTGCTTCCTCTAACTTGTCAAGTGCTATTTTGCAAGCTGTAATCCTACCATAAGTAGGCTTGTCTGTAAACAGAGTCTTCACCATCCAGAGAAGCTTAAAATCTTTGTTCAGGTAGTTCACAATGGTGGCTCCTTTTAATACTACTGTCTTTCCATGAGTGTTATCAACTTTTCTTTTTGCCTCAACCAGCAAAGTCTCATATGTTTTCCTTGGCAGCAAGTTTCCCTATAGATCCCAGCAAGAAGGAAATCCAGCCCTAACCCTTTTATCAAACAGGATGTTAAACTTTGATACTACTTCCTTCATCTCATTTATCTTCTTCTCAGTAGTATTTGATGAGCCCCAATTTTTGGTAACAATTTGGGCTCATTTGGCCTACTTACCTGGCTCAACCCTTCATCTTTTATCACTTATGCATCATTTCTTAGTATATTCGTGTTATTTGTAGGAAGAAGGGCATGCATTATTCCTATGTGACTAATACATGATGATTTCAGGTTTTTTTGACATTAAATGGAGCAAAGACCACGCAGAAGGAGACAAGGAGACAGCAAAGGTGGCATTGCAGGTTTATAGGGAGGTTGTCCACAGTCTTGAATGACCTCCCTCGTGATCTCCACCCCAACTCCGAGCTCCAACAGCTATCCCCACCGAGCTAAAAGGCAGCCAACGGATTCTACAGGAACAACAACTTACTTTTAGTTGGACAGCCGAGCTCCACTAATTGAGGAAGCCAGCTTGATCCTCATCATGTATAAATATTGAGGCCGTAACCTTTGATAGGGGCTTTTTGAACTCTTGAACTACTGTTGCAATTTCTAAGCACGAGCTACAGCTCGGTTTTTGCTTTTTGTAAGCCAGTTTTGGCATGATGTTAGACTCATGATTATGATCTTTTAATAAAGGCAGGTAGATTTGGATTCAATCCTGAGTTCTTAAGAGGGGCTATAGCTCTCAGGTTAGGGCCCAACCTGAGAGCAATAGACCTCCTCTCCTTTGTATTGTTACTTGTCTTTCCTTTCAACACTTTGTTTCTTTGTTTTGACATGCATTTGGAAAACACAGTCTGCTGATTTAATTTCTTTAATGTGATTGAGTAGGATTAGTTTATGGTTAAAGTGCTGTCAGCAGTTTAGATTAGAGTAGGAGGATTAGAATTCATTAGAGCTCCAAGAAAAGGTTGATAGTGCACTCACTGCCATCTCTGTTTAGAGATTGGGGGTGTAGACCGTACCAACCACCAAAAAAACGCAGTCTTATATGTTCATGCAAGCTGCAACACAGTCATTTCCGTCATAGAACCGTCCATGCATTCTGATATTAAGCAATACTTCTTCGTTCCAACACCATGCACGATTTCTCTCCACAATTTACATTGCTGTTCGTTGGTTAAATAACACAGTTAGAATAGGTTGATGGAATTCTCGGTTTTGTGCAAGACATAGAGGATTTGTTCCATTTACACTGCACAGCATTGTTCTATTATCTTCTTCTTCTTCTCAACCGTGCTAAAGTCACCTACTCATCCTCTGTTCAGCTCGTTTGCCTTCCAACCCTTCTACTTCTCACGTAGCTCCATATTTTTGACTTTTCATTGCTTCCACCCTTCTGTCCACCACCCAACTTTACCCACTCTTTCTCCATATTATCTCTCTGTCCCTGAGCCATCACAAGCTCCCTTTTCATCCTACCTATCCACCCATACAGATCCTCGACTCCTCCATCACCCAAAACTCCAACTGTAGAACATCCTGTAGAAGTTAGCAGACTTCCTGTAGAAATCCCGAGCTTCCTGTAGGATCCCCTGCAGACATCCTGTAGAAGCCTGCAAACTCGGTTGCCAAGCACCTGAACATTGTGGACTTCTGTGGAATGATGTTAGGAATCCCCTGGAACCTCTCCTAGCCCTCCTGACCTTTTCCAAGCCTTCCTTCCCTTCGAACTACCCCTGCACAGTCAAAACCCAATAAGAAACAAAATCATAATAACTCCAACCACCTAAGCAAAAATATAAAAACAATGTTCTCTTCAATAGAAGTAGTTTAAATTCATGCATCTCATATCACTAGAAGTAATGGCATCATTTTTAGGAGTTACATTCCCATCGTTTCATTGTAAGGATTAAGCTAGTCAGATTAGGGTTTACTAGGGTTTCCATGTTTGGTTGGCTTTCAGTTCATTCTTGCAAAGTAGGTTAATTTCCTTTGAGATAGTCCTCGTTCATCATTTAGAAAGCTTCTTCTGAGAACATATAGAAGTTGGCTTGAGCCCTAGCGGACTTGTACCAGCTGACCAAGTGACAGCTGTGACAAGAGCTAGTACTTGTGCATACAGCACCGTCGCTTCCAAGTTTGTTACGAACTACCGGGTTGATAAAATTAGAGAAGGAAGCCCCAGGAGTTGTAGCATTATTGCTACCATACTGGAGCCCACCATATTTTTGGCGCTGTTGGCGGGGAAGCGTCAGAGTATTAGTAATTGTTGCTTTTCTTCTATTTTCTTACTCTTGCCTTCTGCTAAGTAGTTTATTTCATTTCCATTCTGCAAAAGTAGCATAGACATTTCCTGCTTTCATAGATTAGCATTTCAATTCCGCAATTTCAATTTTGCAAGCGTAGATTAGTATTTCAATTCTGCAAGCGTAGACTAGCATTTCCATTCCTGCAATTTCATTTGAGCAAAGTAGATTAGTTCTTTCCTGCTTTCAATTTAATTCTACATCTTTATTTCAGTAAGATAGTTAGTTGTAGATCAATCTGTTTCAGTTTTGCAGGTACCAAAGAAAAACAAAAGCAATCAAAAAAAAGTCTTTCCATTTCATGCCTCGTAGGAATCGAGATAAAACAGGAAAATTCTTACCCAACACCCCCACCACATCACTGAGTCACCCTTCTCTCTTCTTCGGTGACAGTGATCCAGAAAAACCTATAGGTGAACCTCCTGAGATATACGAAGATCCTATAGCAGAAGAAGAATTAGAGACCATCCCATTTGAAGCTATGGCTGAAAATAGAGGAGAAGATGAGAGAATAGAAGGTTCCTTCCCCATCCGAGAGACCAATGGAGAGATGAAAATGAAGAACATTAGCCCCTCCGCTTTACCTCACTTCCATGGACTGACTACTGAAGATCCTGATACCTTCCTGTTTGAGTTTGTTGTCCTTTGTAGAACCTATGATTATACTGAAGATGAGCAGAAGCTGAAACTCTTCCCTTCAACTCTTAAGGATGCAGCATTACGCTGGTTCATGGGCTTACCTGGGAACAGTATCACTACTTGGGCTCAGATGCAGCAAGCTTTCAATACCAAGTACCGGGACTACTGTAGTTCCAAGGAAACCAAGGGAGAAATCTTTCGGATGACTATGGGAAATGATGAGTCCTTAGAGGATTATGAGGAGAGGTTCCAACTTAGCTATAAGCGGGCCAGGTGCACACTTGACCCTGAATCCCTCAAGTTGGTCCTGCTCCGAGGAGTCCCTGAAGACCTCTTAGATACCCTTCACATGTTAGCTGGGGGGGATATTTACCAACTGCCTTATGAGGACATCAAGACTGTGTTTAGAAACCACTCCAGGGCAGCTCGGAAACGAGGTAGAGAAAACCTCCTCTCAACTGGTGTCCCTTTCTCCAAACATGAGTTTGCAAATCAATTAGAAGATCTTAAGAGTGAGGTGAGACAGACCATTGCCATGCAACTAGACACATTCAGGATCCAGCAGAAGAAGGAAGAAGCTGAGAGAGCCTTGGCTATCTTTTTCCCTAGATCTATAAGGAGACACCCTAAGAACGAATGCCCATTGCATTCGGTTGAAGTGTGTTTCGTTTGTGAGGAGGACCATCCCACAAATCAATGTCCAACCTTACCTGGACTTAAAGCCATGTACCAAGGGACAGAAGCTCCCACTGAACCTCTCTATTTCCTCAACCAAAGGAGGCCACAAGGACCCAGACCTTACCAGCAGGGGATGCAAGGGGCACCCCAAGCTTATTACAGCCCCAACCAATCGACTCCTATGCCTTCCTGGGGTCCCCCTGCTCATCCTTCTTGGTCTATGCCTCCTCCTTGGTCTTACCCACCTCAGTACCCTACTCAACCCACTACTCATTCCTATCACTCACATGCCCAGCCACAGTCTCAGTGGAATGCACCTCAGTCGGGGTGGAGGCCCCAGTACAACACTCCTCCCGCCACTTTGCCTCCACCACCAATTCAACCTCAACCATTACCTCCTGCTCCTCCAAGGCAACCTCAAATACCTGCTCAACCGAACCCGAACCCCAACAATAGACAGGCCCAGCAGGTATACACTGGGGAAACATCATGCCCTACTTATGCTGTGGAGATCCAGGAGATCAATCTTCGATCTGGAAAGACTCTTTCGGATCGCCAACCTCCTCCCCCAGAGGATGAGGAAGATAAACAGGAAAGTGAACCAAAGGCTATTCCACCCTTTCCTGAGAAACTAACAGCCACCACACAACCCAAACCAGAGGAGGATGAGCTCCTGGGTGAGCTCAAGCAGTTCTGTGTGAAAATACCACTTCTCCAAGCCATCAAGGATGTGCCAATATACAACAAACTGGTTAAGGAAAAGTGTTTCAAACACCCAGGCAGGCGAAAGAGAGATGCTTCAACCATCAATGTCTTAGGACAACTGTCTGACCTTATGTTAGGACAAGTCATCTGCCCAAAGTATCTAGATCCTGGGAGTCCTGTAGTAGATGTCCACATCAATGGCACCATCATACCTCACACCTTGATTGATTTGGGGGCTGCCATTAATGTGATGACCAGGGATACCATGCTCAAACTCAATCTTCAGGGTTCCTTGAGGAAGACCTCGACAGTACTGCAACTAGCAGATCGCTCCACTGTGACTCCCGAAGGGATTGTGGAGGATGTCTTGGTCTCTGTCAACTCTTGGGAATACCCTGAAGATTTCTTGGTTCTGCAACCCAAGGCAAAGCTTACTAGATATTCTCTTATTTTGGGAAGGCCTTGGTTAGCCACTGCAGATGCTTACATAAGTTGTCGTGCAGGAAATATGACCATAAAAAATGGTCCTATGTCCAAGCAGCTAGTCCTATACCCTCCTGCCCAACCTTCCTTAGAGCATGACTTACCACTTTGGTTGGAGGAAGGAGAAGAGGATGAAGTGTACTCAGCATCTTTGTGCACCCTAGATACCACTAGAAGAGACCCCCCAACCGAGGATGACTTGATTGAGACCTTGATCCAGAATCCACCTTCCAGTGCACTATCCTTAGAGAAATTGGTGGAGGATGCCCAAGCCAGCACCTTAGTGGATCTTTGTACAACCAACCCTGTCACTCCCAGAGTCAAGAATGTGGAGTTCGGCCCTGAGAGAACGTTAAAGATCAGCTCCTCCCTATCTCCTTCCCAGGAAAAGGAGCTGTGTAGCCTGTTGGCCAGCCATCTAGATGCTTTTGCTTGGAGCTATAAGGAGATGAAAGGAGTCCATCCTTCGGTCTATACCCATCACATATACATCAAAGAGGATTGTAAGCTGGTTAGGCAACCTCAGAGGATAATGAATCTGGCCCTTAAGGACATTGTCAAGGAAGAATTGCAAAAACTGCTGGACGCCGGATTCATTTACCCCATTTCAGATAGTGAATGGGTGTCCCCTCTGGTGTTGGTTCCCAAGAAGAATGGGAAGTGGAGAATCTGTGTGGACTACCGAGAACTGAACAAAGCTACCAAGAAAGACCATTTCCCTCTACCTTTCATAGATCAAGTGTTGGATGGATTGGCAGGAAAGAAGTTCTTCTCTTTCCTGGACGGGTTTAGCGGGTACAACCAGATCCAAATCAGCCCGGAAGACCAAGATAAGACCACCTTCACTTGTCCTTGGGGTACCTTTTCCTACCGAGTTCTTCCCTTTGGGCTATGCAATGCTCCTGCTACCTTCCAGAGAGCTGTCTTGAGCATCTTCTCGGAGCTGGTCCATGATGCAGTGGAAATCTATATGGATGACTTCACTCCTTATGGGGCCAACTTCCAGGAAGCATTGTCCAATCTGGGAAAATTCCTAACCAAATGCATTGAGATGAACCTGTCCCTTAGTCCTGAAAAATGTGAATTTCTGATGACTGAAGGGACTGTGCTAGGCCATACCATTTCTTGCCAAGGGTTACAGGTGGATCCTAACAAAATTGCTCTCATCAAGAAGGTTCCACCTCCTCAAAAGGTAAGGGATGTTAGAAGTTTCTTAGGATTAGCAGGGTATTATAGGAGATTCATTAAAGACTTCAGCAAGCTAGCCTCGCCATTGTTTGGCCTATTGGCAAAAGATGTGGAGTTTAAATGGACTGACGATTGTCAGAGGGCTTTGAATGAATTGAAGGACAAGTTGGTGTCAGCCCCAATCTTGAGAGGTCCAAACTGGGCCCTACCTTTCCACATCCACACTGATGCCTCGAACAAAGCCATAGGTGTAGCTTTAGGAAAAGTTGAACAAAAACTTCCATATGCCATTTAATTTGTTAGCAAAAACTTGTCCAAAGCTGAACTGAATTACACTGTAACTGAGAAAGAGTTTTTGGCTGTGGTCCATGCACTGAACAAGTTCCGACATTATATCACTGGCTACCAAACATTTGTACATACAGACCATGCTGCAATTAGATATTTAATGAATAAACCAGATGTGAATGCTCGGATTATTAGATGGTTACTTTTGTTGCAGCAGTTTGATTTGACCATTGTTGACAAACCAGGTAAAGAAAATGTTGCTGCTGACTTTTTATCTAGATTGGATTTGTCTGCAGATGAGGATGGGACAGTGGATGACCAGATGCCCGATGAACATCTGTTTGCTATCTCAGCACTCTCTCCATGGTTTGCTGATATAGCAAACTACCTTGTTTCAACACAGTTCCCTCCGCACCTATCTTCAAGAGAGAAGAGCAGAATCATCAAAAAAAGTGCCTCATTTACTTGGATCGGAGGCAATCTGTTCAAGCTTGGCCCCGATCAGATCTTAAGGCGTTGTGTAAGGGAGGAGGAAGTCTTTGATATCCTCCTCACCTGTCATGATGGGCCTTGTGGAGGACATTTTGCAGCAAAGAGGACTGCCTTCAAAATCCTGCAGGCAGGCTACTATTGGCCCACACTTCATCAAGATGTCAGAAGATATATCAGCCAATGTGACCAATGCCAAAGAATGGGGAAACCGACTCAAAGGGATGAGATGCCTCTCCAACCTCAAGTGACTCTTGAGCCATTTGAGAAGTGGGGTATGGACTTTGTGGGTCCAATCAACCCTCCTTCGAGGCAAAGGTCTTACATCATTGTGTGTACTGAATACCTAACAAAGTGGGCAGAGACTAAAGCAATCAAAGCAGAAACAGAAGAGAAGGTGGCCGAGTTCTTAAGAGAAAACATCTTCTACAAGTTTGGCTACCCAAGAGAGCTGGTCACCGATCAAGGGAGCTAGTTCACATCCAACCTAGTTGAATACTTACTAGCTCATCACAAGATCAAGCATAGGACTTCCACCCCCTATCACCCTCAAGCAAATGGGCAGGTGGAAGTCACCAATAGAGCATTGGAAGGGATCTTGACTAAGGTGGTGAGCAGTAGCAGAAAGGACTAGGCAGATCGCCTGGTTGAGGCCACATGGGCTTACAACACAACCTAGAAGACCACCACCTGCTTCACACCTTATGCGCTGGTCTATGGGAAGAAAGCGTTGTTGTCCATTGAATTTGAGTACAACACTTTGAGGATGGCAGCTCAGCTGGACCTAGATCTCAGCCATGCACAGCAAGAAAGGTTGTTGCAGCTGAATGGACTGGACGAGCACCGAATGCAGGCCCTCCTTCACTCGGAAGTGGTTCAACTTCAGAGAAAGGTGTGGCATGACCAACACCTCAATGACAAGCAATTCCAGCCAGGAGATTGGGCACTGTTGTATGACTCCAGGTACAAAGACTTCAAGGGAAAGCTGAGAACCAGATGGTTGGGACCATATGCAGTGGAAAAATGTCATGACAATGGATCTGTTCTCATTCGGACCATTGATGAGGAAGCCATCCCCATGCTTGTCAATGGGCATCGATTGAAGATCTACAGGAAGCCTCTCTCAAGACAAGAGTTCATCAAAACTATGGAGAAATCAGTGTTGGTCATAGAGAAGGGTTCTGCCTCTCCTTTGGGCATACCCTAAAAAAAAAAAAAAAAAAAAAAAAATAATAATAAAGATCCTTGGGTGAAAACCTCTCTGAGGCGCCCAAGGTAGGTGGTAGGGGTGAAAAACTCATTGAGGCGCCCCTATTGTCTTTCAAGAAAAAAAAGGAAAGAGATTTGAAAAAGATCCTTGAGTGAAAACCTCTCTAAGGCGCTCAGGGCAGATGGCAAGGGTGAAAACCTCATTGAGGCGCCCCTGTTATCTTTCAAAAAAAAAAAAGGAAAAAAGAAAAAAAAAAGAAAAAAACAATAAGAAAAAAGACAAGGACAGCAAGTTCATAATGTAAAATTGCATGCAGGTTGCAGGTGTTCTATGGAGGAGAGGAAGCCTCTCAACTCAAAGCCAAGGCTCCTTATCATGCTGTCAAGAGACCTAACCAGCACCTCCTCCAAGAATACTCCTTTTCTCCAAGGTATGTGCACAATTTCATCACGGCTTGAGATTTCTACAGGAAGATGCAGATTTTCTACAGGAAGGTGCAGACTTTCTACAGGAAACGCAAACTTTCTACAGGAAGCTCTGTATTTCTACAGGAAACTTCCTGTAGAAGTTCGGGATGGCCCAGAATTCATTCTATGAGGAGATCTAACGACTAAGGATCGGTTTGGACGCATGCAAGCTACTGTTGTCACCCTTGCACACTGCTGTCACCTCGTCCTACCATCCTTGTTGACATGCAACGAAGTTACCTGCACCAGTAAAGCAGATCGTTGAGTTATCAAAGAGAAAGCAATTTTTAAGATAAAAAAATGCTGAGATGTCATACCATATCCATCCCAGCCATCCATGAGCTCAGGGAGCGTGATCGTGAGGCCAAATCCTTCGTCGTGCAGCATGCACCCGAGGAGGAAGAAATGTTACAAGACATCCTGCGGGAGTCCTGTAACAGTTAAGCCTGCTAGAGTGTACACCATTCACAGCGCTGGCCATATGCAATGAAAACGCGGGCGCATGCAGCCAAGCATCAAATCCATCATCGGCAGCCTGTTGATGGCAGCCTGTGAACATGAACCTCCGGGCCTGTGCAAATTCATCAGCGGCAAACGAATCCACTCATCATCGTCCAAAAACCGAAAAATCGTGTTGCGGCCGCACAGGTAAGTGTCTCGACCCTTTCTTCCATCAGATTGCATGAATTTTACTTTGAAATTGTTTGCAAAGTGTGAAGTGAATGGGTTGAGCGGTTGTATGGCCATTTGACTGGCCACGTCGACCAGTTAATGGTCTAGTCAGATGTTTGGGTGGCGGCCATGAAAAAAGGAATGGGCAGCACACACGTGAGAGCAATCCCGTCGGGAAAAACGTATTTAGCAGAAGAGACGGCGACGGATCTGCGGGGGGATGATGCGGCAGTAAGGGAACTCGCAGGCAAATGATGGGATGACGTCGTCCAACGGTCCGGCAGGGACAGCTCACCCCCGCGCCACGGATTCCGCCGATTCAAATTTAATCGGCTAGATTGCCACCCCATGCATTTATCATTCACCGTTTGAAACTCAAGTGATCATTCGGATCCCTCTGCAGTTCGATACTCCGAGCCTTTGGCCATCAGAACGCCTGTGAAGCAACACCAAGAGCGCAGACCAACTGCAGTCTTTCCCAGAAATCACGCGCTGCTCCTACAGGAACGCTGTTTCTACAGTAAGGCGGGTTCCTCACATCAAAAGGTGGCTAAACCTGAACTCTCCATGCAATTGGCTTTTGAAGGTGGCAGAATCGTCGTCTACAGTCTGGTCGTAGAAAATTGTTGCAGTTGTTGTCTGCTGTGCATAAACTGTCGTTCTACAGGATGTCAGTGTAATTAAGCTGTGTTAAGGTCCTCAGAGATAAGCTTCGTGGATTATATGCATGACAGAAGCGTAATTCTACACTCTGTCTCAGTAGACCAAATTTCGTCCGCGTTCGCCACCTCTAGCTAAAGCAACAGTTTTTATCATGTCGGGTGGGTTCATTAGAAGGGAACCCACTGATCCAACAAAGTTAAGGGAAAATCTTGAGGTGGTGGAGCTCTTCACACGAGCACAATGGATATCCTTCTGTGACAAATTGCAGGGTTATGACGACGAAGTGGCAGAAGAGTTTTTGCAGGCTCTGAGGCCGAAATCCAAAACATTGGCCACCGTGAACTTCAGGGGCCTAAGCCTCAAGCTCACCCCGCAATATATCAGTCGAATTACTAAACTTCCAATGGGTTTGCCATGGGATAAGGAAGAAAGGAAGTTGAGCCAACAGGCCAAGAAAGAATTCTTTCCCCCAGAGGAGGAATTCTCGGAAGACAAGAATGGGGTGCGTAGAACCAGTTTACTGCCACCATGGAATGAAGTTAGCCTGCAGATCATGAAGTATATAACCTGCGAAGGCCGTTTTAGCATTGTGTACGGGTATCACTTTAGGTTGCTCACTGAATTGAGGCACCAGATTGATCTTCCTGTAGAAAATAAACTGAGCATCCCCTATTTCCTGCTACAGTCTCTAATTGAGTGTGCCACAAAGTCAAAAGAAGGCATACCAGACTAGGTAGCCCACCATGGATTGATCAAACTTCTCGTGGAGGATGCGCTTCATTCATACAAGGTTCCCCTCTCATAGGAAGCATTCAGAAATTTGACAAGAGATGGAGACATAAGGATGTTGACCGAAGAAAGTGGTTCCTCCAGCAGTGAGGAGAAAGAATCAGTGGCCGTGGGAAAGAAAGAAACAGGCTAGAAGACCCCGACCACAGTGCAGAAGAAAGAGAAAAAGAAGAAGCATGAGAAAAAGGATGACAAAGAAAAAGATGACACACCCATCTTGACAGCAAGAGAGAAAAGGTTGCAAGGCTGAGTGGACAAGGCTGAGAAGGTCCACATCAGCAAGAGTGCCTCGACAGCGACCGCAACTAAGCCAAAAAGCAAAACCCATGCAGCAAAGCAAACCAAGGCGGCAACACCTGTTTCTACAGGAAAGCCGAAACCGGCTTCTACAGGAAGCCCAAAATTAACAGAAAAAGGGTCTTCTACAGGAAGCCCGAAATTGACTAAAACAGGGTCTTCTACAGGAAGCCCTGAAAAAGTGAAACCCAAGGAGAAGAAGGCGGACATTCTAGCAAGGGAGGCAGCAGCTGTGTTGGCCGCCCTCAGCACGCCACCTAAGCCAAAGGAGAAGAGAAAGAGGGAGACCCCTCTATATTTTAAAGCTCGAAGGAGTGTGAGGATAAAGACGGGTAAGCCATAGCCTCCATCCAACAGCCAAATCACTACAGGGGATGCCCCTACTTCACCCAGTGAGAGGTCCCCCTCGAAGATATCGATCACCTACGAGAGGGGGAGCCCAAAAACAACTACTTGGAAAGGAAGGTTAGACCAATCGGCTTCAAAAGCCCGGCTCAAGGTCAAGGAAACAGAGAAGAGGGAAGGAGTGACACCCTCATCACCACCAAAGGCAGAACAGGCAGAGCCACCAAGAGTAGGAAAGAAAGAGAATATTCCGGAGCCTAGTTCTCGGCCAAGGACAAGGAGCTGGAGCAAAATTGCTCAAGGATGAGCAAATATTTTAGCTGGGGGGTGATGATGAGCCCCAATTTTTGGTAACAATTTGGGCTCATTTGGCCTACTTACCTGGCTCAACCCTTCATCTTTTATCACTTATGCATCATTTCTTAGTATATTCGTGTTATTTGTAGGAAGAAGGGCAGGCATTATTCCTATGTGACTAATACATGATGATTTCAGGTTTTTTTGACATTAAATGGAGCAAAGACCACGCAGAAGGAGATAAGGAGACAACAAAGGTGGCATTGCAGGTTTATAGGGAGGTTGTCCACAGTCTTGAATGACCTCCCTCGTGATCTCCACCCCAATTCCGAGCTCCAACAGCTATCCCCACCGAGCTAAAAGGCAGCCAATGGATTCTAAAGGAACAACAGTTTACTTTTAGTTGGACAACCGAGCTCCACTAATTGAGGAAGCCAGCTTGATCCTCATCATGTATAAATATTGAGGCCGTAACCTTTGATAGGGGCTTTTTGAACTCTTGAACTACTGTTGCAATTTCTAAGCATGAGCTATAGCTCGGTTTTTGCTTTTTGTAAGCCAGTCTTGGCATGATGTTAGACTCATGATTATGATCTTTTAATAAAGGCAGGTAGATTTGGATTCAATCCTGAGTTCTTAAGAGGGGCTATAGCTCTCAGGTTAGGGCCCAACCTGAGAGCAATAGACCTCCTCTCCTTTGTATTGTTACTTGTCTTTCCTTTCAGCACTTTGTTTCTTTGTTTTGACATGCATTTGGAAAACACAGTCTGCTGATTTAATTTCTTTAATGTGATTGAGTAGGATTAGTTTATGGTTAAAGTGCTGTCAGCAGTTTAGATTAGAGTAGGAGGATTAGAATTCATTAGAGCTCCAAGAAAAGGTTGATAGTGCACTCACTGCCATCTCTGTTTAGAGATTGGGGGTGTAGACCGTACCAACCACCAAAAAAACGCAGTCTTATATGTTCATGCAAGCTGCAACACAGTCATTTCCGTCATAGAACCGTCCATGCATTCTGATCTTGAGCAATACTTCTTCGTTCCAACACCATGCACGATTTCTCTCCACATTTACATTGTTGTTCGTTGGTTAAATAACACAGTTAGAATAGGTTGATGGAATTCTCGGTTTTGTGCAAGACATAGAGGATTTGTTCCATTTACACTGCACAGCATTGTTCTATTATCTTCTTCTTCTTCTCAACCGCGCCTAAAGTCACATACTCATCCTCTGTTCAGCTCGTTTGCCTTCCAACCCTTCTACTTCTCACGTAGCTCCATCTTTTTGACTTTTCATTGCTTCCACCCTTCTATCCACCAACCAACTTTACCCACTCTTTCTCCATCTTATCTCTCTATCCCTGAGCCATCACAAGCTCCCTTTTCATCCTACCTATCCACCCATACAGCTCCTCGACTCCTCCATCACCCAAAACTCCAACTGTAGAACATCCTGTAGAAGTTAGCAGACTTCCTGTAGGATCCCCTGCAGACATCCTGTAGAAGCCTGCAAACTCGGTTGCCAAGCACCTGAACGTTGTGGACTTCTATGGAATGATGTTAGGAATCCCCTGGAACCTCTCCTAGCCCTCCTGACCTTTTCCAAGCCTTCCTTCCCTTCGAACTACCCCTGCACAGTCAAAACCCAATAAGAAACAAAATCATAATAACTCCAACCACCTAAGCAAAAATATAAAAACAATGTTCTCTTCAATAGAAGTAGTTTAAATTCATGCATCTCATATCACTAGAAGTAATGGCATCATTTTTAGGAGTTACATTCCCATCGTTGCATTGTAAGGATTAAGCTAGTCAGATTAGGGTTTACTAGGGTTTCCATGTTTGGTTGGCTTTCAGTTCATTCTTGCAAAGTAGGTTAATTTCCTTTGAGATAGTCCTCGTTCATCATTTAGAAAGCTTCTTCTGAGAACATATAGAAGTTGGCTTGAGCCCTAGCGGACTTGTGCCAGCTGACCAAGTGATAGCTGCGACAAGAGCTAGTACTTGTGCATACAGCACCGTCGCTTCCAAGTTTGTTACGAACTACCGGGTTGATAAAATTAGAGAAGGAAGCCCCAGGAGTTGTAGCATTATTGCTACAATACTGGAGCCCACCAGTATTCCTGTAGTTTTTTTTGACAATCATTTTGTTAAAATCTATTGCACATGATGTTCTTTCTGGCATGTCATGCTCCTTCAATTTTGCAGTATATTTAGATTTAATGAAATCTATCATCCTCTTTGCAAACTTTGATCTATCTAGATATTTTTGCTTATTTTTTATGACCACCTCTTCCATATCTCGATCTAGTGTTTTCTCTTCAGATATAATCACAAGAAACTCCCAAATGCCCATGATAACCTCAATGACTTCATCCCATAGGATTTCTCTAGCTTGAATTAAGGACATATTGCCCTTCATTTTTTCCTTTAGTCTTTTGATTTCATCTTCAGCCCTCAAGAGATCTTCCATGTACTTCTTTTCATTATCTTTCTCCCTTCTTGCTTCTTCTTCACTCAAATTCAGTAGCTTGCAAGTTGTTTCCTTCTCTTTGGACTTTCTTTACATCATGCTCATCCATTTTAAGCTCTGTTCCCAACAGTAAAACTTGTGCTGCTAGATCATCTGTGTTGGCTGGCATTACTATTGTACAAACATGATTTTCCACCTATCGTTGCAACTTGTCAAAAGATTCTTTAAGTAAAGAAACTTCTTCAGTATTCTACAACACATCCTGTAGGAGCTTTTCCTTTTCATTTTCTACTTCAGTGATCCCTGCAGCTATGGGATGCTCACCTGCAAGTAGATTCAACTTCTTTTTCAAAACCCCAATCTTTGATTTGGAAGATTGCAATAATTTCTTAACAGTAGGTTGGTCATCAGGATTGACACCTATTTTAATGATAATTTTCTTTAGCTCATCCACCTGAGCATTCAAAGCTCTGAAGTTGGCTTTCTCCAGCTTTAACTATTGAATTACCTTATTTAACATTTTCTCTACCTTGACAGTGGCTGCATTTGTCTTATGTAGATCATTTACGATCAATTGCCTAGTTTTCATGCGCAAATTGATCTTGTCAAGCATTGGAATTTTATGAGTGTCAACAGTTAAATTCACAGTCTTGAAATTACTAGTATTTCAGTAGGATGAGAAAAAGAAATTGTAAGTTGGCTCTTCTCCAAATCCATGGCAGATAGCAATCTAGTTTGTTCAGGAGTTACCTGAGACTTAGCTTGAGCCTCCATATTTAACTTCACCTTCTGATTTCTCTCAACTATCTAAGCAAACATACTTTGAATTAAAGGAACTTGATCATGAACAGGTTCTCTGGAAGATGGGGAAGCTGGGGCACCTTCTATTTCTCCTAACTGAATCACCAAACCAGGTTGTGCTGAAGACACTGCATCCTAAAGCTTGGTCCTTTTTTCCGATTCATATTCTTCCTCATCTAGATCAATAACTTCCTCTCTAACCCTATTGACACCTTTTTCTGTAATGCTAGGGATTTCAATCTCTTTCCCCTGATTGTTTTGCAAACCTCCATTTGCCAATTTCTTTGTTTCAGGTCTACTTTCATGTACAAAGGTTGAATAGCCATTCTCTAGTCTTCTCTTTGAAATAATTTGATGAGGGTCATAAGCCCACTCAACCACCTGTAAAAGACACATGTCATTCAACAATCTTTCAACCTCCTGGGCAGCCTATCTGGTGTTTACAATGAAGGGTCCCACTGCTTTAGGCAACTTGAAGAAGAAGCCTTTCTTCATAGGAACAAAATGAACTTGATCTACATTTAAGCTCTGCCTGATAAATTCAAGGGAAAAAAGCCTCATTGGCACAAATTTAGGTAACATGTAAGGCTTGATAGAGGCTCCATAAAGCCTAATCTTTGCATGCTCTTCAAATATGAACCAATCTCCACATCTCACATCCTTACTCAATTGAAGACACTCTTGATCTTTAGGAATAAAATTTGGGGGTAGGCTTCCATTCAGAATTTTATAAGCCACTAGAAGGAATAAAGAAGTAAACTCAAATAAACCACTATCTCCTAGATCACCCTTTATCAAGTCTATCCAGAATACCACTGACTACTTCTTTTTATTGATATCAACAACATTTAGTCCCAAATCAGAAAAATGTTCAACATTCTGGTACAAAAATAAATAAGTAATGACTGAAGGAAATTTGAAGGAACCAGTGAGAGGCAAAGTCATAAATTGGGTATTGATAGCATCTACCCAAAATGTTGGAATGTCTAGGACTATCTTTGGCTTCATCATTAAGGAGAAAAATCCCATCACAACTTTATCCACCTACTTGGAGTCTTCTTTTCCTAGAATCTTGGCAATTACTTGCAAAATAGGTCTTATGTCAACTGCAAATATTTCTAAAGAGAAGAGATTGCCATCTAGGGATAATTGACTAGATTTAGGGGCCAGGAAAGAGGTGACATGAGAAAGCTCCTGAGGAGACATGTTATCATAATAAGAAATCAGAGATTCTTCAGTAAAGGTGGTGTAAGTTCTAGACACAGGGTAATTCAAAGCTTGGTGTATTAATTGTGAGGTTACTTGAAAGACACTCTCCCCTCACTGATTCATTACAAAACATTTCTTGGGGTACATTGCTGAGGCTAGCCATTGAATAAATTTAGGGAATAAATGAGTTTTGGGGACAAAAGCAGCTAAAACACCTGACCTAACCATTGCCATGAATATGGGAGACTTTTTATGGTTCAGAATAACCTCTTGATACAGTGAAAGATGTTTAATTGTATAGAGGGTATCAGAAATATCTCGTTCGACATCCATTAATGGGGTATGGATAACTAATGAGGAACTTACTTGTTTGGCCATGGTGACTATAGGTGACAGTTGCTGGTGATAGTTGCTGGTGACAGTTGCTGATGATAGTTGTCAGGACAGTCGCTGACTCAGATTGTTGAACTGGATGCAAGGCTGCTTAGTACTAAAACAAAAAGCTAATGCAACGGGTTTTGCTTGTCTTTTATACATATGATAATCAAACGGAGGGAAAAACCTGTAATTAATGTAACTAATTAATGGAGTGGCAGATGAAGTGATGGGGTACAGTGGATGAGGTGGACGGTAATGAATGAGGGTGGCAGATGACATGGAGGAAATGAGATGGAGTGAAGCGATGGGGGTGGTCTGTTTCAGGGGTAGGGAGTGTATACGAGGTTCATCGGGCTTGAACCCCCATAGCAATCTTGGGCCATAGATCTCATTCAAACACCTTGACATCATGGTCAACTACGGGAGTTGAGCGTCAGTCATAACTCGTGCTTGTTGTTCCCCCATAGAGCACTTTATCTGCTTCTTGATCCCATGCTTGCTTACATCTTGTGATACCACTCAAACTTTAATATATGGGTCGGGGCCCCACCTTACATCGGATTTGAATGCCATTGATAACATAAAATAAATCACTGCTTTTAGACTTTCACATTCTCTTTTGATTTTTTGAAACAAAATATTTGATTTTTTATTTTTATTTTTTGCGATAATACTAAAAATGAAATTTAAATGACGATGGATGCTACAACACCCCTCATCCCCAATCGAAACAACTTAGTTTGATTTGGCTTGGTATGTGTGTTGCTGATAAAGAGAATGTAGGGGCTACATCTTTAACTCAAGCTAAGTGAAGAAGCTATGATAATCAAAGAATTGAACAATAATTCCGGAAGAGTTAGACTCGCTTTTAACGAGACAAGGTCCATACAAAGAGTTGGAGTTCTACAAGTGTGTTTCCAATGTTGTAATAGCTACAACCACCCTCCAAAATGTTTCCTATGCTTCGACTTTGGAGCCTTCCTTATAAACCACAGCAACTCATATTGCAGTGATCCAAGTACTTGTGCTTTGACTGAGCCTTATTATTTTCATCTTGGATTGTGTTTTCTCACTTAGTTCATTTTCTAACCCACAAGTTGATCTCCTGACTTGGTCCCTTGATAGTTTTTGGCTTACCTCAAAGAACTGCACAATTCTTGAGGGCAGTTGGCCTTGATCTTGGGAATTATGCAATGCCTACTGCCAGTGAGTCTTGAGCTCAAGAAATGTGCAGTACTAAATGGAAGCCATCCTTGAGTTGGGAAATTGCACAGACAGGAGAGGCAAGCCAGAGCCACTAAGCCCAAAAATGGCACAAACCCCAGTGTGCTCAGAAACTAGTCAGTGCATGAACCAAAGAGTTGCTTGGTCCTTCCCAGAACTGTGTAATTTTTCCACGAAATGCATTGTAGTTTTCCAGAAAAATAAAAAGCAAAAAAAAAACATCCCTAAAAAATTGGGATCTATTTTCAATAACTCGAAGGAGACACTTGTGTTATTTTAGAAACTTCTACCAAGTGTCATTTTTTCCTTGATTTTAGGCATGTGCATCATAAACCCTAACTTGACCAAATCTATTTAATCAACGCAAGCATTTGTTGGGCGCGGCCCAACTTGGTCTAGTTTTGGTCAAAAGACTCCACATTTTGAGGAGCAAAGTGCGCAGAGTCCGCGAAGTTCTATTCATCGCAGAATGTCTGGGGTCTTTGGGATGGGTCAAATCCCCTCATTTTGTAATAGGTATAGGGGTTTATTTCCTTGTTTGTTGAGTCCATGGTATGTGGACCATGGTTTTTGTAGAAATGTAATGTATTTAAAGACATGTAATGCTTTGACAAGGATAAAACATATGTACATGAATTGATCATACTTTCTATCTTATATATGTATTTTGGGTCATAAAGGGAAGGCTCCACAGTTGGGTGCACGGAGGCCTCGGAAGAGTCTGCAGCTGAGTGCGCAGACCACCTGTAGCTGGGTGCGCAGGTTGATAAGTTGTATGTCTTGAAATATCTATCTTAATAAAAAAGAAGAAGTTTTGGTGAAGTCTTGTGTATCTATATTCCTAATATGTGTTCATATGTATTGATATGCATGCTTTTTACTTATTTGTGTGAAAGAATACATGTTATATTTTTCTCTGATATGTTTATGTAATAAGTGAAAATTTGTGAAGTAAAACATTAGCGTGAAGTATTTTATGTATGTGAAGTTGTAGATAAGTATAATATATAAGAAAATGCACAGGATCCATAGCACAGTATCCCTCTAGCTATAGAAACCTGGTTCTGCAACCTCCCTATTACACAGAAATTTGTCACCGTCCCTGTTACCCCTTCTCCCGCACCTTGGAGGACTTATTCCGGGACCTGTGAGAAGTGACATAACCTGAAAACACTTGCATTGTATCCCCTTGAGTATGTACTTCATATGCCCTGAAGACACCTTCTGCAAAATACCCATAAAAATAGCCCTTTTTCCATTGGCGTGGTTCCACTGTGTATCACTCGCACCAATGGGGGAAATCCTCCAAAGAGGGCGCGCCAGCTGGCGCTCTGTCTCAGAGTCGCACTCGCGCCAGCCCAGTTGGGTAAAGTTTTTAACAAACAAACTTACGAAGGTTCTTCCTAACCCACTCATGAACTGAATCTATATTGAGTTGGGTCAGTTTGGCTTCGAATCTCCATAGAAGGGAAGTAGTTCTCCACCTCTCATGGAAGCTTCTTAGTGATAAAGCCAATCCCATGAATCTTGTGGATGACCCTAACTCCTTCTCCTCTATCTATAAAAGCTTGTCCTTTTGCCTTTGACAAGTTAGAGTCTCCAAGTTCCAAATTCTAAGTCTCAAAGTCTGAGAATTGCCAAGTTCATGCTACAAGGAGCCTTATTCATTCCCATGAGGCTAAATCTTAAGTGAGGAGATTCTTATCCAAGTGACCAAGGAGAGAGAGGCTTGTTCCCCATTCCCAACAAGCTTTGCAAGGCATGTGTTGCTGATCACCTAGCCAAAGGAGGATTTGACGTCAGAACTATGGTTGTATTATTCTTTGTTGTTTATCAATAATAGACGACTATCATTATGGTTCCACTCTTATTGTCTTTGTAATGATGATTGAGTTATATCCTTTCTGAATGATATATAGTTGCATCTATTGGATTTTATGCTTGTATTTGTGTCATTCTTTGCATGTGCAGGTGTCCGTTCACGAGGATCGTGGGGATCGTGACCAGCCAGAGCAAAGGAACGGGAGCGACGACTCTTCTACAAGTATTAGCGTTGGAATCCAAGTAGGCCCTCATCATCGTTCTTTGATTTGCAATTAGGAACCTGCGTGTTAGCATTGTTTGATTGTTGCTAGACCCCATCTGGGCTAGTAGGGATCGCCTCTGTCCGCAGAGAGGATTTACCTCCACAACAATTTGGTGACTCCACTGGGGAGTTGGATTTTTTCCTTGTTTCTTGGTTGTTTCTTGGTTTCTTCTACTTGATTAGCTTTCTGGGTTGAGTCCCTGTGTTGCTTCTTACCCCTTGGTGTACCTGGGCACTGTTGACTTAGCTTTGGCTCATTTGTTTTTTATTTTTCCATAGAAAACTCAGTTGGCGCTCTTTTATAGTGTTACAGTCACGCCAGTTGGCGCCAGTTGCTCATTGACAACCCGCGCCAATCCCTGAAAGGCGCTATTTTTGGCCTGACAGTCGTGCCCGGCCTGGGAACTTTTGAAGTTTGCTTGGTTTTGAGCCTCCTAAGCTTGGTTTCTGGTCTAGGTACCTTTTTTAGACTACTTGAGTGTGTTGGAGTGTGATTTGACTGGATTTGATCATTACCCTTTGGGTGTTTGCTTTTTTCTATCGATTTCACATTTCTAGCCCTAGGGCATCTAGTGGCTTTGTGTGTCGAGCCTTCCTCAGGTGTTTTGATCTTCTAGTGGTCCAGTCGATTCTTTGATTACTCCTTTGCACTTGTTTGGTGGTTGTAAATCGTTTTGTTGCGTTATTTGGGTGACTTGCTTTGTCTTCGCTTGAATTCCGCTTCATCTCACTTTGAGCCTAGATTACACGGCTCATTGGTGTCTTTGGGATCTTTTTGGTTCTTTGGAGTTTTGATTTGTGATTTAGGGAACTGAATGTGCTTGTATTGAATAGAATTTTTTTGTCATCGTTTCTCAAAGTTTGTTTAATGCACTTTTCCATCAACAAAAGAAAAAATCTCTTTTGCTTTGTATTAGTTAATGAGAATTAGAACTTTTCATTTTGATTAGTGATTAGTGATCTCGAAGAAAAGTTTGTTAATTTCCATTAGATGCATTAGGGAAGTTCTTTGTTGTGTTGTGATCATTTCATTTGCGTGAAAGCCCTCAAACCCTCTCGTAACTAGCATTCATCGAATGAAATGACATATTTTGGCATATAGTTTGCATTTAGAGAATTTTGAGAGATTACATAAGGTAAGGCCTAAAAACTGAAACCTAATACAAGATCAACTTTAAAATGAACTTAATGAATCTAACAACACATTGGAACATAACGCACACATTTAGAGGTCTAGGCTAGAGACGTGCTTCGGCGTCGTTAAACCTAGTCACTTTTGTTTCACTCAAGGTTGGGTGATTCCTCCTTCCGTGACGCAATAGTGGTCTAGTACGAATTTGAGCTCCCACGTACCATCGAGTATATGGGGAGACCCCACTAGGTTATCATCCTTTATCCAAAGGAAGCCGTGTCTACCACCTTACAAGCCGTAATGCACCGAACACAGCATTCGAGAAGATTGACTGTCGTACGGAAAGTCCTTGGTTTTCATATGATTGCCAAGGTGTATATGCAGTTTTACGGATTGTCTGGTAAACCTTTTGCCTAGTTCTCCAGAGTAGTCACTTTTGATCCTTTTCGGACTCCCTAAAAGAAAAGGCTCATCTGAGCACTTGTCACTTCAGGCTCATTAAACATTCGAAGGCGACTAGAGTCATCTTTTTGTCCTTTTCTCAACTCTTTAAAGATGAAAAGGTCAAGTTATGTCCTTGCGTCTTAAAATTTATTCGGCCACAATTCACATTTACCTGGTTAGATCTTGTTTGCGTTAGTTTGAGTAGGGTTCTTTCTCGTTTGTGATGGAAACTTTTCCGGAGTTTACCAACCCAGGCATCCCCTCTGATGGGAATCCTGGTCATTTCCCTCCTTTTGGAAATGTTGGTGCTCCTTACATGGCAACGTTGTCCCTTCCTGGGTTAATTGTTGGGTTTCCTGTTTGGTTGTTCTCAACCTCTCTGTTCCCTACCGTCTCAACTGCTGGTCAATCAGTTCCTCCACCCGAACAACATCATGTTGATTCTAAGGTGGACCTTTCCCCTTCTTCGCCTGTTTTTGCGTCCTCATTTTCTACTTCGCCTGGTGAAAGTCTGGATTCAAGTAACCAGGTGGCTAAGAAGAAGAAGAAGAAGATGAAGAAGAAGAAGTCTCCTAAGCGAGAGGTTAAAAGTACAACTCAAGTTGAGCCACCTTCTGCTCCTCCGCGGAAGGTCAAATTTCCTTGTAGATTGTGCAAGGATGACCACCTTCTTCGTGATTGTCTTGGCATTCCCAAGATATTAGAAGTATGGTCTCACGATCCGGCTCATCCTTCATTGTCCTCTGAAGTTCATGGCGATGCCACCCTATCAACTGACAACATTCAGGAGAAAGGGAAGATTCGAATCCCCTGTAGAATATGTGAGGGCAATCATCCCCTTCACCTTTGTTCGCTCATGGATAAAGCTTCCGTTGTTTTGGAAAGTCTTACAGCTTCTCCACCCCAACTTCCTGTTGGTTATCAGAGGCTCTCTTCAGACCCTCTCCCTGTTGACAAAGAGATTGACTTAGATTCTTCTCTTTTCCAGGCTCCTCTTCCCGAACTAGGCTGTGCCAAGCCTGTTCTAGACCAACCATTGGTTGAAAAGAGTTTTGACTCGAGCTCACCACCCGTCGATCACTCTGTTTCGAAAGAGCATCATGCCCATGTTCTTCTCGTCTCCTCAAATTCCCCTAAGTCCAGAAATGACTCTCTTATCCCAGCTGCTCTCGAAAGTCCTTCTTCGGTTCCTATAGAGCATGGGGGAAGTCATACGATTCCCCCACCAAGTAGTTTGGCCATCTCGTTCGACTGGAGTCACCTGACTGCTTTCTGCCTTCCATCCCATGTGCCTTTCCAGATTACAGTACTTGCCTATGATAAGGCAGTACCTGGCACTGTTTTGGATGAAGGTGCGTCTATCAGTCTCATGCCATCCACTACTTGGCAAGCTTTAGGTTCCCCGCAGCTTGGGCCGATCGCACAGAATCTGTTAGCATTTGACAGGGGAACCAGTCAACCTCTAGGGGTCCTCCCAAAATTTCCTATTACTTTAGGAGGCAAAACCGTCTATATGGACGTGCTGGTTGTCCAAGGTGCTTTAGATTTCAGTCTTCTCCTTGGTCGTGACTATGTTTATGCCATGGGGGCCCTTGTCTCTTCGCTTTTCCGTGTGGTTTGCTTTCCACACAATGGAAGAATCGTGACTATAGATCAATTATCGTTCTTTAGTCCCCCGGTGCCTCCTGCGCAGCTGCCACCCCCTCCTGGTTTTTACCCACCGGTTGTGTCTGCCCCACCGCAGGTCAACTATGTGGCTACCTACCCCATGCCTGTATCCCATGATGATGCTGTCATGCATAATTTCCTGGGGGCATTGGGTCCTTACTTCCAAGATGTTGTCCTTCCATCGGGAGTGCCATTCTTGGAAGTGACGACTTCCTGTTCATTATGATAAAGTTCGTTCGGAGCATAGTTCACTTTCCTATGTCAAGCTCCTTAAAAAATGAAACTGGGTCTGGTGGAGCATAGTTCTTATCCTGTGTCAAGCTCCTTAAAAAATGAAAGTAGGTGTCACGAGGATAGTTCTCTTAAGTGTGTCAACCTCGTTAAAATAATGAAACATGAGCTCGTGCAATTCGAGTGCGATCACAATATTGTCAACCTTCACTCCATTTTCAATGGACTAAAGCTTGGGGGGGCAGGTACCTCGAATTGAGACATCATGCTGGGGGGCATGCCTGTTTCCCTTGTTTTCAAGCATTGTTTGCATGTGTGTGTGCTTTTAAGCTTGTGTAAAAATAAAATCCATTGCCAAGCATAGTTTGCATATGTGTTGTCATGTGTGCTTTTAAGCTTGTGTAAAAATAAAATATGTGATTAAAAACATTTCGCGTTGGGTCGTTTGTTATGCAACTGATACATTAGATTACATTTGTGTTAGACATCTACATAGCATATAAAAACATCATCACATGTAAAAGATCCATCCAAAATAGGCATATATATATATATGTGTCGAAATGTTGCACAGCGTGCATCACATAGCTCAAAAAATATACATGTTCGCCTTAATACATCCAGAGACGACATGTCTCTCAAAAAATATGCATGAAAATAAACCCTAGATGTCTAATCCCGGTGGTGCTCATGATAGCACGTCACCGCATGCACTAGGCGCTTCAAGAGACGGTGGATGCGAGTGGGCACTCCCACTGTATATCTCTGATATGCCGGTGGGACATCTGCCAGCCGAGCATAGTCTGGAATCCCCCGAGCTAGCCCCTCAAGGTTCTGGATCAACTCTCCTCCTCGACACCCTCTAGCTGGAGGTCAGCTGCAGGCTGGTTTGCAGGCTAGTTTCTCCACGCGATAGGAGACATGCCAGCTAGGCGTGCTGGCCCAACATCTGCATACACAAATAACTGTTGTTAGAACGAATATGTATTAACAAAAAAACCATAAAACACAAAATCAAAAAGAGGTCATACCTATCTCTTCGTCCCAGTCCTCCCCCTTTGGCAGTGGGAGGTCAAGGTCACCGATGAAGTCTGTCCCTGCATACGGCCAGTCCTCCACCACGATCAACTGGCGGCGAAGCCACACAAAAAACTTGGGTCTAAATGACATCTACTGATCGCCTCCCCCTCTCGGCATCGGTGCCACCCAACGAGCCAGCCTAGACTCTCGAGGTGCCAGGTCAGGAACAAGGGCCCCTTGGCCCTGGAAGAGTGGCACACATTCCAAGAAGAATGCCACCAAGATGGAGCCGTACTCGAACTACTGCAGCTTGCCGCACTTGGCCTTTGTTAGCTGCCTCTTCATATTGGTCATCACAGCTGACGCCCAATTGAAGACCGTCGGACTAAGGCACTCGGTCGCCAAGATCAGGTGGTTCTTCGTAGCTTCGTGGGGCGCCTGTGCCCCCGCAGCTCGTGTAATGGTGAATAGTACAGCTCTGAGTGTCAGGTCCTCAACAGTGGGGATATCCACTTTCGCGCTGCCCGACCCATATTTTGCAGTTGGGCAAACTCGGGCCTTTACCTCTTCCATCTTTTCTCCAGATGGCCTTCTACCGGTCAATCGGGGCACCGGCCCTCGTCGCGACAATCCAGTAAGGAAGTAGACATTAGATACATCTAATTCCAATGTTTGGTTCCATATTCGGAACACCTATTCCTGTTCGTCCCATAAGTTAATCAAGTACTGCAAGAGCTATGGCTGAGCTCGTAAATAGGACACTAGGAAAAATTTCTTGAGCCCGCAAGCTCTGAGAGCTTCCATGCAATCCTCATCTACTATGGCCAATTCATCTACCTGGTCATGCTCCCTTTCCTTCCACTGGATTGCCATTTTGATCGTTTCTCTGGGTTCACAAGGTTAAAACACTAAATTAGATCCTTGGAAAAATTAGAAATGTAGTGAAAATTGCTTGAAAACGTTAAAATTTGAGCAAAAAACCCGCGCGGCCGTTGGCGCCACTGTTTCTAAAACAGTCGTGCCAATGGGTGCGTGCCCTTTGGGAAAGTTGCCCCATTGGCGCGGGTCCGTGCCCGGAACCCGCGCCAATGGGCACAACCCTCATTTTTTAAAGTCCTCTCATAAAGGATGAAAAAGCAGTTTAAAACAAATTTGAAACGGACAAAAATGGAGCAAAAGGAGAGGCCTCTTACCTGACACTGGCGGCGCTCCGAAAAAGTATAACATACAACTCGTTTTGTAGCCTAAGCTGCACAAACACCTGTCGCTGCACAAACACCCAGTGTAAAATCCATTTTCCACACAAATATATATTAAAATATTCGTAAAATGGCTTTTAAAACCTATTCAGGTACCTCGAATTGAGACATCATGCTAGGGGGCATGCTTGTTTCCCTTGTTTTCAAGCATAGTTTGCATGTGTGTGTGCTTTTAAGCTTGTGTAAAAATAAAATCCATTCCCAAGCATAGTTTGCATATGTGTTGTCATGTGTGCTTTTAAGCTTGTGTAAAAATAAAATATGTGATTAAAAACATTTCGCGTTGGGTCGTTTGTTATGCAACTGATACATTAGATTACATTTGTGTTAGACATCTGCATAGCATATAAAAACATCATCACATGTAAAAGATCCATCCAAAATAGGCATATATATATATATATATATGTGTGTGTGTGTGTGTGTGTGTGTGTGTGTCGAAATGTTGCACAGCGTGCATCACATAGCTCAAAAAATATACATGTTCGTCTTAATACATCCAGAGACGACATGTCTCTCAAAAAATATGCATGAAAATAAACCCTAGATGTCTAATCCCGATGGTGCTCATGATAGCACGTCACCGCACGCACTAGGCACTTCAAGAGACAGTGGATGCCAGTGGGCACTCCCACTGTATATCTCTGATACGCCGGTGGGACATCTGACAGCTGGGCATAGTCTGGAATCCCCCGGGCTAGCCCCTCGAGGTTCTGGATCAACTCTCCTCCCTCGACACCCTCTAGCTGAAGGTCAGCTGCAGGCTGGTTTCTCCGCGCGATAGGAGACATGCCAGCTGGGCGTGCTGGGCCAACATCTGCATACACAAATAACTGTTGTTAGAACGAATATGTATTAACAAAAAAAACCATAAAACACAAAATCAAAAAGAGGTCATACCTATCTCCTCGTCCCAGTCCTCCCCGTCTGGCAGTGGGAGGTTAGGGTCATTGGTGAAGTCTGTCCCCGCATACAGCCAGTCCTCCACCACAATCAACTGGCAGCGAAGCCACACAAAAAACTCGGGTCTAAATGACATCTGCTGACCGCCTCCCCCTCTCGACATCAGTGCCGCCCAACGAGCCAGCCTCGGCTCTCGAGGTGCCAGGTCAGGAACAAGGGCCCCTTGGCCCTGGAAGAGTGGCACACGTTCCAAGAAGAACGCCACCAAGATGGAGCCGTACCTGAACTGCTGCAGCTTGTCGTGCTTGGCCTTCATTAGCTGCCTCTTCATATTGATTGTCATAGCTAACGCCCAATTGAAGACCGTCGAACTAAGGCACTCAGTCGCCAAGATCAGGTGGTTCTTCGTAGCTTTGTGGGGCACCTGTGCCCCCGCAGCTCGTGTAATGGTGAATAGTACAGCTCTGAGTGTCAGGTCCTCAACAGTGGGGATATCCACTTTCACACTGCCCGACCCATATTTTGCAGTTGGGCAAACTCAGGCCTTTACCTCTTCCATCTTTTCTCCAGATGGCCTGCTACCGGTCAATCGAGGCACCGGCCCTCGTCGCGACAATCCAGTAAGGAAGTAGACATTAGATACATCTAATTCCAATGTTTGGTCCCGTATTCGGAACACCTGTTCCTGTTCGTCCCATAAGTTAATCAAGTACTGCAAGAGCTCTGGCTGAGCTCGTAAATAGGACACTAGGAAAAATTTCTTGAGCCCGCAAGCTCTGAGAGCTTCCATGCAGCCCTCATCTACTATGGCCAATTCGTCTACCTGGTCATGCTCCCTTTCCTTCCACTGGATTGCCATTTTGATCGTTTCTCTGTGTTCACAAGGTTAAAACACTGAATTAGATCCTTGGAAAAATTAGAAATGCAGTGAAAATTGCTTGAAAACGTTAAAATTTGAGCAAAAAACCCGCGCGGCTGTTGGCGCGACTGTTTCTAAAACAGTCGCGCCAATGGGCGCGTGCCCTTTGGGAAAGTTGCCCCATTGGCGCGGGTCCATGCCCGGAACCCGCGCCAATGGGCGCAACCCTCATTTTTTAAAGTCCTCTCATAAAGGATGAAAAAGCAGTTTAAAACAAATTTGAAACGGACAAAAATGGAGCAAAAGGAGAGGCCTCTTACCTAACACTGGCAGCGCTCCGAATGGTCAACTGGATCTATCGAAATCAACGCTTGAAGATCGCACACCAAAAGCCCTAATGTCGCTCTCCAAAGGTAAAAGTGAAAAGTAATTTTTTGTTTTACCATTTTCACCCATTTTATAACTTTTTGACCCTCAAATAGGTTTTAAAAGTCATTTTATGAATATTTTAATATATATTTGTGTGGAAAATGGATTTTACACTGGGTGTTTGTGCAGCGACAGGTGTTTGTGCGGCTTAGGCGATGAAACGAGTTGTATTTTATACTTTTTTCGGACTCGGTAAATACATGAAAAAGTCACCCTGGAGTCACCTTTCTGCTCTTTTCTGACTCGCTAAACGTGAAAAGAACGTCGAGTTATTCCTCTCGACTCGTTAAATGTAAATGAGAGGCGGTCATCTTTAAACTCTTTTCTAACCATGTAAAAACGAAAAGATCGTCGGACCCTTGTCGTTTCAGGTTCGTTAACAGTCACGAAGCAACGTGGTTTCAATCACTTTTTTACCTTTTCAGGTCGAAATCACTACTTATGAAAAGTACTCCTCGATCGTAATGATCGGGCGGTTCTTTCAAGCATTTTTTTATACTTTTTCGGGCTCGAGAGACACAACTTTATGAAAAAGGACACCCCGGAGTTTCCTTTTCTGTTGTCTTTTCAAACTCTCTAAACATGAAAAGACGTCGAGTTCTTCCTCTGTCAGGCTCGTTAAAACTTGATGACATTGGCTTCTGTCGAAATGACGCCTTTCAAGCATATGCTATCCCCGTCAAGCTTGCTGATAAAAATATCTAGGGTACTCGCCAGCAATGGTGGGGAAAATGGAACCACAATTATTGTCGTGTCAGCAGTATGTCGCTCTTGAACATGGAACTTGTCTGCATTCGTGTCTGGGTGGGGACATCTCATCTTGTTTTTACACTTGCCTCCATGGGTTTGGGTTATCCTGTTTGACCTCTCATATGCTCATTACCTCGTCACCATGATCCTTGATCATTTGATGTCAAATACTACCAAGTCCACTGTCATGCCGCCAATATGTTCAAGAGAAATTGACCTCTGCAGAATACTCAACCTCCCTCTGATACCTCACACAAAACATCTTATCCTTCTCAGTCTCGTGTCGATGATGTGGGAAACATTATGGCCCACCTTCGATCAAGGTCACTTCCTGTCGACTTCAGCTCATTATCCAGGAAGTTGACCTAGAGACTCCCTTCAGGTGTCTTGGAGCCTGCATGCCTCAATGGCAGGTTCTTCGTGTTCGACGCGAGGTTTTCATCATTGGCCTCCAATCGAATGATTCTACGGGTGTTCGACACCGGCTCACTGATTTGCATGCCGTAGATTGTACCTATAGTACCTTGAGGACCATTGTCATTATTGGTGGTACCTCTCGCGTCTGTTAACAGTTTTCATTATTGACTGGTAATCAGACGATGTTCTTTCATGTTCGACTTCGACTCCCATATTCGCATGCTTGAACTTGTACTTTGTTCGGGTCGAGATGGAGCGCAAGACCCTGGATTTTGTCTGTTGGGATCCAGGTTGCGATTTTGTGGATTATTATAATCATTACATTACTCATTCACTGGATGGCTACGACCATGCCTGAGTCTACTTATCGATCCTTACTGGATGGCTGCGCCCATACCTTGGATCCAGATTTTTATGTACTTTGCTATGGATGGCTGCGCCCATACCACATACATCATGTACTTGAGATATCAGTTGTACTTCTCCATGCAGGTTCCCCGGCAAAAGTGTTTACAGTTGGCCATGTTCTTGTAAATTTCACCCCTCTCTCTCTCTCGGACCTCATGCTTTAGGGGGCATCTGTTACACAGCAATTTGTCACCGTCCCTGTTACCCCTTCTCCCGCACCTTGGAGGACTTATTCCGGGACCTGTGAGAAGTGACATAACCTGAAAACACTCGCATTGTATCCCCTTGAGTATGTACTTCATATGCCCTGAAGACACCTTCTGCAAAATACCCATAAAAATAGCCCTTTTTCCATTGGCGCAGTTCCACTGTGTATCACTCGCGCCAATGGGGGAAATCCTCCAAAGAGGGCGCGCCAGCTGGCGCTCTATCTCAGAGTCGCACTCGCGCCAGCCGAGTTGGATAAAGTTTTTAACAAACAAACTTACGAAGGTTGTTCCTAACCCACTCATGAACTGAATCTATATTGAGTTGGGTCAGTTTGGCTTCAAATCTCCATAGAAGGGAAGTAGTTCTCCACCTCTCATGGAAGCTTCTTAGTGATAAAGCCAATCCCATGAATCTTGTGGATGACCCTAACTCCTTCTCCTCTATCTAGAAAAGCTTGTCCTTTTGCCTTTAACAAGTTAGAGTCTCCAAGTTCCAAATTCTAAGTCTCAAAGTCTGAGAATTGCTAAGTTCATGCTACAAGGAGCCTTGTTCATTCCCATGAGGCTAAATCTTAAGTGAGGAGATTCTTATCCAAGTGACCAAGGAGAGAGAGGCTTGTTCCCCATTCCCAACAAGCTTTGCAAGGCATGTGTTGCTGATCACCCAGCCAAAGGAGGATTTGACGTCAGAACTATGGTTGTATTCTTCTTTGTTGTCTATCAATAATAGACGACTATCATTATGGTTCCACTCTTATTGTCTTTGTGATGATGATTGAGTTATATCCTTTCTGACTGATATATAGTTGCATCTATTGGATTTTATGCTTGTATTTGTGTCGTTCTTTGCATGTGCAGGTGTCCGTTCACGAGGATCGTGGGGATTGTGACCAGCCGGAGCAAAGGAACGGGAGCGATGACTCTTCTACAAGTATTAGCGTTGGAATCTAGGTAGGCCCTCATCATCGGTCTTTGATTTGAAATTAGGAACCTGCGTGTTAGCGTTTTTTGATTGTTGCTAGACCCCATCTGGGCTAGTAGGGATCGCCTCTGTCCGCAGAGGGGATTTACCTCCACAACACTCCCATAACCGCTTCGGGTGAGACTATGATCTACTTGCAGGTCCTTGTGGAAAGGGCCAGTGGTTGAGGGTTTTGTTGGCATGCAGTACACTTTGAACCTGGGTCCAAGCCCCTTAAGCCAACAAATGGTTTTGTTGTTGGAACCAAGATCTGTTTGAGGGATATGTTTTGGCATCTGTCAAAGAAGGAAATCCAGGAGTGGGTTGAACAAAAGAATGAGAATTTGCATATCAAGAAAATAGAAATTTGTGATTGTCGATTGAAGCTTGGTTGCAGAAGTATCTCTTTAGAGAACAGCACGAGATCTTCTTCGTGACATTTTATAATGAACTATATGAATGGGTATCAAAGTTGACCAAACATAAGACTTGTTTCAAAAACGACGATCCTACCACGTGGAGCCCTGAATTGATACAACAACTCAGGAATACTAACAACAGTATCTCAAGGGCGGTTGATTTTTGGATTGACAGTATCCTAGGAGGATTTATTATTGAATTCGCAATAAGCATGACTATTTCTTATAGCAAATATTTTCAAGGGTTCGCAAGGTAAGTACTTAAATTCTTTGAAATTGTGGATTAAAATGCTTTTGTGTGAAAAGGGCGTACTATGAATGCAGACAGATTAATGTTTGGACGAAGAGGGAATAAATTTGAATCAAGACCGAGGCTACGCGAAGTGGAAAGAGATATAGAGTAGATCAAGGACCAAAGAAATTTATTGAGACTAACTATATCCCCTTGCTAGGTGGGTGTGAGAGTGAAGAATAAGGAAGTGACGTCGCAACCCCACGGTATTCCCCCTCCCATCTTGAAGGTGCATCAAAGTTAGGAGTTGAGAAAAATAAAGGCATCTTTGGGATTCCTCATCCATCTATTCCCCTTACCCCCCATCCCCCTCACCATAATTCCTCCACGCCCCCTCCCACTCCCCCCCCCCCCAACCCCCCAAGAAAAAAAATGGGTGATGACATTAAGATGTCTATATTTAGATTACTTACATTAGAGGATCCTAAGAAGTTCTGGTTTGTAGCTAATGCAGTATGGAAATCAAGACAGATCACTGACGAAGATATAAAGAAGGCACAGCTCCTCACAATGTTGTGAGAAAGAGCATTGACATGGTACATGAAGTACTTTGTGAATAATTAGGTTGTTTCATTGGATGATATTAAGAAAGCACTGTTATCAGAACTCAAGAAGTCGAAATCAAAATCACAGTGCATTACGAAGCTAAAGGAAACCAAAAAAATGGCTATTAATTCTATGTGGTAATTGGATCAAAAATTCAAGGTGTTAATGGGGCAAGTCACCTTTAACATACCCCCTAGAATAGCATAAATAATGGTTTATAGTTGTGTTGTTGCCACATATCAGGTTACCCTTGACACAGAAGAAGATAGCGACCCAAGCTGACAAATTGGAGATTGAAATGAAGCTAGAAGCATCTTCGATTGGAGATACTCATACAAGAGTACAACAAATTCAGAGTCAGCTAGCAAATTTGATCTTGCAATTACAAGATCTCAAGAAAGGTAAAGAAACTAGATCATAAGTATGGTGTACAAAATGCAAACCAGAAGGCCATTATAAGGATCAATTCACTATGTTCAGAGATTACTTGGCAAGTAGAGCACTTAATCCAGTAAATCCAGGATCAAGTTTATGATGCACGATTTGTAGAACGAGAGGCCACCATCGCTCTGAATATTGTTATTTTTTACAAAAGTACATGCAGACCCCAAATCAGTTGTTTTGAAACTTTCGTAAGTCAGTAGGCCATGATTAGAGAAATTGTCGAAGTTATGACTTGATGACGGAGCACATTGTTGATGCTTATAGATTGCAAGTTAAAGGACATACACTCGAGGAGCCAGGCCAGCATGATGGACGAGGAGTCTTCCAAGGATGAGGATAAGGACGAGGACAAGGAGTTGGTTAAGGATGTGGCTAGACTATCTGTTATAACTGTGGATAGGCAGGACACTTCATGTTGGCTTGTTGGGGCCTGACCTAGGTTTGTAGTTAATTAGCCAAACAAATCCTTGTACTACTGGCCCTTTTGGCAACAGACCGCGGAGCGCGGACTAAGGTCTCACCCGAAGTAGTATGGGGGGTGCTGGAACCAGGTTCCGCACCCTTGAGATGTCTGAGAGGTTGAATTGGTCCAACTTCATGCATGTTACTTCGCGCACTTCCCTGGCCTTCACGCAGCCCTAACCAGGGGTTGTGGGGCTTCCGTTGCTGGAGCAGCACTCTGCATTATTTCCCTAAGTCACACCCAAGATCTTACTTATCTTCTTACACCAGTTAATTATCTTCGCGTAAATGGATGCCTTATGTTATATTTCTTTATACAGCACATTCATATGAGTTTGCGCAATAAATAAACAGTAAACTTGAAATTTATACACAATACTACATAAAACAAGAAAAGATACACAGAAATATGATAAAACTTCTCTTTTTTAATTCTTCCGACGGTTACAGACTCGACCTGCCCTGCGCACTCAGCTGCAAGGGTCCGCGCACTCAGCTGTGGACTACCAGGCCTCTGTGCACTTAGTGGCAGAGCCTTCTCCTACTCTATGACCCAAAGACACACTTTACACTTCGACTCAATCCCTTAGACTCATCATGCTTCTGTTCTATTCCCTTCTTAACTTAGAGCCTCGCTCTATTTATACAATCCCATGTTCCGTGGACCATGGGTAGATCTTTCAAGCCAACATTACATTACAAAAACAAGGGCAGACAACCCTATGACTCTATTATGACTTCGCGCTCTGCACCCACAAATCGCAAAGTCTTTACAATGGACTTGGTCAAAACTTGGGCTTTAAGCCCCAAAACATGCCTTGGGAGTGATTCCACGCCCAACAGGCCCCCAACACAAACATCATGACTCGCCCTCAAGTCATTCTGTCGGTGTGGAGATCTTCATGCGGATTCCCTCCAACTCTGCTTGACCAGCTTCAAGGTCAGCAGCGTACTGAGCGACTGTCTGCTGAATCTCCTATACCCGTTGTTCCGAGACTGCGGTGTCGGAGCTACTTCCCTGGACCTGTTCCTACGTCCCCTCCATTTTTTTATAGTCCCACACCTTCTTCCGACTACTTGGAGCATGAAGACTATGCTTCTGTTGGTTAGTTAGATAGTCAGGCCACCCATGTATGGCTTCAATCGACTACCATTCACTTTGCCTGGGAAAGGTTCTCCATTTAGTTTTTCCAGCTGCACTGCACCTCCGTCTCTGGCCTCCTTAACAACATACGGTCCCAGCCAATGCATTCTGAACTTTCCTAGAAATATATCAAACTTACTGTCATACAGTAACACTAAATTGTAGAAAATTTATGTAGGTTAACCCGATAATGCAATATAAATCAAAGCAGAATACTATAACCTACTTCTACTATCAATTTGTGGAAGCTTAAAGATCAAGTTGAACAATATAACCAGAAGAAGAAGAATCAATGGCATAATACACATGAAAAAAACTTTGGGGAAATCCTCAGATAAAATCCCACACTATTGTATCATCATACATGAACAATGTAAACTTTGAAACAGGAACTCTGGCCAGAAAAACCCGTAAAAACATCAAGAACAATGCTAAAAACGAAAAGTGTTGATGCTGGAATAACACCTTTTTTTTCTAGGGTAAATTTTCAACATGTTTTAAAAATGGCAGTGAAAACCAATTTTTTGGGCAAAAATTGTCCCAAAAAACACCCTCAAAATGAAGTGTTGATGTTCGAATAACACTTTTTTTGGTAAATTTTGTACAAAAAACACCCTCAAAACGAAAAGTGTTGACGTTGGGATAGCACTTTTTTTGCAAGGGTAAAATTTCAACATTTGGAAATAATGGCGTAAAATATTTTATCATGACCCCAAAAAAACATTAAAATTTCAAAAAAATATGAAAACATAGAATAAAATAAAAAATTAAAACAATGAAAAAACAAAAAACAAAAAAAATTAAAATAACAAAACATAAATTAAAATATATACTAAAAACAAAACATCCAAAAAAAAAAAAAAAAAAAAAACAAATATATAAAAAAAGACAACAACAACAACCAAAAAAAAAAAACTTATAAAAGATAAGAATTAAAAAACTAAAAAAACTTAAAAATTATAAACAAATAAATATTAAAAAAAACATAATTAAAAAAAAAAAGAGGAAAAAATAAAATAAAATAAAAATAAAAAAATATCTTGTAAACCCTAAAAAACAATTGGCCAAAAAAATAAATAAATAAAAAATGGAAAAGAAAAAAATAAAAAATAAACTATAAAATTAAGTAGGTGAAAACAGAAAAATTTTAAGAACATTAACAAAAAACTAAAAAAATAAATAAATTAAAAACAAACTAGATTTTAAAAAGAATAGATAGATATATATATATAACAGCAAAAAAAAAAAAAAAACTACTAAAATTAAGATTAAAATGTTGATTTAAATTAAAAAATCCATTAACAAAATTCAAAAAAAAAAAAAAAAAAAAAAAAAAAACAAACTAGATTAAAAAAAAAATAGAAAATTAAAAACAAAAAAAAGTAAAAAACTAGTAAAATTAAGATTAAAAACATTTAAAAAAAAAACAAAAATAAAATCAAATTATATAAAAAAAAACAAAACAAAAAAAAAAACAAAAAAAATATAAAAATTTTAAAAATATATTAAAAAATAATAATAATTAAACAAACTTTTTTTTTCTATTTATAAATAAATAAATAAAATTAAAATTACCTCCCGTCGCCCATGGTGGCGCCGCCCTAGGTGGAGGGTCTGCATCCAAGCCCTCCGCCCAAGTTCACACCACCACGGGTAGCCGAGTGGGCGGAGGGGCGATTCCCAGAATCGCCAATCCGCCCACCCGGCCACCTGTGGTAGCGCGGCCTTGGGCGGAGGGCCTAAGTCGCTCCTCAGCCTGCCCGCCCGCCCATAGCCGTGCCACCATGGGCAGCGGGAGGTAAAAAAAAAAATTTAATAAAAAAATAATTGTTTAAAAAAAATCGAAACTTTTTAATAATTAAAAAAATAATAATAATAATAATTTTTTTTAAATAAATAAAAAAAATTGTTTAAAAAAAAAATTAAATTTTTTATTTTTTTATTTTTTTGTTTTTAAATAAAAAAAATGTAAGCTTAATAAAAAATATGTTTTTTTTAAGTCAAAAATACATATTTCTTTATAAAGTTTAAATGATTTTTATTTTTTATTTTTTTTAATTTGAAAACACATATATTTTTTTAAAATTTTCATATTTTTTTGGTTTTTTTTTATAATTTGAGTTTATTTTTGTTTTTTAATTTTTTTTAAATGTTTTTAATATTAATTTTACTAGTTTTTTTTTTTTTTTTTTTTGTTAATATAGTTTGCTTTTCATTTTTTTTCTAGTTTTTGTTAATGTTTTTTTTTAATTTTCCTATTTTTACTTAATTATATATATATATATATATATATATATATATATATATATTAATTTATTTATTTTTTCTAAAAAAATTTTATGGCTTATGAGATAAATTTTTTTTTTTAAGTAATCAACATAGAAAAACAACAACAACTTGAAAATTCGTTAAGTAAAAAAAAAAAATGGACATAATAAATTTTAAAGTGTGAAAAATAAGTCCTCTAAAAAAAGGTATGTTGCATCAACACATTTCAAAATCAGCATGAAAATCACTAACATTTAAAAACAAATATTTATATTTGATACATAAGAAAATTTAAAGTGTCAAAAATATGCTCCCAAAAAAAAGAAGTGTATTCTGCATCACCACTTTTCAAAATCGGGTCACATTTTTACTACCCCTACGAAACAGGTAATCGTATCAGTTATTTAAAGCGCTAAAAACTATGCTCTATAAAAATATGTGTGTTTTGCATCTCCCCTTTTCAAAATCGGGTCAGTTCTTTGCTATCTCTATGAAACAGGTAACAGTATCAGTTCTCGTTTCAAAGTTTAAATTGTTCGTGGTGGAAATACATAGGAATTATATAAAGCCTTAGCTCTCATAGCTAGCCAGCTCTCAGTACAATCCTCACAGATGCTCACAGGAAATCTTGGCTTCTCTCCAGCCTTCCTCTCTGCCCTCCAAGCTCCCATTTCCTTATGTTGTTCCTTGTGGATGATTAGCCTATCACCAAGTGGAAAACAAACCTTCCAAAACTGTGCAATCCTTAAGGATGAATCCTTGACAGCATGCATGAATTTTCTCCATGAGAAAACACATGCCACTGATAGTACATTGTCCTTGAACATTTATCTCAACTGGGTCTTTCTCAGAATATACATGCATGAGTTTCTGATAACAGAATCTTCGGTTAAATGGAGTAGCACTAGTTGAGTGCATTAATACATCAACTAAATGTTAACTCACTATTAGTTCCTCAAACAGTTTGAAACTAATTTAACTAGACTTAACTCAGTAAACTGAGTTAACTAATTATAACTCAATCTTATATCTTTAATTTAAGGGATAACTCTTGCATGACTTCATAAAGACTTCTAACTTGAATTTCTCCAACTAATTAATTTAAAAATAAATTAATTAATTAATTCCAAGGAGATGGTAAGACTAAATTCGATTTTAATTCACAATTTAATTCAAGGACAAATTAAATTGGAATATTCTTGTTTCCATATTTGAACACTCCCTCTCAACAAGAAAGGGATTATCTGCCACCCCAATCCTGTCTCTATGGAACTCGAATTTACACTTTGACAATGCCTTTGTCAAAATGTCAACATCTTGCTCCTCTGTCGAAATATACTGCAGCAACATGATCCTCCTCACTACACAGTCTCTGAGATGATGATACCAGATGTCGATGTGCTTGGACCTATCATGAAATATTGGATTCTTAGAGAGTTTGATACAACTCTGATTATCACAATAGATCACAGTTGGATCCATCCTCTGATCAAACAAACCAACTAGGATTTTCCGCATCCAAATGGCCTCACATGTTGCCTGACTTGCAGCCATGTATTCTGTCTCTGCCGAGCTGAGTGCAACCAACCTCTGTTTCCTACTGTACCAAGAGACTGTCGCTAACCCAAGGTTGAAGATCCCTCATGATGTGCTCTTTCAATCTAATTGACTCCCTGCCCAATCTGCAGCAGTGAAGCCCTGTAGCTTCACTCCCTTTGTCCATTTGTACCATAATCCATATTAATATGTGTCTCTGAGGTATCTCAATACATGCTTTGCCACCTTCCAAAACATCTTGGTAGGCTGAAACATTGCTTGAGTAAGCTGGTTCACGCATAGCACAAATCTGGTTGTGTGTTCACTAAGTACATTAGTGAACCCACAAGCTACCTGTACACAGTAGCCTCTACCACTTCTCTTGAAGTAGCAACCTCCTTCCTCCAGTTACCTACTAGAGGAGTCATCATGGGCTTGCACTTCTCCATGTGGAACCTCCTGAGTATCTCATTGGCATACTTGCCCTGAGACACAAACAACTCCCCATCCTTCTGCCACACTTCCATGCCAAGGAAGTAATGCATGAGACCCATGTCTTTCATCTCGAATTCTCTTGCAACGTCCTCCTTGCAAGACACGATCAACCGATCATCACCAGTCAATATGAGATCATCAACATAAAGTACGATGATCAACAGCTCACCTTTCACCACGATGTGGCACAGGTTCGCATTTGCTTCACTCTTTGTGAAGCCCAACCCGATGAACTAGTTGTCTATCCTGGTGTACCAAGCACGAGGTGCTTGCTTTGGGTGAGACTATGATCTGCTTACAGGTCATTGCAGAAAGGGCTAGTGGTTGAGGATTTTGTTGGTGTGTAGTACACATTGAACCTGGGTACAAACCCCTTAAGCCAACAAATGGTTCTCTTATCAGGACCGAGATCTGTTTGAAGGATATGTTTTGGCATCCATCAAAGAAGGAAATCCAGGAGTGAGTTGAACAAAAAGGATGAGAGTTTGCATTTCAAGAAAACAGAAATTTGTGATTGTCGACTGAAGCTTGGTTGCAGAAGTATCTCTTTAGAGAACAGCACGAGATCTTCTTCGCGACATTTTCTAATGAACTATATGAATGGGTATCAAAGTTGACCAAACATAAGATTTGTTTCAAAAATGACGATCCTACCACGTGGAGCCTTGAATTGATACAGCGACTCAGGAATACTAACAACAGTGTCTCAAGGGCGATTGATTTTTGGATTGACAGTATCCTAGGAGGATTTATTATTGAATTCACAATAGGCACGACTATTTCTTACAGCGAAGTTTTTTCAAGGGTTCGCAAGGTAAGTACTTAAATTCTTTGAATTTGTGGATTAAAATGCTTCTGTGTGAAAAGGGCGTACTATGAATGCAGACATATTAACGTTTCGATGAGGAGGGAATAAGTCTGAATCAAGACCGAGGCTATGCGAAGTGGAAAGAGATATAGAGTATATCAAGGACCAAAGAAATTTATTGAGACTGACAATATCCCCTTGCTAGGTGGGTGTGAGAGTGAAGAATAAGGAAGTGACCTTGAAACCCCACGGTATTCCCCCTCCCATCTTGAAGGTGCATCAAAGATAGGAGTTGAGAAAAATAAGGGCATATTTGGGATTCCTCATCCACCTATTCCCCTTACCCCCCATCCCCCTCACCATAATTACGCTACACCACCTCCCACTCCCCCCCTCCAACCCCCCAAGAAAAAAAATTTGTGATGACATTTGATGTCTATCTTTAGATTACTTGCATTAGAGGATCTTGAGAAGTTCTATTTTTTAGCTAATGTAGTATGGAAATCAAGGCAAATCACTGACGAAGATATAAAGAAGGCACAGCTCCTCACGACAATGTGAGAAAGTGCATTGACATGGTACATGAAGTACTCTGTGAATAATCAGGTTGTTTTGTTGGATGATATTAAGAAAGAACTGGTATCAGAATTCAAGAAGTCGAAATCAAAATCACAGTGCATTACGGAGCTAAAGGAAATCAAATAAATGGCTACTGATTCTATGTGGGAATTGGATCAACAATTCAAGGTGTTAATGGGACAAGTCACCTTTAACATACCCCCCAAAACAGCATAAATAATGGTTTATAGTTGTGTTGTTGCCACATATAAGGTTACCCTTGACACAGAAGAAGATAGTGACCCAAGCTGATGCATTGGAGATTGCAATGAAGCTAGAAGCATCGTCGATTGGAGATACTCATACAGGAGTACAACAAATTCAAAGTCAGCTAGCAAATTTGATCTTGTAATTACAAGATCTCAAGAAAGGTCATAAGTATGGTGTACAAAATGCAAACCAGAAGGCCATTATAAGGATCAATTCCCTATGTTCAGAGATTACTTGGCAAGTAGAGCACCTAATCCAGTAAATCCAAGATCAAGTTTATGGTGCGCAATTTGTAGAACAAGAGGCCACCGTCACTCTGAATATTGTTATTTATTACAAAAGTACTTGCAGACCCCAAATCAGTTGTTTTTCAACTTTCGTAAGTCAGTGGGCCATGATTAGAGAAATTGTCGAAGTTATGACTTGATGATGGAGCGCATTGTTGATTCTTATAGATTGCAAGTTGAAGGACATACACGTGAGGAGCCAGGCCAGCATGATGGACGAGCAGTCTTCCAAGGATGAAGATGAGGATGAGGACAAGTAGTCTTCCAAGGATGAAGATGAGGACAAGGATGAGGAGTTGGTTAAGGACGTGGCTAGATTATCTGTTATAACTGTGGAAGGGAAAGACACTTCGTGTTGGCTTGTTGGGGCCTGACCCAGGTTCGGAGTTAATTAGCTAAACAAATCCCTATACCACTGGCCCTTTTGGCAACAGTCTGCGGAGCGCAAACTGAGGTCTCACCCAAAGTAGTATGGGGGGGTGCTGGAACTAGGTTTCCGCACCCTTGAGATGTCTGAGAGGTTGAATTGGTCCAACTTTTCACACTTCCCTGACCTTCACGCCCTGATATGTTCACCTTCACGTAGCCCTAACCAGGGGTTGTGGGGCTTCCGCGTTGCTAGAGCAGCACTCTGCATTATTTCCTAAAGTCACACCCGAGATCTTAGTTATCTTCTTACACCGGTTAATTATCTTCGCATAAAAACATGCCTAATGTTATATTTCTTTATACAGCACATTCATATGAGTTTGCACAGCAAATAAATAGTAAACTTGCAATTTATACCCAATACTACATAAAACAGGAAAATATACACAGAAATATGATAAAAATTCTCTTTATTAATGCTTCCAATGGTTACAGACTCGATCTGCCCTGCGCAATCAGCTGCAGAGGTCCGCGCACTCATCTGTGGACTACTAGGTCTTTGCGCACTCAGTTGCAAAGCCTTCTCCTACTCTACGACCCAAAGCCACACTTTACACTTTGACTCAATCCCTTAGACTCATCATGCTTCTATTTGTTGGCATTATGTTTCTGGTATGGCTATATGTTACAGATGTTGTACTTGATGGCAACTCCCATGGCAAGGCTCTCTATTTGTTGAAAATTAAGAAGGATGCAGGAAATCAATTCAGAAGGTGCGTACCCGCAGGTACACCATGCAGGGACCGCGTCCAGATACGCAGGCCGTGCGTCCCCCCAGTGCACACATTTCAAGGCAGAGAAAAGCTCACGTGGGGTTTCTTATGTTTTACTCTTGGTATTTAGCCGACGGTATTGGGTTATTATGGTGTCGGCTCGTGGTATTGTTCCATGATTTTAGGAGGAGCTTGCCTATATAAAGCAAAGGAGATCACTTGGCTAAGTATCTTTTTGCAATTGAATATCTTTAGATCTGAAATATTGGGTTATGGTCTTAAAAGCTTGATCTATATGAAAGGGAAGTTGAAGGCGAATCTGTGAAGGGTGATCTCTCGAGCGCATGATCAGATCTGAGCAACTGTGCCACTCTGGTGGACTGCCTATTCGGCCCTAATCAGAAGGACACAGGTGTTTAACAGAAGAGCTGCGTGGGTACGCAGTGCAGAAACAGGAGATCTGCGTCGGGACGCAGTGCAGAAACAGGAGATCTGCGTCGGTACGCAGAGCAGAAGAAAGATACTTGCGTCGGTACGCAGAGCAGAAGAAGAAGAGCTGCGTGGGTACGCAGAGTGACTAAGGTTCAGGTGCGTCCGCATAGTAAAAGTACGCGGCGCGATAATGTCTTTGGCTGCGTCCCTGCGGTAACAGTACACGATGCGATAGTATCCTTGGGTGCGTCCCTGCAGTAACAGTACGCAGAGCAGTTCAAGGAACAGTGCGTGGGCACGCAGTCCGGCAGAAGGGTCTCTGCGGGTAGACGCAGGAAAGCAGAAGGTGAACTGCGTAGCGACGCAGGCCACAGAAGGGAAAACTGCGTACCTGTCTTAAAAAGTTCTGTTGATTGAATTTTTCTGTTGATAAGGTGTTCTGGGTTAGTTCTGTTATTGCTGATCTGATAACTGTAGTGAACTGTAACTTTCATGTACTTGATGTTCAATTGATGCTTTATGAAAAGAAGTAGGGGGTTGTAGCTCCCTTCCAGGAGAGACTGGAAAACGAGAAAGAGAGAGAGTTGTAGCTCTCCGCAGGTTGCAGCCTGCATACTGGTAAAGGACTGCACCAGTACAAAACCATTGTAAAAGAAGTTTCTAAGTTGAAAGAAGATAGAGACATATTGCAGCAGGTGGTTTTCACCCACATTGGGTTTCCACCTTACATCTTGTGTTCTTTGGTGTGACTATCTGTTTTTCCTTGTTCATGCTCATTATTTTATGGTACTGACATGCAAAAATAATTCAAAGAACAAATAAGGAAGATTGATTAAAAGAATTAGATAATACTGATTCACCCCCCCCCCCCCCCTCAGTATTATTCCCAACAATTGGTATCAGAGCAGGTCCTTCAGAGAAGCTTGATCGCTTGAAGGTAGATCGTTCATCATGAGCAACTACGAGAGAGAAGCATCAATCAGGCCACCGGTTTTTGATGGGACAAACTTCAATTATTGGAAGGTAAGAGTTACTGCCTATCTTCAATCTCTTGGTACAGAAGTTTGGGACATCGTAGAGATAGGCTATGCTTTTCCTTTAGCTACTCCTACAGATACAGCCGAGAAAAAGAAGTATGAAACAAATGCGAAAGCAGTCAGTACTCTATTAGGATGTATATCTCAATCAGAATTCATGAAGGTAATGCACTATAAATCCGCAAAAGAGATATGGGACAAAATTGTCACGAGCTATGAAGGAGATGAACAGGTAAAGCGTGCTAAACTTCAAACTCTCAGAATTCAGTATGAGACTCTCAAAATGTATAATGATGAAAGTGTGGCTAACTATTTTCTTCGGGTAGATGAGGTTGTTAATTGTATGAAAAATTTGGGTGAAGAAATAAAAGAGGCTATTGTGGTTGAAAAGGTTCTAAGATCACTGTCCCCCAAGTTTGAATCTAAAGTATCTGCAATAGAAGAAAAGGAAAATCTACGAATTCTTACTATGTCTCAGCTACATGGAATTCTAACTACTTATGAAATGAGAAAGGGAGGTCCATCAGACAGAAGAGAAGCTGCTTTCAAGGCATCAGGCAAAGGAGATTATTATGAAGCAAGCCACGTCCCAGAAGAAGAGGAAGAAGAATCAAATTTTGTCAGAAATCTTCAAAGGGGTTCTGAAAGGTTCAGAGGTAAGTTACCTTTTAAATGCTTTGCTTGTGGAAGAGTAGGTCATTATGCTGCAAAATGTCCTTATAAGGATAAAGGAAAGGAACCTGCTAGATGGAACAAGAAACAGAACGCAAATAAGAAAAGCTACTACACTCATGAAGATAGTGATGGTCTATCAAACAGTGATGAAGATGAACAAGGTAATGAATATAAGTTGTTAATGGCATTTGAAGATGATGATTATATGGATGTTGTAGATGTGGATAACCTTTATGATGAAATTACTAGACTCAAGAGATGTATAGAAGAAAAGAACATGATCATTGATACTCTACAATTTCAAATTGATGAAAAGGAAAAACATCTTGAAAAAATAGAAGGTGAAATTGTTGGTCTTAGAAAAGAGATTGAGAAAACAAAAGCTATTAATCTCAAGTTTGTCAAAGGATCTGAAACTTTGGATGAGATTATCAATGTGCAGCGGTCTCCTCTAAACAAGACAGGTGTGGGCTATAATGGAGAAACTTTTCAAGCATCCACCTCAAAAAGTTATCTTGATGCAGCAAGAAGAAATGAGCAAAAGAACAAAGAAGATCAACAGGTAAAGCAGGAACGAATTACAAACAGAAACTATCAAGGGCAATCCATCTTAAGGGTGAACAAAAGCTACAACCAGCCACAGGTAAAATCTTCTCAATTTGGTTCAAGAATAGATGAAAATAGAAACTACAATCAGTTGGCTGGTAGATTCAATAACCGCAGAAGTTTCTTCAATGGACAATGTTTTTCTTGCCATAACTTTGGTCACAAAGCAGCTCAATGTGTTGCATATAAAACGATCATGACTAGGGAAGCTCAAAAGCAAAGAAGTATGACAGGGATTACAAAAAGGACCTATAACAACTTTTCGGTTCTTGAAAATGAAGTTGAATGTTCTATTTGCAATAACTTTGGTCATGAAGACTTTGAATGCAGGAGCAGGTTTCAGCAGAAAAAGGAACAAGCCTCAAGCACCAAAACATGGAGAATAAAGGAACCTCAAACAGAAAGATGTGGGATAGCATTTTATGCAGAGGGACAGGAAAATCTATGGTATATTGACAGTGGATGTTCGAAGCATATGACAGGTGATAAAGAAAAACTCGAGTCTTATTCTGCTCTAGAAAAGGGAAAGAAAGTCTCTTTTGGAAATGATACTCCTGCAACTATAAAAGGAAAGGGCATTGCTCAGTTAAAAGAAAAGGTCAAGGCTGGAAATGTTTTGTATGTTGATGGATTGAAGCATAATCTTCTAAGTGTCAGCCAGATGTGTGATCAAAGAACCGAGGTTATATTCAGATCAAATGGATGTCTTGTTCGTGATCTTGATACAGGTAAAACAGTGATCAAAGGCAAAAGAACTCCAAATAATCTGTACATATTTGAAGAAGGACAACAACAATGCTATCTGAGCAAGGATGATGAGCACTGGTTATGGCATCGGAGGTTGGGGCATCTAAGCTTTTCACAAATAAGGAAAGCATGCAAATATCAGGCAGTTCGTGATCTTCCAGATATCAAAATTCCTGACAACACCATATGCAAATCATGTCAGTTTGGAAAACAAACCAGAACTAACTTTCCAGAGAAGGAAGGATCAGCTAGCATGCCTCTTGAGTTAGTTCATACAGATACATGTGGTCCATTCAGGAAAAGAACACCTAGAGGAGAAGAATACTTGATATTATTCATTGACGATTTCTCCAGGTTTGTCTGGCTAGGACTTATGAAGCACAAAGATGAAGCATTCGAAAAATTCAAATCCTTCAAAGCCTTGGTTGAAAATGAATCAGGTCACAAAATTAAGTGCCTCAGATCCGACAGAGGTGGGGAGTTTACCTCAAATGAATTTTTCGATTTCTGTGAAGAACATGGGATAAGAAGAGAATTCTCTACAGCTAGAACTCCTCAGCAAAATGGAGTTGTGGAAAGAATGAACAGAACAGTCCAACAAATGGCTCGTGCTATGCTTGATGAATCAGGAACTCCCGCAACTTTCTGGGGTGAAGCTGCACATGCTGCGGTTGTTGTTCTCAACAAAACAAATGTCCGGGTGAACAACACTCAAACTCCTCATGAGCTCTGGAGTGGTAAGACTCCTTCAGTAAAGCACTTCAAAATCTTTGGGAGCAAATGCTATATCAAGAATACTGATGAGCAACTTGGCAAACTTGAACCTAGAGTAGATGAAGGCATTCTTCTTGGTTACTCTCCACATAGCAAAGCATACAAATGCTACAATAAAAGACTTGGCAGAATTGTTGACAGCATTGATGTAGTGGTTGATGAGAAGGGATACATTCCTAGGCAAGTACATCATGAAGAAGAAGATGAAGGCTACCCCCAACAACAGAATAATGAAGAAGAAGAACCTCAAGAAGAACCAGAAGAGCAAACAAGAATAGAAGAAAAGACTCCATCCAGATATGTTCAGAAGAATCATCCAGAATCTCAGATTATGGGGCAGAAAGAAGCAGGTGTACAAACAAGAAGAACAGTCGCAGAAGCTTCAAGCTATTTGGCATTACTCTCCTCTACTGAACCACAAAATGTGAAAGAAGCATGCAAAGATGAATGTTGGGTAAAAGCAATGGATGAAGAACTTGAGCAAATCGAAAAGAACAACACTTGGGAGCTGGTTCCTAGACCAAAGGATAAGAATGTTATCGGAACAAAATGGGTCTTCAAAAACAAATTGAATGAAAATGGAGAAGTAATTAGAAACAAAGCCAGACTTGTTTGTAAAGGGTATGCGCAACAAGAAGGAATAGACTTTGAAGAAACATTTGCTCCTGTTGCAAGACTTGAGGCCATCCGAATGTTCCTTGCTCTCTCAAGTTTTCAAAACTTCAAAGTATTTCAAATTGACGTGAAATCAGCCTTTCTAAATGGAGACCTGGAAGAAGAAGTATACATTGAACAGCCAAATGGGTTCATTCTTGGAAATGATCCAAAACTTGTATGCAGATTGAAAAAGGCTCTCTATGGTCTCAAACAAGCTCCAAGGGCTTGGTACTACCATTTGGACAAATATCTTCATCAACAAGGTTTTTCAAAAGGATCAGCAGATAGCAATCTTTATATAAAAGTTGAAAATGACAAATTGCTAATACTTGTTGTGTATGTAGACGACATTATTTTTGGGAGCAATGAAGAAGCTATGAGTCAAAGCTTTGCCTTGGTCATGCAGAAAGAATTTGAAATGTCTTTGTTAGGAGAACTGACATATTTCCTTGGTTTGCAAATCCAACAAAAGGAAGGAGGAATCTTTTTATCTCAAACCAAGTATCTCAAACAGATTTTGAAGAAATATGGTATGGAAGATGCAAAACCAGTATGTACACCCATGGTCACAGGATGTAGCCTCAGTGCAAATGATGAATCTGCAGCAGTACATCAACCAACCTACAGATCTATGATTGGAAGTTTACTTTATTTGACAGGTACCCGACCGGACATCATGCATGCAGTTGGAATAGTTGGAAGATTTCAGGCAAATCCAAAGGAGACTCATCTTCAGGCAGTGAAGAGAATTTTCAAATATCTTCAAGGGACTCAAAATTATGGCTTATGGTATCCTAGAGATACAGATCTTACACTTCATGCTTATACAGATGCAGATTGGGCCGGAAGCGTGGATGACAGGAAAAGCACAAGTGGTGGTGCGTTCTTTATGGGTTCCAGACTGGTATCTTGGTTCAGCAAGAAACAGAGTTGATTGCCTTGTCTACAGCTGAAGCGGAATATGTTGATGCTGCATCTTGTTGCACTCAACTCCTTTGGATGATGCAGACTTTGCAGGATTTTCAAATCACTTGTACACCACCTATCCCCATCTTATGTGATAACACAAGTGCAATCAACATCTCAAAGAATCCGATTATGCATTCAAAAACCAAGCACATACCAATCAAGTACCATTTTCTCCGGGAACAAGTACTTGAACAGAAGGTCAAGTTGGAGTATGTTCCTTCTAAGGAACAAGTTGCTGATATTCTCACCAAACCATTGCCCAGGGACACTTTTGAATACCTCAGGCAAAAGCTGGGGGTTGTTGATGCATCATCTTATTGCTGAACCTCTTCTCATTGATGGTACAGGTTCAGGGGGAGCATATAATGCATTGTTGGCATTATGGAGGGGGTGCAGAAGAAGATCTTGGAAGTAGCTGCAATATGTCTCTATCTCTTTCATGGGTTCATTTTCAGGGGGATCATGATCGTAGGGGGAGCATACCCCTTTGCCCTTGATGTCAAAGGGGGAGAATGAAGCTGAGGTTTGTGAGGTTGCCATCAAGTCCAAAGGGGGAGATTGTTGGCATTATGTTTCTGGTATGGCTATATGTTATAGATGTTGTACTTGATGGCAACTCCCATGGCAAGGCTCTCTATTTGTTGAAAATTAAGAAGGACGCAGGAAATCAGTTCAGAAGGTGCGTACCCGCAGGTACACCATGCAGGGACCGCGTCCAGATACGCAGGCTGTGCGTCCCCCCAGTGCACACATTTCAAGGCAGAGAAAAGCTCACGTGGGGTTTCTTATGTTTTACTCTTGGTATTTAGCCGACGGTATTGGGTTATTATGGTGTCGACTCGTGGTATTGTTCCATGATTTTAGGAGGAGCTTGCCTATATAAAGCAAAGGAGATCACTTGGCTAAGTATGTTTTTGCAATTGAATATCTTTAGATCTGAAATATTGGGTTATGGTCTTAAAAGCTTGATCTATATGAAAGGGAAGTTGAAGGCGAATCTGTGAAGGGTGATCTCTCGAGCGCATGATCAGATCTGAGCAACTGTGCCACTCTGGTGGACTGCCTATTCGGCCCTAATCAGAAGGACGCAGGTGTTTAACAGAAGAGCTGCGTGGGTACGCAGTGCAGAAACAGGAGATCTGCGTCGGGACGCAGTGCAGAAACAGGAGATCTGCGTCGGTACGCAGAGCAGAAGAAAGATACCTGCGTCGGTACGCAGAGCAGAAGAAGAAGAGCTGCGTGGGTACGCAGAGCGACTAAGGTTCAGGTGCGTCCGCATAGTAAAAGTACGCAGCGCGATAATGTCTTTGGCTGCGTCCCTGCGGTAACAGTACACGGCGCGATAGTATCCTTGGGTGTGTCCCTGCAGTAACAGTACGCAGAGCAGTTCAAGGAACAGTGCGTGGGCACGCAGTCCGGCAGAAGGGTCTCTGCGGGTAGACGCAGGAAAGCAAAAGGTGAACTACGTAGCGACGCAGGCCACAGAAGGGAAAACTGCGTACCTGTCTTAAAAAGTTCTGTTGATTGAATTTTTCTGTTGATAAGGTGTTCTGGGTTAGTTCTGTTATTGCTGATCTGATAACTATAGTGAACTATAACTTTCATGTACTTGATGTTCAATTGATGCTTTATGAAAAGAAGTAGGGGGTTGTAGCTCCCTTCCAGGAGAGACTGGAAAACGAGAGAGAGAGAGTTGTAGCTCTCTGTAGGTTGCAGCCTGCGTACTGGTAAAGGACTGCACCAGTACAAAACCATTGTAAAAGAAGTTTCTAAGTTGAAAGAAGATAGAGACATATTGCAGCAGGTGGTTTTCACCCACATTGGGTTTCCACCTTACATCTTTTGTTCTTTGGTGTGACTATCTGTTTTTCCTTGTTCATGCTCATTATTTTATGGTACTGACATGCAAAAATAATTCAAAGAACAAATAAGGAAGATTGATTAAAAGAATTAGATAATACTGATTCACCCCCCCCCCTCTCAGTATTATTCCCAACACTATTTTATTCCCTTCTTAACTTAGAGCCTCGCTCTATTTATACAACCCCATGGTCCGCGGACCATGGGTAGATCTTTCAAGCCAACATTACATTACAAAAACAAGGGCGGACAACCCTATGACTCTATTATGACTTCGCGCTCCGCACCCACAAATCACAGAGTCTTTACAATGGACTTGGTAAAAACTTGGGCTTTAAGCCCCAAAACATGCCTTGGGAGGGATTCCGCACCCAACAGGCCCCCAACAAAAACATCATGACTCGCCCTTGAGTCACTCTATCGGTGCGGAGATCTTCGCGCAGAGTCCCTCCAACTCTGCTCAAACAGCTGCAAGGTCAGCAACACACTGAGCGATTGCCTGCTAAATCTCCTGTACCTGTTGTTCTGAGACCGCGATGTCGGAACTACTTCTGTGGACTTGTTCCTGCATCCCGTGCATTTGTTTATAGTCTCGTGCCTTCTTCCGGCTACTTGGAGCATGAAGACTGTGCTTATATTGGTTAGTCAGCTAGTCGGGCCACCCGTGTATAGCTTCAATAGACTACCATTCACTTTGCCTGGGAAAGGTTCTCCATTTAGCTTTTCCAGCTGCACTGCGCCTCTGTCTGTGACCTCCTTAACAACATACAGTCCCAACCAATGCATTCTGAACTTTCCTGGAAATTTATCAAGCTTACTGTCATACAGTAACACTAAATTATAGAAAATCTGTGTAGGTTAACCCGATAATGCAATATAAATCAAAGCAAAATACTATAACCTACTTCTACTATCAATTTGCAGAAGCTTAAAGATCGAGCTTAACAATATAACCAGAAGAAGAAGAATCAATGGCACAATACACATGAAAATACTTTGGGGAAATCCTCAGATAAAACCCCACACTATTGTATTATCATACATAAACAATGTAAACTTTGAAATAGGAACTATAAACTCAAAATGGGAACTTTGGCCAAAAAAGCGCGTAAAAACATCAAAAACAGTGCTAAAAACGAGCAGTGTTGATGTTGGAATAACACCTTTTTTCTAGAGTAAATTTTCAACATGTTTTAAAAATGGTAGTGAAAACCAATTTTTTGTGCAAAATTTGTCCAAAAAACACCCTCAAAATGAAGTGTTGATGTTCGAATAACACTTTTTTTTCAATGGTAAATTTTGTGCAAAAAACACCCTCAAAACGAAAAATGTTGATGCTGGGATAACACTTTTTATTCAATGATAAACTTTCAACATTTGGAAATAATGGTGTAAAATTTTTTATCATGACCCCAAAAAAACATTAAAATTTCAAAAAAATAATGAAAACATAAAATAAAATAAAAAATTAAAACAATGAAAAAACACAAAACAAAAAAATATTTTTAAAAAAATAACAAAACATAAATTAAAATATATACTAAAAGCAAAACATAAAATAAAAATAAAAACAAAAAAAAACAAAAATATATATATATATATATATATATATATATATATATATATATATATATATATATTAACCTATAAAATATAAGAATTAAAAAACTAAAAAAAAAAACTTAAAAATTATAAACAAATAAACATTGAAAAATAATAATAATAAAATCTTGTAAACCATTAAAAAAAAATGGCAAAAGAAAAAATAAACTATAAAATTAAGTAGGTAAAAATAGAAAAATTTTAAAAACATTAACAAAAAACTAAAACTAAAAACAAACTAGATTGAAAAAAATAATAATAATAAATTAATTAATTAACCAAAAAAAAAATTAAAACTACTAAAATTAAGATTAAAATGTTGATTACTTAAACAACAAATATATATATAGATGACCAAAAAAAAAAAATTATCTCATAAACCATAAAGGAATTTGGAAAAAAAAAACAAAACAAAACAAAATTTAAAATATATATATATATATATAAGTAAGTGAAAATAAAAAAATTAAAAAATTAAAATAAAAACAAAAACAAAAACAAAAAACAAAAAACAAAACGTTAATGAAAACTAGGAAAAAAATTTAAAAATTAAAAACAAACTAGATTAAAAAAATGGGAAATAAAAAAAATAATAATAATAAAATAAAAAATAAAAACTAGTAAAATTAATATTAAAAACATTTATTAAAAAACTAAAATAAATTCAAATTATTAAATATATATATATATATATATATATGAAAAATTTAAAAATATATGTCTTTTCACATTTAAAAAAAAAACAAAACAAAACATTTAAAGTTTATAAAGAAATACGTATTATTTATATATATATATATATATATATATATGTATATATGTATGAGACTTACATTTTTTATTTAAAAAAAAAATTAAAAATAATAATAATATTAAAAATAAAAAAATGTAAACAAACTTTTTTTTATTTAAAAGATATATATATATGTGTGTGTATGTAAACAAACTTTCTTTATTTAAAAGAAAAAAACAAAAACAAAATTGTAAAAAACAAAAAACAAAAAACAAAATCTGTTTAAGATATATATATATATATAAAATTTAAAAGTTTATTTTATTTAAAAATAAATAGAAAAAATTATTAAAAAATTTTGAAATTTTTTTCAAACCAATTTTTTTTATTTACAAAAAAAAAAAAATTTACCTCCCTCCGCCCGTTGTGGCGCCGCCCTGGGCGGAGGGTCCGCATGCAGGCCCTCCGCCCAGGGCCGCGCCACCACAGGCTAGTAGAGAGGTGATTCCAAGAAGTAGACCATCCACCCAGGGTCACGCCACCACGGGCGGGCGGAGGGGCGATTCCGAGAATCGCCAATCCGCCAGCCCGATCGCCCGTGGTAGCGCAACCCTAGGCGGAGGGCCTGAATCGCCCCTCCGCCCGCCCGGGCACTCGTGGTGGCACAGCGCTAGGCGAAGGGCCTACATGCAGGCCCTCCACCCAGGAAAAATTTTGAAATTTTTTAATAAATTTTTTTTAATAAAAAAATAAATTTGTTTAAAAAAATATTATGAAATTTTTTAATACTTTTTTTAAATTAAAAAATAAATAAATAAATAGATAAATAAATAAAATATTAAAAAAATTGTTCTAAAAAAGGATTTAAAATTTTTTAATTTTTAATTTTTTTGTTTTTAAATAAAAATGTAAGCTTGATAAAAAAAATAATTTTTTTTTTTTTTTAAATCAAAAATACATATTTCTTTATAAACTTTAAATGTTTTTTAATTTTTTTTTATTTGAAAACACATATATATTTTTAAAATTTTCATTTTTTTTTTTATAATTTGAGTTTATTTTTGTTTTTTTTAAATGTTTTTAATATTAATTTTACTAGTTTTTTTTTTAAGTTTTTGTTAATTTTATTTTTTTTCTATTTTCACTTACTTAATTTTATATATATTTTTTTATTTTGTTTTTTTTTCCAAATTCTTTTATGGTTTATGAGATCATTTTTTTTTAACATTTTTTTTGTCTTTATCTATATATATATATATATATATATATATATATATATATATATATATATATATATATATATATATATTTGTTTTTTTAAAGTAATCAACATTTAAAAAAAAAACAACTTGAAAATTCATTAAGTAATCATAATTTAAAAAAAAAAATGGACATAATAAATTTTAAAGTGTTAAAAATAGTCCTCTAAAAAAAAGGTATGCTGCATCAACCCATTTCTTTTTTTTGCTTAAGCAAGAGACATTCCTTCCATTAACTTAGACAAAAAATATTTACACAGGTTACAAACAGACGCTAAGGTGCGCCTACTCCCCCATAGGGAGAGGGATAAAAACCAAAAAAACCCATAAACTTGCCCTTAGGCCTCCAAAACCAAATTTAACCTACTTTTAAAGCAAAAAGCTGACAAGAGGACCCCAAGTCCGCTCAGCAAAGCTCGCAATTTAATTCCACACGTGCTAAAATTAGCCCGCGAAAAAAACGTAAAGCTGCACGATCAACGCTGACCATTGATCTTGTTCTCTTGATCCAACGGTTAGAGTTAATATCGCGCGGTCTACAAGCCCGCTCAATAACGCGCGATGAGGGTGGTTTTCCAGACCGGTCCCCCGCCACATGTTGATCTCTGAGTGGAATCATTGGCTTTCCTTGGAAACCACTTGTGGTTTTGATTGCTCGCGAAGATAGTGGTTTTTTTCGTGCGGTATTGTTCTTTCAGTCCCACCTACTAGCCCGACCAAGAGTGGCCGTGGATCTATCCTCTGCGGATTTGATGACCTCAAACCAAATCGCATCCCCCATCCTCTCATGAGTTACCTTGCAGTAATGTTGGTAAGCCTTCATCACTCTACTCCACGCATCGTCTACAGAATGGCTTCGCTCATCCTTCTGAGAAACCACTGGTAGGTTCGAAAGCTTCCATTGTGGGTGGCATATCCCTCTCTGATTTTTCCCCCTATTTTCAATGAACAAGGAAGACTCGTCCTTTTGCATAGCAAGCCTAAGGAGTGAAATTGGCTTTCTGTGCCAAACTTCTCTGTTGTCCCATTTGTGCTGATGTCCCCTGTTTAAATTTCTGCCTCTATGCAGACCTTCAGAAGCGCCCTTAGAGAACTAACAGTGCATGTTCTCTGAAAAATTGTTTGAGGTTCTCCTAACCATCAGTGACCAATGGTGAGATTCCATCAATTACTCAGTTCTGGTAATACTCTCTATCCTTGAGGGCCCGAGAATAGCATTCCTCCTTCACCCTGTCCTCTGTTACCTCCTCCCACCCAGCATAAGTTTGTATGCTTGTTTTGAACCCCCTCATTGCCAAGCTAGTCCGCGACCTTGTTGGCTTCTCGACGAACATGCACCAACCAAAGAGTTCTAAGAATTCTTAAATGTGATTGAATTCTTCGGTAGATTTGTAGAAGTCACTAGTGATTCGAGACTTTCTCCGGTGTTGCTCCAGCGTTTATTCGCTTGACCAAGTTTATGACAAATTCTGAGTCAACCTCTATGATGACATTATAAATGTTGTACTTGAGCAGTATTTCTAGGAATAATTCCATCGCCATGAGCTTGCCATATTTTTGGTCGCTTTCCCAAGATAGTTGTGGAAAATGACCTGTATGTTTCCTTCCTCATCCCTCGAGACCCCGCCATAACCTACTTCTCCTGGATTCCCTTTGGAGGCCCCATCTATGTTAGATTTCAGAAAACCATGAGCAGGGGGGTGCCAGAAAGTCGTTTCTGTTGATTTATTCTTGTTATTCTTTATGGCACATGGGGAGAGAAAAACCTTCAACTCCAGTTTCTCTAGGATTCTAGCCTCTCTCTGTCCTATGGGTTTTCCAGTGGTGACACCTCCTAGCAAGTGAACTTTCTCTTTGAGTTGTTTCAGGATTAGATTGAGGATGCTGCTCACCGAACTCCTTTTGTCCTTGAAAATCCTGCTGTTGCGCTCCTTCCAAACATTCCAAATTAAGAACCCTGGAGTTAGTGCCCAGGCTTAGTTTATGGTTTCATTGTCTGAAAAATTCCTCCTCCAGTTTTTCAGGGTAGCAATGATCTCATTTACGTTCCTAACAGTCTTCTCAAAGACATCTTCCACCCAGTTCCACAGTGTTGCAGTAAATGAACAACTATTTAGGAGATGATTAGTGGTCTCTTCCTGATGACCACACAGGTGACATCTGGAGGGGCCAACAAAGCCTCTTTTTCTAAAACTATCCCATGTCAGAATCTTGCCCTGTTGAACCAGCCACTGAAACAATTTTATTTTCATCCAATGAGGACTAGTCCAGAGTTCTTTCCAAGTCTTATCATTTCTTGGGAGGTTGAGTCCTTTGTCTATTTGCTTGGCTTCCTTAAGGTTGAAGAGACTAGCCTTGTTCTTTCCCCATCTTAATTGATCATCTAAGGTTGAGGTTAATATTTGCCTTTTTTCCAGAAAACCATTAAGGGTTGTAGCTTGAGTGTCCAGCCTGCGTACATCACTGTAAACTGGCAGTTTCCAGATTCACCATTTCCCATTGTTTCTTGAATGTTCCCAATAGTTACTTACCCTTCTTAAACCTTTATTACTGGTATCTGTTTGAATATCTGCTAATTCCTCACTTCAGAGATTGTCCTCATACTACCAATTATCCTCCCAGAACCAGGCCAGATCTCCATTTCTAATCTCCCAGAAACTATATTTTTGGACTAGAGCCTTGTTCTCCTAGGCCCTATTCCAAATTTGTGAACCCTTTATTTTTCATGTCATTCTTATTAGGTTCTTTTCTTGCCAATCCATTGCATACTTTTTCTTCCAAATTTTTACCCAGGGGGCCTTTATTTCCTTTAGCCATCTCCACCAGATTTTGGCTCCCAGAACCCTGTTAAGAATTCCAGGGTCATGAAGACCCAGGCCACCATGGGATTTTGGCTTACACACCCTTTCCCATGCCACCAAGGCCCATTTCTTCTTTTCTTCCCCTTTTCCCCAGAAGAAGTCTCTTTGGATATTTCGAATATGAGTGATGACTCCAGTGGGTGCCAGAATGGCTGATAACATATAGATGGGGATGGATTGTAGAACAACCTTAGTAAGAACTAGCCTTCCTGCTAGATTTAGGGCTCTGTTTGTCCATTTACTGATTTTATCTTTTAGTTTATTTATAACTGGCTCCCAGCTATCCTTGTGTGACAATTTATCAATGAGGGGAACTCCCAGGTACTTTGAGGGTAATAACTCTCTTTGAAAGCCCAAAATTCTAGAAAGATTTCTTTGAATCGATATGTCTGTATTGAAAAAGAAAATTTTTGATTTAGAGAGACTTACCTCTGTGCCCACTGCCATGGAAAACTCACACAGAATCTTCTTGAAAGCTTTGGCTTCCTTGACTGTAGGTATGCCTTGAAGCATAGTGTCATCAACAAATTGTTGATGTGTCACCGTGTCCCTTCCTTGAGTGAGCCTTAACCCTTGAATTCTTCCTTCCTCCTTGGCAGCTCTGATTTCTCTTCCTAACCCTTCCATCATTAAAATGAAAAGGAAAGGAGAAAGAGGATCACCTTGCCTTAGGCCTCTGGTGGGCTTGAAGGTTTTGGAGGGAGTGCCATTGAGAAGGATTGAACAACTAGTTGTGGTAACAAGTGCCATGACCCATTTAATCCAATTGTAATCAAAGCCATAGGATTTTAGTATTGCTCTTATGTACGTCCAGCTAAGTTTATCATAGGCTTTTGCGATATCCAGTTGAATAATCATGCCTGCCTATTTATTGGTAATGAGTGAATGGACCACCTCATGAGCTTGAATTATGTTGTCTAGAATTTGTCTTCCTTCCACATAGCCTATTTTCTCCTCTGAAAATAGGGTTTGGAGGAGTGGTTTGAGATGGTTGGCAATTACCTTTGATATTATTTTGTACACCACATTGCATAATGCTATAGGCCTAAATCTGTCTGGGGAGGTATCATTTTCCTATTTGGGAATTAAGGCTATAAAATATTCATTTAAAGCCTTCAAGATTGTTTTATCTCTTCTCGAGTCTTCCACAACCTCTAGAATATCATGTTTTAAAATTCTCCAGCATGTTTTGAAAAAGTCCACATTGAACCCATCCGGGCCTGGTGCTTTTCCATTGTGCATCTCTGTAATGACTTCCTCCAGTTCCTCCTCTGATACTGGTCTATTGATATTATGATTGTCTTCTTTGGAAACCAATTTAGGAATGTATTGTGTAAATATTTTTATATATAGAGATCTATCTTCATTGGTTTCCTCTACAATTCTTTGAAAATGTTGGACAAGAACCTCTTCCATCTCTTCATGAGTGTTCCTTTCTATTCCCTGATGATTAGTAAGTTTCACAATTCTATTGTTGTTTCTGTGAGCTATGGTGGATCTGTGAAAGAATTTGGTGTTTCTCTCCCCTTCCTTAATCCATTGTATTCTAGATTTCTGTCTCCAGAATATTTCCTCTTGTAGACATCTGTTTTCCCATTCATGCTGAAGTCCTTCTGCCATCTCTTTCCTTTCATCTGTATATCCTTCTGTGATAAGAATTTGGTTTATTTCCTTTAGTTTCTTAGCCACTTCTCCCTTAGCTTTGAAGATATTACCAAATTCATTTTTATTCCACTCTTTGAGTCTGCTTTTGATATGTTTGAGCCTATAATGTAGAAGGAACATCTTTGTGCCTTTAAGTTGCAGCTCCTCTTTCAAATATTTTTCAATGTTTGTTTGGAAATTTGAGTGTGTGAGCCAAGCATTCTCGAACCTGAAGGGGCTATTCATCGGTTTAACAAATAGAGAGGCTTCCAACTATATGGGCCAGTGATCTGAACCACCAAAGGGTAGGATGAGCGCATTCAGACAACCTCCCCTTAATAGGAGTTCTTCTGAAATAATAAATCTATCCAATTTTGAGGCTACTTGGGTAGAGCCCCCCCTCTTGGTATTCCAAGTGAAAATTCCATTGTTGGTTTCCAAATCTACCAAGTTCATATTGGTGAGGAATTTTTGGAAGGCATCTGCATCTCTACCAAGCGTTCTGGTTCCCCCTTTCTTCTCCGATAGTGACTTAATCATGTTAAAATCACCCCCTAAAATCCATGGTAAAGCTGGTTATTGTTTCTTTATATCTCCCAGTGTAGTGAGGAGTCGGATTTTCTCATCCATTGGTTGAGGACCATAGATATTGGTTATCATGTAACATTGTCTGTCAGCCACTAGTTGGATGATCAAAGGTGGTGTCTGGATGCTTCCGCATCAAGCATACCAAATTTCAGTGGATCCCAAAGAGTGAGAACTCCCCCAGCAAATTTTTTGCATTGACCTCAATGTATTCATATTTCTTTAACCATTTTCTATGTTTTTCTTTGATCTTCTCTAGTGAGCATTTTGTTTCCTGTATGAAAACTATGCAAGTTTTCCCTCTCTGATCCTATTGCTTAAATTCCTCTATTTTCTTCTACTCCCAGTCCTCTAATGTTCCAGGTTGTGATTTTCATTGATATGGGTTTTGAATGAGTAATTGGACAGGTCTTTCATCCTACCTGAGTCAATCATGAGTTTACCACATTCCAACAACAATTCCTTCTGTCTCTTCCTCCCTCTCTTCTTGCTTGGGTTTTTTGTTAGTTTTCCAGTTATTAACCCTATTGAGGAAGCTCCTTTACTTTCCTGGTTATCATGTCCTCTTTTGACTCCTACAACAATTTGTTGTGACTTGTTGAGGAACATCTGTTGTACCTTGTCAACTTCTTCCTGAGGTATGGAGTTTATTCCTTGTTTTCCTCCTTGTTCTAGAAACTTTTCTAACTCTAGGTTCTCCCTTTCCAGGATCTCCTGTAAGTCCTGGTCCTCTGTGCCACCTTCACTTTGAGTCATTTCATGGTATTTTTCTATTTCCATGTTGCTCAAAGGTTCCTATATGTATTCATTCTATACCTGTGTAAACTCCATGCTCATCTCTTTTCCTTTCCCTTTTTCTGCCTGATTCTCTATACTCTCATGATCACCCTCCTCTGTTTCTCTTTCCTCTAAGATCTCAAAACTGTTATGACATTTTTTGTGTTCTCATTATCAGTAGGGTTCTTTTGTGTCTTCCTTCCCCCTCCTTTCCCTCTTCCTACCACTTTGGTGAAACCTGAATTATCTTTCTTTTTACTGATGTTTGGGTGTTCCTCCTTTTTGTTAAGAGGACAATCTCTGGATAGGTGTCCATGCTCATGACATCTACAACATCTAAACGGGATATGCTCATAGTCTAATGTTTGCACCCATTCATCATCATAGACTTCTAGAATGACCTCGTCTGGAAGAGCTCCTGATAGGTCCATATCCACACAAATGCGAGCATAGGAGGTATACTTTCCTATCAGAGTTGCCTCTGATATCTTTAAAAAATGTCCTAATTTATTTCCTATATCTTTTAAAGACTCTGGCATCCAATAATCTAAAGGTAAGGAGTAGAGTCTGATCCATACCGGTACCGAGGTGAAGGTTTCTCTTTCTGGCACAAAGTTCCTTGTCCATGGTTGCATGTTTAGACCAGCTGCTGCAAAGAAGTATGGTCGTCCTTCAAAGATCCTATCTCTATCATCCATGCTTGTGAACACCACTGTGAAAAATCCTTTGGATCCAAGATGTATATTTATCTCCCCCTTTAGTTTCCAGTGGTATATTATCCATGTGTACAATGCCTTCTCCAATGGCCAGATTACCATAAACTTTCATATGATGGCATAGTTTGTCATGTGATCCCTATGCTCTTGCAGAGCTGGGTCATTCAAAACTACCCGCGGTTTAGTATAAGTTTTGGGTTTACAGGGCCCCACCTTGGTTTTGGTCCCTATCCCCTAACCTTTGTTTGCCACTTTCTCCTCCTGTCACTCTTCCTCATGGGTCCCCGGCTCTGCATGGGTTTTGTTGCCTTCTGCCTGCTGTGCTTCAGTGTTTTTTGTCTTGATCTCCAAGAAGTTTGGATGCTTATTCTTGTACCCTACTCTTCCTCTATTTGAGACTGTGTTATTGTAGGAGGGAGTGGAACTCCCTCCTCCCTACACCTCCATGGTCGCCTGTTACCCTCTATCACTTTCTTTGTCAAACCCTAGAACTTTTCCCTAGTCGCTTCCACCCACCATGGCTTCTATTTCACTACCGGCAGAAAAGATTGCATCAACACATTTCAAAATCAGCATGAAAATCACTAACATTTAAAAACAAATATTTATATTTGATACATAATAAAATTTAAAGTGTCAAAAATACGCTCCCAAAAAAAAGAAGTGTATTCTGCATCACCACTTTTCAAAATCGGGTCACATTTTTACTACCCCTACGAAACGGGTAATCGTATCAGTTACTTAAAGTGCCAAAAACTATGCTCTATAAAAAATGTGTGTTCTGCATCGCCCCTTTTCAAAATCGAGTCAATTCTTTGCTATCTCTATGAAATGGGTAATAGTATCAGTTCTCATTTCAAAGTTTACGTTGTTCATGGTAGAAATACATAGGAATTATACAAAGCCTTAGCTCCCACAGCTAGCCAGCTCTCAGTACAATCTTCACAGATGCTCACAGACAATCTTGGCTTCTCTCCAGCCTTCCTCTCTACCCTCCAAGCTCCTATTTCCTTACATTGTTCCTTGTGGATGATTAGCCTATTAACAAGTGGAAAACAAACCTTCCAAAACTACGCAATCCTCAAGGATGAATCCTTAACTGCATGCATGAATTTTCTCGATGAGAAAAAACATGAAACTAATAGTACATTGTCCTTGAACATTTATCTCAACTGGGTCTTTCTCAGAATATACATGCATGAGTTTTGATGAGCCCCAATTTTTGGTATAATTTGGGCTCATTTGGCCTACTTGCTTTGCTCAAACCATTCACTTTTTACTGCTTATGCATGCATTTCTTAGTTTATTCGTGTTGTTTGTAGGAAGAAGGGTAGACATTTTATCTACGTGACTAATGCATGATGCTTTCAGGTTTTTGGCATTAAAAGGGAGAAAAAGACAACGAAAAAGGAGACAAGGAGACAATGAGGTGGCACTGCTGGTTTTTAGGAGAGGATGTCCACGGTCTTGGGGACCTTCCTCGTGATTCCCACCAAGAACTCCGAGCTCCAATCCATCTCTCCACCGAGCTTAGAAGCAGCCAGCTGTTCTACAGGAACAGCAGTTATAACTGTTCTACAGGAACAGTAGTTATGACTGTCCTACAGGATCAGCAGTTAAACTTTAGTTGGACAGCCGAGCTCCTAAAATCAAGGACATCTGTTGGATGATCGTTTTTGCATAAATACTGAGGCCGTAGCCTTGCAGAGAAGCTTTTTGAACCTTGGCATTACTCTTGTAATTGAAAAGTACGAGCTAGAGCTCAGTCCTTGTTCCTTTTTGTAAGCCAATTTGGCATGACATCATATTATGAATAAAGAAGGCAGATTTTGATCTAGTTCTGAGTTTTCCCAAGGAGCTATAGCTCTCAGGTTAGGGCCCAACCTGAGAGCAATAGATCTCCTCAGTGTTGTAATGTGTTTGCATTTCGTTCCAGCACTTTGAGTTTGTTTATTTTCACATGCAATTCGAATTCACAGTTTGGTAATTTAGTCGTTTTCATGAGCATAGATAGGACTAGTTTATGGTGATTTGCTTTCAGTTGCTTAAGTTTGATAGGAGGATAGATATAATCTCTTGGAGCTCCAGCAAAAAGGTTGAGGAAGTCTCCACTGCCATCTCTATTTGGAGATTGGAGTGCAGCCTATACCAACCACAAAAATACGCAGTTCTTCACTTTATACATGCTGCAACATAGTCTCGTTTATGATAGATCTTTCCATGCACTTCACTCTTGCACCATACACCTTCATCACCGCTTCATGCACATTCCTCTACACGCTTTATATTGTTGTTCATTGAGTTCATAAGCCATTTGTTTTATTTACACTACTTTTCATCGTTCTATTACCTCCTTCTTCGTCTTGATCACACATACAACCACATCCTTGACCTCTGCTCCGCTCTGTTATCTCCCAAACTCCTCCACTCCTCACGTAACTTCATTCTTTAGACATTTCGTTGTTATAACCTTCCATCCATCAACCCACTTCATACACTCATTCTCCATCCTACTTCTCCACTCCTGAGCCATCACCAGCTTTATTCCTACCTTGCACATCTCCCCCTACCATTCCATCAATCCACCATCACTTCAAACACCCACGGTAGGTCATCCTGTAGCAATTTGTAGACTTCCTGTAGAAACCCCTGCGTTTCCTGTAGAATCCCCTGCAGACATCCTATAGGAGGCCACTCACTCGGTTGTTGAGCCTCTGAACGTGAGGAACCTCTGTGGACTGATGCTAAGGATCTCTGGGGACCTCTCCTAGCCTCCCCAACCTTTCCCAAGCTTTCCTTCCTTCCGCATCACATCTGCACAACCAAACCCTAATAAGCACAAAATCACAATCACTCCATCCACTTAAAGAAAAAATATAAAAACATGTCTTTTAAGATGCAAGTAGATTAGATTCATGCATTTTCACTTATTAGAAGTAATGGCATCATTGGTAGAAGTTTCCTTCACATTCTTTGCATCATAGAGGTTAGACTAGTTAAATTAGGGTTTCCTAGGGTTTCCATGTTTTGATTTGCTTTCAGTTCATTTTCGCCAAGTAGAATAGTCTTCTTTGAGCTAGCTTTCGTCCATCATGTAACAAGCTTCTTCTGAGAGCCTATAGAAGTTGGCTTGAGCCCTAGCGGACTTGTGCCAGCTGACCAAGTGACAGCTGCGACAAGAGCTAGTACTTGTGCATACAGCACCGTCGCTTCCAAGTTTGTACGAACTACCGGGTTGATAAAATTAAGAGACAGGAAGCCCCAAGAGTTGTAGCATTATTGCTACAATACTGGAGCTCACCATCTTTTTGGCGCCGTTGCCGGGGAAGCGTCAGAGTATTAGCAATTGTTGCTTTTCTTCTACTTTCTTACTCTTACCTTCTGCTAAGTAGTTTACTTCATTTCCATTCTGCAAAAGTAGCATAGCATTTCCTGCTTTCATAGATTAGCATTTCCTTAGCATTTCCTGCTTTCATAGCTTAGCATTTCCTTTCTGCAAGCGTAGACTAGCATTTCCATTCCTGCAATTTCATTTGAGCAAAGTAGATTAGTCCTTTCCTGCTTTCAGTTAATTTTGCATCTTTCATAGATAGTTGTAGATCAATCTATCTCAGTTTTGCAGGTACCAAAAGAAAAGCAAAGCAAAAGCAATCAAAGAGGAAAAAAAGAAAGTCTTTTCCATTTCATGCCTCGTAGGAACCGAGATAGATCAGGCAAATTCCTACCAAACACCCCCACCACATCACTGAGTCACCCTTCTCTCCTCTTTGGTGACAGTGACCCAGAAGAACCTATAGGTGAACATCCTGAGATATCCAAAGATCCTATAGAAGAAGAAGAGTTAGAGACCACTCCATTTGAAGCTATGGCTGATAATAGAAGAGAAGATGAGAGAATAGAAGGTGCCTTCCCCATCCGAGAGACCAATGGAGAGATGAAAATGAAAAACATTAGCCCATCCGCCTTACCTCACTTCCATGGGTTGACCACTGAAGATCCAGATACCTTCCTGTTTGAGTTTGCTATCCTTTGTAGAACCTATGACTATACTGAAGATGAGCAAAAATTGAAACTTTTCCCTTCCACTCTCAAGGATGCAGCACTACGCTGGTTCATGGGTTTACCTGGGAATAGTATCACTACTTGGGCTCAGATGCAGCAAGCTTTCAACACCAAGTACCGGGATTACTGTAGGTCCAAGGAAACAAAGGGGGAAATCTTTCGGATGTCCATGGGAAATGATGAGTCCTTAGAGGATTATGAGGAGAGGTTCCAACTAAGCTATAAGCGGGCCAGGTGCACACTTGACCCTGAATCCCTCAAGTTGGTCCTACTCCGAGGAGTCCCTGAAGACCTCTTAGATACCCTTCACATGTTAGCTGGGGGGGACATTTACCAACTGCCTTATGAGGACATCAAGACTGTGTTTAGAAACCACTCCAGGGCAGCTCGGAAACGAGGTAGAGGAAACCACCTCTCAACTAGTGTCCCTTTCTCCAAACATGAGCTTGCAAACCAATTAGAAGATCTTAAGAGTGAGGTGAGACAAACCATTGCCATGCAGCTTGATACATTCAGGATTCAGCAAAAGAAAGAAGAGGCTGAGAGAGCCTTGGCTGTCTTCTGTCCTAGGTGCACAAGGAGGCACCCTAAGAACGAATGTCCATTGCATTCGGTTGAAGTGTGTTTCGTTTGTGAGGAGGACCATCCCACAAATCAGTGTCCAACCTTACCTGGGTTTAAAGCCATGTACCAAGGGACCGAAGCTCCCACAGAGCCTCTCTATTACCTCAACCAAAGGAGGCCACAAGGATCTAGACCTTATCAGCAGGGGATGCAAGGGGCATCTCAAGCTTATTACAACCCCAACCAGTCAACTCCTATGCCTTCCTGGGGTCCCCCTGCTCATCCTTCATGGTCCATGCCTCCTCCATGGTCTTATCCACCTCAGTACGCCACTCAACCTACTTCTAATCCATATCACTCACATACCCAGCCACAACCTCAATGGAATGCACCTCAGTCGGGGTGGAGGCCCCAATACAACACTCCTCCTGCCATTTTGCCTCCACCACCAGTTCAACCTCAACCATTACCTCCTGCTCCTCCAAGGCAACCTCAAATGCCTGCTCAACCGAACCTGAACCCCAACAATAGACAGGCCCAGCAGGTATACATTGGGGAAACCTCATGCCCTACCTATGCTGTGGAGATCCAGGAGATCAACCTTCGATCTGGAAAAACTCTACCAGATCGCCAACCTCCTCCCCCAGAGGATGAGGAAGATAAACAGGAAAGTGAACCAAAGGTTATTCCACCCTTTCCTGAGAGACTAACAGCCACCACACAACCTAACCCAGAAGAAGATGAGCTTTTGGGCGAGCTCAAGCAATTGTGTGTAAAAATCCCACTTCTCCAAGCCATCAAGGATGTGCCAATATATAACAAGCTGGTTAAGGAGAAGTGTTTCAAACACCCAGGCAGACGGAAGAAAGATGCCCCAACTATCAATGTCATAGGACAACTGTCTGACCTTATGCTAGGACAAGTCATCTGCCCAAAGTACCTAGATCCTGGAAGTCCTGTAGTAGATGTTCACATCAATGGCACCATTATCCCCCACACCTTGATTGATCTGGGGGCGGCCATCAATGTGATGACCAGGGATACCATGCTTAAACTCAATCTTCAAGGTTCCTTGAGGAAGACCTCGACAGTACTGCAATTAGCAGATCGCTCCACCGTGACTCCCGAAGGGATTGTGGAGGATGTCATGGTCTCCATTGATTCTTGGGAATACCCTGCAGACTTCCTGGTTCTGCAACCAAAGGCCAAGCTCACTGGATATCCTCTCATTTTGGGAAGGCCTTGGTTAGCTACTGCAGATGCTTACATAAGTTGTCGGGCAGGAAACATGACCATCAAAAATGGTCCCATGTCCAAGCAGCTAGTCCTATACCCTCCTGCCCAACCTTCTTTAGAGCATGATTTACCACTCTGGTTGGAAGAAGGAGAAGAAGACGAGGTGTACTCAGCACCTCTGTGCACCTTAGATACCACTAGAAAAGACCCCCCAACCGAGGATGACTTGATCGAGACCTTGATCCAGAATCTACCTTCCAGTGCACTACCCTTAGAGGAATTGGTGGAGGTTGCCCAAGCTAGCACCTTAGTGGATCTCTGTACAACCAACCCTGTTACTCCCAGAGTCAAGAATGTGGAGTTCGGCCCTGAGAAAGCATTGAAGATCAGCTCCTCCCTATCTCCTTCCCAGGAAAAGGAGCTGTGTAGTCTGTTGGCCAACCACCTAGATGCTTTTGCTTGGAGCTATAAGGAAATGAAAGGAGTCCATCCTTCGGTCTGTACCCATCATATATACATCAAAGAGGATTTTAAACTGGTTAGGCAACCTCAGAGGAGAATGAATCCAGCCCTTAAAGACATTGTCAAGGAAGAATTGCAGAAACTGTTGGATGCCGGATTCATCTACCCCATCTCAGATAGTGAATGGGTGTCCCCTCTAGTGTTGGTTCCCAAGAAAAATGGGAAATGGAGAATTTGTGTGGACTACCGAGAACTGAACAAAGCTACCAAGAAGGACCATTTCCCTCTACCTTTCATAGATCAAGTGTTGGATGGACTGGCAGGAAAGAAGTTCTTCTCTTTCCTGGATGGGTTTAGCGGGTACAATCAAATCCAAATCAGCCCGGAAGACCAAGATAAGACCACCTTCACTTTTCCTTGGGGTACCTTTGCCTATCGAGTCCTTCCCTTTGGGCTATGCAATGCTCCTGCTACCTTTCAAAGAGCTGTCTTGAGCATCTTCTCGGAGCTGGTCCATGATGCAGCGGAAATATACATGGATGACTTTACTCCTTATGGGGCCAACTTCCAGGAAGCATTGTCCAACCTGGGGAAAGTCCTAACCAAATGCACCGAGATGAACTTGTCCCTTAGTCCTAAAAAATGTGAATTCCTAATGACTGAGGGGACCGTGCTAGGCCATACCATTTCTTCCCAAGGATTGCAGGTGGATCCTAACAAAATTGCTCTCATCAAGAGGGTTCCACCTCCTCAAAAGGTAAGGGATGTCCGGAGTTTCTTGGGATTAGCAGGATACTACCGGAGATTCATTAAAGATTTCAGCAAGCTAGCCTCGCCATTATTTGGTCTGTTGGCAAAAGATGTGGAGTTTAAATGGACTGACGATTGTCAGAGGGCTTTAAATGAATTGAAGGACAAGTTGGTGTCAGCCCCAATCCTGAGAGGTCCAAACTGGGCCCTACCTTTCCACATCCACACTGATGCCTCGAACAAAGCCATAGGTACAGCTTTAGGACAAGTTGAGCAGAAACTTCCATATGCCATTTACTTTGATAGCAAAAACTTGTCCAAAGCTGAGCTGAATTACACTGTAACTGAGAAAGAATTCTTGGCTGTGGTCCATGCATTGAACAAGTTCCGACATTATATTACTGGTTACCAGACCTTTGTACATACTGACCATGCTGCTATTAGATATTTGATGAATAAACCAGATGTGAATGCTCGTATTATTAGATGGTTACTTTTATTGCAGCAGTTTGATCTAACCATTGTTGATAAACCAGGTAGAGAAAATGTTGTTGCTGACTTTTTATCTAGATTGGATTTGTCTGCAGATGAGGATGGAACAGTGGACGATCAGATGCCTGATGAACATCTGTTTGCTATTTCAGTACTCTCTCCATGGTTTGCTGATATAGCAAACTATCTTGTTTCAGCACAGTTCCCTCCACACCTATCTTCCAGAGAGGAGCAGAATCATCAGAAAAAGTGCCTCATTCACTTGGATCGGGGGCAATCTGTTCAAGCTTGGCCCCGATCAGATCTTAAGGCGTTGTGTAAGGGAGGAGGAATTCTTTGATATCCTCCTCACTTATCATGATGGGCCTTGTGGAGGGCATTTTGCAGCAAAGAGAACTGCCTTCAAGATCCTGCAGGCAGGCTACTATTGGCCCACACTTCATCAAGATGTCAGAAGATATGTCAGTTAGTGTGACCAATGCCAAAGAATGGGGAAACCGACCCAAAGGGATGAGATGCCTCTCCAACCTCAAGTGACTCTTGAGCCATTTGAGAAGTGGGGCATGGACTTTGTGGGCCCAATCAACCCCTCTTCGAGGCAAAGGACTTACATCATTGTGTGTACTGACTATTTGACAAAGTGGGCAGAGACCAAAGCAATCAAAGCAGCAACAGAAGAAAAGGTGGCCGAGTTCCTAAGAGAGAACATCTTCTATAAGTTTGGCTATCCAAGAGAGCTGGTCACCAATCAAGGGAGCCAGTTCACCTCCAACCTGGTTGAAGATCTCCTAGCTCATCACAAGATCAAGCACAGGACTTCCACCCCTTATCACCCTCAAGCAAATGGGCAGGTGGAAGTCACCAATAGAGCATTAGAAGGGATCTTGACTAAAGTGGTGAGCAGCAACAGAAAGGACTGGGCAGATCGCCTGGTAGAAGCCACATGGGCCTACAACACCACTTGGAAGACCACCACCGGTTTCACACCATATGAGCTGGTCTATGGGAAGAAAGCTTTGTTGTCCATTGAGTTTGAATACAACACCTTGAGGATGGCAGCTCAGCTGGACCTAGATCTCAGCCATGCACAACAAGAGAGGCTGCTGCAGCTGAATGGCCTGGACGAGCACCGCATGCAGGCCCTCCTTCACTCAGAAGTGGTTCAACTTCAGAGGAAGGTGTGGCATGACCAACATCCCCATGACAAGCAATTTCAGCCGGGAGATTGGGCTTTGTTGTATGATTCCAGATACAAATATTTCAAGGGGAAGTTGAGAACCAAATGGCTAGGACCATATACAATGGAGAAATGCCATGACAATGGATCTGTCCTCATTCGAACCATTGATGAGGAAGCCATTCCCATGCTTGTCAATGGGCATCGATTGAAGATCTACAGGAGACCTCTATCAAGACAAGAGTTTGTTAAAACTATGGAGAAATCTGTATTGGTCATAGAGAAGGGTTCTGCCTCTGCCTCTGGCACACCCTGAAAGAAGATCTGAAAAAAAAAAGAAAAAAAAAAAAAAAAAAGAAAAAAAAAAAAGAGAAAAAAGAAAAAAGAAATAAAGATCCTTGGGTGAAAACCTCTCTGAGGCGCCCAAGGCAGGTAGTAGGGGTGAAAACCTCATTGAGGCGCTCCTATTGCTTTTCAAAAAAAAAGAAAAAAGAAAAAAGAGAAAAGGTTGAAAAAGATCCTTGAGTGAAAACCTCTCTGAGGCGCTCAGGGCAGATGGCACGGGTGAAAACCTCCTTGAGGCGCCCCTGTTATCTTTCAAAAAAAAAAAAAAAGAAGAAGAAAAAAGAGAAAAAAGAAAACACAATAAGCAAAATATGGTAAAAATTGCAGGTTGCAGATGCTCTATGGAGAAGAGGAAGCCCTTCAACTCACAGCCAAGGGTCCTTATCATGATGTCAAGGAACCTCATCAGTACCTCCTCCAAGAGCACCCATGTTTTTCAAGGTATGTGCAATTTTATCATGGTTTGAATCTTCTACAGAAAGCTGCTATCTTTCTACAGGAAGGCGCAGTCTTTCTACAGGAGGGCACAGTCTTTCTACAGGAAGGCGCGGATTTTCTACAGGAAAGTGCAGACTTTCTACAGGAAGGCCGAACTTTCTACAGGAAGCTCTGTGTCTACAGGAAACTTCCTGTAGGAGTTTTGGACGGCCAGAATTCATCTTAAAAAGAGATTTCGCGACCATGGATTGGTTTGGATGCACGCCAGCCTTTGTTGGCATCCTTGCACGTTGCTGTCACCATGCTCCACCACCCGTGTCGACATGCGGCCAAGTCCCTGCACAAACAAAGAAAATCGATGAGTTCTCGCGGGAAAGCCATTTCCAAAGTTAACAAATGATGGAATCTCATACCACATGCATCAAGAACTTCGGGATTGTGATCGAGAAGCCAGAACCGCCGTCATGCAGCATGCACCCAAGGAGAAAGGACTGTTACGAGACCCCTCGCGGGGATCCTGTAACAGTTCAACCTGCTCGAGTGGATACCATTCACAGCACCGCCATCCAAAATGAAACGCAGGCGCATGCAAGAAAAACCACCCACTCCATCGTTGGCAGCCTGTACCCACGAGCTTCCGGGTCTGTGTAAGTCGCACGCAGCGGGTAGATCCGCTCACCATCATCCGAGAACTGGAAAAATCGTGTGCAGCCGCGCAGGTAAGTGTCTCCACCCTTCCTTCCATCAAATCACATGAATCTAACTTTGAAATTGTTTGCAAAGCGTAAAATTGAATGGTTGAGCAGTCGACTGGCCACGTTGGCTAGTTAAAGTGTAACTGGATGTTTGGGTGGCGACCACGACAAAGAGAATGAACGGCATGCACGTGGGAACACTCTCGTCAGAAGCATGAGTTTAACAGGAAAGGCGGCGGCAAATCTGTGGGAATGAATGCAGCAGCAAGTGGATACGCAGGCGGAGGATGGATGATGTCGCCCAACGGTCCGGTGGGGACAGCTCATCCCCCGCACCACGGATTGCGCTGATTCAAAATCCAATCGGCTAAATCGTGCGCATGCATTTATCAGCCAACACTTCAACTCGGATAACTATTCTGATCTCCTCTGCACTTTGATACGCCGAGTTGTTGGCTACCAGAACGCTGGTCAAGCACACCGCGAGCGAGGCCAACTACAGTCCTCCCCGAGAATTGCGTGTGGATTCTATAGGAATGCAGTTCTACAGGAGCGCAGTTCTACAGGAACGCAGTCTACAGGAACGCAGTCATCTACAGGAAAGCGGGTGCCTCGCGGAAAAAGGTGGCCAATGAAGGAGGTAACCCTGAACTCTTAATGTAACTGGTTATTAGAAGTGGCAAGACCATCGTCCACGGTCGGGTTATAAAGATATTGGTGGAATTGTTGTTTGTTGTGCCGTTGCTACCATTCTACAGGATGTTGGTATAAGTAGTCTGTGTTGAAATTTTGTATGTGCATGCTCTGTCTTCATAGACCAAATCTCTTTTGCATCTGCCACCTTTTGTTAAAACGACCGTGTTCATCATGCCGGGTGGGTTTATAAGACGAGAGCCCACTGATTCAATTAACTTAAGGAGAAACCCGGCAGTGGTAGAGCTCTTCACCAGAGCACAATGGATGCCTTTTTGTGATAAGCTGCAAGGCTACGATGATGAAGTAGCCGAGGAATTCTTGCAGGCTTTGAAGCCTAAATCCCAGACACTAGCCACAGTAAACTTCAGAGGTCTAAGCCTCAAACTCACCCCAGAACATATCAGTCGAATCACAGAACTTCCTATGGGTCTACCGTGGGATAAAGAAGAGAGAAAGCTGAGTGAGCAGGCAAAGAAGGAATTCTTTCCACCTGAGGAAGAATTCTCGGAGGATAAAAACGGGGTGAGAAGAACGAGTCTATCACCACCTTGGAATGAAGTCAGTTTGCAAATCATGAAATATATTACTTGTGAAGGCCGGTTCAGCATCGTGTATGCATATCACTTTCGGCTACTCACTGAGTTGAGGCACCGAATTGACCTTCCTGTAGAGCAAAAACTGAGCATCCCTTATTATCTCCTGCAGTCCCTAATGGAGTGTGCTACAAAGCTAAGAGAGGGCATACCTGATCAGATAGCCCACCATGGGTTAATAAAGCTGCTTGTGGAAGATGCATTGCACTCATATAAGGTCCCCCTCTCATGGGAATCCTTCTGCAATTTGACCAAAGATGGGGATATTAAAATGTTGATCGAAGAAATGGGTTCCTCTAGCAGTGAGGAACACGAAGCAGTGGCCGAAGAACAAAGGAAGAAGCATGAGGAAACGAAGGACCAAGAAAAAGGTGGCACACCTATCCTGTCAGCAAGGGAAAAGAGGATGAAGAGCAGAATGGACAAAGCAGAGGTGGCCCACGTCAGCCCAAGTACCTCAACAGCACCTGCACCCAAAGAAAAAAGCAAAACTCAAGCAGGCAAGCAAGCGGAAGTGGAGACACCTGTGTCTACAGGAAAGCAAAAACAGGCTTCTACAGGAAGCCCGAAAACACAAACTCAGGCTTCTACAGGAAGCCCAAAAATCATTGAAAAACAGGCTTCTACAGGAAGCCCGAAAACAAAGACAAAGGCTTCTACAGGAAGCCCGAAGATCAGTGAGAAACAGGCTTCTACAGGAAGCCCAAAAGCAAAGACCAAGGCTTCTACAGGAAGCGCGAAAATCGTTGGAGAACAGGCTTCTACAGGAAGCCCAAAAACGGAGACAAAGGCTTCTACAGGAAGCCCGAAAGTGCAAACACAGGCTTCTACAGGAAGCCCGAAGACAGAGACAAGGGCTTCTACAGGAAGCCCGAAATTGGAAAAAGGGGCTTCTACAAGAGGCCCGAAAGTCATTGAGAAACAGCCTCCTACAGAGAGTCTGAAGGCAGAGAGAGGGCCTTCTTCAGGAAGCCCAACAGCGGGAAAGAAAGAATCTTCTACCGGAGGCCCGGAAGTGGGCAAAGCAGGGTCTTCCACAGGAAGCCTGAAATCTGAAAAGGAGGGGCCCTCTACAAGGAGCTCTGAGAGAGCAAAACGCAAGAAAGAGAAGGCTGGCATTCTCGAAAAGGAGGCAGCAACGGCACTGGCTGCCCTCAGCACACCTCCAAAACTGAAGGAGAAAAGGGAGAGGGAGACCCCTCTACCATCTGAAGCCAGGAGAAGCAAGAGGATGACCACGGACAAGCCACAGCCTCCACCCAGCAGCCAAACCACTTCAGGGGACGTCCCTACTTCACCCAGTGCAAGAACCCCCTCTAAAACATCAGCCACCCCTGAAAAGGGGAGCCCAAAAATAACTTCCTGGACACGAAAAATAGGCCAGTCGCCTTCCGAAGCCCGGCTCAAGGAAATAGGAAAGGGGAAGGAAGCATCACCTTCGTCACCACCAGGGGCAGCAAAGGCAGGGCCGCCAAAAACGGGAAAGGGAGAAGCGCCACCCTCGGCAGAAAAGGCAGAACCACCAAAATCAGGGGAGGAAAAGCGTGCTCGGGGCTCTAGTTCTCGGCCAAAGACGAGGAGCTAGGGCAAAGTTGCTCAAGGATGAGCAAATAGTTTAGCTGGGGGGTGATGATGAGCCCCAATTTTTGGTATAATTTGGGCTCATTTGGCCTACTTGCTTTGCTCAAACCATTCACTTTTTACTGCTTATGCATGCATTTCTTAGTTTATTCGTGTTGTTTGTAGGAAGAAGGGTAGACATTTTATCTACGTGACTAATGCATGATGCTTTCAGGTTTTTGGCATTAAAAGGGAGAAAAAGACAACGAAAAAGGAGACAAGGAGACAATGAGGTGGCACTGCTGGTTTTTAGGAGAGGATGTCCACGGTCTTGGGGACCTTCCTCGTGATTCCCACCAAGAACTCCGAGCTCCAATCCATCTCCCCACCGAGCTTAGAAGCAGCCAGTTGTTCTACAGGAACAGCAGTTATAACTGTTCTACAGGAACAGTAGTTATGACTGTCCTATAGGATCAGCAGTTAAACTTTAGTTGGACAGCCAAGCTCCTAAAATCAAGGACATCTGTTGGATGATCGTTTTTGCATAAATACTGAGGCCGTAGCCTTGCAGAGAAGCTTTTTGAACCTTGGCATTACTCTTGTAATTGAAAAGTACGAGCTAGAGCTCAGTCTTTGTTCCTTTTTGTAAGCCAATTTGGCATGACATCAGATTATGAATAAAGAAGGCAGATTTTGATCTAGTTCTGAGTTTTCCCAAGGAGCTATAGCTCTCAGGTTAGGGCCCAACCTGAGAGCAATAGATCTCCTCAGTGTTGTAATGTGTTTGCATTTCGTTCCAGCACTTTGAGTTTGTTTATTTTCACATGCAATTCGAATTCACAGTTTGGTAATTTAGTCGTTTTCATGAGCATAGATAGGACTAGTTTATGGTGATTTGCTTTCAGTTGCTTAAGTTTTATAGGAGGATAGATATAATCTCTTGGAGCTCCAGCAAAAAGGTTGAGGAAGTCTCCACTGCCATCTCTATTTGGAGATTGGAGTGCAGCCTATACCAACCACAAAAATACGCAGTTCTTCACTTTATACATGCTGCAACATAGTCTCGTTTATGATAGATCTTTCCATGCACTTCACTCTTGCACCATACACCTTCATCACCGCTTCATGCACATTCCTCTACACGCTTTATATTGCTGTTCATTGAGTTCATAAGCCATTTGTTTTATTTACACTGCTTTTCATCGTTCTATTACCTCCTTCTTCATCTTGATCACGCATACAACCACATCCTTGACCTCTGCTCCGCTCTGTTATCTCCCAAACTCCTCCACTCCTCACGTAACTTCATTCTTTAGACATTTCGTTGTTATAACCTTCCATCCATCAACCCACTTCATACACTCGTTCTCCATCCTACTTCTCCACTCCTGAGCCATCACTAGCTTTATTCCTACCTTGCACATCTCCCCCTACCATTCCATCACTCCACCATCACTTCAAACACCCACGGTAGGTCATCCTGTAGCAATTTGTAGACTTCCTGTAGAAACCCCTGCGTTTCCTATAGAATCCCCTGCAGACATCCTGTAGGAGGCCACTCACTCGGTTGCTGAGCCTCTGAACGTGAGGAACCTCTGTGGACTGATGCTAAGGATCTCTGGGGACCTTGTTATAGACAATTTTGTGCCTTGCAGCATCAGGCATGAATTGTCAATAATCCAAGGGATCCAAAGTCCCTAAACAATGATGTTCCTACCCCTAGAGGAACAAGGTCAGCAAACCAACAGCTCTCAGATCAGTTCTCCACCTGAAAACACTCAAAAACAAGCAATCCTGAAATCAAAGCAGGTGCTCCACTAGGCTTCTGCGCTGAAACTCAACTCCTCCATGGTGTACCTGCGTTGCAAAGCAGGTAGAACAAAGGCCACCTGCGCTGAGTGAGATGGGACAAGTGGCACACTGAGTCATTGCTCTGGAATCTTCCAAAAATGACACTTGGATCAGGGATTTCGCCTTGTGATGAGTCAGAGGCTCTGTTTCTCCAAGTGGAAGCAAGGTTCTCCAAGTGGACTCAAGAACTGAAGATCAACTGAAGAGAGAGAGGACACAAGGCAGCTACACATCAGTTGCAAGCTGACTCATCCTTTCTCAATTCATCTATATATTGAGCTCTCTCCTATGAGCTCAAGGAGGCTGGAATTTTTGTGCAAAGTAATGATATGCTGTTGGTTTCACTATAGAACTATTGGGTGATTGCTTGAAGGAGGTGAAGAGGAGAAATTCTTTCTGCTGGGAGGTGTTGCTGGATTGGGGCCTTCAATGGTTGTAACACTCTCAGAACTTTATTTCTTCCATTAATAAAAGCTATTGAGGTTCTTCTATATGCACTTGTTTCAATGATGTATTGTGATAATTGTATATTTGATTTATGCTAATCCTTGAATCAGTTATGATTGCATGCTTTTTGTAGTTTCCTTCTTTGTTATTTTGCAGGATCTCATTGTAGCTGGGCCAGCAAAAGAGCAAGGAGCTGGGAGCAAGCAGCAAAGAGAAGAGTTTGGATTCGGCATTAAGCGCAAGGCAACGGTTAGTGCATTTCTTCATTCTCTCTTGCTTTCATAAAGAAGTAAACCTTAAGTAGTTTTCTTTACAGTTGTTGCTGAGGTACTATCACCCTTAGAGTGGGATAGGGTCATCCGAATCGGATACTTTTCCCTACAACAAACTGGCGACTCCGCTAGGGATCATATCTGTTTGATTGTTTGTAGTATTTTGCTATTCATTTCCTGAACAAAAGAGTACCAAATCGAAAAGCTTTTGACTATATCAAAAGCGAAGTAGAGGGCAGCTACTCTAGCTCATTTCTGAGCAGGTTCATGATTTGAAGAGCTGATCTACAAGGATCCTTATAAGCTCTTAGTGATAGCTTTTCATCTTCCTTGTCATCCCTTAGTGTGTACTTGACTGATAGCTTCTGATTTGAGCAAAAACTGTGAATTTTTGAGAAAATTGTGACCCGGAAACTGAGAAAACGCAACTTTCGTTTTCCAAAGCAGGTAGTACACAGGCTACCTGCTTTGCAACACAGGTCCCGAAGGGGCTACCTGCGCTGAGAGCCAGACTGGCTGTGCAGCACCTGCGTTGGCCCAATTTTGCCTTGTGCATTTGGGGTTTCTTCCCTTTTTCTTGCCTGTTTTCACTATAGATTTTGCAGCCAGTTACCAGTCTTGTACCTGTTCTGAAACCAACCTTACTTGCCATCATTCCGCCTCTGTTATATAACGAAATTGTACTTGTTCTTTTGTATTTCTTACATCATTTACAATTTCCCATAACGAAAGTGAAATAGTCTTGCTTTGGCCTCTTAGATCTGAACCTGTGTTAGGCATTTTGCTGGTCTAAAGAGTTAGCTTGTTTGCTGTCCATAGCTGATTAGTCTTTTTACTTTCGTCATTATGGTTTGATTTCATGTATTTCCAGTGATTAAACAAGTAAATCTTAAGGTGTCTTTTGATTTTGGACAAGCTTGTTTTTTTTCGCTTTAAATCGAAATCAAAGTTATATAACAACTTTCTTTTTGTAATACATCAACATTAAGAAAGGGAAAAGAAAATACATGCATTGTGCATTTTGCATTTGACTGTTTGCATGCTAATTTAGGAAATTTTGCATTAGTGTGTGCTCTATGATCTGTGTGAAAAGATTTGCCTTTCTTCTCCTCAGTAGTTAAGATTTTCAAAGTTGAAAGATTGAAAAGTTTGCTTCTCATCTTAGACTGCATTCAGGAATTTGTTACATACATCTCGTGGTGATCCTTAAAGGCAAACTGCTAAGCAAGATCAACATTAAAATATATCCAATTTACTTAACAACGCTTTGAAACATAGCACAAACACATAGAGGTCTAGGTAGAGACGTGTTCCGGCGTCGTTAAACGTAATGACCGTCGATCTCTACGAAGGTGGGTGATTCCTCCTGAGAGTCGGTGGCACTAATACGGACTTGTGCTCCCACGTACCGTCGCGTATATATTGGGAGACCCCTATAGGAACAAAGCCTTTATCCATAGGAAGCCGTGTCGGCCGCCCTACTGATCGCGATGCAGTGAACACAGCATTCACGAAGATCGACCACCCGTACCGTAAAACGTATTCTGTGGTTTCGCGAAAAGTTTGGCACACCCTCTGCCTAGAACTCCAGAGTAGTTTCTTTTGGCCTTTTTCAAACTCTATAACTGAAAAAGTCCATCCGAGCATTTGTCACTTCGGGCTCGTTAAAACATCGAAGGAGACTAGAGTCATCTTTAGCTTTTTCTCGACTCTTAAAACATGAAAAAGAAAAGTTGTGTCTAAAGCATCGTTAATAAAATTTATTTTAATCGAAACATAATCACCTGTTATTCCCACGTTGATCTTTCAGTTGAAAAGTATGGAGCCCACCAACCAAGGAAGTCACCTTGGTGGAAGTCCCAATCCCTTCTCCTCTTGGGGAGATGTTGGTGCGCCTCATATGGCCACATTGTCACTTCCAGGATTGACAATTGGCCTACCTGTATGGCTCTTTTCAACTAATGTAGTTCAGATCACCACTAATCCTGAGCAGTCGAATCAACAGTCAGACCAGTCTAGAGCTACCCACCAGCCTTCCACTTCTTACAATTCTTCCTCTGATCCTTCATCTTCGCAAGGTAGAGCCGGCAAAAGTCAGCCTCCCATGGAGAAGAAAGAAAAGAAGAAGAGAGAAAAGAAGCAGAAGGGGCCTATGGCGAAGGCGATTGGGGGCAAGCAAAAGACATCTGACAAAAATCCACACACTACACCGACCGGGCCTAAATCGCCATGTGTCATTTGCAAAGGGACCCACTTCCACCGTGACTGTCCTTGTATTCCCCGGATACTAAGGGACTGGTCCCCCAGGTTGCACAATCCGGTAGCATCAACCTCTGATAGACATGTTGATTGCATTCCGTCAACTAGCGAGAGTGAAAGACAAAGAGGGAGACCAAGATCACCCTGCAGACTGTGTGAAGGCGATCACGCCATCCACCATTGTCCATTCTTAGATGAGGCGAAGAGAGTTTTGGAAGATCGTCCGGTTTCACCGTTACGACTTCCTCCTGGATACCAAAAACTCGTGCCAAGTCCCTCGATAGTTGAAAATCCAGCTGGCCCGATCAAGTGGTCAGCTGAAGTGTCGGTCATTGAGAATGAACCTACTGAATCCAGACCAGACGAAAGTCTAAAGGTCGAAACGGCAGTTGACCCGGTTCTTCCTTCAGAGGTTTCATCCTTAAATGACACCGTCGTTGAAGATTCATCTTCAAATGACACCCTCACTGAAGAGAACAAGGATGACACCATCCGGATTCTTTTCATCAACACAGACTCTGATGAGCATCAGGGCAATGCGCCCATTCCTTTATCGCAGGAAGGAACATCGTCAGGGTCATATCCGGCCGTGTATTCGGTCCCACCACCAAGCAACCTGGTTGTGTCCTTTGATTGGAACCAACTAGGCAGACCCCGGTTACCAGCCAATATACCATTCAGAATCATTGTCCAAATCTATAGAATGGTGATGGCTGGAACTATCATTGATGAAGGGGCATCTGTGAGTATCCTTTCCTCTATTACTTGGAAAGCACTGGGTTCCCCGGCGCTTTTACCTGAGATCAGAAATCTATCAGGTTTTGATAAAGGAACCAGTCGCCCGTTAGGGATTCTCCCCAATGTTCTCGTTACATTGAAGGGGAAGACAGTTCATATGAACGTCATGGTCGTCCAGGGACCCTTGGTGTATAACTTACTCCTTGGACGAGACTATATATATTGCATGGAGGCGATAGTGTCCTCACTCTTCAGAGTTATGTGTTTTCCGCACGAAGGAAGAATGGTCAAGCTCGTAGACCAACTTTCATTTCCAGGATCACGCATCGCAAATAGTCAAATACCATCCCTTAACGGTTTATTCACTCAAGGAATGCCTCCACCCCCGGTTCTACTTCCCGATGAATGCGAGTGATTCGGAAGAAAGAACTGGGACCCAGGGGGCATGCACCCTGGCCTGCCTTGGGCAGAGAAAACCTTGGGTATAAAGTTAATTTCCGCATAAGAATATGACTAGTCCGTACCCCGTCCGGCATGGAAGAGAGGGTTGTTCTAGGATAAAGTTCTTTTGTCAAAGTTATGTGAGTGAGATAATCAGCTTCTCGCTCCCCTTGTCTAGGTAAGTAGGATGCCGAGGGAGGAGATCCATTTGTGGCGGCAAGTAGCCACCATCTTTGAAGGCAAGCCTCACCCATTAAAACATATGTTTTGAAGGATAAGTAGGGGCAGCCTCCAAAGAAAGAGATGAAATTGCTGCAACAAGTGGTCACCATCTTTAGTAACCTAGTAATAGACATCACCGGAAAAAAGAGTTTAGTTTGCGGCAGCGAACAAAACCATTTTTCGGATAATAAGTAAGAGGCAAACCTCCCTCTGTAACGCCAATGTTTTATCTGTTGCGATCTTGCAAAAATCGAAAAGTGAACTGATGGGAAGACAAGTACCATCGGCACCGAAAAATAACGAGAAGACAAGTATCGTTAAAAATATAGCAAGACGACAAGTAGAAAAACAGAGGTGGGACAGAGGAGGGGTAGCCTTGAAATTATACTTTATACCTGGGGGCATGCGAACCTTTTGGAGTGCAAGCACGGGACGACTATTTATTTTTTAAATTTTTAGGTCCTCCCTTTAAACCTGTAGGTCTAACCCGTTAAACTCGTAGGATTAGCCGTTTCCAGCTTGCATAAAGAAAGGATGTGGGGCAAAAGTTAAAACTTTCCAAATTGGAGTAACTAGTGAGGTATAGCTCCTTAAATATGACTACCTCACCTGAGGCGTTCCTTGTATTAAGACTGGTATAATCGAGCAGTTTTAGCACACAGTTCATGCTCGTTAAAAAATAAACGCAAGATCCGAGCAGTTTTAGCACATAGTTCATGCTCGTTAAAAAATAAACATAAGTTGTGAGCAATCTTCCCCTAGAGTTCAAGCTCACCCAGAAAAAATGAACCGGTAAATAACCTTGGTAAATGTAACCTTTGACAGCCATATTAAAGCCCTGGGTCGTGTTCTTGCAGTCTCACCTCCATCCGTTCATTTGGCCAATCGTTCATCTCCATATGTTTGTTTACCCATTTTGAGGAACAGCTGCGAAGAGTGATTTCACTTAGCCATCCTTGTGACACTGCCGTGATTGGAATATTCCAACCTGTACCTGGAATCTGCTGCTATCCCTGTTTATCACTCGTTCCTCAAAAGACGAGTCTTCTTTGAGCTCTTTTCTTCTGACTCGTAAAATATGAAAAGTTTGCCGAGTTTTGGCCTTCCAGCTCGTTAAACGACCGGAAGAGCTATCCCTCCTCTAGATTTTAATCTTTTTGGACCTGAGGGATTATTGCACAAAAAGATCGAGCGCTTGTTTGTTCGGCTCGTTAAAGCAATCGAAAATTCATCCCTTCTGTATTGTTTTATACTTTTTCGGACTTAAGGGATTAGATGACGAAAAAGGAATTCTGGAGTTGACTTTATGTACCTTTTCAGACTCTCTAAAAATGAAAAGGACCGAGTTATCCTTGTTGTTAGACTCGTTAAATTCATTAAATAGCGACAAACTTGTCTTTAGACGAGAACGAGTTTCCCTATCGCTAGGCTCGTTAAAACATAGCGATGGGCTTGCCCGAAGGGCAGGTTATAGAACAAGCATATGTTATCCTCCTCAAGCTTGATAAAAATAAAGAGGTACTGGTCAGCAATGACTGGGGAAAAATTGGGAGAACCTCACAGCTTTAATGGTAGCAAGTCGCTCTTGAACATGACACTTTGTCCTCCGTATCACATCGGGTTGGGTTGTTTCATTCACCGGTCTCATCACCATGGTCCTCGCCACACCATCCACATTTGGGGTAATGCTACCAATCCATCACATCAGTGTCGTTATATGTTCAAGAGATGTTGTTCTGCAAAGAGTCAATCGTGTCCCATCCACTGCCATACATTGTCCTTCATCCATTTCATGACCGCCACCCTGAATCATACATCACAGTTTGTTTTCACCTCATCACAATCACTAGCTCCGTTCCATGTCACTGATGTGGGATTCATTAAGGCCCTCCTTTGACGGATCTCTCCTTGTCGACATCAGCTCATTATCCAAGGAGTTGATCTAGGAACAACCCCTTCAGTACTTTGAAGCTTGCATGCCTCAATGGCAAGTTTCTCACTTCCGGCGACAGGTATACATCAATGACCTTCGACCAGAAGATTTTGCATGGTGGTCGACGCCAAGTCCTTTATTCCCACCATGTGAATTGTACTGCCGTACCTTGAGGGTCATCATCCTTATCGGTGATTCCTCTCGCGCTTGTTAACGGTTTACATCATTGACCGGTAATCAAGCGATGTCTTTCCATGTTCGACTTCAAGAAATTCTCACATGGATCGACTTGTACATCGAGTGAAGATCGGAAGAGATTGAAGACCCCGGATCTAGTTTCATCCATCCGGGCTGCGATATATATTCAGGATATAAAGACATTTGATGTGTACATCATTGCAGCAGATGATTATCCTTCTCAAAGGATGATAATTTCAGCAGAGAATTATCAGTCTACCATCAGACGATCGTCTGTTCTATGTACCAGAATGAATTTATAAAGCTGAGCATGGGAATGCCCGCCTCAGCTAGATCATGAAAAAGTATGAAACATAATGTATTGTATTGTATCTTATTACAGGACACTTCTCAGCAGATTGAATGAACTTCGGATCCTCCTAATAAAGCATTTCACCCGATAAACGACCTCATACTTTAGGGGGCATCTGTTATAGACAATTTTGTGCCTTGCAGCATCAGGCACGAATTGTCAATAATCCAAGGGATCCAAAGTCCCTAAACAATGATGTTCCTACCCCTAGAGGAACAAGGTCAGCAAACCAACAGCTCTCAGATCAGTTCTCCACCTGAAAACACTCAAAAACAAGCAATCCTGAAATCAAAGCAGGTGCTCCACTAGGCTTCTACGCTGAAACTCAACTCCTCCATGGTGTACCTGCGTTGCAAAGCAGGTAGAACAAAGGCCACCTGCGCTGAGCGAGATGGGACAAGTGGCACACTGAGTCATTGCTCTGGAATCTTCCAAAAATGACACTTGGATCAGGGATTTTGCCTTGTGATGAGTCAGAGGCTCTGTTTCTCCAAGTGGAAGCAAGGTTCTCCAAGTGGACTCAAGAACTGAAGATCAACTGAAGAGAGAGAGGACACAAGGCAGCTACACATCAGTTGCAAGCTGACTCATTCTTTCTCAATTCATCTATATATTGAGCTCTCTCCTATGAGCTCAAGGAGGCTGGAATTTTTGTGCAAAGTAATGATATGTTGTTGGTTTCACTATAGAACTATTGGGTGATTGCTTGAAGGAGGTGAAGAGGAGAAATTATTTCTGCTGGGAGGTGTTGCTGGATTGGGGCCTTCAATGGTTGTAACACTCTCAGAACTTTATTTCTTCCATTAATAAAAGCTATTGAGGTTCTTCTATATGCACTTGTTTCAATGATGTATTGTGATAATTGTATATTTGATTTATGCTAATCCTTGAATCAGTTATGATTGCATGCTTTTTGTAGTTTCCTTCTTTGTTATTTTGCAGGATCTCATTGTAGCTGGGCCAGCAAAAGAGCAAGGAGTTGGGAGCAAGCAGCAAAGAGAAGAGTTTGGATTCGGCATTAAGCGCAAGGCAACGGTTAGTGCATTTCTTCATTCTCTCTTGCTTTCATAAAGAAGTAAACCTTAAGTAGTTTTCTTTACAGTTGTTGCTGAGGTACTATCACCCTTAGAGTGGGATAGGGTCATCCGAATCGGATACTTTTCCCTACAACAGACCTCTCCTAGCCTCCCCAACCTTTCCCAAGATTTCCTTCCTTCCGCATCACATCTGCACAACCAAACCCTAATAAGCACAAAATCACAATCACTCCATCCACTTAAAGAAAAAATATAAAAACATGTCTTTTAAGATGCAAGTAGATTAGATTCATGCATTTTCACTTATTAGAAGTAATGGCATCATTGGTAGAAGTTTCCTTCACATTCTTTGCATCATAGAGGTTAGACTAGTTAAATTAGGGTTTCCTAGGGTTTCCATGTTTTGATTTGCTTTCAGTTCATTTTCGCCAAGTAGAATAGTCTTCTTTGAGCTAGATTTCGTCCATCATGTAACAAGCTTCTTCTGAGAGCCTATAGAAGTTGGCTTGAGCCCTAGCGGACTTGTGCCAGCTGACCAAGTGACAGCTGCGACAAGAGCTAGTACTTGTGCATACAGCACCGTCGCTTCCAAGTTTGTACGAACTACCGGGTTGATAAAATTAAGAGACAGGAAGCCCCAGGAGTTGTAGCATTATTGCTACAATACTGGAGCTCACCAAGTTTCTGATGACGAAATCTTCAGTTAACTGGAGTAACACTAGTTCAGTGCATTAATGCATCAACTGACTGTTAACTCACTATTAGTTCCTCAAACAGTTTGAAACTAATTTAACTGGACTTAACTCAGTAAATTGAGTTAACAAATTACAACTCAAATATAACTCAATCTTATCTCATTAATTTAAGGGATAACTCTTGCATGACTTCAGAAAGACTTCTAACTTTAATTTCTCCAACTAATTAATTTAAAAGTAAATTAATTAATTATTTGCAGGTAGTTGTTAAGACTAAATTAGATTTTAATTCACAACTTAATTCAAGGAAAAATTAAATTGGAATATTCTTGTTGCCATATTTCAACACTCCCCCTCAACAAGAAAGGGATTATCTACCACCCTGATCCTATCTCTATGGAACTCGAATTTACACTTTGACAATGCCTTTGTCAAAATGTCAACATCTTGCTCCTCTGTCGAAATATACTGCAGCAACATGATCCTCCTCACTACACAGTCTCTGAGATGATGATACCGGATGTCGATGTGCTTGGACCTATCATGAAATATTGGATTCTCAGAGAGTTTGATACAACTCTGATTATCACAATAGATCACAGTTGGATCCATCCTCTGATCAAACAAACCAACTAGGATTTTCCGCATCCAAATGGCCTCACATGTTGCCTGACTTGCAGCCATGTATTCTGCCTCTGCCGAGCTGAGTGCAACCAACCTCTGTTTCCTACTGTACCAAGAAACTGTCACTGACCCAAGGTTGAAAATCCCTCCTGATGTGCTCTTCTAATCTGATGGACTCCTTGCCCAATCTGCATCAGTGAAGCCCTATAGCTTCACTCCCTCTGTCCGTTTGTACCATAATCCATACTGAGATGTGCCTCTAAGGTATCTCAATACATGCTTTGTCACCTTCCAAAACATCTTGGTATGTTGAACCATCGCTTGACTCAAATGGTTCACCGCATAGCAAAAATCTGGTCATGTGTTCACTAAGTACATCAGTGAACCCACAAGTTGCCTATACATAGTAGCCTCTACCACTTCTCTTGAAGTAGCAACCTCCTTCCTCCAGTTACCTGCTAGAGGAGTCTACATGGGCTTTCACTTCTCCATGTGTAATCTCCTGAGTATCTTGTTCGCATACTTTCCTTGAGACACAAACAACTCCCCATCCTTCTGCCACACTTCCATGCCAAGGAAGTAATGCATGAGACCCATGTCTTTCATCTCGAATTCTCTTACAAGGTCCTCCTTGAAAGACACGATCAACTGATCATCACCAGTCAATATGAGATCATCAACCTAAAGTATGATGATCAACGGCTTACCTTTCACCACAATGTGGTACAGGTTCACATATGCTTCACTCTTTGTGAAGCCCAACCCGATGAACTAGTTGTCTATCCTGGTGTACCAAGCACAAGGTGATTGCTTCAGCCCTTAAAATGGTCTCTTGAGTCGGCACACATGAGACTCACGATTGAAGGTCTCAAAACCTTCCAGCTTATCTATGTACACCTCTTCCTCAATCTGGCCATTGAGGAATGAAGTCTTCACATCCATCTGATTGATCTTCCAACCCATCTGTGCTGATAGTGCCAACATAGATCTGATAGATGAGTACCTTGTGACAGGAGCAAAAGTCTCATCATATTCAATCCCCTCGACCTGTGAAAAGCCACGAGCAAAAAATCTTGCCTTATGCTTCTCCACACTACCATTAGCAACTTGCTTTACCTTGTACAGCCAATGAGAAATCACAACTGACTTGTTCTCCAGTCTCGGAACCGTGTCCCAAACATTGTTATGAACTATGGAGTCATACTCCTCCACCATAGCATCAACCCAAATTGGTTGTTGCATTGCTTCCTCAAATCAAGATGGCTCGGTCTCAACACATTCCCCAGCAAAGGCCATGTATCTAGTGCACCTCTCAGGTGACCTCCTCTGTCTACGCTGAGAAGATGGTGCTCCCACATTCTCACTCGAATCCTCCAACAATCTGTCAGCTTCTCTTGTGCGCTTTCGTCCATCTCTGGAAGACTCTTCTTGAGTGGATGTCTCCACTCCTGGAACCTCTGCATGCAGCTACTCCGCATAAATCTGAGGCTCCTCCTCCTCAGGAACCAACAGTTCCTCCACAGCCTGTAGTTGGAGCTCCCTCTCAAGGGAAACCTGCATGGCCTTCTACTGATCAAACTTGAGATCTCTGCGAACCACTATCCTCTGACTGGTAAGAAAGTACACCCGATAGTCATGAGGTGTATCAGTGTACCCCACAAATATCCCCAACTGTGTTGTCGGCTCAAGCTTCTTCCTTGCATCCTTTGTCACATGGAAATATACTAATGAGCCAAAGATCCTGAAGTGACCCACATCTGGTCTCTTACCAGAGAAAGATTCCTCTGGTGTCTTCATCCCAAGTATGTGATGCGGGCTTCTATTCTGCAAATAGATCGTTGTGTTGCATGCCTCAGCCCACAAGTGAAGTGGTAGGCCTTAGTCATGCAGCATTGCCCGCGCTGCCCCTACAATAGTTATGTTCTTGCTCTCGGCTACCCCATTCTGTTGTGGATTATGAGGTGTCGTCAACTCTTGTTTAATTCCTTCCGCTGCATAGAAGTCCTTAAACTCTTGAGAGACATATTCTCCACCATTGTTGCTTCTCAAGGCCTTGATCTTCTTCCCTGACTCTTTCTCGACCAAAGCTTTGAACTCACAAAACTTTGTGAAAGTTTAGTCCTTCCTCTGCATGAAATAAATCCAACATTTATGAGAATATTCGTCAATGAAAATCACATCATACCTTTGTTCGTTGTGGATGTCGTCAAGAATGGTCCACACAAATCAGTATGAACTTGCTTTAAGATAGCCTCTGCTCGATTGTCTCGATCATGAAAGGAAGACTTGGTGTACTTTCCCAAGGTACAACCTTTGCATGTGTCAACTTACTCAAGTTTACCTTTGGGAAGTCCTATAGATATTTGTTGCATTATCTTCAAAGCCCCATGATGCAAATGACCCAACCACCTGTGCCACAACTCGCCAATGTCTTGGCTTTGCACCAATTCTGCTTTCGTACTCAATGTTGCACAATCATCTACCTATAGTTTATAGAGATTCTTCACCCAAATCCCTATCCTCTTGGTCTGACCCGTGGCTATGTGTCTTGGGAACGCCTTTCCTTTACTGAAGACAACATCGTAGCCTTTGTCCTCTAACATTGTGATCGATACCAAGTTCTTTTTCAGTCCATGCACATATATCATCTATCAAGGTGAGAGGAGCTCCATGCTCCCTCTGAAAAGCAACCATGCCCACTCCTGAAACACTATACCTTCCATCATCACCCATCTCTATGCACATCTTGATGTATTTCTCCTCCAAGGCACTGAATAAATTTTTACCACTGGTAATGTGGAATGAGGCTCCACTGTCAAGATACCAGAGACAACCCATCATCGATGGCACCATGCATGCGATGAGGGTAAAGTTCATTTTGAACTGAGAGGCTAATGCCTCACCTTCCAATCCTTCCGAGGATCCCTTCTTGGACTTCTTTGATGGGAAATTAGTCGCATAATGTCCCATCTTGTGATAATTAAAGCTTCTTACTTTAGACATGTCACCCTTCTTCCCTCCATGAGAAGAATTCAATTTGGAATGGGAAGCATTCCCCTTCCCTTTCCTTGCCTTACTTGTAAAGGCCATATTTTCTTCATCATCATTCTTGGATGAAGAACCATCTTGTGTGCTCCTCTTGATCTCCTCCTGCATAAGATCCAACCACAGTCGTTCCCAATCTGGCAGTTTCTCCCTTCCATTCATAGAGTCCTAGTAACTATTCCAACTCTTTTGAAGGCCAAGGAGAGCAAGGCTCACCATATCATCATCGGCAGTAGTTATTCCCACACTGCCAAGCTCATCTCTGTAGGTGGTGAGCTTGTTTAGATATGTGGAAATAATACCTCCCTTCTCCATCTTGATTCTTCAAAGCTTATCCTTGAGCACCAATTTCCTCTGGTCACTACTATTCTGGTAGAGGTCCTTCCATGTCTTCCACATTGAAAATGGAGTATCCTTCCCATGGAGACTCGAGATAATGTGGTCTCGAACTCCCTCAATGATGATCTGTCTCACCTTTGCCACACACTTCTTCCACTTAGCCAACTCTTGTGCATTAGTTGAAGCTGGCTTTGGGATTTCTTGATTAATGAATTCCTTCAAGCCATCGTCTTCTAATACAACCTCCATTCTATCCTTCCATGCTATGTAATTCGAGCTACGTTCCAAGGCATACTCAAGTCTCAAGCCATAGAATGCCATTGGCCAACCTTGAAGTATGATATGAATTCGATTTTCACCTACAACCCCGAACTTCAAACTTCGAATTCTCTTCTTAGTATACTATTCACAACTCCGATACCATGTAGAAAATCTGTGTAGGTTAACCCGATAATGCAATATAAATCAAAGCAGAATACTATAACCTACTTCTACTATCAATTTGTGGAAGCTTAAAGATCGAGCTGAACAATATAACCAGAAGAAGAAGAATCAATGGCACAATACACATGAAAATACTTTGGGGAAATCCTTAGATAAAACCCCACACTATTGTATTATCATACATGGTGGAAATACGTAGGAATTATACAAAGCCTTAGCTCTCACAACTAGCCAGCTCTCAGTACAATCCTCACAGATGCTCACAGGCAATCTTGGCTTCTCTCCAACCTTCCTCTCTACCCTCCAAGCTCCTATTTCCTTGCGATGTTCCTTGTGGATGATTAGCCTATTACCAAGTGAAAAACAAACCTTCCAAAACTGTGCAATCCTCAAGGATGAATCCCTGAATCCATGCATAAGTTTTCTCCATGAGAAAACACATGCAACTAATAGTACACTATCCTTGAACATTTATCTCAACTGGGTCTTTCTCAAAATAGACATGCATGAGTTTCTAATGAGGGAATCTTCAGTTAACTGGAGTAGCACTAGTTGAGTGCATTAATGCATCAACTGACTGTTAACTCACTATTAGTTCCTCAAACAATCTGGAACTAATTTAACTAGACTTAACTCAGTAAAAGGAGTTAACTAATTACAACTCAAATATTACTCAATATTATCTCCTTAATTTAAGGGATAACTCTTGCATGACTTCATAAAGACTTATAACTTGAATTTCTCCAACTAATTAATTTAAAAATTAATTAATTAATTATTTCCAAGTATTTGTTAAGACTAAATTCAATTTTAATTCACAATTTAATTCAAGGACAAATTAAATTGGAATATTATTGTTGCCATATTTCAACATAAATCGTTTACCTTGAAGGTGCACAACTTAATATGGCGATCGTGCCAGGCCTTTTCGCGTTGCTTTTGTACCTGCTCATGGAAGCCAGCCAAGAATCGTTCCTCTTCCAGTTCTTCCAACTACGCGAGACTCTCTTCCAGGGCTCCGCGGTCCGTCATACATGTGAGCGCTGTGATGCGCAGACTAGGCACAATATACTCCAATAGTATGACAGCTTCCACACCATAAACCAACCGAAAAGGTGTCTGTCCTATCAGTTTCTTGCATGTTGTCCTATAAGCCCATAATACTGTAGGAACGCCCAGGTCCCAATCACTCCACTGCGCGTTGCAGACTTTGGTCAACACAGTCTCCAGTATTTTGTTGAATGCTTCTATCGTCCCATTGGCTTGGGGGTGATATGGTGTGCTTTTCTGATGATACACCTGAAACTCTTTTGTCAGCGCGCTAATTGTTTCATTTAGGAAATGTGTACCGCGATCGCTCATCAAGATCTTTGGACATCCAAATCGAGTTAATACATGTTCGAACAAAAACTTCGCAGCCATGGCGGTCGTGAAATCTTTGACCCATTGTGCTTCTGCCCAACGAGTCAGGTACTCTGTCGCGGTAATAATGTATCTCGCACCCATCTTTCCTTGAGGTTTGATAGGTCCTACAAAGTCAATTACCCACTTTTCAAAGGGTTGCAGCATCGTTTGCGGATTCAAAGGCATCTCATCCCTGCGTGATGGTTTACCTGTTCTTTGACATATATCACATGCCTGACAGTGTGCTTTTGATTCCTGATGAAGGGTTGACCACCACAACCCTGTGCGAAGAATATTTTGTGTGGTCGCTCATCCTGCATATTGTCCTCCTGAAGCGCCCCCATGTGCTTCTGTGAGGATCTGAATTCATTCAAATTCAAGTACATACCTTCGCAATATCTCATCATTGTCCATCTTATATAGGTGCCCCACGATGACAGAAAAATCTGTCGCGTGCACCACCATTTCCTTCTTCTGCTGAACAGAGTATTCTTTTTACGTAGTTCCCATCATCAAAAAGTGGATTATATCTTCAAAGTGTCCATCTGCTACGCGCATAGAAAAGAGCTGTGTGTCAGGTAATCCTTCCTCCAAACTAGTAGGTTCCTCTCCCGTCTCAATGCGCGACAAGTGATCTGGTCCCGCATTTAGGTGTCCAGGCTTCACAACGACTTCAAAATCATATTCTTGGTATAATAAGAGCCACCTGCATATGCGCCCCCCCAACACAGGCTTATTGACCAAGTATTTTAGCATGGAATGGTCTGTATACATCTTGAAGTGTCCCCCTAGCAAATAGTGACGATATTTTTGGAGCGCGTACACCATAGCTAATCCCTCGCATTCAGTTGTAGAATAGTTATTTTCTTCTTTAGACAACCAGCGACTCATGAACATGATAGGGTGATCTAAGCCCTCTCCACCCTCCTGTGTTAGTATCACTCCTAGCGCTATACACGATGCATCAACATGGACATGAAACTCCACATCGCATTTTGGGAAGACCAGGATCGGTGCAGAGGCCAATTTATCTTTTAGTACATCCAGGTTCTTCATGCAATCATCATTCCAGTAGAACGTGACATCCTTTTTCAACAGCTTCTCCATTGGTGTGGTGATCTGGGCATAGATTTTGATGAACTTCCTGTAATACCCCGTATGTCCGAGGGTAGCGCGCAGCTATTTGACACTTCGCAGTGCTTCCAAATTCAGAATCATTGTAATCTTCGTGGGGTCTACCATCAGTCCCTGTTTGCAAACCACATGTCCCAACAGGTTCCCAAAGGGAATGAGGAATGTGCACTTCTTGAGGTTCAGCACGATTTGGTTTCGTCGGCAGGTATCCAGCATCAAGCGTAAGCTTGCTACATGGTGCTTAACCAATCCAAATATATTCCAATCATCCAGATAAACTTCAAGGAACTTCTGGATATATTCTTTGAATGTTGCAACAACTATGCGTGAAAAGATGGTCGGCACATTCTTCAACCCAAACGTCATAACGGTGTATTGAAATCATCCCCACTCAGTCATGAAGGTGGTCTTGCTCCTATCTTCCGATGCGATTTTGATCTGGTGGTACCCTGAGAACCCATCAATAAAAGAATATGCTTCTTGACCATCAACATTTTCCAATACTTCATCTATGAACGGAGTTGGGAATGGATCATGCACACACGCGTCATTCAATTTTCTGAGGTCCACGCATATTCTTATATCGCCCTTCTGCTTCTTTTCTTGCACTACCATAGGGCTTACCCAATTGGATTCTTCCACCAGATCAATGATTCCAACCGTGAGCATCTTGTCTAGTTCTATGCAGACCTTCTCCTTGTACTTTGGATTCAAGCAGTAAGGACTTTGCTTAACTAGCTTCGCGTCAGGATTAAATGTGATCTGTATCATTCCTAAATCTCTGATGATTTCTTTTAAGTCCGTGATCTTGGTGGGGAACAGATCCTGTTACTCGCGGAGTAACTCAACGACTTTATCTACCATCGCATCATCCCAGTAATCTTTGAGCGTTGCATACTTAGGTTCAGCTTCCGTACCAATGTTCACCTGCCTTGTCTTTACTGTCGTGGTTATGTCAGGGTCTAAAATCAATGGCCCTTGAACCTCGCGGTAGCCTTCAGTTTCTAGAATGTTAACTTTTCACGGATCCTCATTGTCTTCTTCAGTATTTATGTTGTAACACTCCAACGTGCAGCTCAGTTGGGTTGTCCATTCAGGCTTAAGCACTTCTATTGGCTCCTGGGGTATTTTAAAGATAGTTTTTTTTACCGCTTGTAGCGCATCATCAAAAGTATCCCACCAATGATCCTCAAATGTGAAGGTTAATAGGAACCCTTCGTGCAAGATATCCCATTCACTCATCCCATAGCGGAGCTCGGTCTCTATATACCAGTTCATGGGTATAACATCTAGAGTATGATAGAACAGATGCACCCACTCAGGTTGTGGATCTTCCCCATAGACCTTTGTCCACTTGGCGAGGTGCGTGTGCAGATCATCCCGTTTGTCATACTTGTCTTTTAACCGCATCTGAGGCTTCCCAAACCGCATGTGCATCTTTCTCCTGCATTCGTGCCAGTCCCCGAAGCTTCCTTCGTGCGTACCCCACCACCTCATGGGCGTAGCGCACAGTACCCATTTCAAAGCTTCGAAACGTTGTTGTTCCAGCACCTCTTTTTCAAATCTCTTCAAGAAGTTGTCTACCTCGCTTAACCCATCATACATAGGAAAATCCCTTACCTCCGTTGATACACAATAGGAGCTTTCGCACTCCCATGAGATTCATCCATCCGCGGTTGGTTTACCCTGTCTTTCTCTCGCACGGTTATCTTGTAGATGCAGTCCAAGTCTTCATCACTTTCATAGTCACACATGAGCTCTGTGTAGCACGATCCTTCTGCAGGGTCCAACGGTACAACTACGCATAGAGATTTTTTCTCAAAAATCATCTTGCACTTATTTATATTTATCACCCCATTCATGTCAGTGGCCCAATCTATTCCTAATACCGCGAGGTAGGGATTGTTGTCATCAATAATCTATATCACTTCAAAATATGCCAACGCGCTCACTCCTTCAATATCAATTGTGATCCCCTACAATCTTCCCATAGGTAGGATCTTTTGTTGGTTCACCTTTCGTAGCTAGATAGGGGACCATTGCAGCATAGGCCTTCCCATGTGCTCCCATGTTTGCTTCTGCAGAATGTTCGCGTCCGATCCTAGGTCCAGAATCACTTGATCCATCTCATATTCCCCAATCTACACAGTCAATTTCATCTCCGTTCATGTCCTCATCGGGTGCTTTCCTATCTTCCGAACTATGTGCGGTTCTCCTGGCATGGTCCCAGTGCATGTATTTATGAGTTCTTGTAGCCCCTTTACAACCTTGTTGTCGCGCAGCAGCTTCATGCATGTTTCCAGGAATGTCGTGAGCATCGATGGGTCCATTTCTAGCTCCAGTCTATCTTTGCTTCCTGAAGTGGAGGCATCAGCGAAGCTCTTCCTAGCTTCCATGAAGGTTTCCTTAGCGTGCTCCAAATCAAACTCTGGTTCTTTCGTCGGAGCCTTGCGAACCCAAGTACTATCTTTAGGCTGCTTGCCTTTATCATCCCCTATCGTAATTCCACTTCGGAGCACAATATTCATATTAGGGTCTTCCTCGTGTGGCTCAAACCTCATCATTCACAGGTTTTGAGTTGGGGGAGGTTGGAGTGCTCCTTTATTGCGCAGCCTCACTATTAGTGTGGGGCAATCCTACGTCTCATGATCAAACAATGTATAATACAGGCATGATGGACACGTCAGATTTATACAATCGTGGGCATAATGTCCTAGCCCTCCACAATTGTAACATATCAACTGTCTGTGACCTCTTCCAGGTCCTCCTCCTCCTCGGCCTCGCTCGCGCCCCTGAAATATTGTTCGCGCCATCCTTGCGTTCTGGTCAAGGGGTCGTGTTTCGGCCTAAACTTTGTAGGTAGGAGTCCTATCCATCATAAGCTCATAACTTCTACAGGTGCGCTCATCATGTCCCACTGATCTACAGAAATTACAGAACAACTGCTGTGAATTCTACGTGTACTTCTGCAATAAATGGCAATTAGCTGTAGCATGCTTTCCTCCTATTTGACAAATCACACACCACAACGCAGGCACTGTGCTAGGTCTTGCTTATGCCTCTAATCTCAATGGAATTGTTCCTCCTCCCGTGAGGTAATTAGTGAACATCAGGCAGTGGTCCTTGTCATGTCCCTAACCCTTTCACTTTACGCACCATACCTCGTCGTGCACTTTTGGGCAAGCTATCCTGTCTCGTTTCAGACTCTACATCTCAAGGCACAATTTTTTCAACTGCGTGTGAATCTGCTGAACTCCCAGGTTGGGACCCTATATCTGGGTCTCGTGTAGTCTCATTGCGATCTCCAAGGCCTTGGCTTGAGTTGTTAGCCTCTGTTGTGATAGTGCGTTCCTTAGATGCGGAGTTAACGATGCTACAAACCATTCACGGTGTTTTCCATCGTCAACATCATGTTAGCTTTGCAAATTGTGCACTTCAGTCTCTGATCCAACTCGCAAGGGGTCTTGCCTAGTAGCATTGTGATTTCCTTGAACCCAATGATCGACTGCACCTCTGACTTCGGCCTACTAAATTCTTTGTTTAGCGCAGTTTGGATATCCGCGATCCCCACATTCGGATTGTCATTGGAATGCTTAATGTACCAGGTCAGCATGCGATCCTACAAAGCACTGACCAACGTTTCTTTCTTTATATTGTCATCTGTAACTTCCTGCACTTCCCATACAGCCTTTTTCATGAACCAAAACTCGTCTGGATCTTCATTTCCTACTCCCTTGAACATTGGAAACTTTATCCTGTTTGCCATATCAACTTGCGGTGGTGGTGGAGGTGGTATGGGCAAAGATGGGGGTGAAGATGATGAAACTAGCGGTGGTGTGGGTGGGGGTGGTATGCGCGGAATCCTCTGCCTTATCAAATTGATTATACTTCTTTTGAGACCTTCGCGATCTCTTCCTTGTCCCCTCGCGGTGGTGAAATCAAGGGGCTAGTTTCTAGTTCTACACTACCTTCGTTTCTATAGATTCTCCCACTTTGCGTAGCCCCAAACATCAATTTATTTGCATAACCCACTTTTCACATGGTAGCATTTTAATCCAAGTGTTCAAAGACTTAATGTACTTACCTCTTGGTCCTTTGAGGAAGTGTCGCTCTGCCTCGCTATAGCTGACTGAAGTATCTACCGCAAACTCAGTGATGAATCCTCCTATAATTTGATCAAGCCAATGATCAATAGCATGCGCAATCTTATCCTCCAATGCTTCCAATCTACATACTAATTCTAGGGTCCACACAATAGGTCTTTCGAGCTTGCACCTTCCTTGGCTATCTGCTAGCTTCGCGATCCACTCGTATAGCTCAGTAGGGAAGGATACATAGAACATTTCGTGGATCTCTATGTATAAGTAGTAATCTAACCACTCTTCTTTTGATAGTCACGATTCCTGTTCTCCTGGGCCGCAAACTCGTGAATCTTCCTATCCAACCAATCCTCAATTCCTTTCTTAGTTGGATTCAAGTGATACAACATCAGACATCTCTACGCAGATCTCGGTCCTAGCAACGGAACCATTTTTTGGCTTGTTGGGACCTGACCTAGGTTTGGAGTTAATTAGCCAAACAAATCCCTGTACTACTGGTCCTTTTGGCAACAGCCCGCGAAGCGCCGACTGAGGTCTCACCCGAAGTAGTATGGGGGGGTGTTGGAACCAAGTTTCCGCACCCTTGAGATGTCTGAGAGGTTGAATTGGTCCAACTTCGCATAGGTTACTTCGCGCACTTCCCTGACCTTCGTACCGTGATATGTTTTCCTTCACGCAGCCCTAACCAGGGGTTGTGGGGCTTCCGCACTGCTGGAGCAGTGCTCTACACTATTTCCCTAAGTCACACCAAGATCTTACTTATCTTCTTACACCAATTAATTATCTTCGTGTAAATGGATGCATTATGTTATATTTCTTTATACATCACATTCATATGAGTTTGCGCAGCAAATAAACAATAAACTTGCAATTTATACCCAATACTACATAAAAAAGGAAAATATACATAGAAATATGATAAGAATTCTCTTTATTAATGCTTTCAATGGTTACAGACTTGACCTACCCTTCGCACTCAGCTGCAGGAGTCCGCGCACTCAGCTGCAAACTACTAGGCCTCTACGCACTCAGTTGTAGAGCCTTCTCCTACTCTACGACCCAAAGACACACTTTACACTTGAACTCAATCCCTTAGACTCATCATGCTTCTGTTCTATTCCCTTCTTAACTTAGAGCCTCACTCTATTTATACAATCCCATGGTCTGTGGACCATGGGTAGATCTTTCAAGCCGACATTACATTACAAAAACAAGGGCGGACAACCCTGTGACTCTATTATGACTTTGCGCTCCGCACCCACAAATTGTGGAGTCTTTACAATGGACTTGGTCAAAACTTGGGCTTTAAGCCCCAAAACATGCTTCGGGGGGGATTCCACGCCCAACACTTCGCAAGAGACTATCAGAACCCTACTAGAACCTGCAGCGATTGCAAATATTTTGATCATGTGATAGAAGAATGTTATGCAACCAGCTCATAAAATAGAAGAAAAGATAGACCAACGACTTCAAAATCAACCTCTTTAAGGGGCAACCTCATTTACATTACACAAATGAATAATTCTTCGATGATATAAATGAAAATACCTCCTTTCTATATATAGGAGTCTAAGTGGTCCCAATATAATCAGAGCCTACATAACAATAATATTGTTGGGGCACAACAATAACAATAGTGCACTTCTATGGGGCAAAATAATAACAACATGGGGACTACATGAGCACAACAATACCATTAGGGGGTTGCACTAATAACAATAAGAGCTACACTAGTAGTATAGGGACCTAACATTCCCCTCTCCTTTAAAAAGTGTTATCCTCAACGCTTGAGTAGTTTTGTATGATTTTGTATAAAATTCTCATCCTCCCATGTGGAATCTTCAGCAGGCAAGTTCTTCCACTTAATGAGATACTCTGAAATTGATCGATTTTGTAGTTGTCGGGTTCTTGTTTCCGTGACTGCTTCAGGTTCAAATATTTTTTTTCCTTCCTCATTAAGTTCTGACAATATTGTTTGAACTAGTCCTTGTCACCTATAACCTTCTTTAAGTATGAAACATGGAAAACTGGGGGCACTCAGGAAGATGCAGGAAGCTCCAATTTGTATGCCATAGTACCAATATTTTGCAACACTTTATAAGGATCATAGCACTTTGGTGATAATTTATATCCTTCTTAGCTTGCTTGAGAGACGTTTCTATGGTTGTATTCATAAAAATACTTAGTCGCCTATGTTAAAACTTCTTTCGCTGCGATGTTGATATGCCTGTTGTTTCATTCGATTCTACATGAAAGTGAGGTATCCTTTTTCTTCTTGATATGTCCTTCTATCTTGAGAGTTTGAGGAGTGGTAATTCTTGCCAATGCATTACAAGATACGGCCGGATTCATTTCTTCTCTCTCTGGGGTTGGTTCCTAGTGTATATCCTCTTATTTTGACGTTTCTTGATCCTTTTCTTCCTCATCTTCACAATCAATGTAAAATAATTTCTTTTCAGCACACTTATGACCTTTAGTGTATTTTCTATCACAACTATAACAAAGGTCATTTTCTCCTTTTTCTTCCAATTGTTGTGGTGTCAATATTGTAGGTTGTGGAAGGCTAGGAGCATCAACACTTCCATCTTTATAATTGTGATTGGTAGGATTTCTTATTGCCATAATTTTTCTTTCAATTTTTCTTGCCAACCTCAATGCCTTCTCCAATGAATTAGGTTCCCAAATAAAAACCTCATGTTGAATGTTATCCTTTAAAGTCCCTATGAAGACATCAATTCTCTGCTTATCTAGAATATCATTTACCCTTATATTCAATTTTTGGAAGTCCTCAATGTGCTCTACCATTGTACCCTTTTGTTTGAGATTTATCAATTGGCTAAAGATGGTGTTGCTCTTTGTATCCTCATAATTTGTTATCATCTCCTCCATTGAAATTGATCAGGTGACGAGTGGTTTACGGGAACAAATTCCTTTATACCATAAAAATTAATTCGGTTCTAAATATAAAGATGCAATACTTACCTTTTGTAACAGTTGCACATCATGTAGATCAAAATATTTCTTCATCTGTAGTATCCATGTTATGGGATCCTTGCCATCAAAGTTCCTCATATCAATCTTTGGAATATGGTGGGTCTTCAATCCGATGTTAGATTCTATGAAATGATGATTAACATTTATTTTTTTCTCATCATGAGTTTTCTTTACTACCCTTTCGCCATTAGTGAGCATTTCTTGTAGAAACTTTGTCAAATTTGTCTTGAAATATTCCATGTTTCTTTTAATTTTTTCTTCTATACCATCCATCGTAGCTTCCACGCCCTTTGAATTCCTTCAAACTAATTTTACAACCAAACTTATGCAAAACATTAAAAAAACTACACACCTTTTTTCACTTTCTAGGAGCTCGATATTGAATCTATTGTATCTCTATAATTTTGTATCTCTAAGGTTTGTAATAACATCCTGCAGTAGCCCTTTGAGTCCTCTTTCCAACCCCACCAGTCTGATCAATATTTGATTCTCCAAGGAAGAGTTATGTTACATTTCCCACGATGACCTGATTATAGACGTGTTCAGTAGAGCAAATTTGTATGAAGTGCCACCTATCACTGTTTTGACCTTAGGACCTGAAACCAATAAACTGAAAACTACAGGGCATCCTATTTCTGTAACGTTTTACGAAATTTCAATCTGATTTTCAGAGAGAAAGTTATGATGCTTTTCCCCTGGTCACCTATTTGGGATGTAATTCGGCAGCCTGCAAAAACCCTAGATGGCTTGGACCATATCTTTGACAATATAGCGTAACATGATCTGAAATTTGGGTCTGAGCTTCATCAAGATTTTGGCTCAAATGGGTTTTAATTTAAAAGTCTAAAACTTTTTAGAAAAATAATTATAGCGAAAATACCATGATGATTTGTTTGCAATGGAATTCTAGAGCTTGCAAAAACCCTAAGTTACTCAAATCATTTCTCCGCAAATATAGCGAGATAAGATATGAAATTTGGACCCGAGGTTCAGAGTGATTTTGTCTCAAATGGGTTTTTTTTTAGATTTTGAAACTTTGTAGAGAAAAAATTATATCGAAAATTCCACGATGGCCTTTTTGGAGCAGCGAAACTGTAGAATCCAAAGCTCTGATACCAAATGTTATGCAACCAACTAAAAAAATAGAAGAAAATATAGATCAACGACTTAAAAGTCAGCCTCTTCAATGGGGAACCTCCTTTACCTTACACAAATGAATAATTATTCAATGTTACAAATGAAAATACCTCATTTCTATGTATAGGAGTCTAAGTGGTCGCAATAGAATCAGAGCCTACATAACAATAATATTATAAGGGCACAACAATAACAATAGTGGGCTTCTATGGGGCACAATAATAACAACATGGGGACTACATGGGTGCAACAATACCATTAGGGGGTTGCACTAATAACAATAAGGGATACACTAGTAGTATAGGGACCTAACAAAGAATGTCTCGTCCTTATTGCGAAGATGCAGGAGAAAAGGACCAGCAGCCCACAACAAATATTCAAATGATGACCCTCGAGCCAAGGGAGGATGAATCGCGCATCAACATCGTAACAAGGAGTGGATTTGTGACAGGAGATGATAAAGGTAAGAAGAAAGTAGAAGAGACATGAGTAAGAAAGACCACAAAAAAGGCCCCTAGGTTTAGTATCCAAAAGGAAAAATAAAAATTCATGGGAGTGAAGCGAAGCTTCATGGATGTTGGGGCTTCAACATCTAGTGTGCAACCAAAGTAATTCCAAAGAAGGACTACGAAAAAGTGTCTAATCCAATGCAAGAATTAGATCTAATTATTTTGAATTCATTTTTACAGACTTGCATGAAGTTGTTACGGAATCAGAGTCTTGTCGAAAGACTCCAGGAGTTGATAGACTCTTGCGTTGATAAAGAGATACCGTGAAGAGATTTGCACGCAGTGAACAATTTGCATTTCCACAAGAGAAAAGTGAAGGAAATGAGATTAATTGTGCAGATCGGGGAATATTATATGGATCAAGTAATCCTCGATTTAGGATTTGTTGCAAACGTGTTACCTAAGAAAACTTGGGATTCAAAGGGAAGACCAAAGTTGCAATGGTTTCCAATACAGTTGAGGATGGCTAACCAACAGAAGATCGTCCCTATGGGAACGTTACATGTCTTCATATTAGACATTGAAGGAGTTTGAACCATTATAGACTTCAAAGTGATTGAAATTGCATATGATAGCAACACTTATTCGTCATTGGTTGGATTGGATTGGCTTTCGATAATTTGGCGATAATCAATTTGAAGAAGAGACAAATGGTGTTTGAAAAAGATAATATGAGGGTCAATGTCCCTCTCAACCCCTTAGAAAGAGTGCACTATACAGAGCCTATCCGGGATGAGTATTATGACGTGGATGTCAACAACATTTATCATATAACAACCGAAGAGGAAGATTGGATTAATCCCACTGCATATGGAAAATTAGGCTAGGAGCAAGACAGTTCTTGTACTTCAGATTCCAATAAAGAATTGGAGAATTGGTAGAACAGGTTATATGAAGTCTTTGAGGTATGTAATATGCCTTACTATGATGGGATTGAAGAATTAAGTCTGTTTATTGAAGAATATGAAAGATAAATACCGGAAGAACAGAGGTTACAAGCTTTGGATGTAGCCCTAAAGGCTACACCTGCTAAATGGTGGGTTACTCATAAAAGAGATATACCAGAATTGGAAGGACATCGCAAATTTGTTGGACCAGAACTAGAAATACCGGATATAACGCAGCCAATTAAAACACAAAAAGTGAATATTGGGATAGAGGAAGATCCGAATTTCGTGACGATTGGAGACTATTTGGAAGCAAATACAATTAGTAAAATCATATAGCTACTACATGAATATCAAGAGCCATTCCCTACGAATTTTTCAAAAATGAAGGGCATATTAGGGGACCTATGAGTTATGAGGATCCCTTTGAAACCTGACACAAATTCGGTGAAGAAAAGACCCTATAGGTTAAATCCAAAATACAAGGAAAAGGTTAAGGAAAAATTAGATAAAATGCTAGCAGCATGGATCATCGAATGTGTCAAACAGTCTGAATGGGTAAGTCCCATGATAGTTCAAGAAAATAAGACTAAAGGAGAGATCAGAATTTGTGTTGACTTAAGGAATCTAAATGATGCATGTGTGCATGACCCTTTCCCTACACCATTTATAGATGAAGTATTGGACAATGTAGGAGGTCACGAGACCTATTATTTCATAGATGGCTTTTCGGGTTACTATCAGATTAGAATTTTGCCAGAAGATATACATAAGACAACTTTTGCAATTCAGTGGGGCTCATTCTAGTACATGGTGATGCCTTTTGGCTTGAAGAATGCGCCTGCCATATTTTCTAGAGATGTAGTCGCAGCATTTAAGTAGTATATACACAAATTCTTGGAAGTTTACTTTGATGATTGGATAGTATTTGGGCTATTAAAGAACATATTGCAAGCTTAAGGCTTATGTTGGATACATGTAGGCAGCATAAAATTTCACTTAACTCAAAGAAGTGTAAAGTTTTGTGTACCTTGTCGCATACTCTTGAGGCATATTGTGTGAAAACAGGCATTGCTGGTGGATCCCATGAAGATAGTAGTCATTGTAAATTTGGCAACACCAAAAACAATGATCCAACTACGCACGACTCTTAGACACAGTGGCTATTACATAAAGTTTGTAAAAGGTTATGCACCTATATCTACACCAATGGAGAATTTATTAAAGAAATATGTCACTTTTAAATGGGACGAAAAGTGTCAGAAAAGTCTGGATATACTGAAGGAGAAGATGGTAACTGCATCAATCTTAGTTTTTCCAAACTAGAAGAAGGAATTTCATGTACATGTCGATGCATCTTGAATAGCGTTGGGTATAGTGTTGGCACAGCCAGGAGTAGGCGAAATTGATCACCCCATAGCTTTTTCAAGCAGAAAATTTTCTAAGACGGAAAAGAACTATACTACAACAGAAAGAGAGGGGTTAGCTATGGTTTATGCATTACAGAAGTTCAAGCACTACTTGTTGGGAGCACATTTCAAGATGTTCACTAATCAGTCCACGCTAAAATATTTGGTGAATAAGCATGTTTTAGGAGGAAAAATTTTTCAATGGTGGTTTTTGTTCCAAGAGTACAATTTTGAAGTTATAGTCAAGTCAGGAAGATTGAATGTTGGGCCCGATCATCTGTCGAGATTAGAGACAAGAGAAGAACCCACCAATATCAAAGATAACCTGCCTGACGTGCAGTTGTTCTCAATCAAGGTCGTGGATGATCACTTCGCAGCTATTATCCAGTTTTTGGCCATAGGAATGTCGCTCGCGAAGTACACTACACAGCAAAAGAAGGATTCGGTGATAAAAGCAGTTGATTTCACATTGATTGTAGAGCACTTGTACAAAATGGGACTGGATGAAATACTACACAGATACGTCCCTGAACATGAAAGGCAGAGTATTCTAGCAGAAGGTCATGGAGGAGTCACGGGTGGACATTATGCAGGAAAGGCCACTGCGCAGAAAATCTTGAGAGCTGGGTTATGGTGGCCCACAATACATAAGCATGCAAAAGAGTTTTGTCGAGCATTTGATATATGTCAAAGAACAGGAATGCCATCTAGAAGAGATGAAATGCCATTAAATCCACAAGTGACGTTGCAATAATTTGACAAGTGGGCTATTGAATTTGTTGGACCTATTAACCCACCAGGAAAGAAGATTGACGCAAGATACATAAAACGAAGTGGGTCGAGGCACATCCAGTGAAGGATTGCAACATAGATACCACTGTGAAGTTCATTTTTGAATACATCCTATCCAAATTTGGGAGTCCAAAAATATTAATGAGTGACTGAGGATCACATTTCTTGAATCATACTATTGCGGCATTGACTAAAGAGTTTCAAGTACACCATCAGAAACATACCCCTTATCACCCTCAAGTGAATGGGACAATTGAATATTTCAACAAAATTTTAGAGAATGCACTCACAAAGGTGTGTAATGTGAACAGAAATGACTGGGATCTAAGGATTCCAACGGTGTTGTGGGCATATAGGACAACATGCAAGAAATTGACAGGCCATACACCTTTTAGGTTGGTGTATGTACAATAAGCCGGCATTCCTATGGAACACATTGTGCCCAGTTTAAGAATTGCAGCCTTCACAGACATGGCATATTTCGATATAATGGAGGAGAGGATGGCACAATTACTTGCTTTCGAAGAGGACAGTTTTATAGCAATTTTTCATCAACAACTCCTAAAAGAAAGGGAGAAATCCTGGGATGACAGGAACATCAAGCAAAAGATATTATGGGAAGGATATCTTGTACTCTTATATGAAATATCATTTGTGAAATTCCCAGGAAAATTTAAGACACATTGGTTATGATCGTATATCATCAAACATGTCTCAAATGGTGGCGCAGTTTAGCTCTCAAATTTAAACAGTCAGTTGATTCCAAGACGAGTGAATGGTAGAAGATTAAAGGTATACAGGGATGAATCTATCCCTAGAGCTTCACACTGAAAGATGAAAGGAGAAGAGTTTTAGTGCCACCTGTAGTTGAAAGTGGGCACTGGATTATAAACTACTCTGCAGAAGGGGACTTCACTGAAGAATATTACTGCGATATATTCAGGGGCATGTCGAAGTTAGAAAGAATTGCACCAAAGGAGGATTATTGTGCAATATTCAGGGGTATGTCGAATTCTGAAAGAACCACGACGAAAAATGTTATTGCGCAATAGTCAAAAGTATGTCAAAGTTTAGAAGAACCGCAACAGAGGGTAGATTACTGCTCGATTTTCAAAGATAACCAAAAAAATATGATCTTTGGAAGGAAAAAACTATTGTTAAAAGAAAGTTTCCATTAAAAGGCACGGGAGGAATGCATTATTGAAGCACAGTAGGCCAAACCTAGTGCCATACCTGCATTAAATGAGAAAAATATAAGCCAATCATGATGTTCAAAATTCAATTCACTATAAACGCCATGTCCTGCACTACATTTTACACTTTGTTTTCTAGAGAATTCAGTTTGAGAATTTGCAACTAAGTGTGAGAGAAGTGATTTGTTATCTGTATGAGAGAAGATTTGAGGAAATTTTTAGAGAATTTGAAAAGAAAGGGATAGCAAGAGTCATGGAAGCCCAGGATAGTTAATCTACAACAGCGAATGTACCCCTGTCCCCAAGGCGCACAGGGTAGCTGCGGAAGCAAGTAGTTACAGAAGAACAGCCCAAGAAGACCTGAAAAGAAGCCAACTGAAGGAGTAGAGATAAGAAATTCCCCAAGGAAGAAGACAACAAAAGAGCAGTAGATGAAGCCCAAGCAAGATAAGAAACCTAAGGAGAAGGAGAAGAATCCAGTACATTAAGAAGAACCAGAGGAAATCCATGACAACGAGGAGGAAGTTAAGATGCCCCAGATAGAAATAGAGGGCACATAAATTCCCTCTATACTACACCATATTTTCCACTGAGAAAACCGAGCATCAAGTTGGTCAAAGATCCAAAGGATGCGAAGTTCAGCACGTTCACACCGTGTTACCAGAGAAAGTGCCATTTGAAAGGGAAGTGTTGGGGAAAATACCACAACGAAAATGGAGGATTGGGACTTTAATGACAGAAGTAAATATCCGCAGTTCGAACCGAGCAAGTACCTACAGCATGACTATTATCCAGAAAGCAGAGTTACAAGGTTGGATCTACACCGGTGGGCTATAGGATTGCAGATATCAGGCTTGTTAAACATGTTATATGTGCCACACTTCGGTAGAAGCACATCCAACACAGCGTGTGTGTGATAGTTACTAGAATTGGTGCATGATGGATGCCTCTAGCTGGGGACAAGGATCCCGATTGATGAAATGTTGATAAGAAGGATTATAAGACTACCTCACCAAGGAAAGGACCCCGTTGTTGGGAACGGGTTCCCCCAAGAGCAATTTTGGGGCTAAAAGCCCATGTTTTGGGACAATTTTGTAATAAAATTGTAAAGTCTCTGCATTTTGTGGTCGCAGAGCGCGAAGGTGTGAAGATTCATAAAGGATTGTCCACCCTTATTTTGTAAAGTGTCAAGTCAGCTGTAAAGATCTACCCATGGTCTGTGGACCATGGGATTGTATAAAAAGGAGCTAAGTAAGCTCTAGTAAGTTAGAAAATAGAAAATCTTTGAAATTTTTGGTAGAGAAGTCTAAGTGTTTCAGGTCTTAGCATAGGTAGAGTATCTGCATCTAAGTGCGCAGAGGCCTAAGGTGGAAGTCCACAGTTGAGTGAGCGGACGCCTACAACTGTGTGACCAGGGCGGACAGAGTTTGTAAACCTTGAGAAGATATTAATAAAGAGTGATATTCTGCAATTTCTGTGCCTTTGTTCTATTGATGCATCTGAACATTTTATGTATGAATTTCCTTTATTATGCTTGTATGATGCACGAATAATTGTAATTACCTTGAATAAGTGAACGCATTCACAAATATCTGCTTACGCGCTGTTAACTTTAAGTAATTGATGAGATAAGAAAATCACTTAGATTAATTACGGAATCTGCACAGCACGCTGCCATAGCAGCGCAAAAGTACCTGAGCAATAGGTTAGGGCTGCGCGAAGGCCAACCATACCCTTTCGCGGAGGTACGGAAGGACGGAATAGAGGGTTCATCTTGCAAGCCCTAGAGTGAAACGACCTGCGTGAAGGTAGGAATAGAGGGAATCACACAACATCACAACCATCTCAGGGTGCGGAAACTTGGTTCCAGCATCTTGCCCATACTGCTTCGGGTGAGACTTTGGTCTGCGCTCCACAGGCTGATGTCGAAAGGGCCAGTAGTGTAGGGATTTGTTTGGCTATTTAACATTGAACCTGGGTCAGGCCCCCTCAAGCCCACAAATAGTTCTGTTGCCGAGACTGGAATATTCATGAGAGATGTGTGATGTCGTATCACTGGAATCCAACTAAGAAGGAGATTAGAGACTGGTTGGATAGGAAGATCCATGAATTCGTGGCACAGGAGAACAGAAACCCGTGACTGACAAAGGAACAATGGTTAGATAGATACTTGTATACAGAAATCCATGAGATCTTTTTCTGCTCCTTCCTTATTGAGCTATACGAGTGGATCGTGAAGCTAGAAGATAGCCACGGAAGGTGGAAACTTGATGGTCCTATTGTGTGGACCTCGGAGCTAATACAAAAATTGGAAGCATCTGAGGATAAGATCACCCACACTATTGATCATTGGCTCGATCACATCATAGGAGGATTTGTGACTGAATTCGCAGTTGACACCTCAGTCACCTATAGCAAGGTGGTGCGGCACTTTTTCAAAGGACTGCGAGGTAAGTACGTAAAATCTTTGAATACCTAGATTAAAATGCTATTGTGCAAAAAATAGGTTATGCAGCTACCTTGATGTTCGGAACTACATGAAGTGGAAAAGATTACAAGAACGAAGGAAAAAAGGGCCTAGAGTAGAGTCCATTGATTTCTCCTTCATGAGGTGATGAGAAAGAGATAGCGAAGGTTTCTCTGTGAAGTGTTATTCGGTTAATAAGACAAGGATTCCCGTGAATACCACCTCTGCCCACACCACCTCCAACTTCACCACCATCACCTCCAACTTCACTCGTACCACCTCCACCTCCACTGCATTTCAGTATGGAAAATACAGTGAAGTTGCCTTTGTTCAAAGGCTTGGGAAATGAGGACTCGGACCAATTCTGCTTCATTGTGAGGGTTGTATGGGAAGTTCAAGGTGTTACAGATGATCATATAAAGAAGGTGACGTTGGTTAGTGCTTTGCAAGTTCACGCGCTAACCTGGTATATCAAGTACTCGAATAATAACCTGAATGCTGGAGTGGCAGACATCCAGACAACATTGAATAGAGATTTTAGTAGGCTGAAATCTAATGCACAGTCGATTGTGGAATTCAAAGAAATCGTTATGCAACCAGGCAAGACGCCTTGGGAACTAGATCAAAGGTTGAATTGTATAATCTACGAAGCCAACATGAATTTGACAGATGGACAGCATCGTGAGTGGTTTGTGGCTTCGCTACTACCACACTTAAGGAGTGTGTTGTCGCAGCAGAAGATAACCACTCAGGCGGAGGCCTTGGAGATTGCCATGAGACTACATGAGACTTCGATGCAAGATCCAAATCTAGGAGTTTATCAGATCCATGCGCAGCTAAAGAATCTGTGCCTTGAGATGCAAATTTTGAAGTAGGACAGGACAGTTCAACCATAGGTGCACGAGGAGGTATGGTGCTTGAAATGCAAGAGTCAGGGTCATGAAATTACCATTGCCCGGTCTTTGCAAACTATATTGCAGGAGGAGGATTGATGCCTTTAAGGCTAGAACCTCACACAGGAGCTAGCGCGGGGGCTGCATTACGGTGTGTTATCTGTCAAGTAGCTAGAAAACATGCCACGGGTAACTGTCACTTACTATAGAAGTTTTTACAGACACCGCAACAGAGGTTCTGCAACTTTTGTAGGTCGTAGGACATGAGGAGTGTACTTTCAGGAGCTATGAATTGATGATGGATAGAACTCTCACCTATAGGGTTCAGGTCAAAAGACGGCCCCTTGACCAAAGTGCAGGGATGGCGCAGACAGGATTTCAATGGCGCAGACGAGGATGAGGCAAAGGAGGACTTGGCAAAGGTCGAGGACAGTTGATTTGCTACAATTGTGGAGGACCAGGACACTATGCCCATGATTTCACTAATCCAACACATCTGTCATGCAAGTATTGCACATTGTTTGATCATGAAATGGAAGACTGTCCTAAGTTGATAGCTAGGATACGTGAAAAAGGGGTGCTACCACCTCCACCAACTCAGAACCTACAGATGATGAGGTCTGAGTTGCGTGAAGAGGTTCCAAATGTAAATATAGTTCTCAGAAGTGGAATCATGACAGGAGATGGCAAAGGTAAATAGCCAGAAGATAGTGCGTGGGTCCACAAAGCTCCAGCGAAGGTCGCTGAGTTCGATTTGGAGCGCACCCATGAAACTTTCATGGAAGATAAGAAGAGCTTCGTTGAGGCCTCCACCTCAGGAAGCAAGGATAATCCTGATCAGGAGATGGACCCCTATATGCTCACAACTTTCTTAGAGACCTATATGAAGTTACTGCACGATAGTAAGGCTATGAAAGGATTTTAAGAGCTCATCAATAGATGTGTTGGAACTGTGTTTGGTGAGCCGCGTGCAGTACGAAAGATTGGCAAGCATAAAACAAGGACAGGAGGGGAAATGATACTAACCGCGCAGATAGGAGAGTATGAAATGGATCAAGTCATTTTGGACCTGGGGTCAGATGCGAATGTCTTACCAAAGCAAACTTGGGAATGGGTGGGGAGACTTGCACTACAATGGTCTTCAATTCAGCCAAGGATGGTGAATTGGCATAATATCATCCCCATGGGGTGGCTGCAGGAGGTGACTGTGGATATTGAAGGTGCGAGCATGTTGGCTAACTTTGAAGTAATAGAGATAGTGGATGACAACGATCCCTATCCTACGCTCCTGAGAATTGACTAGGCTACCGATATGAACGAGGTAATCAATCTAAAGAAGTAGAAGATGAGCTTTGAGAAGAAATTGTTGCACGTAATAATACCCCTTGATCCGGTTGAAGGATCGTGCTATACTAAACCAGTCTGTGATTATGAAAATGATGATGATATGGACTATATCTATAAGATAACAGCACGAGACCAAGATTGGGTGAACCCCAACGTGGATGCATGGATTACATGGGATCATGAGAGTTCCTGAACTTCAGACTCCGATGAAGAAATAGAATGCTGGCAAAGTCGATTACATGAAGTAACTATGCTTAATTGAAATATGATGACCGGATCATTGCGTTGTGTGTCCTTAGAGGTAAGAAATTTGCCTACTTATGATGGCATGAATGAGGTAGATATCTTTTTCGATGCATTTGAGAGGGGGGTACCAGAAAAGCAGTGCTTCCAGGCATTGGACTGGGCACTGCGCGCTACACCTGAAAGATGATGGAGTACGCATAAAGGAAGCTTTGATGGTTGGTGCAAATGTAGGAGGATGATGAGAAAATGATTTGGGAAGCCTAAGATGCGAATAATAGACAAGTATGATGGATAGGATGATCTGCGTGTGCATTTGGCCAAGTGGACCCAGGCTTATGGAGAAAAGCCCCAACATGAGTGGGTGCACTTGTTCTGTCATACCCTGGATGTTGTCCCAATGAATTGGTGCGTAGAAACAGAGCTCCGCCATGGTACAGGTGAATGGGATGTTCTGCGTGAGGGATTTGTGATGACATTCAGCTTTGAAGACGGGTTTGAATGTATTGATGAGGCACTACAAGAAGTGAAAGCAGATATCTTTCGGATACCACAGGATCCTTTGGAACTAGTTCAACCTAGGTGGGCTACTCAGCTAAGTCACACGCTTGAATGCTATGACGTGATCGTTGAAGAAGAAGATGAGGATCTGTGGAAAATTAGCATTCCGAAAATAGAAGGCCACCATGAGGTTAAATGACCACAAATTGAGAACCCTGATATAACCACGCCATTTAAAACGAAACAAGTGAACATTGGTATGGAGGCAGAACCCAAATTTGCGAAGATTGGAGACTACTGGGACAACGCGACGGTGGATAATATCAGGACTTGTTCCCTACCAAGTTTACGGATCTGAAGGGGATAATTGGGGACTTGGGTATGATGAAGATTACATTGAAACCCGATGCAAAGCCGGTTAAGAAAAGACCCTACCGTCTCAATCCAAAATATAAGGATAAGGTCTGCTTAGAGCTAGAAAACATGCTCACGACAGGTATCCTCGAGCCTGTGGAATAAACTGACTGGGTAAGCCTAAAGGTGGTGTAAGAGAAGAAGCAGAAGGATGAGATAAGGATATGCATGGATCTCAGAAAACTAAATGACGCTTCTGTACATGATCCTTTCCCGAATCCGTTCACTGATGAAGTGTTGGACAATGTAGGTGGCCAGGAAGCATATTCCTTCACTAATGGGTTCTCTGGGTACCACCAAATCAAAATCGTGTTGGAGGATAGGAGCACGACAACCTTCGCGACTAAGTGGGATTGTTTTCAGTACACTGCAATGTCGTTTGGATTGAAGAATGTGCCTGCAATCTTCTCACACGTAGTTGTTACTGCGTTCAAGGAATTTATTCATAAGTTCCTTGAGGTATGTTTTGATGATTGGACTGTGTTTGGGTTGGTTAAACGCCATGTAGCAAGCTTGTGCCTATTGCTAGATACCTGTCGAAGATACTAGATCGTGCTCAATCTCAAGAAGTGTATGTTTTGTGTTCCTTTTGGGAACTTGTTGGGGCATGTGGTTTCCAGAAAGGGACTAATGGTAGACCCCACGAAGATCACGGTGATACTGAACTTGGAAGCGTCGAGCAGTGTGAAACAACTGCGCACTACCCTGGGACATATGGGATATTACAGGAAGTTTATCAAAGGCTATGCCCAGATCACCGTGCCTATGGAGAAATTGTTAAAGAAGGATGTCATGTTCTACTGGAACAATGACTATAGGAAGAGCTTGGATATATTGAAAGAAAACATGGTCACCATGTCGATCCTAGTCTTCCTAAATTGGGAAGAAAGAATTTCATGTACATGTCAACGCATCATGTATAGTGCTAGGAGTAATACTGACATAGGCTAATGGAGAAGGCTTGGACCATCCTATCACGTTCACAAGTAAAATATTATCCAAAGCGGAGAAGAAATATTCCACCAGCGCGAAGGGCTAGCTATGGTGTATGCGCTCCAGAAGTATAGGCACTACTTGCTAGGAGCCCATTTCAAGATGTATATAGATCACTCCACGCTGAATTACCTCGTCAATAAGCTTGTGTTGCGGGGGAGAATCTGTAGGTGGCTCTTATTGTTCCAGGAGTATGATTTTGAAGTGGTTGTGAAGCCCGAGTGATTCAACGCGGGACCAGACCATCTGTCTTGCATCGAAACAGGGGAGGAACCTACTAACTTGCAGTGAGCATTGTGGATGGTCATTTTGAGGATATAATACATTTCCTAACAACATGAACTACACCGGAAGGATACATTGTCCAGCAAAAGAAGGAATTAGTGGTGTGTGCGGTAGATTTCTCTGTCATTACTGGGCATCTGTACAAAATGGGGACTAATGAGATATTGCGACGATATGTACCTGAGTTCGAAAGAAGTAGCATCCTCGCGGATGCTCATGGGGGCACCGCGGGAGGCCATTATGTAGGGAGAGCAACTGCGCAGAAGATTCTACGTGCAGGGTTGTGGTGGCCAACCCTTCATCAGGACTCAAAAGCATATTACAAGGCATGTGATGTGTGTCAAAGGACTGGTAGGCCATCACGGAGGGATGAGATGCCTTTGAATCCACAAATGACATTGCAACCCTTTGAGAAGTGGGCGATAGATTTTGTGGGACCTATTCAGCCACAAGGAAAGACGAGAGCAAGGTATAGTATCATTGCGACAAAGTATTTGACTCGTTGGGTAGAGGCATAGCCTGTGAAGGATTGCACAGGCGTGATCACTACAAAGTTTCTCTTTGAGCATGTACTGACACAATTTGGTTGTCCAAAGATCTTGATGAGTGATCGTGGTATGGACTTCTCGAATGAGATGATCAGCGTGCTAACAGAGGAATTTCAAGTATACCACCAGAAGAGCACGCCCTATCACCCGCAGGCTAACGGGACGATGGAAGCGTTCAATAAAGTGCTTGAAAATGCGTTGACCAAGGTTTGTAATGCTCAGCAAAGTGATTGGGACCTACGCATACCTACAGTATTATGGGCTTATCGAACCACATGCAAGAAGTTGACTGGACAAACTCCTTTTAGGCTTATCTATGGGGTTGAAGCAGTAATGCCTATGGAATACATCGTTCCTAGTCTATGCATAGTAGCACTCATAGGTATGATGGATCGTGGAGCCCTAGAGGAGAGGCTCGTAGAACTGGATGAACTGGAGGAAGAAAGATTTTTGGCTAGATTTCACCAGCAGGTCCAAAAGCAGCGCGAAAAGGCATGGCAAGATTGACACATCAAGTTGTGCACATTAAGGTAAATGCCCTGGTTTTGTTATATGATAGTGAGTTTGATAAATTTCCAAGGAAGTTCAGGATGCACTGGTTAGGGCCTTATGTTATTAAGGAGATTACTGACAGAGGAACGGTACAGCTAGTCAAATTGAATGGAGAACCCTTCCCAGGAAAGGTGAATGGCTGTCAATTGAAGCCATACACCGATAGTCCGGCCATGTGACTAGATGAACGTAGCACAGTCATAGTGCTCTAGGTAGCTGAAAGGAGGCGCAGGACTATAAACTACACTGCCCAGGTTGGGGGGCTATGCGATTGGTGCGAAGCAAGGAAGTGTCACTGGGTCCGCGGCAGCGCGGAGGGAGTCGCGCTACCCAAAGGGAAATTGCACAGGTCGGATGGAAACTGACTATTAAAGTCACTGTTCATGAAAAGATGGTAGAAGTGAGGCTAAATGGAGCAGGTGGCCAGCATTTAAGATGAAATTTATGGCCTAGATCCTTGAAAATATGCCGCCAATATAATATTAATGAAATGATTTTGGGGGGAACTGTTTGATTTGAATTCAAAATGCCCTATAAATTACAAGTGGCTACCGAGTGAGAAAAAAAAAAAAAAACCTTGCCATTTTGAGAATTGAGTTGTTACGCTCTCAGGTGCACATGAACTGTGAATTCTTTCAAGATCTGATAATGAGTCTGGTGTTTGAACAATTGTCAAAGGAGACACAAGAACTAGTGAATAGCATCATTTCGACACACGCAGAAGCTAGGGACACCGAAGAAGTGGCAGCCGAGGAGAATGTACAAGAAATGGACATAGAGGCAGAATTCGCTGCTCCAGAAGTAGCCAAAGTATTGGCGGAGGTCCCTAAATCCCCAAGAACGTTGAGACTGAAGCCAACCCCAACCAAGGAAACCGTGAAGGACAAGAAGGGAAAACAACCTGCCATACCGGTGCATGCCGAGCCAAGGCGAAACCCACCAAAGCCCACTACACATGAGAAAGGCAAGGCTATAAACCTGGAAGTAGAGGAGGAGGATATCAAAGACATCCCGATCGAAGATGAGGATGTGGGAGTGGAAGTAGAAGGTTGAAGCCCAGGGTGCAGACCCTACTACACAATTGCCGGAGTACGTCCCTCCACGCAAGTCTAAGTCTAAGGTCCCAAAGGACATTGATGAGAGTAAGACTCCCTTACAAACCCCTCTGCAACTGGATGAAATTACTTTTGACAATCTGCGCTTGGCCCAAGTGCTGATACTGAAGCTTGAAGACTCAGACTTGGCAGACCATGAGAAGTTCCTGCACCTAGCGACTGAACAGCTGATGTGTTGCATCATTGATACAAATATGGGAATGACAATGTTGGAGCCACGGAGGTGGCTCAAGGGGGTATAGAAGGCAGGATTGTTGAACCTGCTCTGGGTGCAGCACTATAACCGCACCCTGGTGACAGATTTGGTCATCAAGCAGCTCCTATGCTTGGTGCATAATGGGTGTCTGTGGCTGGAGGATCCAATACCCATCATAGATATGTTAATCCAACGAATAATGCATCTGTCGTATACAGGAGAAAATCCAGCTATGATCTTTGGTGGCAAGGGTGGCAAGCAGGCGCTCATAGAGTTAATGAAGGAGAAGTTCAAGCTAGTAAAGAAGCCACGTGGGTATGCTATCTCCAGCATCTGCGACCCCACTGTGAAGGTATCAACGCAGATACTTGCAGGAAAGGTGATGCGGAAGTGTCACATTGACGAGGTGTCGACACCTGTCATCATACTCGCACAGTAGTGTGCAAAAGGAGTCCAGTTTAACTGGTTGGACTACCTTCGCGGAGAGTTCCTGGCGAACTGTCGCAAAGCACAAGAGAAAAGCAATACATTCCACTACGTGTGGCTCTTGCTGTTGATTGTGCTAGTAGCGTGGGAGCTACCAAAGGAGAGCCAGTTCCCTTTGGCCATGCCAGACCTCCCTGAAGAAGTGAAGTTCACTTTGTTGTGGGCGACCAAGGACACGGAGCGAGTTTGGGGTAGCAAGATCTTCTAGATCTTGATGGAAATGAACATCAGGATGGCCATTAATCACAAGCCGCGATTATCACCCGTGATGTATGCTAACTTGTAGAGCTATGTCTAGTTCAAATCTAATCTCCATCGAGTATCTATCATGGAGCGGAAGGACCCTCCGCAGAAGTGGTACAACTTGTCGTACTTAGCCACCGATGATGCCATTGATGTGGTGCTTGATAAATGGCCAGCGTAGTGGCACACTACCATGGACTTGGCAGTGGGTGGAAGCAAGTCTGCTGCACAAAAGAAGAAGGAGGCGGCTAAGCTGAAGATAGCGCAGCTGGTCAAAAAGAGGAAAAAGGAGGTAGCTGAGAAGGCCCAAGTAGAACAGGCAGGAAAGGAGGTAGGAAAATAGATAGGTGGCATAGAGTGGGGCTCTGACAAAGGCGCGCAGTCACCTTCACCTGAGACTGAAGAGGAGGACACAGAGCAGCATGGCGCGGACCCTCAGGAGACATCCACGCGCATTAAGTGCCCGAGAGAGCTAGAGAAGGGAGGGTCCAGAAAGAAATCCAAAGCAAGAAAGACCTTGCTAGACCCTATCACATTAACAGAGGGCGACTTATATGACATCAATGACACAGTCATAGATGTCACCAAAGAGGCCCTGCAACAATTTGAAAAGTAGCAGCAGATCATACTAGGGGCCATCCAGACCGGGTTGTAGGAGTTGCAGACTTGCGTGTCACAGGCTGGTACAGTGTCTACCAGCCTTTCCATCGGCACTTTAGTGGTTGCCGATATGTTGTGCACGAAGGCTTCCAGTGTGATAGTGCTATTGGATGGAGCACTGACCATGGAAAATGAGGCTGACAGACCCATTGTCAGTGCCTTGAAGGGAGTTGAACTGAACCTGGCAGTGCTTCCACATGAAGCACTCCACCTCTTGCAAGATGGGGTAATTGTAGAGCTGAGGGCCCGTGAGCACCGCGCCCTCTAGGGAATCAGTGAACAATGGATTAACAATGAGCAGATGGCCCTACAGAGAAATGTTTCCATCGCCGTTGAGACCGAGGCAACCAACCATAGTAAGAATATTATGAAGGTCATGGAGGAGGCATGCAGAATGGTCCCAGAGTTGGCCATTCAAGAGCAGGATCCAGTCGAGGTTCGCATCCACAAATTGGCCTCAGGGGTGTGTGACACCCAGACAGAGATGGCGCGGGTTCAGTTGGAGTTGAACCTACAGATTACAGAACTCCAATTGAGGGCCCAACCTTCAACACCGCCAGAGGTAAAGGAATAGCAGATGGCCACTGTCACAGAAGCAGTTGCAACAGTGGAGAGTGCAGTAGTAGATTGCACACAGTTGTTCGAGCAATCATTTGAGTTCCTGACCAGTGTGCAGGAGGACCCAAACATCCAAAGGATAGAGATGAAAGCGTGTAAGCTACAACGGTGCTACGATGTAGTTAAGGGCACAGTGCGAACCGTCACGCTGACACAGGGGTTAGCCAAGCTGTAGGAAGCCAAGCATCTAAAGGAATAGGTGGATGCAGCGCTACACAAGGAAGCAGTGTTGAAGGCGCAACTAAAGCCCTGGCTGGAGGAAGCTTACTCAGTCATAAGAAACATCAAAGGCAAGCTTGCGACTTTGCAAGCGATGCAACAAAAGCTTCAGGCTGATAGCGCAAGAGTAGTAACCAAGAAGATAGTTGAAGATGCAAAGCAAGCAGCAGCTCAGTGCATGGCCGAGGTTGCAGTCATCCGGGTCGAGTTGGACAAGCTTCATGCAAAGATCTCTACACCTACCGAGTGACTCAAGGGCGAGTCACAATTTTTGTGTTGGCACCTGTTGGGAATGGGATCCCCCAAGGGCAATTTTGGGGCTAAAAGCCCATGTTTAAGTCAATTTTTGTAATATAATTCTAAAGACTCTGCATTTTGTGGTCGCGGAGTGAAAAGGTGTTATGTGTCAAAAATGGTAGTCCGCCCTTAGTTTTGTAAAGTAAAGTCGACTGTAAGAGACCTACCCATGGTTCGCAGACCATGGGATTGTATAAAAAGAGCTAAGCAGTTTTAAGACAATAATAGAATAATAACATGACACATGATGTAATGGAGTCATAGCTTGGAAGCAAGAAGTCTAAGTCTTGGTTTTTAGTGTAGGTGGATGATCTACAAATGAGTGCGCAGAGGCCTAGGGTAGAAGTCCACAACTGAGTGCGCGGACCCCTGCAGCTATGTGCGCAGGGCGGACAAAGTTTGTAAACCTTGAGAAGATATTAATAAAGAGAGATATTCTACAATTCTTGTGTCTTTGTTCTATTGATGCATCTGAACGTTTTATGTATGAATTTCTTTTATTATGCTTTTATGATGCGCGAATAATTGCAATTACCTTGAATAAGTGAACGCATTCACAAATATCTATTTACGCAGTGTTAACTTTAAGTAATTGATGAGATAACCAAATCACTTAGATTAATTAGGGAATCTGCACGGCACACTGCCATAGTAGCGCGAAAGTACCTGAGCAGTAGGTTAGGCTTGTGCGAAGGCCGATCATACCCTTTCGCGGAGGTATGGAAGGACGAAATAGATGGTTCATCTTGCAAGCCTTAGAGCGAAGTGACCTGCGGGAAAGTAGGAATAGAGGGAATCACACGACATCACAACCATCTCAGGGTGAGGAAACCTGGTTCCATCATCTCCCCATACTACTTTGGGTGAGACTTTGGTCTGCACTCCATGGGTTGATGCCGAAAGGGCCAGTAGTGTAGGGATTTGTTTGGCTATTTAACATTGAACCTGGGTCAGGCCCCCTCAAGCCAACAGCCCGAGAATGCACTAACCCAATGCTTCCCTCATGCAAATATTGTACTCAATTTGATCATGAGACTGAGGACTATCCTACACTAATAGAAAGGATATGGGACAGAGGATTTCTACCACCACAGCTGACACAAAACCTGCAGATGATGAGGGTTGAGCCTCGCGAAGAGGATCCAAATGTGAATATAGTGCTCCGAAGTGGAATTGCAATGGGCAACGATAAGGGGAAACAACTTGAAGACAACACATGGGTTCACAAAGTCCCAGAGAAGGAGGTTGAATTTGATTTGGAGCGCACACATGAAACATTCATGGAAGCAAAAAAGAGCTTCGTTGAGGCCTCTACCTTAGGGAGCCGAGATAAACCTGTTCAGGAAATGGACCCTTCTATGCTTATGACCTTTCTAGAGATCTGCATGAAGTTGCTGCGTGATAGCAAGGTTGTGAAGGGGTTACAGGAACTTATAAATCGATGCATCGGAAACACTCCAGGTGAAACGCGCGTGGTATGAAATATTGGTGAGTATAAACCAAAGACAAGGCATGAGATGAAACTCATCGCGCAGATAGGATAATACGAAATGGATCAAGTTATTCTAGATCTGGGGTCAGACGTGAATGTTTTGGCAAAGTAGACTTGAGAGCAGATGGGGAGACCTGCACTGCAATGGTCTCTGATTCAGTTAAGGATGGAAAATCAGCAGAAGATCATCCCCATGGGATGGATACAAGAAGTAACTATAGATATTGAAGGTGCGAGTGCATTGGATGATTTTGAAGTAATAGAAATTGTGGATGACAGCAACCCCCACCCTATGCTCCTTGGCATTGATTGGGCTACTGACATGAACGGGGTAATCAACCTAAAGAAGTGAAAGATGATATTTGAAAATAAATCACTTCGTGTAATAGTACCCCTAGATCCTGCTAAAGGATCGCGCTATATTGAACCAGTCCGCGATTATGAAAGCGATGACGACTTGGACTGCATATATAAGATAATAGATCAAGACCAAGATTGGGTGAATCCAATAGCGAATGGATGAATTACATGGGATTGTGATAGTTCCTGCAACTCAGACTCAGATGAAGAATTAGAACACTGGAAGAATCAGTTACATGAAGTAACCACGTTGAGTTGTAACATGATGACCCGGTTGTTGCATTGTGTGTCGTTAGAGGTAATAAATTTTCCCACTTATGATGGCTTGAATGATGTGGATGTGTTTTTGGATGCATTTGAGAGGGAAGTACCAGAGAAGTAGCGCTTCTAGGCTTTGGACTGGGCCCTGCGCGCTATGCCCACAAGATGGTGGGGTACGCACAAGGGTAGTTTTGATGATTGGCACGAGTGTAGGAGGATGATGAGAACACGCTTTGGGAAGCCAAAGGTATGAGTGATAGACAAGTATGACAGGAAGGACGATCCGCGTGCACACTTGGCCAAATGGGCTAAGGCCTATGGAGCAAAGCCCCAACCTGAATGGGTGCATTTGTTTTGTCACACCCTGGATGTCATCCTGATGAACTAGTACCTGGAGACAGAGCTCCACCATGGCATAGGAGAATGGGATATTCACTGTGAAGGGTTCATAATGACGTTCAGTTTTGAAGATGGGTTTGACTATATTGATGAAGCGCTACAAGAGGTTAAAGCAGCAATCTTTAGGATACTACAGGATCCTTTGGATCTAATTCAACCAGATTGGACTACTCAACTAAGCCACGTGCTGGAATGCTATAACGTGACTACTGAAGAAGAATATGAGGATCCATAAAAGATTAATATTCCTGAAAATAAGGGCCACCATGAGGTCGAGGGACTGCCAATCGAGAATCCTAACATAACCGTGCCGCTGAAGACTAAATAGATATTGGTACGGAGGCAGAGCCCAATTTCCCAAAGATTGGAGATTACTGGGATGACGCTGTTAGGTTCCTATACCAATAGGTTTCATTTTTCATGATTGACTATGGAAGTGCCAAATATGTTCATCCTTTCATGCTGAAAAGGTTCCATATTTTGTACACAGATAACGAAAATTAAAAAATGTAAAGAGGGTATGCCCTAAAAGAAAAATCAAACGGAAAGAAAAGTAAATTGGTCAGAAAAAATGATAGAAATGAACCCCAAATCAAAAGACCAGGAAAGTGGCTAGTCAAAATGCCACTGCTATCTTATTTGCAAGTTCACAATGTGCAAATACTATTGTTTATCACACTTAATGGATGGCCCAATAGTTCAATCTGGACCATTCCATGTTTAAATTGCTTGTTGTAGAATAGAGAAAGAATATATGTCCAAACAGTTCAAGCTTGGCAGGTGAGTACAGGGATAGAGAAATTAAGGAGCCCAACTGCTTAATCTGGGCCCTTGGAAGAGATAAGGGTAGATTTAGATAGGAGGGCAGTCAAAAGAAAAGAGGAGAATCAGGGTTTGCAAGTTCAAATGCACCCAATCAAAATGAAGAAAAAAATGCTAGGTGCATTAGGATGGGTAGGTAGTTTGAGGTTGCAGAAGCAAGTTGGTGATCACTTTTGTCTTGTCAAGAAAGACTTATCTCATCAATCACATTGGTACCATGGTAGTTTTTGGTAGCATAACAATGGAGGCATGTCTAATTTCCCCTTCATTCCCCAGAAATATTTTACTAACTCCCCCTCAAGGACATTCGGATCTACCCAATAAGTCCTGTTTCACTTCATTCTATGAGAAATACTAAGTTAAACTCTGAGTTTACTTAGTGGAAAGAAGCCACATTTTTTGTGTAAAAATCATCATTCCATAGTCCTTCCATTTTTGTTATGCTTAAGTTTTCACCTTAGAAACTTAGCATCTGTTGCTTTAGTTTCATTCCATAAAATCATATTAACACCTAACTTTATTACTTAGCTCCCTAAGTCATTTTCCCATCCCTATTTTTACAAAAAACTATATGAAAAAACCCAGAAAATCTAAATATCCCTACCCCTTGGCACTATATCCATACAATTAAAGTTAGGGGGATATTAAGTTCATTTTAAACTTTATGTTAACCCTTCCACATCCATAAGCCTCGGGATTTATTTTAACCTCAGGTTAAATAAATAACCACTCAAAACCCTCCCACCATACCGCACATCCAAAACATGGTGCGCATATAAACCTTTGGGATTAGTTTGATGTTTGATCGAATTAATAACCATGCCCGCACCATATAAACCATATAAACCCATTAACCCAAAGTTTTCCCCCGCCATATTTTTATAATAATATTTAATATACGGGCGGGTCCCCGCGCCGTATCGCGCCAACATCTATGCATCCCGTCAGCCGTTGGATTGCGCCCGGCAAATCGGACGGCCCTCGCCGATATTAGAGCGACCCCGCTGTACGAGGGTTAGCTCCCGATAACAAGCGGTTTTTCCACCGTATGCAGGGACGCGTGGCCCGTTTTGATTGCATCGGGCCCACGCTGACACAAACCGCTCCCGTACCAAAAGCGGTCTGATAGCAAACCACTTACCGCTTGTCCTCCCCGCCGCGCACGTCACCCCCACATCAGCTTCTTGCGTCAGCATCCTCGCTACTGTACAGTCCGCCGTGGCCGCCCCGTCACCCATCCATGTCAGGTGCCACGTTACCCGCCGTACCATGCTACAGGACCATGTGATGTCATGCTGACATCAGCACAAAAAGCGCCAAAAAGACCGCAAAAAGATAAATTTTCGTTAAAAACCAACGAAAGTGATGTTTTCATTTGTTTTTACACGACCAATGGTAAAAGTTTATGCATGAGTTTTACGTTCAATCTGCCATTTACGTCCTATTTTTCTTCCCAGGCATGTTCAATCTGCCACCCTGACCTCCTCGGCTCTACCTGCAACTCCATTTCAATGAAAGGTCACGAGTAAACAGGTATTTATTCGACTGTCGCCCCTAAACCCTGTTTTGTCAAGTTTCTCTGTTAAAAACAACCTCCGAAAGAACTAAATGTGATTAAAATGAGCTTTAATCTCTAAACCTTCCCTTCCAACTCACTACTCACCATTGCTTCCAAAGAAAACCTGTCTACTCTATAGCCCTCTGCAAAATTTCCCCTGAAACTTGAAATTGAGCTCATTTCCGCCTATAAAACCAGCAAGAAAGCACATGCAGCCGAAGCCATCTTTTCACCATTTTTCTCAGCTACCTAGCTAAGCTCTGAAGACTTGCTCTTTCCTTTTTGAATCCTGCCCAGAGAGGCCATTTCCATATAAATTCAAACTGTAAATTCCCTGCCCAAAAATCCACTGTCTGGACTCTGTTCCCAATTAAAACATAAGACTCAAATCCCACTATAATCATAGTCAATCATGGAGGCTCCAGTAGCCTTGAATATTGCACCATTAAATGCACCTCATAAAGATTTAGAGTGGATACCTCTTGCTGACAGAGACTATCAAATTGATGATATGGAGGGAATCAAGCCTCACCTTCAGGTTTTCTGTGAACTAAGGAATAACTTCAGAAACAAAGCTGACCTGTTAGGAATATGGGAGTCAAACATGCCCATATATTACCTGCCCTCAGTGAATGTCTTCCCTAACCTCATCCATCAGTGTTGTGATAATTATGAGCCTTCTCAAAGGGCAGTAATGGACCCTGCTGGAAATGTCCTCTTTTACATTACCCCTCAGTCCATAAATGAGATGCTGCAATTCAAGCCAACTCAGCCTCTGGTTCCCCTTTCCATGAGACAATTGCTGGATCAAGCCTAAAAGTTGCCCTCTGCAGAAGTTGACCGAATTGCCAAGCTGTTCATGCCACCAGAGTGTTACTCTAGATTCACAATCCCCTATCACCATGCTTGGTTTACTGAGGATGGAAAAATGCTCATAAACATGATCTCCTACATCCTAGGATTCAGAACCAGTGAAATTATGGATGAGACTGTCTCTGCTTTGATGTCCATGTTTACCCCAGGACATCCCCCTGCTGTAGAGCTGGAAAAGGAGCTTACTCTTGACAAAACTCTAGCTGAAGTCAAGAAAATTTTGTGGGCCAAAATTGGCCAATCCATTACAGACCAATGGCAGTCCATTGAAACTATTCATGAGCAAATGGAATTGATAGGTTTAGGTCAGTTTGAAAATCAAAAGGCTAGAGCATCTTTGGGAAATATGCCTGAGCAAGCCAACAGAATGATCCAATTCCTGAACACTCATACCAAAGAGTAGTTGGTAACAATAGGTATCAGGAACAGGACAGATACCATCTTGCTAGTAAAAAGGGTGCTGACACTAAGGAATTTTGTGCAAACTCTGGAGAGAAAATGCCAAGAGATGCAGGCAGAGGTAAATGACTTTAGAATAAAGTTTGCAGCATTACAGAGCAGAGGGCTACCCAGTTTATTAAACAACGCTAGGAGACTGCTATCACATGAGCAATATGCTAACAGGGTAAACAACTATGCCTCCAATCAAATCACAGCTTCCTCAAGCACCTCAGAAGAAACAGGGCCTCCATCTGGACAGAGTCTCTATGACAAATTAGAAAATATGTTCTACATTGAACATGAGATAAACCATCTCTTTGAAGTCCAGCCCAATTTTTATAAATACACTGAATCTGATGAAACGTTGATAAAGGTACAAAGGCATTAGCTGCCTACAGAGGATTGGTGGAAAGGAATGTTGGAGACATTGCTCAGGTAATTTTTTTATGTTTCTTTTGGTCAGCTACAAGTCAGCAGATGCAGAATCACGTTCCACCTGTCAAAAAATAAAAAATAACACAAGGCAGAAATGGAATGGTCACTACAGCTCATTAAATGCAAAGAAATCAAGCACTGATGATAAAGGCCAAGACAGCGACAAGCAGCATAGCAACATCAAGGCAGCAAACGCAAAATGAATGCGCAGCAACCAGCCGACTCATTCAGCCCAGAAAGTCAAAATACCTCTGACAAATTGGACAGCTAGCACATTCATATTTACTTCAGCATTTACTCCCTCATTTACTGCTTCTTAAGAGTTGGTGAAGGAAGTTATGAGTTCAAGACTTATCTTCATGATATTTTGTATCTCCCTTTTTGTATAAATACCTCCCCATAATATGTATTTGGGGTTGGTGATTTTCTTTCTAGACTGCGCTGTAATTTTTGAGACTCTCTAATACAAATGGCTGTTGAAGTTCATGGTTTCTGCACCGCCTGAATGTGCAAATGATGTTTTGGGACCTGCTACAGAATTCCTGTGTCATTCAATGGAACAATAAGTTATTCTAAACTGTGTTTTATGTTTTCTGTGTTTACAAATTTCATATATGTTCCATAATCTTAGTAACAGAGAAGAAGAATAGCCCAGGATTTGTTTTAATGCACCCTGTGTTCAATCTCTGCTATTAACTGTGTTTTCTTCAGAATTAGTCATGAATATGAATTCTTAACTGCTCATGTTTGCACTAATTCTTTCATTTTGAATACTGTCTAGGAATTCTTAATTGCTCCTGGGTAATATTCATACACTTTCCCTCTGCCAGCATAATGAAAGATTCTTGATTGCCTTTCATTCCCTGACTTCATTCCATCAATTTCCAGATTTGAAAATTGTTCCTAGACTGCCTATCTTGCTCTGTAGCATCACTATTCACCCAAGAAACACTTTCAGCAGTGCACCACCATTGACTCCATTGCCCAATAGTGTAGACTATTTTGGACTTGCATCCTAGTTCTGCCTGAAATCACCATCCAACAAACTTAAAACAAAACCCTGTGCATCATAACTAGCCTAAAATACACCAAAACAAAGCTAAATTATAAAGAGAGAGCCCTCTCTGGTTGCAGGTAGGCTAGGACCTGTAGCTAAAATATTGGTTAGTGGTTACCTCGGCCGTATTCCCTTCAGGAGGCAGGGAACAACCTGAGTGATAACATCATTGGCGACTCCACTGGGGAACTGAATGTTTGTTTATAACTGCTGTCTATTTTCTAAAGCTACAGATGGAGTCTGAAGTTAGCCAGGTAGCCTTTGAAACTGTTCTTGCTATGCATTTACAGGAGTAAATAAAAGCTGCTTCAGTCAATCTCCAGTATAGTTTTAGGCTATAAACATCTATTCCAAAGATTTGATCAATTTCCCTATTTCAACATACCCAAAGGAAAGCCCAAAGCCTCCTATGTTTTAAAGAAATTCTTGTAGAAATATTGTGGAAAAACTGTGATCTTAAAACATTCCCAGAAAATACCAAAAACAAATTCAGAAGCTGGCTCCAAAGAAGAAAACTCGGTATACCAGGTCAAACCCTGACCCAGATCCTCCAGCTGTTTTTGAAAATCCCAACTTGATCCCTAAGACTCTTAGGAAGCAAGAAGCTCAAGAAAGTTCTGCTGGTTTAGACCTTGAAACAGTTCAACAGAATTATATCCCAACTCCTGCTAAAGCCTCAGCCCGTCCTTACATTACTACTGCTTCTCCTAGTTCTTCATCCACCTCTCAAAGCACTTTCTCTACACCTCCATCTACTGCACATACTTCTACTCTAGTCCCTGTTGTTTCAGCTATCCCATTTCTTCCTGTTGTCCCTTTTATCCCTATAAATATGGCAAACCGTTATGCTCCTCTTTAGTTGCCTTGGAATCCAGGGGCTATGCCTCAGGATTATCAAAGTAAAATCACATATTTTGATGGTACTGGCTCCTATACAGCCCAGCAACACACTAAGAAAATGCAAGATTATTTTGAGAATTATGAAATAGATGATGATGATGTGAGAATGAAGATTTTTGTCCAAAGTCTAACTGGTGATGTAAGGATTTGGTTTAGATCACTTGCTGCAAATTCAATAGCTGATTCAGAAGCTCTTTATCAATCCTTCTTAAACAGATGGGAAAAGAAAAAAGACCCCTTACACATCTTAACAGAATATGACAATTTGAAAAGAGGCCCATAAGAAACTGTCTAGGACTATTGTGCTAGGTTCAACAATGTTTATAATGCCATTCCTCAAAACCTTAGACCACCACCTGATTTAGCTTTGATCAAATTCCCTAATGGATTTGATTCTGATATGGCATACCAATTGAGGGAAAGAGCCCCTCCAAGCTTAGCAGACATGCAGAATATAGTTGTCAGTTTGGAGGCAAATCTAATTGCTAAGCGAAATCGGACAAGAGCTGAAAGAAGAACTACTTTCAAGGAGGAACCTTCAGCATTTGAACAAAAACTTGATGCAATCATCAAAGGCATGGACAGACTTGGGGATAGGGTGGAAACTATTGAAAGAAAATCATCATGGGAAGGTCAACCAAATAATACTCCTGTTATCACAAAATCATGTTCTGATGGCTGCTAACCAGTTAGACTTTATGTAACTATTTCATACCAGACTCTTGGCTAAGGATTAGCCTCCCTAACCTGAGAGGGCTCTCTCAAAACAAACTATTGATTGTGATTAACGCTAAGAGGGCTAACTCTTGAAATGCAAACTTAATAACATGCTGGTTGGACAGACAACATAAGATTTCTTCCATTGGGCTCATGGAGTCAAACACCATTCCAGTAAACTATCAACTACTCATTCATGGAAGTCAAGGCATATAATGTCTAAACACTCAAAACATTTCTCAAAGGAACCTCAACTCATAAATATGCACAGGAAATCTGAGCAACTAGGTGAATTCAGAGTGATTGCACATCTATGGAGCTGTAAAATATGAAAGATAAGACAAAACCACATACATCTTGAGCATTTGAACACAATATGAATCTTGAGAAGAAAAAGTAATCTATTATATTACTGCAACAAGTCTTTTACATAAGCAAATGTAAAACTCTGTTTTCAATAACATCCAACCCTCCTTACATCAGAGTTTTCACTATATATAGGAAAACAAACTTAACTACCTCGAGCTTCCTCCTCCAGCATGAGGGGAGCATTGAAGGTTGCTATTAACTATTCTTATCTACTGTATAACTAATTCATTAATTACATGATTGCTGAACTGTAATTACAAATGATCTTAATTTACTCAAAACCCAAAATCTGTCCTCCTCGTAGCATGATTCTTTTCTTGATCTTTGACAGCTGTCTTCTGTTGGTTAGGCTGAGATGACTGAGCTACAGGTGCAAGGAACGTTGTCTTTGGATACCTGAAAGCGCTGATGGATCATTTATAATTAGGATCAAAACCCCTATTTTTATGGTCCCTGTCTCCTACCATCCTCCGAAAACTAAGCAACATGTCCCAGCTCCTTTAATATCCTAAAACTTACGAGCCTCACCATACTTCAAATGTGTTGGAAGCTTCATGGATAGCCAGGTGTATGAACCAAAAAGATACTCCTCGTATGCCATTCTGCTAACCCTAACTTGTCATAAAGTAGCTTTACACAAGTTTAACTTGAGACAAAAATTTTACTTTTACCAAAAGGTCCACCTGTCATTCTCTGAATAGCCAGGATAGCCTTGAGTGATATCTCTTTCATTACTTTGGCGTTTCCTTCAAAAATCTGCTGACCTCACCATTAAACTGCTCATCTTCCTTATAAAACAGCACCTACAGCAGTTTCGTAGCGCGCTACGAAACTACTGTTTTTGCTAGAACAGAATGCATTTGCACTAAAGCTTCCTTTGCTTGAAATTTTGACCTTTCAAACTTCCTCTACAGGTGCCAAAGACTTAGATGATTTCAAAATAGTGGAACCCAAACAAAATTGACCAAAATTGAAAATATCACCTTTTCCTCAAATTAATGAGCTAGCTGACCTAGCCGCATCTTCAAATTTGAAACTTCCTTCTTTAAAGCTTTGTTCTTAGCTCTCAGGGTCATGTTCATTTGTTTGAGGAGTTTAGCTTGCTTGAGGGCTGGGACCGTCCAGGTATATACATCAGCTACGGAATCTGTCTGACCCATTAGGTTTTTACTGCCCTTTAACACAGCTCTTTTATAATTGGCATACCTAACTGCACGTTCCTTAAACACATTTTTAGCTTTGACAATTTCTTCTTTGGTTGCTCCCACCTGATCCTTTATGGCTGTTTTCACTTGACTCTTTATGGCAATCACATTTCCTCCTTGGGTGATGATGACCTTCTTATTCTTATCTTTATGTTTGACTGCCTCCACTGTTTTTGTCAACATTTCAATTACCTCTGTTCTGGGTGACTTTACAACTTTCTTTGCTTTATGCACTTTCTCCTTTACAGCTTCTTCTTCTTTATTCACTTTCTCAGCTTCTTTAATTTGCTTCCTTGTAACTGGCCTTCTTGGCTTGAACATAAACACCTCACTAGGCTCATCAAACCTTAATCTTTTCGAAGCTTTTGACTTCTTAGTACTCTCAGGAGAAGATTGGGTCAAATCAATATGCATGGGTTCAAGATGCACTGGTTCTCCCTGCTCAAATTCAATAGCCTCAAGTAGGTCACTTAGACTGGCCTTTGAAATTGGACTTTCTTCCACAGCTACTGATTTACCTTTCTCCTTGCTTAGTTGACCCCTAGTTTTAACTCTTGATGCTTTTTCAGATTCAGCTGATCCATGAACATCCTTCTTTTGCTTGACCTTTTCCTTTGATGATGACTGAGGTGGCTGAGGTGGCTCTTTAATAACCAAGGGTTTGACTGGTTTGTTCAACTGAGATTTAACTTTCTTTTTCTCCCTAGCCTCCTTCCTAAGCTCAGCAATAGTGGGTTCCTCCATTAATTCTTCTCTTTCTCTAAGTGGCTGTGGGGTGAGGCCTGTCTTACTCTGGAAACCGGCCATATAAATGAAAGAATCCCAATCCCTACCAATCTTCTGCAAGCCATCCATCACTAACAGTTTAACTAGGCCATGATGAAACAGTGATGACTCACAATCATCCTTCCTCAATTGAATTTTATCACACATCTTACTGAGGCTTCGAAACAAGTAGAATGGGAGATCTATAGGTGCTTTTCCCGTGAAATGCAGCAACAACTTGAAATGATATGAATAAACTTTGTTATATCTGCCCTCACAAGTTAAATATTTTTGAATACAAGTAAGAAGCATAGCATAACTCTCCTTAACATAACTTCTAGGTACAGCCTTGGTCAAATCTTCATTCACATAGGCTTCCTTCAAGAATATTTTACAGGGGCTCATATCAAATTTGAAATTTTTGAACCACTCTTGCCCTCCTCTAGGAATCTCAGTTACCCTAGCTATAACCTCTGGAGATACTGGGAATTCTAACATAGACACCTTGGAACTCAAGCCTGTAAAATTCAATGCAAATTCTTTTGTTACCTGAGTGTGTCCTCCCTTCAGCTTTTCACAAAAACTCCAGCAACCAGCGTCTTTGAAGGCCTTTTTAACGCCTTCCTCCCTCAATGTCAAGTCTAATCCTTCGGGTTCTGCCCTTTGACACCTTCCTGACCGGTGCTCTCTCTTCTCCATTACGCCTTGAAAACTTTTGCACACAGTAACACCAGCAGCTTCAACTCAACAAGCAACTTCAAACTTTGGAACACAGGCTCGCTTACAATGCAGCTCTCTTGAAGAAGAAACTCGGGCTCATTACAATTCAAATAACTTAGCATATAAGCTGGCCGCTTCAAGTAATAATAATATAACATCATGACACAACCATGCATGACAAGAACATTTAAATGAACTTAATGTGCATGACTCTGAACCTATTGGTGGAATGATGCCTCGTAATTACTTGGAAGGTACATAAACTGACAACAATCCGACCGGACACAATGACTCATCCCTGGACATGACATTTCAAGAATGTGCGCTGAAAAATCCCGAATTCGCGATTTCGTAGCGCAGACAGTTATAATTCAGTGACATGCGCTGCGAAATGGCTGGCGCTACGAAAAGACTAAAACATTACTAAGCTGCAGAATCAGCCAATCAAACGGTGTTGCGAAACTGCGAAAAGGTGCTGTGAAACTGCGAAAAGGACAAATGACACATACGAGACAAGACATATCTTAATCAATCATGATGGAGGATGACTCGCGGTTTTGAAAATGATTCTCAACAATATCATTGAAAAACATGACCCCTAAGTGGTAAACATAGGAGAACAACCATATAACATTCATTTTTACCCATGAAATTTTGGACTTAACTTATATACATGCAACTGCAGTTCTCAGTGATAACAGTGGCTCCACTTGGGATAGTGTGCTCCTGTAGTACACTAAGAACTCGTAGAACCAGTGCCTTGTCCATTTTAAAAAAAACAAAACACACACACAACTGGCAAGCATCTCTTTCAAACTTTGTGGGCCTTCTCCTCGGGCTAAAGCTCTTATGTTCAGCTTGTCACTTATTCTTAACAAGAAACTTCATAAAACGGATATATACAATGCTCATGAGATTGTTGGCAGACTTTTACTGAGTGTAATGCTTTAAGAACCTGCCATTAACAGGCCCTCCAGCACATGGTGTTCCATCAACTTCCTACAGAATGTAAGTATTTTTTCCATGGAAAGCAGAAATCTGATATGGCCCTTTCCATAAATTCTCAAATTTGCCATGTTTGCCTTTCTCCTCAATTCTGGCTTCCCATTTTAGGACTTTATCATTAATTTGAAATGTGTCCTCTTTGATCTTCTTGTCAAAAACTCGCTTAACTCTATTCTGATTTTGCTAATGGTCTTCAAACACCTCATTCCTCTTCTCCTGCAAAGCTATTAACTGATTAATCCTTTTCTGTATGTCATTTGGTTCTTCTTCTAATCCTTGAATTAGCTTCATAACTGGTACCCCAAGAGATGTTGGGAAAATTGCCTCTGCTCCATACACCAGTTCATAGGGAGAGGTTCCAATGGACCTCTTTGTGAAAATTCGATCAGCCCACAAGGCATACTTCAATTTCAAATGCCATGCCTTTTTATTATCCTGCAGCAGCTTCTTGACAATCCTCACAAGACTCTTGTTTGAGCTTTCAGCTAAGCCATTTCCCTGGGGGTAATAGGCAGTAGAATGACCAAGGGAAATATGATATTGATAACAAAAATTTATCAGCCTTTTAGACTTGAAAGCCTGGGCATTGTCTGTGATAATCTTGATTGGACAACCAAACCTTGATAAAATGTTATTTTCTAGAAAAGATATTATCACTGAGTCATTAGCTTGCCTGGTAGGTATTGCCTCTATCCACTTTGTAAAATAATCAGTTGCTGTGAGTATCCAGCGATGCTGTCCTGATGAAGGAGGATGTATCTCACCTATAAAATCTAATCCCCACTGTTGGAAGGGTGCTTCCACATAGATAGGAACCAATGGTAATGGCATGAGCTTTCTTCTTCCTTCAAATATTTGACATTCATGGCAAGCTGCTATTTTCTTGTAAATGTCTCTGAACATAGTTGGCCAAAAATATCCAGCTCTCAAAATTTTGTTTGCAGTGGCCTTCCAATAATGATGGCCTCCACAATCTCCCTTATGAAATTCATCAATCACCTTATCAGCCTCTTCTTCAATGAGACAATTTAATAGAATCCCTCCAGCATCCTTCCAAAATAAATTCTGCTCATACACAAAGTATCTAAGGGATTTTAGCTTGGTGAACCGAGCTTTAGACTTGGAAAGGTTATCAGGGGCTCTATTGTGCTTCAAAACAAATGCCACATCCCTATACCATTCTGATGTCAAAAAAATTTCATTGATTTGAACCAACTCTTCCTCATCTTCAGAAATTTCTGATATTTCTGTGCTAAAATTTATATCACTGCTGTCCAGATTTGAATGAGTTAGCAGCTTTGCCAATCCTTGACTTGGTGGGCCTAATTTCAATGTCATATTCTAACGGCTTGGCTATCCACTTTCCTCTCTTTCCATCCGGGTCTGCTTGTGTAAGAATGTCTTTTATAACAGCACTTGGCACATATGCAATAATATGAGAATGCAACACATAAATTCTAAAATCCTTAATTGCCTTCACCAATGCATATGCTTGCTTCTCTAAAATGTTGTATTTCAATTCAGCATTAGCCAATGTCTTACTAAAGAAGGAAATGGGTTGTTCAGTACCTTGACTTCCTTTCTGCAATAAAACTCCAGCAATTGTATCTTCAGAAGCAAATGTGAAGATTAGGAACTCCTTGGTGAAATCAGGACTAATGAGGACTGGTGCTTGAGTAAGTGCTTTTTTGATTTCTTCAAATGACTTCCTTGCTTCAGCTGTCCACTTAAAGTCTGCTCCTTTCTTTAGCATCTTTGTGATATGTTTAACCACTTCAGCAAAGTTAGGAATGAACCTTCTAACAAAATTAACCTTACCAAGAAAGGATTGAACTTCTTTCTTGCTCCTTGGCAAATCTAACCTTTGAATAGCACTGACTCTATTAGGATCAATCCTAATTCCTTCTTCAGAAATAATATGTCCAAGCAATTTGCCAGAAGTTAAAGCAAAGATACTTTTGGTTGGATTTAAAGAAATGCCAAACCTCCTACATTTTAGTAAGATCCTTTCAAGGTGCTTCAAGTGATCTTCTTCCCTTTTAGAAAAGACTGTGATATCATCAAGATATACCACCACTGATTTATCTTTTTCCTCAGCAAAAGCAATGTCCATAGCCCTCTGGAAGGTCGCTCCGGCATTCATGAGGCCAAAAGGCATCTTTGCATACATAAATGTGCCCCATGGTGTGGTGAAAGCTGTCTTCTCCTGATCCTCTGGATGAACTAGGATCTGATTGTACCCTGAGAAACCATCCAGCATAGACATTCTTTGGGAACCAACAATATTCTGCAAAATGAAATCCATTTTAGGAAGAGGGTAATTATCTTTTAATGAAGCCTTGTTCAAATTCCTGAAATCTATGCAAATTCTAATCTCCCCATTCTTTTTCCTGACAGGAACCAAGTTAGCAAGCCAATTTGAGAATCTGATTGGAACAATGATCTTTGCATCAAAAAGCTTTTTCACCTCCTTTTCAATCAGTGGCATCAAAAGGGGATTAATTCTCCTTAATTTCTGCTTAAAAGGCTTCTCATTTTGCTTAATTGGGATAGTATGTTGTATGATTGAAGAATCATACTGCTTCAAATCAGCATAGCTCCATGCAAAAACATCAATAAACTTCTTCATCAGTTCAATATATTTGACTTTCATATCAGCTGATAAAAACTTTGAAATTTTGACTAATTTAGGCACCACTGAGTCACCTAAATTACAGCTTTCTATTTCCTCCTCATTGGCTTGCAATCTTGGTGCTTTAAACACATCATTCTGATCAAATAGTTTCTCAAGTGGAATAAGACCTTTTGGTATTAGATTGTTTTGCAGCTGCAATACCTCAGACTTTTCCTTTGTCTCTACTAACATATTCTGCTGATCAATTTGACTATGCTCAAACTCTCCTTTCAACTCTAGGAAATTCCTTACCTGCTGATCATCTTCAAAGACCTGCCAATTTAGGATATTATCTGGGATGACTGGCCTATGGCGGACCTTCACTTCATAGCTATCAGAAGAATGTTTTGGAATAATAAAAAGACTAGCTGCAACAGCAAGGGAATCTGCAATGGAATTTTGATCTCTGGTTTTTATACTGAAGGTATATGATTGGAACTTTTCCAACAATTCCAACACCAAATTTCTATAGGCTCTCATCCTTGCATCCTTAGTTTGATAAGCACCTTGAACTTGCTTTATGATTAATTCAGAATCTCCATAAACAGCAATGTTTTTTGCCTTCAACTCTATCAAGGGTTCTAAGCCTAATACCAGAGACTCATACTCCGCCATATTATTGGTACAATCAAAATTAAGTTTGTATGACAGAAACTTACTTTCTTCAGTTGGACTCATGATCCAAATCCCAGCTCCTGCACCTTCTTTTCCTGCTGCTCCATCAAAGTATAAAGACTAGCAACCAGTGATGTCTTCTTCATTACTTTGCTGCACCTTCTGACACTGATTTTCTGCATGTTGTTCTTGTGATTCTTTTCCAACTGATTCATTGAAGAGAATGGCTGATCCAAGGCCTGTATCACAAGAATAAATAGGAAAATTATGTGGTTTGTCCTTGCTGCTCACCATATATGCCATCCTTGTCTCACGATATAACCTCCTTTGTTCACCAAACACTGGAATGGTAGCATATGTCAGATCCATTTACATGGTACCCTTGATTTTTGCTGCCCATGACCTTGAAAGTAACATCCCAAATTTAGGTGGAACATCTGCAACAACAACGTCCATGATAGTGGTTTTTGCTGGGATTTGTGTGAGTGCCACAACCACATCCTTTATCAGCCCAATACAATGAACTCTCTTTGAATCAAAAGAAAATAAGTCCTTGTATGGTCTAGTTACTTCTAATCCCAACCTTTCCATGATTACCTTAGGCATGAGATTATGGGATGCCCCTGAATCCAGCATAGCATTATGAAGAGTCATCTCATGTATATTCATGCTTATATAAAAAGGAGGAAACTCATCATTTTGTTCATCTTCAAGTCTTGGACCTAAACAGATAACAGGACTATCCTCTTGTACATTTAAAATATCAGCCCCTCCTGGTGGAGAATTGAGCATTTCCACAATCTTACTTTTATATTTGTCTACTTTCAAAATCTCATTAAATGGGACTGATATTTTAATTTTAGCAATCTCATTTTCTATATTAAAAACAGAAGTAGACCTTTCAATTTCCTTAGGAGGAGCAGGGGTTTGATTATCCTTTTTCTCAAGAGAAGAATCACCTTTACCATCAACTTGCTTTGACTTTTCCTTCTTATCTTCAACTGCTTTTGACACATTCCTCTTGGGCTGAGCTTTATTGGCTGTAATAGGGACATCTCTATTTCTGAGGTTGTACTGCTTTTGGATCTCAAATATGGCATGTTGATAACCCTTTAAGAAATCTGAGGGTTCCTCCTCGGCTTTTGACTGGCTGGACTCATCATGTTCCTCCTTTGTTAAGAAAATTTCTGAATCTTCTTCACCAAGACAATGAATGGATTCCTCATGTTCTTCAGGTTCTTCTTCTTCATCCACCATGTTTTGTTGAAAAGGAGGTCTCACTGGAGGATCTGCCTGCTGATTTCTAGTGTCTCTTGGCCTTTGTTGATTTTGAGGCCTTCTAAATTGAGGATTCCTGAACCGAGGTTCTTGTTGTGCTTGAGGAGCAGCAGTATTCCCAAGTGCTAATTGGTCCATCAATTTCTCCATAGTTTTCATCATGGTTTCAAATTTATCTTCTTGAGCAGAGGTAGAAGGCCTCTCTTCTTCCTTTATCTTAGTCTTTGCCATCTTGGACTTCTTAGCAGCGAGCATATTCACCTCCACCTTGATTGCATCATTTTGCATGTCAGCAAGAGTAGCAGACTCTCTTTCTCTGAGTAAAAGAGAGAAATCAGAATCAAAAGACTCAGCATATCTTAACTGTGCCAAAGCTCCAGGAGGTTTCAAATGTGCTGGAATGGAATTATAAATTTTATTAAACCTCTTAGAAAAGTTTTGAACAGTCTCATCTGGAGCTCTTCTTAAATTATTATATTCAGTGAGGGCCTGAACAGGATTAGTTCTATTTCCCCATTTCCTCAGAAAACTATCTTCAAACTCAGCCCAACTATGAATGCTACCAGCTCCCAAGGCTTTAAACCATTTTCTGACTTCCCCAATGAAAGTCTGAGCAAACAACCTCAGTTTTACATCTTCATCATCCACTTCATACCTATCAATAAAATCATTGAATCTATCCACATGTTCCTCTGCTGTAATATCTTCATCCCCTCCCCATGTTGGAATCCTAGCAGCATATTTATTAGGAAGATCATGTAAAACGGCAGGGAGAGCTAGGGGAGCATACCTAGCAGGTACAGCCATAATGAAAGGAGGAACAGTGACAATAGGTATTGTATGACCAGAAGGACCAGAACTAGTATGAGATGTTGTCTGAGGGCTATTTGGACTGGCAGAGGCAGAAGACAAAGTATGAGTACGAAAAGGACTATTGGGACTTTGTAAACCACTGACAAAAGAACTCCAATTTGGGAGAGGTAAACCAGTTTTAGACTTAAGCAAAACTTCAAAAGGGTCAAGCTCCTTGAGCTGTTTCAAGTCATCTTCCTCTAATAACAATTCAGAAGTAACAATTTCCCAAAATTCTTCTTTATCTTTTTATGTCACTAAAGATGAAGTATCAATACCTCTCTTTTGTAAATCCAAGATGATGCCAATAAGCTCTTCTTCGTTTTCAGACCTCAATAAAACCTCTTGAACTTTATCATCAACAATTTTATCTTCAGGACTTCTAGAAAACTCAGGAAATAAAGACTTTGAAATGCTTGAAGTACCTGGTATATCAGAAAATCTTTGTTTACTCCTTGAGATGATATTAGGATTCTCCACAGGACTAGGTGGGTTTGGGTCAGGATTACTCCTTGTATATCTTCCCTTCGAAGCCACCTTTCAAACTTTAAAATTCATGGAGTCACCAAGGTAGAACACAGCCTCGAAAACCTTTTTGAACTCCTGCTACCTTCAGAAATTCAATCTTATAACTACGGGAATGAGTAATCTTCAGACTCCCGGCAGACGCACCAAAATGTTATCACAAAATCATGTTCTGATGGCTGCTAACCAGTTAGACTTTATGTAACTATTTCAGACCAGACTCTTGGCTAAGGATTAGCCTCCCTAACCTGAGAGAGCTCTCTCAAAACAAACTATTGATTGTGATTAACACTAAGAGGGCTAACTCTTGAAATGCAAACTTAATAACATGATGGTTGGACAGACAACATAAGATTTCTTCCATTGGGCTCATGGAGTCAAACACCATTCCAGTAAACTATCAACTACTCATTCATGGAAGTCAAGGCATATAATGTCTAAACACTCAAAACATTTCTCAAAGGAACCTCAACTCATAAATATGCACAGGAAATCTGAACAACTAGGTGAATTCAGAGTGATTGCACATCTATGGAGCTGTAAAATATGAAAGATAAGACAAAACCACATACATCTTGAGCATTTGAACACAATATGAATCTTGAGAAGAAAAAGTAATCTATTATATTACTGCAACAAGTCTTTTACATAAGCAAATGTAAAACTCTGTTTTCAATAACATCCAACCCTCCTTACATCAGAGTTTTCACTATATATAGGAAAACAAACTTAACTACCTCGAGCTTCCTCCTCCAGCATGAGGGGAGCATCGAAGGTTGTTATTAACTATTCTTATCTACTGTATAACTAATTCATTAATTACATGATTGATGAACTGTAATTACAAATGATCTTAATTTACTCAAAACCCAAAATCTGTCCTCCTCGTAGCATGATTCTTTTCTTGATCTTTGACAGCTGTCTTCTGTTGGTTAGGCTGAGATGACTGAGCTACAGGTGCAAGGAATGCTGTCTTTGGATACCTGAAAGCGCTGATGGATCATTTATCATTAGGATCAAAACCCCTATTTTTATGGTCCCTGTCTCCTACCATCCTCCGAAAACTAAGCAACATGTCCCAGCTCCTTTAATATCCCAAAACTTACGAGCCTCACCATACTTCAAATGCGTTGGAAGCTTCATGGATAGCCAGGTGTATGAACCAAAAAGATACTCCTCGTATGCCATTCTGCTAACCCTAACTTGTCATAAAGTAGCTTTACACAAGTTTAACTTGAGACAAAAATTTTACTTTTACCAAAAGGTCCACCTGTCATTCTCTGAATAGCCAGGATAGCCTTGAGTGATATCTCTTTCATTACTTTGGTGTTTCCTTCAAAAATCTGCTGACCTCACCATTAAACTGCTCATCTTCCTTATAAAACAGCACCTACAGCAGTTTCGTAGCGCGCTACGAAACTGCTGTTTTTGCTAGAACAGAATGCATTTGCACTAAAGCTTCCTTTGCTTGAACTTTTGACCTTTCAAACTTCCTCTACAGGTGCCAAAGACTTAGATGATTTCAAAATAGTGGAACCCAAACAAAATTGACCAAAATTGAAAATATCACCTTTTCCTCAAATTAATGAGCTAGCTGACCTAGCCGCATCTTCAAATTTGAAACCTCCTTCTTTAAAGCTTTGTTCTTAGCTCTCAGGGTCAGGTTCATTTGTTTGAGGAGTTTAGCTTGCTTGAGGGCTGGGACCGTCCAGGTATATACATCAGCTACGGAATCTGTCTGACCCATTAGGTTTTTACTGCCCTTTAACACAGCTCTTTTATAATTGGCATACCTAACTGCACGTTCCTTAAACACATTTTTAGCTTTGACAATTTCTTCTTTGGTTGCTCCCACCTGATCCTTTATGGCTGTTTTCACTTGACTCTTTATGGCAATCACATTTCCTCCTTGGGTGATGATGACCTTCTTATTCTTATCTTTATGTTTGACTGCCTCCACTGTTTTTGTCAACACTTCAATTACCTCTGTTCTGGGTGACTTTACAGCTTTCTTTGCTTTATGCACTTTCTCCTTTACAGCTTCTTCTTCTTTATTCACTTTCTCAGCTTCTTTAATTTGCTTCCTTGTAACTGGCCTTCTTGGCTTGAACATAAACACCTCACTAGGCTCATCAAACCTTAATCTTTTCGAAGCTTTTGACTTCTTAGTACTCTCAGGAGAAGATTGGGTCAAATCAATATGCATGGGTTCAAGATGCACTGGTTCTCCCTGCTCAAATTCAATAGCCTCAAGTAGGTCACTTAGACTGGCCTTTGAAATTGGACTTTCTTCCACAGCTACTGATTTACCTTTCTCCTTGCTTAGTTGACCCCTAGTTTTAACTCTTGATGCTTTTTCAGATTCAGCTGATCCATGAACATCCTTCTTTTGCTTGACCTTTTCCTTTGATGATGACTGAGGTGGCTGAGGTGGCTCTTTAATAACCAAGGGTTTGACTGGTTTGTTCAACTGAGATTTAACTTTCTTTTTCTCCCTAGCCTCCTTCCTAAGCTCAGCAATAGTGGGTTCCTCCATTAATTCTTCTCTTTCTCTAAGTGGCTGTGGGGTGAGGCCTGTCTTACTCTGGAAACCGGCCATATAAATGAAAGAATCCCAATCCCTACCAATCTTCTGCAAGCCATCCATCACTAACAGTTTAACTAGGCCATGATGAAACAGTGATGACTCACAATAATCCTTCCTCAATTGAATTTTATCACACATCTTACTGAGTGATGACTCACAATCATCCTTCCTCAATTGAATTTTATCACACATCTTACTGAGGCTTCGAAACAAGTAGAATGGGAGATCTACAGGTGCTTTTCCCGTGAAATGCAGCAACAACTTGAAATGATATGAATAAACTTTGTTATATCTGCCCTCACAAGTTAAATATTTTTGAATACAAGTAAGAAGCATAGCATAACTCTCCTTAACATAACTTCTAGGTACAGCCTTGGTCAAATCTTCATTCACATAGGCTTCCTTCAAGAATATTTTACAGGGGCTCATATCAAATTTGAAATTTTTGAACCACTCCTGCCCTCCTCTAGGAATCTCAGTTACCCTAGCTATAACCTCTGGAGATACTGGGAATTCTAACATAGACACCTTGGAACTCAAGCCTGTAAAATTCAATGCAAATTCTTTTGTTACCTGAGTGTGTCCTCCCTTCAGCTTTTCACAAAAACTCCAGCAACCAGCGTCTTTGAAGGCCTTTTTAACGCCTTCCTCCCTCAATGTCAAGTCTAATCCTTCGGGTTCTGCCCTTTGACACCTTCCTGACCGGTGCTCTCTCTTCTCCATTACGCCTTGAAAACTTTTGCACACAGTAACACCAGCAGCTTCAACTCAACAAGCAACTTCAAACTTTAGAACACAGGCTCGCTTGCAATGCAGCTCTCTTGAAGAAGAAACTCGGGCTCATTACAATTCAAATAACTTAGCATATAAGCTGGCCGCTTCAAGTAATAATAATATAACATCATGACACAACCATGCATGACAAGAACATTTAAATGAACTTAATGTGCATGACTCTGAACCTATTGGTGGAATGATGCCTCGTAATTACTTGGAAGGTACATAAACTGACAACAATCCGACCGGACACAATGACTCATCCCTGGACATGACATTTCAAGAATGTGCGCTGCAAAATCCCGAATTCGCGATTTCGTAGCGCAGACAGTTATAATTCAGTGACATGCGCTGCGAAATGGCTGGCGCTACGAAAAGACTAAAACATTACTAAGCTGCAGAATCAGCCAATCAAACGGTGCTGCGAAACTGCGAAAAGGTGCTGCGAAACTGCGAAAAGGACAAATGACACATACGAGACAAGACATATCTTAATCAATCATGATGGAGGATGACTCGCGGTTTTGAAAATGATTCTCAACAATATCATTGAAAAACATGACCCCTAAGTGGTAAACATAGGAGAACAACCATATAACATTCATTTTTACCCATGAAATTTTGGACTTAACTTATATACATGCAACTGCAGTTCTCAGTGATAACAACTCCAAGAAACCCAAACTTTAGAAGAAATCAAAATCCAAATGTTGGAAGGGCTGGCCCTGACCAGAACATCAGACCTCCATTTCAAGAGAACTATGCTGAAGCTTCAACATCTAGTGAACCAATAGAGGACACCCAAATCAACCTAATGGGGTTAAACAGTGACCAACAAATTTTCCTAACACAAGATGACCAAGAAGCCCATAACATCAATCATTTTCAAACCAAATCTGGAGAGTCATTTGATTTTAGGGAAGGCTATGATGCAACAGTCTATGAGGTTCATAAACAGTACAAACTAAGAAGTAGAACCATAGATGTGCCTGAACCTATCAAGCAGAAGGATACCAAACAGCCAAAGAAAACAAAGAATAAAGCTGTCCTGATAGAACCCTCTAATAAAACTGACCCAGACCCAAACGAAGTCACTGTGGAAGACATATCAGACTTATAGCCTTCAAGGAACCAGTCGTTCACATCCCAGTCTTCAAAAGAAAATCCAAACTGTTCTCCTGAAAATAATCTCAAATCAGATGTACCTCAAAACAGCACCCATAATCAAGAAAAGATCACTGAAAATCTAGCTGAAAGGGAAAGTCTGCTGTCCATAATACAAAAATGCAGATGGAAAAACCATTCAACTTAGAAATAGAAATAGGTAAGCTGAAAATAGCAATTCCTCTCTCTGAATTGGCTAAACATGAAGTGTACAGACAGCAAATCAATAGGTCACTCCTAATACCAGAGAATAGGGATGCAGTCAATGTTCTTGATGATCAACCAGAGTTGATTTTTGGTCCGGAAGTCAATGGTAAAACAGTAGATGGAGGGGTTCCTCCATTTTATGTGAGCTTAAACATTCATGACAAAGTGCTTCATAATGCTATGTTTGATTCGGGAGCCTCCCATAACCTAATGCCGAAATTTGTGATGGAGAGACTGGATCTAGACATCACAAGGCCCTACAAAGACTTGTTCTCATTTGATTCCAGCCAGGTCAGGTGTCTAGGCCTAATCAAAGACCTTTGTGTATCCTTCATCCAATATCCTGCTAAGACAATCTTGATGGATGTGGTGGTAGCTGATATTCCACCTAAGTATGTTATGCTTTTGTCCAGATCTTGGGGTGCAAAACTCCAAGGATCTTTGCAGCTAGACATGTCCTATGCCACCATTTCAGTCTTTGGACATCCAAAGAGATTATACCGGGAAACACTAATGAAATATGTGGTTAGCAGTCAAGAAAAACCCCAAAACTTCCCCATCTATTCTATCCATTCTCATATGGATTCATTCATTTTATATAATGCTAGGAAGTGTACCAAAACTGATGTCAAACTCCTAGAAGCAACACAAACACAAAGCATAGAAGAACAATCTAGTGCCCAACATCAAAAAATTGTTGATATGATTGATGCAACAAAGGTAAATGATATATCATATGAATTGCAAGAGCCAAACCTGCCCACTGAACAAGCTTCCAAAACTCTTAAGGCTAATCATAACCAAGAGATCTTATGGTACTTAGAGTTTGATGGGTCTGTGAACAAATTAGGAGCAGGGGCAGGGGTTTGGTTACACAACATGCAAAATTACCATGCTAAGGGTCATGCGTATAGATTAAATTTCAAATGCACAAACAATATGGCCGAGTATGAAGCCCTTTTATTAGGTCTCAAACTGATCACAGACCTTGGGGCAACCAAGGTTTCAATTCTATGGGATTCAGATTTGATTATACAGCAGATGAAGGGAAATTTTGTTACAAATGATCTTAGGCTGAGAGCTTACAGAGGGGCAGCTATTGAAATTCTTAACACCTTCTTAGAATCTCAACTCACCAAAACTCCTAGAAAGCATAACTTACATACACATAGCTTAGCAACTTTTGCCAGCACTTGCAAGCTACCATTTGAACCCAACCACCATTTTACTGTTGAAATCAAACATAGACCTGTTGTCCCGGATAATGTCAAAAATTGGCAGGTTTTTGAGAATGATACACAGATAAATAACTTCCTGACTTTGAAAGAGGAATTATCCACCATAAACATTGATACAAGCACCATGGATGAGCAACAACAGATAGACAAAATTGAACAAAATATATCGGCTGAAATAGCAAACATGATGTTACACCCAACAACTTTTAATGACAAGAATTTACAAGAGCTAAAGCAAACAAATCTTGATGAAATAGTTGAGGCAGAAGCTGAAGTAATTGTACTAAAAGACAATTTTCTGCCCACAGGCTTAACTCCTTTAGAGGACATATTTGATTCAAATGACATTCCTAGAAAGCCAAAGATGCAACCTCTTAATGCAAAAATTGAGGACTGTAACATTGGAACCACAGAAAATCCCAAAATGGTAAAACTATCCAAAACATTGCATGTTGATCAGAAATTAAAATACATGGAGTTGTTTAAGGAGTTCCAAGATGTCTTTGCCTGGAGTTATGAGGACCTCCAGTCCTATGATACTTCAGCCATCCAACATACTCTACCCTTGAAAGAGAATCAAAAACCTTTTAAACAAAAGCTTAGAAGGATGAATCTCGTCCTTCTTCCCTTGATTGAAAAGGAAGTTAAACGAATGTATGAAGCTGGAATCATTGCACCTATCAGATTCTCGGAATGGATTTCAAATCTAGTGCCTACTAGGAAGAAAATGGGAGAGATAAGACTGTGTGTTGACTTGAGAAATTTGAACAAAGTCTCTCTCAAAGACCATTACCCCTTACCAAAAATGGATCATATCCTACAAAGGGTAGTGGGAGCCTCTAGGATCTCATTGTTAGATGGATTCTCAGGATTTAATCAGATTTTAGTCCACCCGGATGATCAAGACAAAACTGCCTTTACAACACCTTGGGGAACCTTCAAATATGTCAAAATGCCTTTTGGACTCAAAAATGCAGGGGCCACATTTCAAAGAGCAATGGATATAGCCTTTGCCAAAGAGATCCATGATTTCTTAGTCATATACCTTGATGATCTCACTGCTTTTTCAAAATCAGACCAAGAACATTTAGAACATTTAAGGCAAGTGTTCCTAATTTGCAGAAAATATGGCATATCGTTGAACCCTAAGAAATCACTATTTGGCCTAGAAGAAGGCAAACTCCTAGGTCACATAATTTCAAAAGATGGCATTAGGATTGACCCAGACAGAATTCAAGCTATTCTCCAAGTCCCTCATCCTAGAAACATTAAATAACTACAAGCCTTTCTAGGAAAGATCAATTTCCTAAGAAGGTTCATTCCTAATTTAGCTAAGCTAATAAGACTGTTGAACAACATGCTGAAGAAAGACTCTAAAGTCAAATGGACCATGGAAGCTAAACAAGCCTTTGAGGACATCAAAAAATCTTGATAAAAACACCAATCCTCACAAGTCCCAAGTTTGATAGAGATTTCATCATTTTTTCCTTTTCATCTGAGCATACAATTGTTGCTGTCCTATTACAAAAAGATGACCAAGGATGTGAGAAGCCCATTGCTTTCTTCAGCAAAGCACTAATAGTTGCACCTTTGAAATACCAGATCATGGAAAAGCAAGCTTATGCCCTTGTAAAAGCCATCAAGGATTTCAGAGTTTACATCTTGTACTCACATGTGATAGCCTATGTTCCAAATGCTGTGGTTAAGGAAATTTTAACTCAAGAAGGAATTGAAGGCAGAAGGGGCAAATGGATAGCCAACATCTTAGAGTATGACATTGAAATCAAGCCCACAAAACTTATAAAAGGACAAGGATTAGCCAAATTGATGACTGAAACCAATTTTCAAGCCCTTGACATTAATGAACTGGACAACGAACAGGAGATGGTGACTCCACAGATCAATCAAGCCTTTTTACAATCACCTTGGTATGCTGACATATGTTTTGTATTGTTAAACCTGCAAGCTCCTCCAGGGTTGTCTAGGACTAAAAAGAGATTCTTGAAAATGAAGGCATCAAAGTTTTGTATTATAGACAATGTTTTATTTTGGAAAAATCATGAAGGTATTTTGCTTAATTGCCTAACATTGGATGAAACTGACAAAGTGCTCAAGGAATTTCATGCAGGAGACTGTGGTGGGCACTTGTATTGGAAATCAACAGCTGATAAAATCCTAAGGGCTGGATTTTATTGGCCCTCCCTATTTACTGATGTGAAAAAGTTTGTAGTTTCATGCCACAAATGCCAGATCTTTGAAGGCAAGAGAAAGTTGTTACCTTTACCCCTCAAACCTATCTCAACTGAAAGACCATTTCAACAATGGGGTTTAGACTTTATTGGTGAAATTCACCCTTCCTCCTCTGGCCAACACAACTGGATTTTGACTGCCACTGACTATTTTTCCAAATGGATAGAATCCATCCCTTGTAGGCAAGCCAATGATTCAACCATCATGCAATTTTTAGAAACCAACATCTTGTCCAGATTTGGCTGTCCGGAAAAAATTATTACAGACAATGTTGTTGCATTTAAGTCCAAAAAAATGATCAATTTTTGTCATAAGTACCACATCACCTTGGGCCACTCTACAGCCTATTACCCTCAAGGTAATGGCCTAGCTGAGTCATCCAACAAAAGCCTCATCAACATCATTAAAAAGGTCTTGGAGGAAAACAAAAAGAATTGGCATAAGAAGCTAGTAAATGCCCTATGGGCAGACAGATTGACCACCAAAAGATCTATTGGTACAAGTCCATATGAATTGGTTTATGGAATGGAGGTAAGATTCCCTTCATCTTTGGGAATCCCTGTAATCAAGTTGCTGCAAGAAATACAAGCAGAGCCTAATGATATTCAGAGAAGGATCAATCAAACTATTCACTTGCAGCAGACAAGAGAAGAAGTATATCAGAGAACCCAGGTTTTGCAAGATAAACTCAAGAAGATTTTTGACAAAAGAACAAAAGCCGAAGATTTCTTCATAGGAAACAAAGTGCTGAGATGGGACTCTAGGAGGGAAGATAAAGGGAAACATGGGAAATTTGATTTTCTCTGGAAAGGACCTTATGTCATTCAGGCAGTACAAGGCAACAACACCTATTTTTTGAAAAGTTTGGATGGCACAGATACTGAGGAAGGGCCAGTCAATGGGCGAATGATCAAGAATTATTTTGATTCCTTTTGATCAACACAATGCAACTAAATATTGTACATAAATATTTGTATTTCCGTCAGTTTTCATTTACAGCAATTAAATAAGGAACAGGATGCAGCAGATTTGGAGGAAAAGATCAAGGAATTACACCACTTTGGGTGTATATTTTGAATTTACCAAAAGAGATTGAGAAGAAGACTTGGGAACTATAAAGATGTTGATAAGCACTCAGAGAAACCAGCAAAGACAGGGCTATAATTTTGTACAGATCAGCTCATAAGGAGTGCACACATGCTACAAAGGTTCAGATCATTGGTTCCCAGGAGAAGGAAGTTTTGAAATTACAAACAGATGACTAAGAATAAGGCCATCTGACCTGTTGTTCTTGGATTTTCATCAGGAAAAGCCATCCCCAAGTGGAGCCACTGTTAGGTTCCTATACCAATAGGTTTCATTTTTCATGATTGACTATGGAAGTGCCAAATATGTTCATCCTTTCATGCTACAAAGGTTCCATATTTTGTATACAGATAACGAAAATTAAAAAATGTAAAGTGGGTATTCCCTAAAAGAAAAATAAAAGGGCAAGAAAAGTAAATTGGTCAGAAAAAATGATAGAAATGAACCCCAAATCAAAAGACCAGGAAAGTGGCCAGTCAAAATGCCACTGCTATCTTATTTCCAAGTTCACAATGTGCAAATACTATTGTTTATCACACTTAATGGATGGCCCAACAGTTCAATTTGGACCATTCCATGTTCAAATTGCTTGTTGTAGAATAGAGAAAGAATATCTATCCAAACAGTTCAAGCTTGGCAGGTGAGTACAGGGATAGAGAAATTAAGGAGCCCAACTGCTTAATCTGGGCCCTTGGAAGAGATAAGGGAAGATTTAGATAGGAGGGCAGACAAACGAAAAGAGGAGAATCAGGGTTTGCAAGTTCAAATGCACCCAATCAAAATGAAGAAAAAAATGCTAGGTGCATTAGGATGGGTAGGTAGTTTGAGTTTGCAGAAGCAAGTTGGTGATCACTTTTGTCTTGTCAAGAAAGACTTATCTCATCAATCACATTGGTACCATGGTAGTCATTGGTAGCATAACAATGGAGGCATGTCTAATTTCCCCTTCATTCCCCTGAAATCTTTTACTAAGTCCCCCTCAAGGACATTGGGATCTGCGCAATAAGTCCTGTTTCACTTCATTCTATGAGAAATACTAAGTTAAACTCTGAGTTTACTTAGTGGAAAGAAGCCACATTTTTTGTGTAAAAATCATCATTCCATAGTCCTTCCATTTTTGTTATGCTTAAGTTTCACCTTAGAATCTTAGCATCTGTTGCTTTAGTTTCATTCCATAAAATCATATTAACACCTAACTTTATTACTTAGCTCCCTAAGTCATTTTCCATCCCTATTTTTACAAAAAACTATATGAAAAAACCTAGAAAATCTAAAGATCCCTACCCCTTGGCACTATAGCCATACAATATAAAGTTAGGGGGATATTAAGTTCATTTTGAACTTTATGTTAACCCTTCCACGTCCATAAGCCTCGGGATTTATTTTAACCTCAGGTTAAATAAATAACCACTAAAAACCCTCCCACCATACCGCACATCCAAACTGTGGTGTGCATATAAACCTTTGGGATTAGTTTGATGTTTGATCGAATTAATAACCATGCCTGCACCATATAAACCATATAAACCCATTAACCCAAAGTTTTCCCCCGCCATATTTCTATAATAATATTTAATATACGGGCGGGTCCCCGCGCCGTATCGCGCCAACATCTATGCATCCCGTCAGTTGTTGGATTGTGCCCAGCAAATCGGACGGCCCTCACCGATATCGGAGCGACCCCATTGTATGAGGGTTAGCTCCCGATAACAAGCGGTTTTGCCACCGTAGGCAGGGATGCGTGGCCCGTTTTGATTGCATCGGGCCCGCGCTGACACAAACTGCTCCCATACCAAAAGCAGTCTGATAGCAAACCACTTACCGCTTGTCCTCCCCGTCGCGCACGTCACCCCCACATCAGCTTCTTGTGTCAGCATCCTCACTACTTTACAGTCCGATGTGGCCGCCCCGTCACCCATCCACATTAGGCGCCATGTTACCCACTGTACCCTACTACAGGACCATGTGATGTCATGTTGACGTCAGCACAAAAAGCGCCAAAAAGACCGCAAAAACACAAATTTTCGTTAAAAACCAGCGAAAGTGATGTTTTCATTTTTTTTTACGCGACCAATGGTAAAAGTTTATGCATGAGTTTTACGTTCAATCCACCATTTACGTCCCAGTCTGCTGCCCAGGCGTGTTCAACCTGCCACCCTGACCTCCTCGGCTCTACCTGCAACTCCATTTCACCGCAAGGTCACGAGTAAACAAGTATTTATTCGACTGTCGCCCCTAAACCCTGTTTTGTCAAGTTTCTCTGTTAAAAACGACCTCCGAAAGAACTAAATGTGATTGAAATGAGCTTTAATCTCTAAACCTCCCCTTTCAACTCACTACTCACCATTGCTTCCAAAGAAAACCTGTCTACTCTATAGCCCTCTGCAAAATTGCCCCTGAAACTCGAAATTGAGCTCATTTCCGCCTGTAAAACCAGCAAGAAAGCACATGCAGCCGAAGCCATCTTTTCACCATTTTTCTCAGCTACCTAGCTAAGCTCTGAAGACTTGCTCTTTCCTTTTTGAATCCTGCCCAGAGAGGCCATTTCCATATAAATTAGAACTATAAATTCCCTGCCCAAAAATCCACTGTCTGGACTCTGTTCCCAATTAAAACATAAGACTCAAATCCCACTATAATCACAGTCAATCATGGAGGCTCCAGTAGCCTTCAATATTGCACCATTAAATGCACCTCATAAAGATTTAGAGTGGATACCTCTTGCTGACAGAGACTATCAAATTGATGATATGGAGGGAATCAAGCCTCACCTTCAGGTTTTCTGTGAACTAAGGAATAACTTCAGAAATAAAGCTGACCTATTAGGAATATGGGAGTCAAACATGCCCATATATTACCTGCCCTTAGTGAATGTCTTCCCTGACCTCATCCATCAGTTTTGTGCTAATTATGAGCCTTCTCAAAGGGCAGTAATGGACCCTGCTGGGAATGTCCTATTTTACATTACCCCTCATTCCATAAATGAGATGTTGCAATTCAAGCCGACTCAGCCTCTGGTTCCCCTTTCCATGAGACAATTGCTGGATCAAGCCTCAAAGTTGCCCTCTACAGAAGTTGACCGAATTGCCAAGCTATTCATGCCACTAGAGTGTTACTCCATATTCACAATCCCCTATCACCATGCTTGGTTTATTGAGGAGGGAAAAATTCTCATAGACATGATCTCCTACATCCTAGGATTCAAAACCAATAAAATTGTGGATGAGACTGTCTTTTCTTTGATGTCCATGTTTACCCCAAGACAGCACCCTACTGTCAAGTATGACTATTTACCTTCATAGACAACAAGATTCATGAACATTTCATGAACTTAGAGAGGGAAAGGGTATTCAAATATACTTCTTATATATATCATTTGCTGCTATACTATCAATCAGATAGTTTCCCAGTTTTCCTCAAGAAATTGGATGCTAGGGGGGAGCGAAGGTCTGTGATATTTTGGTCATCAGTGTTCCATCATGTTAATTACTCCCCATACACATACTATGAGTTCATTGACCTTTTTGTCTACCCAGCCACTTGCTTGTTGTCAGCAGATCCTCCTCCCAGGCTCACTGCTGAAATGCAGAGAATCCTACATCTCTCAAAAGGATACAGCATTGGTGACTGGTACTTCTACCAAAACCACACTGTAATAAGGATTTATGGCTGTGAATTGGCCCCCTACAGACTGCCAAAATATGTCCCCATGAGACTCTTTGCCTTGGAGTACTATCGGAAATTCAACAGTGCAGACTTGACTCACTTCTATGGTGCTAGGAAAAAAGCACAGCTCAAGATAAGACACCAACTGGGCCCTTTTATCTTTAATAAAAGGGAGGAAGCTTGGAAGGATGCTGACAATATTCTGAGAGATAAACTCAAGCTGAAACAAAGTTTTCTTTGGGCACCATATGACCCTGAGCATTTCATAAGCTTTAGAAGAGTTAAAAACAAGCTCACAGGGTATGTCCACTTCCCAATCCCTGGAATTGAACAATATGCCAATCAACAAGAATGGGTAGAGGGCACACTAGTGGAAGAACTTACTGAAGAAGAGATTACAGAAAAAGCAATCAAAAACCTTGAAAAATCAGTTGACCTGGAATCTTTTGGACAGGTGTTTTTCACAGGTCCTCGGCACCTTGGAGAAGGCACCTCATCCGCCACGGCCTCCCAACAGCCTGCCCAAGTAAGTGCTGCACCAGCAGACACATCCAAAGGAAAAGAGGTGCAGCATTCAGAGCAGCAGGTGCACAATTTAGAGCAGCAAGAGACAATGGTAGACCGACCAGTTCCAACAGATGAACAAAGTCAAGGGCAAGACCCTTCAACACAAGCAAAGGTGACTGAAATCCCGGTATTGCAGACTCCTCTTAATGAGGAAAGGGCCAAGAAAAGGGATAGACAAGAAGAGACCCCCACAGGGACATCTACAGATCAACAAGGAGAAAAAAGACAAAGATTGAATCCTTATTCAGAGGAAGAATTGCCAGAGGGGCCAACTGAACAACAAATTCCCCCAAGTATGGAGACATCGGCCAGCTCCTTCCAGCCAGAGCAAGAAAGACAACAAGGTGTGGAGGTTACATCCACCAAGAAACAGAGCAAACAAGGCTCTGACATCAAAAAAGCATTCACTGATATCAAGGCTAGAAATGAGCCAGTGAGGTTCCAACTTTACAACCAACTGCTAAGAATGGCTCCCACTAATCAGCAAAGGCTAATGGCATCCTATGACATCCAAGAAGGGAAAATGACCATTAGTCATTTCAGACCTATAATGCAGCAACCATAATCAGCTGCTGACTATATCAGAACCAATCTAGAAGTTCTCTCCAAGGATATCCATCCAATGGACCAGATTGAATTGCACAAACAAACTGGCGAAATGGTATATTCTACCTTGGCAAACAAAACATTGTTGGCCCATAGGTTGCAAAACTCTTTGCACAATACTTCCGGCCAGCTGGAATTAGAGAAGGCCTCCTCAATGGCTAAAGATAATAGAATCAAATCCTTGGAGGAGATTACTATAGATTTGGTACATGATCCCAAGGATCCGAAGGGCATTCAGGCCTTGATCAAAAAGAAAGAGGAAGACATAGCAGCCCTCAGAAGACAACTCAGGCTGTCAGCTACACTACATCCTCAAACTATAGAGGTGGCACAACAAAAGGAAGAGGAGGATGTGGTTACTTTGCTCATGAAGATGCATAAAAGGTTGATAGAAACAAAGAATTCCTTGGAGGCATCACTACAAGGGAGACAGGGAGAGTTTGTTGGCATTTTGGCACAAGTGTGGCCCTATGGTACAGGTGTTGTCCTTGATGGCAACTCACTTTGGTGTCATACCTCAGTTCAGGCGCTCAGAATGAAGGAAATCTTGTATATGCAGGTTCACCTTGCAGAAGACGCGTATACATGCAGGTTATACGTTCAGAAGTCGTGTATGCGTATACACGCACTTTTATGCACAGAAAAGCGCGTACATGGTGGGAAACTTATTTTTGGTCCATGGTTGTTAGTCCTTGGAATTTGAACCTATGGTTTTGGACCAAGGTATCTCGTCAAAAGTGTTGACCCCAGGTTTTGGGCCCTTGGTATTGGTTTATTATGGTTTTGGACCGTGGTATTGTGGAAGGCCTAAAACTATAAAAGAGGAAGGAGATCATGTGACAAGGGATCATCTGAGTTATTATTGAATATCTGATAATGTACGAGATCTGAAATATTGGTGATTAGCATTGTGGAGCAGATCTGGATCTGAATGAAGGAGGAACCTTAGCGAAAAGAAGGATAAGTTCTATTGATGGGTCATAATCTCTTGGCTTGAATGATAATATCTTTGCATGATTTTGATCTGTTATATCTGGCACATGCGTGATCTATAAATCTGATAATCTGGGTTAATCAGTGCCTGAATACTTGAAAGAGTGAATTATATTTGTAGATCTGTACGTAGGTTCAGTTCAGCTAAGGCGCGTATATATGCAGGTTCAGTAAAGGAAAACAGCGTATACGCAGGTTGTTCCATACGCAGAAGCATATGCACGCAGGTTTCAAGCAATTAAAGTAGCATATACATTTTGAGTTGTGTTTTTGCTGCTTCTGTTTATTGCTACAGTGTTCTGGGTTCAGTTTTGGTGTGTGGTACTGTTACTGTGATCTGGGTACAGTCGTCAGAGAGGTGTTTATGTTGATTTAGTTTTGATTGGTGAAAAGGTGATTAGTTGATGCAGAAATTCTTGATGGTTGATTGATGTTATTTGTGGATCCAGTCTGAAAATTTATGAAACGTGGTCCCTGAAAGAATGAGAAGGTTGTAGCCTTCTTTAGGCCAGCACCTACGTACTAGTATCTTGGCTAGTGCAAGAGCTAAGGGGGTTATAGCTCCCTTCCAGGAGAAGCTGGAAAACGAGAGAGAGTTGTAGCTCTCTGCAGGTTGCAGCCTGCGTACTGGTAAAAGGAGTGCACCAGTACATTTGTAAAAAGAAGTTTCTAATTAAAGAAAAGATAGAGACGAATTGCAGCAGGTGGTTTTCACCCACATTAGGTTTCCACCTTATATCTTGTGTTCTTGTGTGCGATTGTCTTTCTGCTCTGCTTTACTGTTTCTGGTTACTGGTTATTTGCTTCTGAATCACAGATTAACAATCAACATCAGAAAGATAAAGTAAATTAAAAGTTTGCATTATATACGCGGGTTTTCTTCTGCATTATTGCGTATATACGCGGGTTTAATTAACTGAAGTAGTGTATAGTAGTTGATTTTGAAAAAGGAATATTTGACTTAATAATACTGATTCACCCCCCTCTCAATATTATTTCCAACAATTAGTATCGGAGCAAGTCCTTCAGAAGAAGCTTGATCGCTTGAAGGAAGATCATTCATCATGAGCAACTATGAGAGGGAAGCATCAATCAGGCCACCGATTTTTGATGGGACAAACTTCGTTTATTGGAAGGTAAGAGTTACTGCCTATCTTCAATCTCTTGGTACAGAAGTCTGGGATATCATAGATACAGGGTATACTTTTCCATCAGGAACTCCTACAGATCCAATTGAAAAGAAGAAATATGAAACAAATGCAAAGGTGGTCAATACTCTATTAGGATGCCTATCTCAATCAGAATTTGTCAAGGTAATGCAGTTTAAATCCGCAAAATAGATATGGGACAAGATTGTTCTGAGCTATGAAGGAGATGATCAGGTAAAACGAGCAAAACTTCAAACCCTCAGGATTCAGTATGAAAATCTCAGGATGTATAATGATGAAAGTGTGGCTAACTATTTTCTTCGTGTAGATGAGATTGTTAATTGTATGAAAAATTTGGGTGAAGAAATAAAAGAGTTTGTTGTGGTTGAAAAAGTTCTAAGATCTTTTTCCCCTAGGTTTGAATCTAAAGTTTCTACAATAGAAGAAAAAGAGAATCTACAAAGCCTTAAAATGTCACAGCTGCACGGAATTCTAACTGCTTATGAAATGAGGAAAGGAGGTCCATCAGACAGGAGAGAAGCTGCCTTCAAGGCTTCAGGCAAAGGCGAGTACTATGAGTCAGGACACGTGTCAGAAGAAGAAGAAGAATCAAATTTTGTCAGAAATCTTCAACGGGGTACTGGGCAGTTACGAGGTAAGTTACCTTTCAAATGCTTTGCTTGTGGAAGAGTCAGTCACTATGCTGCCAAATGTCCTCACAAGGATAAGATTGACAAAGTGAAGGAACCTGTTAGATGGAACAAGAAACAGAATGCAAATAAGAAAAGCTATTACACTCATGAAGATAGTGATGGACTTTCAAACAGTGACGAAGATGAACGAGGTAATAAGTATAAACTTTTAATGGATTTTGAAGATGATGACTACATGGATGCTATAGATGTAGAAAGTTTTTATAAAGAGATATCTAATCTCAAAATTTGCTTAGAAGAGAAAAATGTGATTATTGATTCTCTGCAATGTCAACTGGCTGAAAGGGAAAAACATCTTGAAAATTTGGAATGTGAAATTGTTGGTCTTAGAAAGGAGATTGAGAAAACAAAATCTATTAATCTTAAATTTGTTAAAGGATCTGAAACTCTGGATGAGATTATCAATGTGCAGCGTTCTCCACTAATTAAGACAGGTTTGGGATATAATGAAGAAACATCTCAAGCATCCACCTCCAAAAGTTATCTTGATGCAGCAAGGAGGAGCGAGCAAAGGCCTAATAGAAATCATCAGGTATATCAAGGACAGTTTACCTCAAGAACGAACAAAGACTATCAAGAAAATCAGGGGCAAGCTACCTTAAGGACAAATAGAAGCTACAATCAACCTCAAGTAAAATCTTCCCAATTTGCCTCAAGAATGGATATCAGTAGAAACTACAATCGGTTGGATGATAGATTTAATAATCGCAGGAGTTTCTTTAATGGCCAATGCTTCTCTTGCCATAACTTTGGTCACAAAGCAGCCCAATGTGTTTCCTATAAGACAATCATGACTAGAGAAGCTCAAAAACAAAGGAATATGACTGGGATCACAAAAAGGACTTATAACAACTTTTCAGCCCTTGAAAATGAAGTTGAATGTTCTATTTGTAATAACTTTGGTCATGAAGATTCTGAATGCAGGAGCAAGTTTTGGAAGACAACTCAGAAGGAACAAACCTCAAGTGCCAAAACATGGAGAATGAAGGAACCACAACCAGAAAGATGTGGGATAGCCTTTTATGCAGAAGGACAAGAAAATCTATGGTATATCGACAGCGGATGTTCGAAGCATATGACAGGTGATAAAGAAAAACTTGAATCATATATTGCATTAGAAAAGGGAAAGAAGGTTTCTTTTGGAAATGATACCCCTGCAGCCATAAAAGGAAAAGGCACTGCTCAGTTGAAATAAAAGGTCAAGGCTGGAAATGTTTTTTATGTTGATGGCTTGAAGCATAATCTACTGAGTGTTAGTTAGATGTGCGATCAAGGAACCGAGGTAATATTTCGATCAACTGGATGTAGTGTTTGTGACCTTGATACAGGAGAAATAGTGATCAAAGGCAGAAGAACTCAAATAATCTATACATATTTGAAGAAGGACAACAACAATGCTATTTAAGCAAGGATGATGAACACTGGTTATGGCACCAGAGGTTGGGGCATCTAAGATTTTCACAAATAAGGAAAGCATGCAAATACCAGGCAGTTCGTGGTCTTCCAGATATCAAAATTCCAGACAACACCATATGCAAATCATGTCAGTTTGGTAAGCAATCCAGAACTAACTTTCCTGAGAAGGAAGGATCAGCTAGTAGGCCTCTTGAGCTAGTCCATACAGATGTATGTGGTCCATTTAGGACAAGGTCACCTCGAGGAGAAGAATGCCTTATATTATTCATTGACGACTTCTCCAGGTTTGTTTGGTTAGGACTTATGAAGCACAAAGACGAAGCATTCGAAAATTCAAATCCTTCAAAGCCTTGGCTGAAAATGAATCAGATTACAAAATTAAGTGCCTCAGGTCCGACAGAGGTGGGGAATTTACCTCAAATGAATTTTTTGATTTTTGTGAAGAACATGGAACAAGAAGGGAATTCTCTACAGCTAGGACTCCTCAGAAAAATGGAGTGGCGGAAAGGATGAACAGAACAATCCAACAAATGGCTCGTGCTATGCTTGATGAGTCTGGAACTCCTGCAAGCTTCTGGGGTGAAGCTGCATATGTTGCGGTTGTTATTCTCAACAAAACAAATGTCTGAGTGAACAGCACTCAAACTCCTCATGAGCTCTGGTATGGTGAGACTCCTTCGGTAAAGCATTTCAAAATTTTTGGGAGCAAATGCTATATTAAGAATATTGATGAGCAACTTGGCAAACTTGAACCTAGAGCAGATGAAGGCATTCTGCTTGGTTATTCTTCCTACAGCAAAGCATATAAGTGTTACAATAAAAGACTTGGAAGAATTGTTGATAGCATTGATGTAGTGGTTGATGAAAAAGGATACATCCCTAGGCAAGTGAATCATGAAAATATCGATGAGGATGAAGACTACTCTCCAAATCAGACAGATGATGAAGAAGAACCCCAAGAGGCACCAGAGGAACAGATAAGGATAGAAGAAAAGACTCCATCCAGGTACGTTCAGAAGAATCATCCAGAATCTCAAATTTTGGGGCAGAAAGAAGCAGGTATACAAACAAGAAGAACAATAGCAGAAGCTTCAAGCTATTTGGCATTGCTCTCTTCCACTGAACCGCAAAATGTAAAAGAAGCATGCAAAGATGAGTGTTGGGTTAAGGCAATGGATGAAGAGCTTGAGCAGATCGAAAAGAATAACACTTGAGAGTTGGTTCCTAGACCAAAAGACAAAAATGTCATAGGAACAAAATGGATCTTCAAAAATAAGTTGAATGAAAATGGGGAAGTGATTAGAAACAAGGCCAGACTTGTTTGTAAAGGGTATGCTCAACAGGAAGGAATAGACTTTGAAGAAAATTTTGCTCCATTGCTAGACTTGAGGCCATCAGAATGTTCCTTGCTCTCTCTAGCTTCCAGAAGTTCAAAGTATTTCAAATGGACGTAAAATCATCCTTTCTGAATGGAGACTTAGAAGAAGAAGTGTACATAGAGCAACCAGATGGCTTTATCCTTGGGAATGATCCAAATCTTGTATGCAGACTTAAAAAGGCTCTCTATGGGCTTAAACAAGCTCCAAGGGCTTGGTACTACCGCTTGGACAAATACCTTCATCAACAAGGTTTTTCAAAAGGATCAGCAGATAGCAATCTTTATATAAAAATTGAAAATGACAAATTGCTAATGATATTATCTTTGGCAGCAACGAAGAAGCTATGATTCAAAGCTTTACCTTGGTGATGCAGAAAGAATTCAAAATGTCTTTGATTGGAGAACTGACATACTTTCTTGGATTGCAAATCCAACAAAATGAGGGCGGTATCTTCTTGTCTCAAACCAAGTACCTCAAGCAGATTTTGAAGAAATATGGTATGGAAGATTCGAAACCAGTATGTACCCCTATGGTTACAGGATGCAGTCTCAGTGCAAATGATAAATCAGCAGCAGTACATCAACCAACCTATATATCGATGATTGGAAGTCTACTTTATTTGACAGGTACACGACCAGACATCATGCATGCACTGGGAATAGTTGGAAGATTTCATGCAAATCCAAAGGACACTCATCTTCAGGCAGTTAAGAGAATCTTCAAGTACCTTCAAGGAACTCAAAACTATGGCTTATGGTATCCTAGAGATACAGATCTCACACTTCATGCTTACATAGATGCATATTTGGTCGGAAGCGTGGATGACAGGAAGAGCACAAGTGGTGGTGCATTCTTTATGGGTTCCAGATTAGTATCTTGGTTCAACAAGAAACAGAGTTCGATTGCTTTATCTACAGCTGAAGCGGAATATGTGGCTGCTGCATCTTGTTGCACTCAACTTGTTTGGATGATGCAAACCTTGCAGGATTTTCAAATCACTTGTACTCCACCTGTCTCTATCTTATGTGATAATACGAATGCAATAAGCATTTTAAATAATCCTGTCATGCATTCAAAGACCAAGCACATACCTATCAAATATGACTTTCTTCGGGAACAAGTGCTTGAGCAAAAAGTCAAGTTGGAGTATGTTCCTTCTAAGGAACAAGTTGCTGATATACTCACCAAACCACTGCCCAGGGAAACTTTTGAATATCTCAGACAGAGGCTGGGAGTAGTTGATGCTTCATCCTGCTGTTGAAGCTTGTCTGTTTCAGAGAAAAGATGGTGTACGCGAGTTGGATGAGGGTCATCCACGTACATACGTTGATTTATGCAGGTGCAGTCGCGTATATGGAGTTCTGAAGAAAATCAGCAAGGACAGACTCTGGTTGGAGAGAGTTTGATATGGGTCTGTCAGAGACCATCAGGCACTAGTTCATGGGAGCAGATAATCTTCTAATAATGCATTGTTGGCATTACCTTAGAAGATCTTGGTTCTAGTACTCAAGTTTTTTTTGGTTCAGGTGGATCAGCTGCAGAAAGAAGAACATGGTTGCTGATATATACAGTGATTATCAAATGTTGTTGATAGTAGTTATTGGTGATTTGCATAGTCTTGATATTTCGTCTCTATGTCATGTATATCTTTTTTTATCAAGGTCATGTAACGGCCTATTTTGGTTTCCCCACTATGCCTGGGATGATTGATGCAATGTGATTGGTTGTCATATGTAAATTTCTGATGTATCCCCACTTGGTTGGGTGATGGTTGTATGTATCGAGTCTTGTGGTGATAGGAAGGTCTTTTATGATAAGTCATGGTTCCTCTTGAAAAACACCTTTTTGCAGATCTTGCCTATAGTCAGGGGGAGTATGTTCAGCAGAGCAGAGATATCAGCATGTACTCAGGGGGAGCACATCCCTTTGCCCTTGATGACAAAGGGGGAGAATGACTTTGAGGATCTTGGGGTTGCCATCAAGTCCAAAGGGGGAGATTGTTGGCATTTTGGCATAGGTGTGGCCCTATGGTATAGGTGTTGTCCTTGATGGCAACTCACTTTGGTGTCAGACCTCAATTCAAGTGCTCGGAATGAAGGAAATCTTGTATACGCAGGTTCACCTTGTCGAAGACGCGCATACACGTGGGTTATACGTTCAGAAGTCGTGTATGCGTATACACGCACTTTTATGCACAGAAAAGCGCGTACATGGTGGGAAACTTATTTTTGGTCCATGGTTGTTAGTCCTTGGAATTTGAACCTATGGTTTTGGACCAAGGTATCTCGTCAGAAGTGTTGACCCCAGGTTTTGGGCCCTTGGTATTGGTTTATTATGGTTTTGGACCGTGGTATTGTGGAAGGCCTAAAACTATAAAAGAGGAAGGAGATCATGTGACAAGGGATCATCTGAATTATTATTGAACATCTGATAATGTACAAGATCTGAACTATTGGTGATTAGCATTGTGGAGTAGATGTGGATCTGAATGAAGGAGGAACCTTAGCGAAAAGAAGGATAAGTTCTATTGATGGGTCATAATCTCTTGGCTTGAATGATAATATCTTTGCATGATTTTGATCTGTCATATCTGGCACATGCGTGATTTATAAATCTGATAATCTGGGTTAATCAGTGCCTGAATACTTGAAAGAGTGAATTATGTTTGTAGATCTGTATGCAGGTTCAGTTCAGCTAAGGCGCGTATATACGCAGGTTCAGTAAAGGAAAACAGCGTATACGCAGGTTGTTCCATACGCAGAAGCGTATGCACACAGGTTTCAGGCCATTAAAGTAGTGTATACATTTTGAGTTGTGTTTTTGCTGCTTCTGTTTATTGCTGCAATGTTCTGGGTTCAGTTTTGGTGTGTGGTACTGTTACTGTGATCTGGGTACAGTCGTCAGAGAGGTGTTTATGTTGATTTAGTTTTGATTGGTGAAAAGGTGATTGGTTGATGCAGAAATTCTTGATGGTTGATTGATGTTATTTGTGGATCCAGTCTGAAAATTTATGAAACGTGGTCCCTGAAAGAAAGAGAAGGTTGTAGCCTTCTGTAGGCCAGCACCTACGTACTAGTATCTTGGCTAGTGCAAGAGCTAAGGGGGTTGTAGCTCCCTTCTAGGAGAAGCTGGAAAACGAGAGAGAGTTGTAGATCTCTGTAGGTTGCAGCCTGCGTACTGGTAAAAGGAGTGCACCAGTACATTTGTAAAAAGAAGTTTCTAATTAAAGAAAAGATAGAGATGAATTGCAGCAGGTGGTTTTCACCCACATTGGGTTTCCACCTTATATCTTGTGTTCTTGTGTGTGATTGTCTTTCTGCTCTGCTTTACTGTTTCTGGTTACTGGTTATTTGCTTCTGAATCACAGATTAACAATCAACATCAGAAAGATAAAGTAAATTAAAAGTTTGCATTATATACGCGGGTTTTCTTCTGCATTATTGCGTATATACGCAGGTTTAATTAACTGAAGTAGCGTATAGCAGTTGATTTTGAAAAAGGAATATTTGACTTAATAATACTGATTCACCCCCCCTCTCAGTATTATTTCCAACAGAGTTGGCCTCTCAGCTAATTCAAACAACCCACATTCTTACAGCTGCTCCTCCTACGGCCACCACAACAGTCCCTCCCATTGATCCAACATCCATAACAGGTACCTCAAGCTTAGCACCAGTTTCAGCAACAACTACAGCAGCAGCAGAACAAGAGGCCAGCCTGAGCATGGAGGAAATGATGAAAGAAATAAAGGCCCTGGAAGTGTAGATGGCAGAACTGAAAGAGGCCAAAGAAAAGCTGGCCAAAATTGAGGTAAGATATGATAAATCAAAAATGGATGTAGCTGAGAAAACAAGGGAAGTAAAGACCCTAGAGAAAAGGATAAAAGAGCTGGAAAAGGAGCTTACTCTTGACAAAAATCTAGCTGAAGTCAAGAAAATTTTGTGGGCCAAAATTGGCCAATCCATTACAGACCAATGGCAATCCATTGAAACTATTCATGAGCAAATGGAATTGATAGGCTTAGCTCAGTTTGAAAATCAAAAGGCTAGAGCATCTTTGGGAAATATGCCTGAGCAAGCCAACAGAATGATCCAATTCCTAAACACTCATACCAAAGAGCAGTTGGCAGCAATAGGTATCAGGAACAGGACAGATACCATCTTGCTAGTAAAAAGGGTGCTGACCCTAAGGAATTTTGTGCAAACTCTGGAGAGAAAATGCCAAGAGATGCAGGCAGAGGTAAATGACTTTAGAATAAAGTTTGCAACATTACAGAGCAGAGGGCTACCCAGTTTATTAACCAGTGCTGGGAGACTGCTATCACATGAGCAATATGCTAACAGGGTAAACAACTATGCCTCCAATCAAATCACAGCTTCCTCAAGCACCTCAGAAGAAACAGGGCCTCCATCTGGACAGAGTCTCTATGACAAATTAGAAAATCTGTTCTACATTGAACATGAGATAAACCATCTCTTTGAAGTCCAACCCAATTTTTATAAATACACTGAAGCTGATGAAACGTTGATAAAGATACAAAGGCATCAGCTGCCTACAGAGGATTGGTGGAAAGGAATGCTGGAGACATTGCTCAGGTAATTTGTTTATGTTTCTTTTGGTCAGCTACAGGTCAGCAAATGCAGAAGCACGTTCCACCTGTCAAAAAATAAAAAATAGCACAAGGCAGAAATGGAATGGTCACTACAACTCATTAAATGCAAAGAAATCAAGCACCGATGATAAAGGCCAAGATAGCGACAAGCAGCATAGCAACATCAAGGCAGCAAACGTAGAATGAATGCGCAACAACCAGCAGACTCATTCAGCCCAGAAAGTCAAAATACCTTTGACAAATTGGACAGCTAGCACATTCATATTTACTTCAGCATTTACTCCCTCATTTACTGCTTCTTAAGAGTTCGTGAAGGAAGTTATGAGTTCAAGACTTATCTTCATGATATTTTGTATCTCCCTTTTTGTATAAATACCTCCCCATAATATGTATTTGGGGTTGGTGATTTCCTTTCTAGACTGCGCTGTAATTTTTTGAGACTCTCTAATACAAATGGCTGTTGAAGTTCATGGTTTCAGCACCGCCTAAATGTGCAAATGATGTTTTGGGACCTGCTACAGAATTCCTGTGTCATTCAATGGAACAATAAGTTATTTTAAACTGTGTTTTATGTTTTCTGTGTTTACAAATTTCATATATGTTCCATAATCTTAGTAACAGAGAAGAATAATAGCCCAGGATTTGTTTTAATGCACCATGTGTTCAATCTTTGCTATTAACTGTGTTTTCTTCAGAACTAGTCATGAAAATGAATTCTTAACTGCTCATGTTTGCACTAATTCTTTCATTTTTGAATACTGTCTAGGAATTCTTAATTGCTCCTGGGTAATATTCATACACTTTCCCTCTGCCAGCATAATGAAAGATTCTTGATTGCCTTTCATTCCCTGACTTCATTCCATCGATTTCCAGATTTGAAAATTGTTCCTAGACTGCCTATCTTGCTATGTAGCATCACTATTCACCCAAGAAACACTTTCAGCAGTACACCACCATTGACTCCATTGCCCAATAGTGTAGACTATTTTGGACTTGCATCCCAGTTCTGCCTGAAATCACCATCCAACAAACTTAAAACAAAACCCTGTGCATCATAACTAGCTTAAAATACATCAAAACAAAGCTAAATTATAAAGAGAGAGCCCTCTCTGGTTGCAGGTAGGCTAGGACCTGCAGCTAAAATATTGGTTAGTGGTTACCTCGGCCATATTCCCTTCAGGAGGCAGGGAACAACCTGAGTGATAACAGACTCGATAGTAGATAAGGTCGCTAAATTGCTCTGCAAATACCTGGATTTGTTCCCTACCAAGTTTATGGAGTTAATGGGGATAATATGAGACCTGGGCATTATGAAGATCACAATAAAACCCGATGTGAAGCCGGTTAAGCAAAGACTTTACCGTCTCAATCCAATGTATAAGGAGAAGGTCCACTTAGAGTTAGATAAGATGCTCGTGGTAGGCATCATTGAGCCAGTAGAAGAATTTGATTAGGTAAGCCCAATGGTGGTATAGGAAAAGAAGCATAAAGATGAAATAAGGATATGTGTAGATATCAGGAAGTTGAATGATGATTTCATGCATGATCCTTTCCCAACTCCGTTCACTTATGAGGTATTGAATAATGTAGGTGGATAGGAAGTGTATTCCTTTACTAATGGGTTCTCTGGGTACCATCAGATCAAAATTGCGCTTGAAGATAGAAGTAAGATGACCTTCGCAACTAAGTGGGGATGTTTTTAGTACACCATGATGCCTTTCCGATTAAAGAATGTGCTTACAATTTTTCGCTCATAGTCATTGTTGCATTCAAAGACTTCATTCATAAGTTTTTGGAGGTGTACTTTGATGATTGGACTATGTTTGGATTGGTAAAATGCCATGTGGCCAGTTTGCGCTTAATGCTAGACACATGTCGAAGATACCAAATTGTGCTCAATCTAAAGAAATGTCTATTTTGTGTCCCTTATGGGACTCTGTGGGTCATGTGGTATGCAGATAGGGATTAATGGTAGATCCCGTGAATATTGCAGTGATAATTAACCTGGAGGTGACGAGGAGTGTGAAATAGTTGAGCGCAACCCTGGGACATACTGGGTACTATAAGAAGTTTATCAAGGGCTACGCCCAGATCACCACGCCTATGGAGAAGTTGTTGAAAAAGGATGTCACATTCTGTTGGAATGAGGACTGTCAGAAAAGCTTGGATGTGGTGAAGGGAAAAATGGTCACCGTGTTGATTTTAGTCTTCCCAGATTGGAAGAAGGAGTTTCATGTACATGTCGACGCATCATGTATAGCCCTAGGAGTAGTGCTAACATACGATAGCGGAGGAGAATTGGACCATACTATAGCGTTCACAAGTAGGAGGTTATCCAAGGCAGAGAAGAACTATTCCACCACCAAGCACAAAGGACTAGCCATGGTATATGTGCTCTATAAGTTTAGACACTATTTGTTGGGTGGACATTTTAAGATGTATACAGATCATTATGCGTTGAAATACTTGGTCAATAAGACTATGTTGGGGGGGAGAATCTGCAAGTGGTTGTTATTGTTCCAGGAGTATGATTTTGAAGTTATTGTGAAGCCTAAATGATTGAACGTAGGACCAGACCATCTGTCGTGCATCGAAACAGGAGAAGAGACCACTAATTTGGAGGAAGGACTACCTGATGCATAGCTATTTGCAGTGCACGTCGTGGATGGTCACTTTGAAGACATCATACATTTCCTAACGATAGGAACTGCCACAGAAGGCTACACTGTCTAGCAGAAAAAGGAGTTAGTGGTGCGTGCGGCAGAATTTTCTGTCATTGTCAGAAATCTATACAAAATGAGGTCTAATGAAGTATTGTGATGATATGTACCAAAATTTGAATGAAGCAATATCCTCTCGAACGCTCATGGGGGTGCCGCGGGAGGCCATTATGCAGGAAGGGAAATCGCACAGAAGATTCTATGTGTAGTGTTGTCGTGGCCAACCCTCCATCAAGATTAAAAAGCCTACTACAGGGCATGCGACGTGTGTCAAATGACTGGCAGGCCATCACAAAGGGATGAGTTGCCTTTGAACCCACAGATGACGTTACAACCTTTCGAGAAATGGGCGATAGATTTTGTGGGACCCATTCAGCCTCAAGGAGAGAAGACAGGAGCGCGATACATTATCACCGCGACTGAGTATTTGACTCGATGGGTGGAGACATGGCTTGTGAAGGACTGCATAGGCATGACCACTGTGAAGTTTCTCTTTGAGTATATACTGACACGATTTGGGTTTCCAAAGGTTTTGATGAGTGATCGTGGTACGCACTTTATAAACGAAATGATCAGCGCGCTGACAAAGGAATTTCAGGTATATCACCAGAAAAGCACGCCTTATCACCCATAGGCTAATGGGACGATGGAAGCATTCAATATGGTACTAGAGAACACACTGACCAAGGTTTGCAATGCTCAGTGAAGTGATTGGGACCTACGCATACCCACAGTACTATGGGCCTATCGAACAACATGAAAAAAGTTGACTGGACAGACACCCTTTAGGCTTGTATATGGTGTTGAAGTAGTGATGCCCATGGAATACATTGTGCCTAGTCTACACATAGCAGCACTCACAGGTATGACGAATCACAGAGCCCTGGAAGAGAGACTCACGTAGTTTGCTAAGCTTGAGGAAGAAAGGTTTCTAGCTAGATTTCACCAACAGGTCAAAATGCAGCGCGAAAAAGCATGCATGATCAGCACATTAAACTGCCCACCTTTAAGGTAAATGACCTAGTTTTTTTATATGACAGCAAGTTTGATAAATTTCTAGGGAAATTCAGGATGCACTAGCTAGGGCCCTATGTCACTAAGGAAATTACCAATGGTGGAGCAGTTCAGTTGGTTAAATTGAATGGAGATCCCTTCCTAGGATAGGTGAATGGAAGCTGATTGAAGCCATACACCGATGATCCGTCCAGGTGACTATATGAAGGTAGCATAGTCTTAGCACTCCAGGTAGCTTAAAGGAGGCACGGGACTATAAACTACACTTCCCGGGTTGGGGAACTGCGCGATTGGAGGATTGTGTGGAACGAGGGTTCGCGACAGCACAGAGAGAGCTACGCTACCTGAGGAGAAATCACGTAGGTCAGCCGAAAAGTGAATGTTAAAGTCACTGTTCATGATTTGACGATGAGAATGTGGCCAAATGGAGCAGGCGGCCGGCATTTAAGACGAAATTTATGGGTAAGATCCTTGGAAATCTGCCACCAATCTGGCATTAATGAACCGAGTGTGGGGGAAACAATCAGAATCGAATTCAAAATGGCCTATAAATTACATGTGGCTATCCAACAAAAAGCACTTGGCATTTTGAGCATTAATTTGGTGAGATCTCAGATGTGCATGAACCGGACATTTTTCAAAGAATTTCTTGACTACCCAGTGTTTGATTGATTTCCACAGTCTGACCGCAAATTCATCCGTGATTTTATCCCAAGACTTGAATCTATGGACACCGAAGCAGTGACAACCGAGGGATCTATGCCAGAGGTTCTTATTGAGGCAAAGGGAGTTGCTTCAGAGGTTACAAAGGTACTAACTGAAGTCCCTAAGTCACCACGGATGCCAATACTGAAGCCTACCCTGACCAAGGAGAGTGCGAAGGATAAGAAGGGCAAGCAGGTTGTGATATCAGTGTGCACATTGCCTCGAAGAAACCCACAGAAGGACAAGCCACCACACAAGAAAATGGAAAAACTATTAACTTGGAGCCGAAGGCAGAAGAGATTGAGGACATCCCGATGGATGATGAGGATTTGGGGGTAGAAGTGGAGGACGTTGAAGTCGAGGGTTCTGACCCTATCACTAAGTTGCCCGAATACATCCCTCTGCGCAAGGGCAAGACCAAGGTGTCGAAGGACATCGACAAAAGCCATGTTTCCCTGCACATACCTCTACTACCAGATGAAATTATCTTTGAAGGACCCTGCTTAGGGCGGTTCTGCTATTGAAACTGCAAGATTGGGACTTAAGTGACACTGATAAGTTCCCACACTTGGCAACAGAACATCTAATGCACCACGTTGTTCACATAACCACCGGGATGACTGCATTGGAACCGTGGAAGTGGCTCAAGGGTGTAGACAAGGTAGGTCTACTCAACCTGCTATGGGTACTACACTACAATCTCACACCCATTATAGTATTGGTCATCAAGCAGCTGTTATGCTTGGTGCATGATGGGTGTCTGTGGCTGGAGGAGCGGATACCCATCACTGACAGGCTAATCCATAGGACCACACAACTGCCCTATACAAGGTAAAATCCGGCCATGATGTTTGGCGGAAAAGGTGGCGAGCAAGCCCTTATGGAGGCCATGAAGGAGAAATTCAATCTCGTGAAGAAGTCATGAGGTTATGCCATCTCAAGTATCTACAATCCTGCGGTCAAGGTGGCCTCTATCTATTATCTGTTAATGATTTCTTGCAATCCTTTTACAACCTTACTGTCACGCAATAGATTCATGCATGTTTCTAGGAACGTCGTAAGCATAGATGAGTCCATCTCCGACTCCAGTCTATCTTTGCTTCTTGAAGTGGAGGCATCAGCAAAGCTCTTCTTAGATTCCATGAAGTTTTCCTTAGCGCGCTCCAAATCAAACTCTGATTCTTTCGTTGGAGCCTTGTGAACCCAAGTATTATCTTCAGGTTGTTTGCCTTTATCATCTCCCATCGTGATTTCACTTCGGAGCACAATGTTCACATTTGGATCTTCCTCGCGTGGCTTAGACCTCATCATCTACAGGTTCTGATTTGGGGGAGGTGGTAGTGCTCCCTTGTCGCATATCCTAGCTATCAGCGTAGGACAATCCTCTGTCTCATGATCAAACAAGGTACAATACAGACATGATGGATGCATTAGATTCATACAATCATGGTAATAATTCCCTGGCCCTCCGCAATTGTAACATATCAGCTGTTCGCGAGCTCTTCTAGGTCCTCCTCCACCTCGGCCTCACCCGCACCCTTGAAATCTGGTCCACGCCACTCCTGCGTTCTAGTCAAGGGGCCACGATTCAGCCTGAACTCTGTAGGTGGGAGTTCTATCCATCATCAGCTCATAGCTTCTACAAGTGTGCTCACCGTGTCCAAACGATCTACAAAAATTACAGAACAACTTTTTTGAATTCTATGTGTACTTTTGTAACAAATGGTAGTTGTCCGTAGCATGCTTTCCTCCTATTTGACAAATCGTGCATCACAAAGCAGACGTTGCGCTAGGTCTTGCTTAGCCCTCTGGTCTTAACAACATCGGTCCTCCTCCCGCGAGGTAGTTCACAAACATTGGGCAGTGGTCCTTGTCATGACCCTGACCCTTACATTTCACGCACCATACTTCTCTTGCACTTCCGAGTGAGCTGTCCTGTCCTGTTTCAGACTTTGCATCTCAAGGCATAAGTTTTTCAATTGCGCGTGGATCTACTAAACTCCCTGGTTAGCATCCTTTATCGAGGTTTCATGTAGCCTCATCGCGATCTCCAAGGCCTCTACCTGAGTCGTTAACCTCTATTACGACAACGCGTTCCTCAAATGTGGCGTTAGCAATGCTACAAACCATTTGCAATGTTGTCCATCCATTAAATTTATATTAGCTTTGCGAATCGTACACTTCAGTCTTTAATCCAGCTCCCAAGGAGTCTCACCTAGTAGCATTGTGATCTATTTGAATCCAATGATTGACTTTAGCCTGCTAAATTCTCTGTTCAGCGCAATTTGGATATCTGTGATCCCTAGATTCGGATTGTCATTAGAATGCTTAATATACCAGGTCAGCACGCGATCCGACAGAGCGTTGACCAGCATCACTTTCTTTATATTATCACCTGTAACTCCTTGTGCTTCCTATACGTCTCTTATCATGAAACAAAACTGGTTCAGATCTTCATTTCCTTCTCCCTTGAACACAGGAAACTTTATTGCACTTGCCATATTGACTCGCGGTGGTGGAAAAGGTGGTATGGGTTAAGATGGAGGTGAAGGCAGTGAAGCTGGTGGCGGTGTGGGTGGAGATGGTATGCATGGAATCCTTTGCCTTATCAAATTGATCATACTTTGTGGAGAGACCTTCGTGAGCTCTTCCTTGTCCCCTCGTGTAGGTGAAATCAAAGGGTTATTCTATGGTCCCTTACTTCCTTCATTTCTGTGGGTTTTTCCACTTCACGTAGCTCCGAACATCAAGGTGATTGCTTAACCCTCTTTTCACACAATAACATTTTAATCCAAGTATTCAGAGACGTTACGTACTTACCTCATGGTACCTTGAGAAAGTGCCGCTCTACCTCGCTATAGCTGACTAAAGTATCTACCATGAACTCAGTAATGAATCCTCCTATAGTTTGATCAAGCCAGTGATCAACAGCACGCGACACCTTATCCTCCAATGTTTCCAATCTGCGCACCAACTCTAGGGTCCATTCCACCTTCCTTGGCTATCTGCTAGCTTCGCTATCCACTCGTACAACTCAGTAGGGAAAGATGCGAAGAAAATTTCATGGATCTTTGTGTACAAGTAGCAGTCTAACCACTCTTATTTTGTCAGTCATAGATTCATGTTCTCCTGCACCGCAAACTAATGAATTCTTCTATCCAACCAACCTTCAAATTCCTTCTTAGTTCGATTCCAATGATACGACATCAGACAACTTTATGCAAACTCCGGTCTCGGAAACGGAACCATTTGTTGGCTTGATGAGGCCTGACCCAAGTTCAGAGTTAATTAGCCAAAAAAATCCCTGTACTATTGGCCCTTTTGGCAATAGCCCACGGAGCACAGACTAAGGTCTCACCCGAAGTAGTATGGGGGGATGCTGGAACCAAGTTTCCGCACCCTTGATATGTCTAAGGGGTCGATTTATTCCAACTGTGAATACCTTCACGTAGGTTACTTCGCACACTTTCCTAACCTGCGACACCTTTGTGATTTGTTATAATCGCCTTTGCGCAGCCCTAACCAGGGGCTGAGGTGCTTTCGCACTACTAAAGAAGTAATCTGTGCTATTTCCCCAAGTCATACCGCGGATCTTACTTATCTTCTTATAACAGTTAGTTATCTTCATGTAAATAGATACTTTATCTTATATTTTCTTTATCAACACATTCATATAAGTTCGTGCATCATATAAACAGCAGAAATAGAACTTATATCCAATACATTCAATGTAGAAAATAGTAAAATATACACATAAATGATGTAAACTTCTCTTTATTACTTCTCCAAAGATTACAGACTCGACTCGCCCTGTGCACTCAGCTGCAAGGGTCTGCACAATCAGTTGCAGACTACTAGGCCTCTACACACTCAGCTGCAGAGCCTTCTCCTACTCTACGACCCAAAGACATGACTCGACACTTCAACTAAGACTCAATTCATCATCTTTAGATCTTGCAGACTTCCGTGGTTATTTCCTTTTACAACTTAGAGCCTCACTCTATTTATACAATCCCATGGTCCACGGACCATGGGTAGAACTCTCAAGATGACATTACATTACAAAAGTAAGGGCAAACAACCCTATGACTCAATTACAACTTCGCGCTCTGCGTCCACAAATCGCGGAGTCTTTACATAAGACTTAGTTAAAACTTGGGCTTTAAGCCCCAAAATTTGCCTTGGGGATCCCGCGCCCAACATGGCCACGCAAATTTTGGCAGGAAAAGTTATGAGGAAGTGTCGCATAGATGAAGTGTCGGCACCTATCATTGCTCTAGTAGCCCAATGCACCGAAGGAGACTAGTTTAATTGGGCACGCTATCTCTGCGGTGAGTTCCTTGCGAATTGTCGCGAGGCACAAGAGCTCAGCAAGACCTTCCACTATGCATGGCTCTTGCTGTCCATTGTGCTGGTAGCCTGGGAGCTACCTGAAGACAATCAATTCCCCTCAGTCACGCCAGACTTGCCAGAAGCAACGAAGTACGCTTCGCTGTGGGTGACCAAGGATGCTCAGTGCATCACGGATAGCAAGATCTTATGGATCTTGATGGAAATGAATATATGCATTTCTATCAATCGCAAGCTGTTATTGTATCCTACTGTGTTTTCAAAACTATAGGATTACATGGAGTTCAAGGAAAAATTTCAGTGCGTCTCGATCAGGGCATAGAAGGACCCTAAGCAAAAGTGGCATGACTTGCCTTACTTGGAAACTAACGACGCGATTGATGCAGTTCTTGATCGCTGGCCGACAGAGTAGCGCACTGCCTCAAACTCGGCGGTGGGGTCGAGAAAGTCTGTCGTGTAGTGAAAAAAGGAGGAGGCCAAGCTCAAGATGGCATAGCTGGCCAAGAAGAGGAAGAAGGAGGCCGCTGACAAGGCCCAGGTAGAGCGTGATGTTGCACAGCAGGCAGAAAAGCAGACAGGCGGAACAGAGTGCAGCTCTGACAAAGATGCAAGGTCACCCTTGCCCAAAACAGAGGAAGAAACGGACGAGCAGGCAGAGCAGCATGGAGCAGACCCACAGACGGCATCATACTGCATCAAACGTCCAAGGGAACAAGAAAAAGTGGGGCCGCGAAAGAAATCCAAGGCCAGTAAGACGTCGCTGGACCCAATCACCCTAACAGAGGGGGATTTGAATGACATTGGAGATATAGTGTGGGATGTCACCACGAAGGTACTGAAGCAGTTTGAGTAGAAGCAATAGCAAGTATTAGGGGCCATCCATACAGGTCTGCATGAGCTGCAGATCTGCACATCACAGGCTGGCATGGTGTCCATAGGCCTCGCCATCTGTACTTTAGGCGAAGGACTCCTAAGAAATAGTGCTACCAGATGGAGCACTAACCACAAAAAAAGAAGTTGAAAGGCCCATTGTTAGCAACCTCAAGGGAGTAGGGTTGAACTTGGCAGCGCTTCCTAGTGAGGCACTACACCCACTGCAAGATGGAGTTATCTCGGAGCTGAGGGCCCGCGAACAGTGCACTGTGCAGGTGATCAGCAAACAAAAAATCAATAATGTGTAGCTAGCCCTATAGCGAGACTCTGTCATCACCACCGTGACTTATGTAACCAACCAAAACAAGCGCATAGTTCAGGTCGTGGAGGAAGCATGCCGAATGGTCCTAGAGTTGGCCATTCCTGAGGGAGAACCAGTAGAGGTGCGCGTTTGCAAGCTTTCTATAGGGGTGCGTGATGCTCGCATAGAGTTGGCTAAGGTTCAGCTGGAGTTGAACCTACAAATTGTAGATTTACAGTTGAAGGCCCAGCCTTCAACTCCACCAGAAGTAAAGGAGCAGCGCACAATCCCTGTCACAAAGGCGATAGCGGCAGTAGACAGTGCAGTAGCAAACTGCACACAGCTGTTTGAACAGTTGTTTGAGGTCCTGACTAGTCTACAGGAGGATCCTTATGTACAGTGGCTGGAGACAGAGGTGCGAGAACTGCAACAGTGTTATGATGAAGTAAAAGGAATAGCGCACACCATCACTCTCACACAAAGACTGGCAAAGCCGCAGGAGGCCAAAACATTGAAGGAACAGGTAGATGCAGTGTTGAAGGCGCGCTTGAAGCCTTGGTTGGATGAAGCTTATTTAGTCACGGCCTCCATTGAAGGCAAGCTTTCTAGTCTGCAAGCAACTCAACAGAAGTTTATGGCTGACAGTGTAGGACCAGCAACAGAGTAGCTGGTTGAAGAAGTGAAGCAGGCGGCTGCGCAGTGCACCGCCGAGATACAGGTCCAGCTGGTAGGTCTTCACACCAAGATCTCCATGCTCGCACAGTGACTCGAGGGCGAGTCACCATGTTTTGTTGGGGGCTTGTTGGGAACGAGTTCCCCCAAGAGCAATTTTGCGGCTAAAAGCCCATGTTTTGGGACAATTTTGTAATAAAATTCTAAAGTCTCCACATTTTGTGGTCACAGAGCATGAAGGTGTCAAGAGTCATAAATGGTTATCCGCTCTTATTTTGTAAAGTGTCAAGTCGGTTGTAAAGATCTACCCATGGTCCGTGGACCATGGGGTTGTATAAAAAGGAGATAAGTAAGTAAGATCCAGTAAGTTAGAAAACAGAAAATCTTTGAAAGTTTTGGTAGAGAAGTCTAAGTGTTTCAGGTCTTAGCGTAGGTAGAGGCTCTGCAACTTAGTGCGTAGAGGCCTAGGGTGGAAGTCCACAGCTGAGTGCGTGGACCCCTACAGTTGTGTGCGCAGGGTGGATAGAGTTTGTATTAAACTAGAAGATATCAATAAAGCGAGCTATTATGTAATTACTGTGTATTTAGTTTAGTTAATGCATCTTATTATATTTCGATCTGGGTTTATCTTACAATGTTTATTTCATGCGCGAATGTATGTGATTATATTTGTTAATTGAATGCAAGTAAAGATATCAGTTTTCGTGACGCTAACCGTAATTGATTGGTAAGATAAGTAAAACACATGAGATAACTTAGGAAACCTATAAAATACATTGCCATAGCTGCGCGGAAGTACCTGAACCACGAGTTAGGGCTTTGCGAAGGTCAATCATACACCTTCGCAGAGGTACTGAAGGATGGAATAAAGGGTAGAATGATAGAGCCCTAAGGCTTAGCGACCTGCACGAAATCATGGGTGTGATGCAGGAAAGTGTTCCCTCTACGGACAGAGGCAACCCCTCTAGCCCTAGAGTGGGTCTAGTCACAAACAAGGACAGATCAACAATAGCTTTCCTTAAACAGTCATAGTTGGAGGCCTACCTCAACCGGTGTTCGATGGAGTTCCGTTGCGCTGCTCTAGCTTCCGCTTCCTTATCCTAATGAGTGATCAACTTGAAACAATGCAAAGGAAATACAACAAAGCACGTACCCGGAAAAACAATGATCTATTTACTCACAAAGTCAAGAAGTCATGAGCTATCAATTACATTACATACAAGACATAGGAAAACATCATTGATTGCATTAATAATGAAATAAGAGTAAGCTTACAACCAAAGCCTTGACGTCACAAGCCTTCTTAGAGGGATCCAGCCAGCATGTTCCTCAAGCATTCACTCTTTGAAGATGGATCTCCCCACATACAAGTCTCTCTCACTCATAAGTTTTACACAAGATTAAGGGAACTTCACAACCTTCCTCAAGCTATCAAAAATCCCACACTTGTCACACTCACACCAACTATCTAGCAAACTCACAAACATTAACAGCACTTCTCCACTAGCCAATTATCAGCGACTATCCCAAAAACTAGCAGTGCATAGCAATGGTGAGAATTTAAATAAGAGAAGGAGTCTCCATGAAAGGTGGAAGAGTGAGCTTATCTCCAAGGAAGGTAGCACAAATGATGGAACAGCCATACCAGAGAAAGGAGGGCAACATAAACTACGCCAACAACCAGGTCTATAGTCATCTAGAAGGCTGATTGTTGGAACAAATTCGCCCAATCTAGATCATCACGGGTACATAACTAATCTTTTGCGCTGACATCGCTATGGAATAACGTAGCTAGTCAGGTCATCGCTAAAGATTACAAGCGACCTCGCGCTGTCACATAAAATTGGACCATCGTGGGAATCAGGTGTACTTCCGCGACGGCATTGCTTCTGGACTATTTTGGAGCACCCTTTAGCACGTTTATTTAGCCAACAGATGCGATGAGGGAGATAACTTAGGAAAAGTGGGTCATTTGGCAACATCAAAGAGCATTTGTCTAACATGAGCATGAATGATTTTGGACACATGGCATAGTACGAAGACTGGGATGAAGACAGTGACAAATTACTATGTAATAGATGCCCCCTAAAGTATGAAGCCCGAGAGAGAGGGAGGGGTGAAATGCTTTACGAAACTCACTGAGCTAGAACACCATCTAGAAGAACCTGCACGCAAGTAGTCTAGGCATGGGCGCAGCCATCCAAAAGACATACAAAATAGGTTTGTGGTATGGATGCAGCCATCCAGCTAATGAGACCATGATGGTGATAAAGGTATGGCAGCAGCCATCCATGAAGACACAGGTATGGTCGCAGCCATCCATCAATGAGTCATGTAATAATAAACCAATCCACACAGCTTGAACAAATGTAATCTGAGTTTGAGGTCTTGAACCCATCCAATCATAGTACAAATTCTAGCATGCGAATAGATTTGATGAGGTTGAGCATGATAGAAAGTCACTTGATTACCGGTCAATGATGAAAACCGTTAACAAGCGCGAGAGAAACCACCAATAATGCCAATGGTTCTCAAGGTACTGTCTAGCATAATCCATGAAGAGTGAAAAAGGAGCTAGAGTTGAACACTCGTGGAATCACCCAATCGATGACCAATGATGAAAGTCGATCGTCAGGTGCGAAGAACTTGCCATTGAGGCATGCAAGCTCTAAGGTACCAAAGGGGATCTCTAGATCAATCTCCTGGATAATGAGCTGATGTCGACAGGAGACGACCCGTCGCAGGAGGGCCATAATGTTTCCCCCATCAACAACACGAGGTGAGGAACAAGTGATAGATGGTGAAACAGAACATCAGAGGAGAAGGCGAGGGTGTAAACCGCAGAAGGATTATACTCTTGAACATGTCGGCGACACGACTCCGGAGGGTGGCAGCATTTAGATACCAAGGGATCAGAGGCTCAATGGAGACGGCATGAATCAGATGGAATGAGGCTAAATGAAAACCCAAACCTGCGGAAGGCTAAATGACGATGTGTGGATGTCCCAACCTGACAAGAAGCAAAAGTGTCGATGTTCAATAGTGACTAGCTGCCATAGACAATCAATGATAAACCTGCTATTGAGTCCAACCTAGTAATAGTTTAACTAGCCCTAGGAAGGAGAAGCTCGAGTCTCGTCATGGTGACGAGTCCAATGTCATCAAGGTTTAACGAGTCCAACATAGGTAAAACTTGGAATCTTTTTCATGTTTAGAGAGTTTGAAAAAGACACAGAAAAGAAAACTCCAGGGGGGTCCTTTTTTGTAGATTTGTGTCTCTCGAGCCCGAAAAGGTATAAAACAATACTCGAAAGAACCGCCCGACCATTACGATCAAGGAGTACTTTTCGTAACTAGTGACTTCGACCTAAAAAAGTAGAAAAGCGATCGGAATCATGTCGTTTCGTAACCGATAACGAGCTTGAAATGACAAAGGCCCGACAATCTTTTCATTTTTACACAGTCGAAAAGAGCTTAAAGGTGATCGCCCCTTACTTCTTTTAACGAGCCAACAGGGACAACTCGGCTATCTTTTCATCTTTTACAAGTCAGAAAAGAGCTCAAAGGTGACTCGTCCTAGAGGAACAAGTGGTATCAAGGGTAACAACTGGTTCTGGCAATGGTGGAACTGCTCAAAACATGTAATGGTCAAGAGGCTAGCTAATAAAACCACTCATCGTTGTGGTTCCTCAGGAAAGGAAAAAAAACCAAGTGAAAGCATATGATCGGCCAAAGAGATAGTGACAATGGAATAAAACAACCAAGGCTCATCTAGCAGAATTTAATGGATAAAAATGGCAATCACGAGGTGTAAATCGACTATGGGTTCATTTTTACACAAGCTTGAACCATGGAGAACTCTGCTTGGATTCGGTTTCATGTTTACACAAGCTTGAAATGAAAAACTATGCTTGTTATAAGTTCACATGCCCCCAGCATAATAACGCAAATCGAGGTACATGCCCCCCAAGCTTCATTGCATTCAATGAGGTGGATGGAATTAAGGTTCACTTTTGAGATCTTGGAAAGACTCGACTTTGGATTTTACGAGATCTTAATCAAAGACTCGATTTGGAAAGGGAGTTGTTTCATTTTTTAATGAGGTTGACATAGTAAAAGAACTATCCTCATAACCCTTGTTTCATTTTTTAACAAGGTTGAGACAGGATCAAACTATCCTCGGGAACCTTGTTTCATTTTTTAACAAGGTCGACACAAGAAAAGAACTATCCTCAACACTCCTTGTTTCATTTTTTAACGAGGTTAACACAGGAACAAACTATCCTTGTGACTCCTTTTTTCATTTTTTAATGAGCTTGACACAAGACAAGGAACTATGCTCGACTCTTGTTCATGGGCCTTATGAGAACATGGCTACCAAGAGGTCTTCGCGGGATGGAAGAACAACACTCTGGGAAGAATACATGTCATGAGGCACTAATGACAAATCAAGTTCCAATGCCCCTAGTACAAGATGTACGAGACCATCTGCATGATCATCAGCAGAGGCGAAGATGGAACGGGTAGCCACATAAGTGACCTGTGGCAAGGAAGGGACTACTTGCGAGAAAGAACCAAGACGGGACGACATCTGCGTAGGAGGCACTGGGGGACTAAAGAATGATAATTGATCTATGGTCACCATTCTTCCATCGTGTGGAAAACAAACCACACGAAAAAGTGAAGATACGAGGGCCCCCATGGCATAAACATAGTCACGGCCAAGGAGAAGACTAAAATCTAAAGCACCTTGGACAACCATGATGTCTATGTAGATGGTTTTTCCCCCAAAGTAACAGGAAGCTTCGAGAGGATCCCTAAAGGTTGACTGGTTCCTCCGTCAAACACCAACAGATTCTGCGTGACTGGCACAAGCTGTGGGGAGCCCAAAGCTTGCCAAGTAGTGGAAGGCATAAGACTGATAGATGCACCCTCATCCAAGATAGTGCCAGGTATTGCCTTATCATAGGCATGTATTGTAATCTGGAAAGGCACATAGGATGGAAGGCGGAATGCAGTCAAATGAATTCATTCGAAGGTAACGACCAAACTACTTGGTGGGGGAATCGTATGATTGCCCCCATGCTCTAAAGGAATCAAAGAAGGACTCTCGTGATCAGCAGGGATAGGAGGGTCCTTCTCAGACTCAAGAGAATCTGATGATATGAGAAGAAAATGAGCATGACGCTCTTCTGAAACATAGTTATCACCAAGTGGTGAACCCAAGTTGACACTCTCTCCAGCCAATGGTTGGTCTGGAACAGGCTTAGCACAGCCAGGCTCAGAAGGAGGAGGACGGACAAGAGAAGAATCTAAGTCAATCTCTTTGTCGATAGAGGGAGGGTCTGAAGAGAGCCTCTGATAACCAATGGGAAGTTGGGGTGAAGAAGTTGTAAGACTTTCCAAAACGGCGGAAGCTTTATCCATGAGCGGACAAAGGTGAAGGGGATGGTTGCCTTCACACAATCTACAGGGGAATCGAATCTTCCCTTCCTTCTTACTATTGCCAGTTGGTAGGATAGCATCTCCTAGAGCTTCAGAGGATGATGAGGGACGAGCCGGATCGTGAGACCATACTTCTAGTATCCTCGAAATGCTAGGACAATCATGAAGAAGATGGTCACCCTTGCACAATTTACAAGGAAAATTAACCTTCCATGGAGGAGAAGAAGGTGGCTCAACCTGAGATGTATCCGGAGCACTAACTGCATAGGTGGCCTTGAATTTATCGGACTTCTCCTTCTTCTTCATCTTCTTCTTCTTCTTCTTCTTCTTCTTAGTCTCCTAGTTACTAGATATGGAGCTTTCACTAGGCGAAGGAGGAGAGGAGGAGGAAGAAACAGGGGAAGAAGGTGTAGGCTCAACCTTGGATTCAACATGTCGTGGTTCGGATGAAGTAGATGGTGGAACAAGATTTATGACACTCGGGACCATCGAGGTTGAAAATAACCATACGGGCAAATCGATGGTTAACCCAGGCAAAGACAATGTTTCCATATACGGAGCACCGACATTTCCAAAAGAAGGAAATGGACTAGGATTCCCATCTGGGGAAGACCTTGGTCGGTAGACTCGGGGAATGTTGCCATCGAGAACGAGAAAGAACTCTACTTAGGCTAATGCAAATAAGATCTAACAGGGTAAATGTGAATCGTGGCCGAATAAATTTTAAGACACAGAAACAAAACTTGACCTTTTCATCTTTAAAGATTCGAGAAAAGGACAAAAGATGACTCTAGTCACCTTCAAATATTTAATGAGCCTGAAGTGACAAGTGCTCATATGGACCTTTCCTTTTAGGGAGTCCAAAAAGGAACGAAAGTGACTACTCTGGAGAACTAGGCAAAAGGTTTACCAGAAAAATCCGTAAAACTGCATATACAACTTGGCAGTCATATGAAAACCAAGGACTTTCCGTATAGCAGTCAATCTTCCCGAATGTTGTGTTCGGTGCGTTACGGATTGTAAGATGGCAGACACGGCTTCCTATGGATAAAGGATGATAACCTAGTGGGGTCTCCCAGCATATACTCGACGGTATTGTTAACACCCAGGTTGTTCCCTTTGACTCCTGAGGGAATACGGTCGGGGTAACCACTAACCAAGCTTTGGATCACAGGTTCTAGCCAACCTGTAATCAGAGAGGGCTCTCTCTTATGATTTTTCACTATGTTCTTGGGGATATTAGGCTAGCTATGAGGTGAGGGTTTTGGTTTTATATTTTGGTTGAATGATATCTTTCAGTACCTAGGATGATATCTTCAGATAGTTTCAGTCTATTGGGCAATGGAGTCTGTGGTTACAGGCTGTTTGATATGTTTAAGTGGGATTGTTGAAACTGCAGGGCCATTTAAATATTTCATGAAACAAACTTGAAATTGAGGTGATGAAGTATGTTTAACCAGTGGAAGGCAATTAAGAATTTTCCACTAAGCTGGTGGTGTGAGAAAGAGATGTACTGCTGTTACACTAAAAAATGTCACCTTGACTACTTACAGTTAGTATGGCTCAAATCAACAGTCATGCTACCCTCTTAGGCAAGTCTCATGCCTCTGTTATCCATCTCAAACTCAAAGAAGAGAGAAAGTCTTGTAAAAACTATGTTTATCTCTGGGGTCGCAGGTTCTCTCTAGCCTTACCTGCGGGGACGCTGACCATGTTCACAAAATCTGCGTCCATGGACGCTCTGTATGTTAAGGGACAGGTGCGTCCCTCTGTAAAAGGCAAAATGCGCGAGTTTTATCTTGAAAAAGTTACTTGTGGTTACTTCTAGAACATTCTAGAGGTCGGTTTGATGAAATGGATGCGCCTCCAGTTGGTTCATGTATCTCTATTAAGGGGGAACTTATCCCATCAATAAGGGAGCTATCCCACCCAAAGAGGGGGATGATCCCATTGATAGTGGACCTGAATAACCTCTTTACAGCACTATAAATAAAGACATTGAGCCAGAGGGAGAGGAGGTTGGAGCTATACATTTTCTTTGGGTAAATGCTGCAGGAATTAGGACTCCCATTTAGAACCTTGTGAGGAGAGATTGTCTTTGCTTGATTCTACTTGGAAGTGGGTGAGCTTTGTCAAAGTAGAGGAAAACCCTTGATGGACCCTGGGAGGAACTTGCACAACACCAAGGCCAGGTTGTAAGAGTTTCTTTGTTTCGTTATTAATACAAACTGGTTTATTTTTCTCAATAGCTTGTGTTAATGAGTTATTTCATGTGTTAATTTTATTTTGTTAGGTAGATTTTAGAAAGCAGAGTTTTGAGGATAGTTCCTGTTACTGAGTCAACCTCGTTAAAAAATGAATCAGGTATGAGGATAGTTCCTGTTACTGAGTCAACCTCATTAAACAATGAATCAGGTGCGAGGAAAGTTCCTTTTACTGTGTCAACCTCGTTAAAAAATGAATCAGTGTATGAGGACAGTTCTTTTACTGAGTCAACCTCATTAAAAAATGAATCAGCTAGTTTTTAGGTCATATAGATAGTTAGAAAGTAGGATTGTGAGGAAAGTTCCTTTTACTGTGTCAACCTCATTAAAAAATGAATCAGTGTGTGTGAGGAAAGTTCCTTTTACTGTGTCAACCTCATTAAAAAATGAATCAGTGTGTGTGAGGAAAGTTCCTTTTACTGTGTCAACCTCATTAAAAAATGAATCAGTGTGTGCGAGGACAGTTCCTGTTACTGAGTCAACCTCATTAAAAAATGAATCAGGTTTGAGGATAGTTCCTGTTACTGAGTCGACCTCGTTAAAAAATGAATCAGGTTTGAGGATAGTTCCTGTTACTGAGTCGACCTCGTTAAAAAATGAATCATATTTGAGGATAGTTCTTTTCTTGTGTCAACCTCCTTAAAAATGAAACAACTCCCTTTTCAAGTTACATATTGAAAGTAAACGTTCATTTCATCCAGCCGGTTGAATGCGATGAAGCCTGGGGGGCATGTACCTCGCTTTGCATCATTATGATGGGGGCATGCGAACTTTTTGAGCATAGTTCCTTGTCTTGTGTCAAGCTCGTTAAAAAATGAAACAAGGGTAGGTTAAGTAGGTAGATTGTAGATAGTAGTCATGAGCATAGTTCCTTGTCTTGTGTCAAGCTCATTAAAAAATGAATCAAGGATTTAAGAGCATAGTTCCTTGTCTTGTGTCAAGCTCGTTAAAAAATGAATCAAGGTTTTTAGCGTAGAGTTTTTTGTTAGGTAGATTGTAGAGAGTAGTTATGAGCATAGTTCCTTGTCTTGTGTCAAGCTCGCTAAAAAATGAAACAACTCCCACAAGTCTTTCCAAGATCTTGAAAGTAAAGCTTCATTCCATCCACCTCATTGAATGCAATGAAGCTTGGGGGGCATGTACCTCATTTTGCGTCATTATGCTGGGGGCATGCGAACTTATAACAAGCATAGTTTTTCGTTTCAAGCTTGCGTAAACATGAAACCGAATCCGAGCATAGTTCTTTTCCTGTGTCAAGCTCGTTAAAAAATGAAACAAATCCTCCTCTACTTGAGTCGAGAGATTGACTAGATCTCGTAAATGTTAAGTTGTATATTTAGGTTAGTTGTTTCGGTGTTTTGCATAATTTTCTTACAGTTTTAGGTCAAAATCTTTTAGATGATCTCGTCACTAAACCTTCATTTCATCCAAATGGTTGAATGAAATGAAGCTAGGGGGGCATGCACTCTAGCAGTTATGCTTAGGGGGCATCAAGCACAGTTTTATCTCTGTTTCAAGCTTGTGTAAAAATGAAACTACTCTGAAGCATAGTTTTTCTCTGTTTCAAGCTTTTGTAAAAATGAAACCTATCTCGAGTCAATTTCAGTTATTTTCAAGACTCGTTAAACTCATGAAAATACCGAGATTATTTTGCTATCTTTCATTCTCGTAAAACAAATGAAAATGTCGAGATCTTTCCGTCTTTTCCTACTCGTAAATTAAATTGAAAGTCGGCCATATGAGTACATTTTTATCATTTTTTCGAACTCGTTAAAACTTACGAAAAAGTGAAAACCATGAGTACATTTTTATCCCTTTTTCGAACTCGTTAAAACTTACGAAAAAGTGAAACCTTGGAGTTCTCTTTTAAGCCCTTTTCAGACTCTTAAAACATGAAAAGATTGCCGAGCGTTTCTTTTACACTCGTTAAAACGGAATTAAAAGACGGTCCCCTTTTAGCTCTTTTCTGACCGCAAAATCAGGAAAAGATTGCCGGGTTTTTGTCGTTTCAAACTCGATAAGGAAATAAAACGACGTGTCCTTGATCGCTTTTTACTTTTCAGGTCAACGACACTATTATGAAAGTACTCCTTGGTCGCAAGATCAAGCGGTTCACCCAGGTATTATTTTATACTTTTTCGGGCTTGAGGGACACAAATATACGAAAAAGTTCAACGTGGAGTCTCCTTTAGTTTTTTCAGACTCTCTAAAATTGAAAAACGCCGAGTTTCTCCTATACTGGGCTCGTTAAACTTTTACAGTAGAGGACCTGTTCAATTACAAACAGGAACGAACCACTCCTTCCTAGGGTTCGAATTTAAACTAGGTTGGACTCGTCCGAAGGATGAGCTTATAATCAAGCATATGTTATCCTCCTCAAGCTTGTTAAAAATAAAGAGGTACTTGCCAGAAATGGTGGGGGAAAAGAGAGAAGAATGAACCTGTTTGTTACCTTTTGTCTCAAAAGAAACTTTATTACCACTCTTGAACACGACACTTTTCATTCACCTGGGTTGGGAAATCTTTTACCTCACAGTTGACCAAACCACTTTGAAAGTCTTTAACCGGGTTCCGGGGATTAACTTTGAGTTATTCGTCACCAAGCCATCTGTCGTGTCGTTATGTGTTCAAGAGGTCTGCAAGCAAAACTTTCATCTGCAAAATACTTGTCATCCATTTGACCATCCCTGAGTCAGTCCTTACACCAACATTTCTTCAACTTGAACAATGATTTCGTGTTGCAGGCTTGCCTGCAACGGGTCGCTTTCTATCGACATCGACACATTATCTAGAAAGATGACTTAGGAATCGACAGCACCTTGAAGTCTGCATGCATCAATGGCAGGTTTCTCGCCTTTGACGTCAGTTTACATCATTGACTTTCGATCAAAGGATTCCATGAAGTGTTCGACATCAAAACATCTATTCACATTTCACGGGTTGTGCTTGGTACTTTGAGAACCATTGACATTACTGGTGGTTTCTCTCACGCTTGTTAACAGTTTGCATCATCGACTGGTAATCAAGTGGTTTCTAACATGTTCGACATCGAATCATTTAATCACATGGCTAGAATCGTACCAATTCGGGAAGTAGAAGTGAAGACCCTGGATCTAGTTTCTACCATCCAGGCTGCGAGGAGTTTTGTATTCATTATCTATGTAGACTAATCATAAACAGATGGCTGCGTCCATACTGTGTCTACAAAAGTCTATAAAAATGATGTACTGTAAGATCATTCCTGTATCAGAGTAGTTAGTCCATTAGTTAAAGTTTTGAATCTGAGTATGGGAATGCCTACCTCAGTGATGATATAATCTTATACATGTATTTTGTGTTGAAAATTGCAGGTTCCAACCAGGCCATCCACAAGACAATCCTTGAAATGATAAAGCGCTTCACCCTTCCTAGAATTACAAAACTCTAATCTATTCCAGGCTTCGCACTTTAGGGGGCAATCTGTTACACTAAAAAATGTCACCTTGACTACTTACAGTTAGTATGGCTCAAATCAACAGTCATGCTACCCTCTTAGGCAAGTCTCATGCCTCTGTTATCCACCTCAAACTCAAAGAAGAGAGAAAGTCTTGTAAAAACTATGTTTATCTCTGGGGTCGCAGGTTCTCTCTAGCCTTACCTGCGGGGACGCTGACCATGTTCACAAAATCTGCGTCCATGGACGCTCTGTATGTTAAGGGACAGGTGCGTCCCTCTGTAAAAGGCAAAATGCACGAGTTTTATCTTGAAAAAGTTACTTGTGGTTACTTCTAGAACATTCTAGAGGTCGGTTTGATGAAATGGATGCGCCTCCAGTTGGTTCATGTATCTCTATTAAGGGGGAACTTATCCCATCAATAAGGGAGCTATCCCACCCAAAGAGGGGGATGATCCCATTGATAGTGGACCTGAATAACCTCTTTACAGCACTATAAATAAAGACATTGAGCCAGAGGGAGAAGAGGTTGGAGCTATACATTTTCTTTGGGTAAATGCTGCAGGATTTAGGTCTTCCATTAGAGCCTTTGTGAGGAGAGATTGTCTTTACTTGATTCTACTTGGAAGAGGGTGAGCTTTGTCAAAGTAGAGGAAAACCCTTGATGGACCCTGGGAGGAACTTGCACAACACCAAGGCCAGGTTGTAAGAGTTTCTTTGTTTCGTTATTAATACAAACTGGTTTATTTTTCTCAATAGCTTGTGTTAATGAGTTATTTCATGTGTTCCTTGGTCTGCATGTTGAATATATGTTTTATTATATGAAATGCAAGTGCTTGGTAATTGTTTGATTGTTTGTGGTTGCAGGAATTGACTTGAAGGAGGAGCTCATCCGGATCGTCAAGAACGGACCTCAACAACAGCGTTTTGGAATAAGGTAAGCCTAAACACTTGTAGTTTTCATGTTGTAAAAGGTGTATTTAGAGAAAGATCACTCCATTTTGCCTTGTTTGTCATTAGAATGTCTTAGACTTCTAGGAAGGTCAGCTGTGTCCGCACCCTTGACAGATTCCGTGTGACAACTGCCCAGGAGCAGGTTTGAATTCCTGAACAATAATCACTGTCAAAAGGTACAGTCTCAAGGTGCAGCAATTAAGAATCACACTCTTATAACTATAACTGAGGAAAACATTCATAACAACATAGATTGAGTCCAGGGTATTCTATGAATAAATCCTGAGACTATTCTTTTTCTCTGTCATTCAACTGTGAAACATAGAACATGAATGGATTATGAAGGAAATAACAAACATAACGAAGAGGTTAAAGAAACTTATTGTGCCATGAAATACGCAGGAATCCTGTAGCATTCAACAAAACACACCATAACGCATCAGACAACACAGAACTTTGGAAATTCCATCAGCTTTTTGTATTTAAAACTCTGAACATTTACAGCATAGGATCTCTTGAAGAGAAAATCAACAACCCCTGCAAGTTTGTGCGAGGGGGAATATATACAATTGGTTTTACAAAATATCTAAACCGCTGAGTCATTTGATTAATAAATACATTCACCAACTTTCAAAATAGCAGATAAGGAAGTTATTGCTGCTCAAAATACAAAATGAATGCTCTTTAATTCTGTCAGAAGTCTTTTTGACCTTTGGAGGCCACTGAGTCAGTTGAGCGTTCTGCATTAATGCTGAATGATGTGTCTTTATGGCTGTGTCGTGCTGTAGAGTTCTCGGCCTTGTCACCTGTGGCTGTCAGTGTCGCTGTGGTGGCCGAATCTGTCTGCTGAGTTGGCTCAGCCCAGTCTTTTCCAGTCATACTGAATGCATCAAATTTTCTGAACATGATGACTTGCATTTTGATGAAAAAAAACTTGATGAAAGCCTGTTGTTTACAGTAATAACTGTATCATGCTGGTCCACCATTCCTGTGTAGGCAATTGATGCCTCAAAATTGCACCTAAGGTTTCATCTGCCTCGGTATATTTGTAGAAATTTGGAGGCACCTCGAACAAATGTCTGATTTAATTCATAATAAAAAACAAATTCTCCACTTTTTCATAAAGGCTCTACCCAGATGCAGGCCCTACTTCCTCTGGAGTGCTTGATCCTGCAGTGATCTGATTGGTGGCAAATGCATTCACCCTTTTTGCATAGTTCTCATGTGATAGTAGCCTTCCTGCGCTGTTCAGTAAGCTGGGAAGGCCTCTGTTATGCAATACTGTGACTTTTTCCACAAATTTATTTACTTCTGTTTGCATTTCCTGGCATCTTCTATCCAATGTTTGCACCAGGCTTTTCAAAGTGAGCACTCTTTTTATCAATAATATGGTGTCATTTCTACCAGAGATACCCATGGCTGTCAGCTGAGAGCCTGTATGGTTGTTGAGGACGTTGATCATCCTGTTGGCTATCTCAGGCATGTTTCCAAGAGATGCCCTTGCCTTTTGAATTTCCTTGTGAGCCCTGCTGATGAGATCCATTTGCTCATGAATAGTCTCTATGTATTGCCATTGATCTGTTATTGATTGGCCAATGTTGGCCCATAAAACTTTCTTGACCTCAGCCACCACTTTGTCAAGAGTGAGCTCTTTTTCCAGCTCCTTTATCTTCTCCTTAAGAGTTTTTATTTCTCTTCCCTTTTCAGCTACACTCTGTTTGGATTTGTCATATCTTTCATTAAGAGTAGCTAGCTTTTCCTTGGCTTCATTCAGCTCTGCCATCTGGGCTTCTAGGACTTGAATTTCATTCATCAACTTCTGCATGTCCAGGCTTGGAGCCTGCTCTGATGTTGGTGCTGGTGCTGATGTTGATGGAGCTATCTCAACTGTCTGTTCTGTAGGAGGAGTGACAATTTGAGGGGGGTCCTCAAGGTTGATTACTTGCTAAGGGGGCTGAGATGTTTGGCCTCCCTCTTTCTATTGTAGGGCTGCCTGCAATGCAGCCTCTGTTTCTACCAATTTTCCCTCTGTCTGGACAAGTTGCTTATGGAGTGATATCAGCATGGCTGCTACATCTTGGTCCTGCCTTCGCTGGGCAACCTCTTCTGTTTGAGGGTGAAGGGTTGCTGGGATCTTTATCATCTTTCTTAAAGCTGCAATGTCTGAATCTCTTATCTTTAGCAGCTCCTTTATAGCTTTAGGATCCTTTGGGTCATGCCCAAGCTCTATGATTATATCCTCCAAAGACCTGATCCTGTTGTCTTTGGCCTGAGAGGATGCCTTCTCCAACTCAAGTTGGGCAGTTGTATTGTTCAGGCTATTTTCCAACCTATGTGCCAAGAAGGTCTTGTCTGCCAGCGTCGAATAGACCATCTCACCCGTTTGCTTGTGAAGTTCTATTTGATCCATAGGGTGGATGTCTTTTGCAAGAACCTCAAGGTTGGTCCTTATATAGTCTGCAGCTGACTGTGGCTGCAGCATGGTTGGCATGAAATGACTCATGGTCATTTTCCCCTCTGTTATGTCATAAGCTGACATAAGCCTCTGCTGGTTTGTAGGGGCCATTTTAAGCAATTGATTATAGAGCTGGAGCCTGAGTGGCTCATTTCTCTTTTTTATGTCAATGAATTGTTGCTTGATGCCTGTTTCAGCTCTCCTTTGCTGACTTGAGGAGCTGACCTCTCCTCCGATTATTCTTTCTTGTTCCTACTGAAAGGAACTGGCAGATGCCTCCATGCTTGGTGGGCCCATGCCCAAGGATTGCCCAATAGGCATCTCTTCTTCTGAAAGGGGATTTAGTCTCTGTCTTTTCTCCCCTTGAGTTGTGGATGTGGTGAGGGGAGTCTCCTGCTCTCTATCCCTCTTTCGGTTTCTTTCTTCATTCTGTGGAGTTTGGAGCACCGAGGCCTCCACTGTCGTTTCTTGCCTAGGAGGCACAGTTTCTTGTGCCTGCTGCTCTTTGGTTTTTGGGGCCTCAGCTGTTTCTTCTTGCTGCATTGGCTGCTCTTCTTTTTGTTGTTCTGCTGTAGGAGGTGGTTGTTCCTGCTCCATCTACTTTTCTTTACCCTTGCTGGATACCTGATGAACAGTTCTAGCTACTTGCTGGTGGGCTGTAGAGGATGAGGCAGTTGCTCCAAGTTGCCTTTGATAGGAAGAGGAAACCCGCCCACAAGTTTCCAAGTCATCCTCTTTCTCAATATTCTTTGCCTCTCTTTGTAGCATTTTCTCTCTAGTGATTGCCTCCTCTAGAGTGCCCTCTTTCCAACTTAACAAATTGGCATATTTCTCAATATGAGGCAATCTGATGTGAGCATAGCCACCCAATTTATGTTTTACCCTCCTGAGAGAAATGAAATGATTAGGGTCATAAGGTACCCAGCGGAAACTGGTTTGCAATTGGAGGGTCTCTAGGATCCTATCTGCTTCCTTCCATCCCTCCTCCCTCTTGTTGTAAAGAAATGGGCCTATCTGGTTCCTGACTTTTAGTTGCACCTTCTTGTTTTTACTGTGGAAATGGACCTAGTCTGCATTTCCAAATTGCCTGAAATACTCTAAGGCAAAGAGTCTCATAGGGACATATCTTGGCAGCCTATAAGGGTTCAACTCATAGCCATATATTCTGATTACTGTATGGTGTTGGTAAAAGTACCAATCACCAATGTTGTAGGCCTTTGAGAGCTGGAGTATTCTTTGCATCTCATCGGTCAATCTTGGAGGAGGGACACCAAATAACAAGGTCATAGCTGGATGGATAAAAAGGTCTATGAATTCACAGTAGGTGTATGGTGAACAGGAGGTGTGATGAAAAACTGAAGTCCAAAATACTACAGACCTTGGGTTTCCCTGAGCATCAAGATTCTTGAGAGGAATAAGGAAACTGTCAGGCTGATAAAATAAGAACAACTGATAGATGTATGAGGTGTATCTAAACACCTTTTCCCTTTCTAGATACATCAATTGCTCATGAATCTTATTGGCGATGTATGCAGCATAATCATAGTGCACAGCAGGAGGCTTTCCAGGGGAAAAAATGGACAGCATGGCCATAATGGTGTCATCAACATCCTCACATGACCTGTACCCCAGGACATAACTGATCAAGTCCACAAGCATTTTGCCCAAGTCATTGAGATATGGATTTCCAATAGGAGGTGTTCTCATAGCTTCAGAGCTTGGCTGAACAAATAATTGATTAATCTTGATGATCTGGGCACTGGACAGCTTGCCCCCCTTCTTTAACAAGTCCATCATGGAAAGAGGAGTTAGTGGCTTTGCAGTGTGAAAGTGCAGCATCTCATTTATGGCCTCAGGGGTGATATGGAACAAGACTGAACCTGAGGGACTGAGAACAGCTCTTTGACATGGATCATAGTTCTCACAGCATCTATGGATCAAGTCTGGAAGGACATTGACTTGAGGAAGGTTGAAAATGGGCAAATTGGAGTCCCAAATCCCTAAAATATCAGCTCCACTGAGGTGTTGAGCCTTTAACTCATTTAGCATATGAATGTTAAACTTGGAATTCATTGAAAATGCTTCTGTCATCTGATAGTCTTTATCACCTAGGGACTTCCACTCTAATTCTCTGTGTGGGGCATTCAGAGGTGGAACATTTAATGCTACTGGCGTTTCCATGGCTAATTAGGACCCTGATTTGTACTAGAACCTATGTTACTGGACAGAGCCACACAGAGGGGTATTTTTGCAAGAGTGAGGCAAATTGCAGGGGAAAACGGGGTAAATTGTGGTGAGAACAATTGAAATGCTCCAAAGAGAGTTAAATGAGCAAATGCTGGGACTAGTAACACTGTTTTCCCGGTGAATTAGTGCAGCTCAGGTTTTAAGTCCACGAATGTGCGGACTGACTGTGAGTTTTATGAACACTTGGCTAAATATCGACTGTGCAGGTGAATTTCGACCCTACAACTGAAAAGGGATGCTGGTCACCGGGGATTTGCTGGTAAATGCACTATTTTTCACTCTTTTTAAGCTAGCTTTGGAGAATTATGGACAAAACCAGGCGCGAAGGGAATGATTTGGATAAATACCTGGTGAATTGCCGGCAATGGTTACAAATGCAGGTGGACTGAGAGCACCCACGGTCCTTAAGTTGATTTTTGCAGGTTGGCGGCCAAATGGTCGTGATTTTCATGCAGAGCGGAACAATATCTCTTTTGGCAAAAGTGACAAAAAACGCGTTTTTTGGTGAAAATATGGACTTTTTTGGGTTATTGGCGCTTTTTTGGATGACGTCAGCATAACATCATCGGGTGGGGTCGGGTACGGAAGGGTGACGTGGCGGCCTGTGAGTGGTCCATGGGGACAGGTGAGGTGGCGGACAGGTCAGAGCAGTGGCGGGCCGGGTGATGACGCGGCGCTGCGTTAGCACGACGTGGGGATGACGCAGCGGTGACGTGGGCAGGTGGTATACACAGGGTGGTAAGCGGTTCCATCGGACCGCTTATGGTACGGTGGTGGTATTGGCAGGCGGCCTCCCGATGAGATTTGGGAGCGACGCGTGGCAGAGGCCTGACGTCACCCTCTGCCATTTCTCGGGAGGTAACGTCCGGTCATCGGGGCCGACCCGATATGGATGTGGGCCGTCGGATGGGAAAGCCCAGATCCGACGGTCGACGGGTCAATAAGAAGCAAGGACAATACGGCAGCAGGGCGCGAATATTTTATTGTTTTTTCTTGAAGTGCGCGCCCAGCGGGGACTTTGGAAATCGACGGAAATATGGGTTTTTCAATGTATTTTTGTGAAAATGCGCATAGCAACAAACTTAGGATAAAGCGGGGAAATGGGTTTATTTAGTGTTTATTGCAAATAGCGCGGGTTAGGGGTAATAGTGGGTTTTTACAAGGTTGTTTGCAAAATAAAGTAGGTAAATCATTTCAGAGGGTTGTAGAGGGAAAAAGGGGTAGGGCTTAGGTTATTAAACCAACATGGGGTTAGTTTAATCCCTGACTTTGAACAAAGCATCCTGTTTCAAACTTGGACTCAGCATGGTTGTCCAATATTTGGACATATGGCTATAATGCCAGGGGGAGGAATATACATATTGTGGAGGTTTTATACACCATGGTGTTACAGTAATAGGGAAAGAGGAACATAGGGAATTAAGTATAGATAGAGTTAGTAGTTAGTTTTGGAGGGGAATAGGAATGGGAAGTGATAGATACTAAGTTTTAAGGAAACAAACTTAGTTAGGAAGTAGATCAAAATGAAAAGAATTTTACACAAGAAATGTGGCTCTTAAAGAAACAAGAACCAACAAAAGACTTTGACTTCTTCCATGAACATAGGTAGTATTGGGATGTTAGTAATGAGTGTAATGGGGAATAATCAGGGAGTTAGACATGCTTCATTGTATTGCTGCAAAACTGCTGAATAAGAGACCTGCACTGGCACCATGTTTTTCCTTTGCTAGGGCCAGTGACATAAAAGAAATCCTGCTTCTGCAACCCCATCTACCTACCCACTCTATTGCCTAACATTTTTTGTTACTCCAAGGAGGGTGCACTTAGACTTGCAAACCCTTATGTGCCTTTTATTTTCCTTTGGCTTTTTCTTTTGATTTTCTATCTAAGGCTAGCCTTATTGCTTCCAAGGCCCTAGATTAAACAGTTGGGAACCTTCATTCTCTACCTAACTACTTTATCTGCCAAGATTGATATGTTTGGACAGATTTCTTTCTCTAATCTACAATAGAAAATTGAAACATGGGATGACCCAGCTTAGACTGTTGGATCACCCATTCAGAAGTGGGGCAGCATCAACCAACTGTAAACATGTGTCTTTCACCAAAATATGAGATCTTTGCATCACCAAAGTAGATCATATTGGCACTTCCCCTGCCAATCATGAAACATGAAACCTAATGGTATAGGTAGCTAACAGGTACATGGGAGCACAATTCTGTGCTAGACCACTATTGAGTCACAGAAGGAGGAATCACCCAACCTTGAGTGGAAACAAAAGTGACTAGGTTTAATGATGCCAGAGCATGTCTCTAGCCTAGACCTCTAAATAGTGTGCATTGTGTTCCAATGCGTTGTTAGATTTATTCAAATCATTTTAGAGTCGATCTGGGATTATGTTTCAGTTTTCAGGCCTTACCGTATGTATATAACAAATCCTAGGATGCAGCTAGAATGAATGAAATATCCTTTTTCTTCGATGAACACCTACCTACGGGAGGGTAGAGAGATCATTCCCGAACCAAGAAAATCAAGACAACAAAGGCAGTCACTCAATGCAAGCAGACATCAATTCCTAAAGTGCACGGATACTACTAATGAGAGATTCAAACATTCGCTTTCCAATATGTAAACTTGAAATGCAAATTCACTTTCACTTTCGTATACTAAATGAATGCATTTCTTTTGATTTTGATGTCTCTAATTCTAAAAGAAGCAAACAAGCAACAAGAAAGCGTGGAAAAACGGTTGATCCAAACAATTGTGATCTATGTTCGGGTAGTGAAGAGAAGTTGAATCAATGCCAAAGATTGGTCCAATAACAATCAACCAAAAACAAGCAAAGGGGAAAGCTCAATCAAACCAACAGCAAACTGCAAATGAATCTTTGAGCAAACAAGCAACCAAGCGAAACTGATCCAAGAGACTTGAAACAATGAAACTCGGTCACAGAAGCAGGAAAACAAGATTCATGCAACAAATCTCACAAGGGAGTGCCTCAACCTATAAACAGTAACAAACAAGTCATCAAACAAGTGAGAACAGCAAGGGATTAGCAGGACTGATGGACTCAGGAGGCAGAATTGAGAAAATCAATTCTACAACAATCAGCACGGGTGATACACAAGCAACAAGCACTGATAAAAAACACGTCGCAAGAACAGAGAGATGTCAGCGTGGAAGTACACGAATTTTCCGCAATGGTCCGATTTACAGAACCATCGCGACTGTTAGGTGTAATTACGTGATGAACAGGATACTACAAAAGGGTGGACGCGATGACAGCGTGACTGTTAAATTTAAAGCCACGATGATGTTCAAAACAGTAACAGGCGAACCAAAACTCCCAAATCAAAGACAATCAATCCTTCAATCAAATAGGGGTGTTCCCAGATCAGGCCAGGAAACTCAGAAGACCAGTAACTAATCCCCAAAACTTAAAAAGAGACCAAAACACAAAATCAAGACAAGAGTAAACAAGAAAAGAACAAAGGCCAAAGCTCCCCAGTGGAATCACCTGTTGAGATTGCAACAAGATGATGGAGCTTAGTGAAAAGAGTCTCCTTCATTAAGTGGGCCCGCAGGCTATTTTTGGCGCAAGTCTATTTTTAGACATATGGATCATGTTTATGGATTGCAGGTTGTTGTTTATGGATGATTGATCAAGTTGGGAAAAAATAGATGGACTTCTATTTTTGATGAAAGTGTGAGTGATCACAGTGTGAGTGATCAAAGTCTATTTTTAGACTGGCTGTCAAAAATAGAAAAGTCAAATATTATTATCTCACAATAATATTTGGACTTAAACTTAATCTTATTCTCTTGGAGCACTTCAGTTTGAGCTACAGAGGTGGCACATGCAGCTGTCAGAAGGAAATACACTTTTCTTATGAGTCAGTTGAGTTGTTGCATGCATGACTTCAGTTAGAACTCAATCAGTTGAGTTTGGTGGAGTTGATTGTGGAGTTGATGGAGTTGTGTTCAGTTTAGCTTTGTTAAACTGGTTGTATTTAGTCTAACTGGCAAATAGACTAGAGATGAGTTGGGTGAATTAGTTATTAATTAATTCACAAGTTATTAACTCATAATACAACTAATGAATACATCAGTTAACTCAGTTGCATGTCAGTGCATGTTCAGTTCAACAGGGACAGGTGGTAGAGAATCAGATTGCTATCAGTTGTGACTATAGTTGTGTACCAGATCTTGCACAATCAAGGGATTGAGTATGCCAATGAGTTTGCTCACGTATTTTCCCACATTATAGCTTGTTCTCACGTCCAACAAAGTGTGAGTGACTATTTTGCAGGTGAAAAACGAGTTTGGTGAGCCATTCTCATCAGTTCTTGAGCAGGTATTGAGCAGTGGAGGCAGGCAAGCAGTGCAAGAGATTTGGAGATCAGATCTGAGCTGTATTGTGTGTAACAGAGGTGGAGATACTTGTGAGAAGTATTATGTTGTGTAATGTTACATGACTCAATCATTAATATACAGATAGTTGGGGTTTTTAGCGAGATGCTTTCCCCGGGATACATACTGTGTTAATGTGTGAATACTCTTGATGTTTTATTGTTATTGATGCTGCTATATTGATGATCAACGTAGAGGAGCTTATGTATTGTGTATGTTTTCCGCAATAGTACATGATCAGGATAATCTCCATTGAATATGTGTTAAATTATTCAAAATTTCTACATGGTATCAGAGCTGTTGATCATCAGATATACTATTCAGGAAGTGTTTACATTCTATTTCTCTAGGCAGAGCCTGTAATCGGGCCAGGTAGCCTCTGGATTCATCCTTCCTTTAGAAGGTGAAATATCCGGTAAAAGCCCATACAATCAATCTCTGTACGAGAAATATTTTGTTCTCACGAATTCTAGATCAGAAGCAGTTGAATTGGTTGCTGGTGGAATTCGAATTTGCAGCAGTGTTTTCTTGGTGACAACGCAGCAATGTCTTTCAACGGATTGCGATTGGAGTATGCTCTTGAGGGCAGCTCAAACTATATTGCATGGAAGGACAGGATGGAGGCAGTATTGGATGATAACGGGCTGAAGGAGTTCATAGATACGGATATGCCAAAGCCTACTGATGCTGCTGAGGCGGAAGTTTGGCAAAAGAAGACCGCAAAATGTCGAAGGATTCTATTGGAGGGCGTGAAGGATCACATTGTGTCCAGCCTCCATGGAAAGGCTACTCCATATTTTATGTGGAAATCATTAACAAAATTATTCCAAAGCAAGAGCAATCGAAGGAAGCTGGCGCTCAAAGATAAACTCAGAAACATCAAATGCGAGAAGGGTGACAGTATTCCCAAGTATCTCACGAAGTTCACTCAGTGTCGAGATGAGCTGGGAAGTGTGGGGGTTACTGTCGATGATGAGGACTTGGTGAGCTTGGCTCTCCTTGGTCTTCCGAAGAGTTGGCATTCCTATCAGGACTCTGTCAATGGTCGGGAGAAGTTGCCAGGATGGGAAAGACTATGGTCAGATCTTGTGCAGGAGGAGATTAGGCGGAGTACCAGGGACGGATCTTCGTCAAAGGGAGCTGATGAAGAGAATTGTGCTTTGGCTGCCAAAGCAAAGAAAGGGAAGAGCAAGAAAGCTTCTCAGTCTGGTGCGAAAGGAAAGAAGCAGGATATGTCCAAGGTGAAGTGTTTTCACTGTCACCAGCACAGACACTATGCCACAAATTGTCCGCAGAAGAAGAAGAACAAGCAAGCTGCTGGATCTGCAGGGGGAAAGGCCTCAGCTTCTCAGTTTGAGCTTGATTTTTCATTAATCGCATGCTTGGTTTCAAGTGTGATGGGATCAGTGTGGTTCTTGGACAGTGATGCGTCTTTTCACATGACGGGAGATAGAGATTTGTTCTCTGATCTGGAGGACAAAGATCTTGGAGTGCACATCGAGATGGGCGATGATGGTAGATACAGTGCGACCGGTATCGGTACCATTTCCTTTGAGAGGGATTTTGGTAAACCCTTTGTATTGAAGGAAGTCATGCATGTTCCAGGATTGAAGAAGAATCTCATCTCAGTGGCGATGTTAGAAGACAAGGGGTATGCTGTTGTTTTCAGTGAGGGAAAGGCTTTCCTGCGCAGCAAGACAACTGGTGAGACCCGGAAGATAGGGGTTCGAGTGAGGAACCTTTATCAGTTGCATGTAGATGGATGCGCATCAATGGTGGGCAAGGCAGAAGGATTGGTGAGCCGGGATGATGGCGAGTTGTGGCACAGGAGATTGGGTCACCTTCACCATGGAGCCTTGAAGATACTGCAGCAGATCACTACAGGGCTTCCTAAAGGCACACTTGCGCAGACAGATCAGTGCAAGGGGTGTACTTTGGGGAAGTTTGTGAAAGCCACCTTTCACGAAAAGGATAGTCGCGCCATGACGATCCTTGAGAGAATTCACACAGACGTGTGTGGACCTTTCTTAGTTGCTTCGACAGCAAAACACAGGTATTATGTGATTTTTGTTGATGATTTCTCCCGTAAGTGCTGGATCTTCTTCATGCAAAAGAAGAGCGAGACATATTCAAAGTTCTGTGAATTCAAAGCACTAGTCGAGAAGGATTCGGGGAAGAAGGTGAAGGCTCTTAGGAGCGATAATGGTGGTGAATACATCTCGGACGAGTTCAAGGATTTCTGCAAGACAGAAGGGATTCGTAGAGAGCTCATAGCTCCCCATAACCCACAGCAGAACGGGGTAGCTGAGCGGAAGAACAGAACGATTGTGGGTGCTGCACGGGCAATGTTGATGAGCAGTGCATAGCAATGGTGAGAATTTAAATAGGAGAAGGAGTCTCCATGAAAGGTGGAAGAGTGAGATTATCTCCAAGGAAGGTAGCACAAATGACGGAACAACCATGCCAGAGAAAGGAGAGTGACATAAACTACGCCCACAACCAAGTCTGGAGTCATCTGGAAGGCCGACTATTGGAACAAATTCGCCCAATCTGGATCATCACGGGTGCATAACTGATCTTTTGCGTTGACATCGCTATTGAATAACGTAGCTAGTCAGGTCATCGCTAAAGATTACAAGCGACCTCGCACTGGCACATAAAATTGGACCATCGTGGGAATTAGGTGTACTTCCACAATGGCAGCGCTTCTGGACTATTTTGGAGCGCCCTTCAGCGCGTTTATTTAGCCAACAGACGTGATGAGGTAGATAACTTAAGAAAGTGGGTCATTTGGAAACATCAGAGAGCATTTGTCTAACATGAGCATGAATGATTTTGGACACATGGCACAGTAGGAAGACTGGGATGAAGACAATGACAAATTAGTGTGTAACAAGGGGCAGGGGTATAAACCGACATCACGACCATCTCAGGGTGCATAAACTTGGTTCCAACATCCCCCCATACTGCTTTGGGTCAGACTTCGATCCGCGCTCCACCGGCTGATGTCAAAAGGGCCAGTAGTGTAGGGATTTGTTTGGCTGACTAACGATGAACCTGGGTCAGGACCCATAAATCCAACACCCACCGAAGAGTTCATCGGTAAGAATCAAGAGAAGGCAATGGCACTGAAGAAGTTTGGGATTATCAAGAAGTTGCACAGTTACAATATCAAATCTATCGATGACCAAGGGATGTGTTTCACTGCACACATTTTAGCAGGTAAAATAATGAGGAAATGCAGAGCAAACAAGTTCCCACAACCATGGTTTCTTTGGCTACACAGTGCAATGATGGGGTTCTGTTCAATTGGGTTGGGTACTTATGCAGGGAGTTTTTGGAGGATTTCCGAGAAGCACAAGAGGAAGGGAAAACAATTCATTATGCGTGGTTGATCTTGATCATCTATCTGATCGCATGGAAGGAGTCGTGGGACTCACATTTTCCTCCTATTGAAACATATGTATGTGATGTTGCGCGGTATGCCTCACTATGGCATACTAAGGAGTCATTTCACGTGCAGGAGAATAGAATTTTCTTTGTTCTATTGAGAATGGATTTGCACATGGTGGTGAACCAGTATCCCAAGTTATCACCTATTTTGTATGAGTTGTACCGCAACATCGCAGCATTCAAGGCTGATTTTCATAGAGTCTACATCAAGGCATGGAAGGATACAATAGAGACATGGCACCCTCTACCATACTTGGTCACTGAAGATGACCTGCTCTCAATAATACAGCAATGTTCAGCTGAATGGATGACCCCAACCAAAGACAAAACTGAAGCAGTAGGGAGCACTTCACAGCACGCGGGTCCAAGTGGGACATACAAAGGAAAAGTAGAGGAACCAGAGCTAGAGATAGAACAGGATATTGAAGACCCTCTCAATGATGTATATCCAATAGAATAATCACCATTCATCATCAAAAAGAGGGTACCTACAGTAACTATGTCGGGCGCAAGGAAGAAATAGAAGAGGAGCAAGTCTAAGGGTGTGATAGCACTTGTCCTCACTAATGGGGACATCAACAAGATTGGAGAAAAGATCAAGGAACTAACTGCAAAGACCTAGAGCAAGGTAGATGATTTCTACAAAACCATCATGACATATGTGCAACAAAGCATCACAGAATTAAAGGTACTGGTGCAGGTAGTCAGACAACTAGCACAGATAGGTCAGCTACGGTAGTCAGAATGATGAATAGAAACAACATTCGAAGTAAGGATTTTGCAGGTACCAGCTAGAGCATTGGTGTTTGAATCACTAGATGATAGAGAATGAGCAAAAGCCTAAGACATCGTCAACATGAACATTGTCACATTGTTGATTCAGGTATTACATGAGCTCCATCAAAGTATCACATATGGACCAAAGGAGCGAGAACAGTGCACTTCATTGTTAAGAATTCAGGTGGAAAAAGGACAAAGCTTCGTCGAAGAAGGATCTCATTCAATTGATCAAGGAAAGGGATGGAGCACACCAGTAACAGCAGCAGCTAGAAAAATTCATTATAGATACTTGTATCATAGTTCTGGACGTGAAGTTCCATGAAGAGGAGTCACCAGTAGAGAAGGTCACGAAGCTATCCCTTGCGATAAGAGACTCAAATAATAAGCTCGTAGAGATGAAGTTGGAGTATGAAGTAAATAGTATTAAGCTACAAATGAGGCTGCAGCCAATCACACCACTAGAAGTACATGAGTAGAGGGAAAAGGATTTGAAATCTGCACTGAAAGGCATCTCTGACACAATGGAAGACTGTGGCAAGCTACTAGATGAAACCATGTAGATTTGGACCTCATTGCAGGAGGATCCAAACATTCAGAGGATTGACGAGGAGCTCCAGATGAAGCAGAATCAGTTGGATGAAATTTGGGCAACTACGAAGACCTTACAAGTCTCATAGAGGCTCGCAAGGATCACTGAGTGATTCGGGATGAGTCACATGTGAGTGTTGGGGACATGTTGGGCACGGACCAACTTGGTCTAGTTTTGTTCAAAAGACTCCGCATTTTGAGGAGCGGAGTTTGCAGAGTCCGCAAATTTCTATTCACCATGCAATGTCCAAGGTCGTTGGGATGGGTCAAAGCCCTTTGTTTTGTAACGGGTATCGGGGTTTCGGTTCCTTGTTTGTTGACTCCATATTTTTTGTAGAAATGTAATGTATTTAAATACATGTAATGCTTTGACAAGGACAAAAGATATGTAGATGAATTGAGCATACTTTCTATCTTTAATCTGTATTTTGGGCCTTAAATGGAAGGCTCCACAGTTGGGTGCATGGAAGCCTTGGAAGAGTCTGCAGTTGAGTGCGCAGACTACCTGCAGTTGGGTGCGCAGGTCAAGAAGTTGTATGCACTGAAAGATATACCTTAATAAATAAGAATAATTTTTGGCAAATCCTTGTGTACTTGTATTCCTAATCTATGTTCATATATACTGATATGCATGCTTTTTACTTATTTACGCTAAAGAATACATGTTATATTGTTCTCTGATATGTTTATGTAATAAGTGAAAATATGTGAAGTAAAGCATAATTATGTAATAAGTGAAAAAAAAATTATGTATTCTAAGTTGTAGATAAGTATAATACATAAGAAAACAGACGGGTGCCACACCACAGTATCCCTCTGGCTACAGAAACCTGGTTCTTCAATCTCCCATAACCGCTTCGGCTGAGATTGTGATCTTCTGGTAGGTCATTTTCGAAAGGTCCATTGGTTGAGGGTTTTTTTGGTGCTCAATACTCTTTGAACCCTGGGTCCAAGCCCCTAAATCCAACAGCGTTGAATGGTTTTTCTCGCGGAAGGGTTTCCACCAAAAAAAATCTTGTTTACTGTCTTGAATGTTGTGCATTTTTTAATTATGTTGCTAAATTTTTTTTTGATTTAATGCTAATGATAATTAACACTCACTGAAGTAAAAATATTAACAAACTGAAGATAAATATTAATTCACCATCTCTCAGTATTTCCAACAATTGGTATTAGAGTTATGTTGCTTCAGTTCCAACTTAACAGCTGGAAGGAAGATCTCAGAAGTGCAGACATGGGAAAGTCAAAGAAGAGAGAATTTAAACGATATAAAGAAGTATTTGATATTATAGTAGTCTCCAAATTTGAAGAGAATCAAGTTGTTCTATTAGCTTCTGAGTTTAAGGAATCCAAATATGAAATATGGGAATCTAGAATGAAAGTCCATTTGCAAGCTCAAGGACATGATGTATGGAAATTGTTTGTTTCTGGAGACACATCTAGCGGTGAATATAGAAGGTACAATATGAAAGTGATGAAGGTCATTCTTAGTTATTTTCCACACCCTGTAAAAACCAAAGTGGATCAATGCACATCAGCCAACAATATTTGGAAGAAGCTCCATGATCTCTACTCAAAGAAGCATGTAGGTTATGATGAAAATAATGATGATTATTGTGATTCAGATGAATAAGATGAATAAGAAGTAGGAGTAGTAGAATTGGAAGTATAATTGATCAGTACCTTATGTGATATTAATAAATAAAGAAGCGAAAACAAGTATTTGAAGAATAAGCTATCCTTCTAAGACATAAAGTGTAGGAAATTGAAAAGAAAGAGAAAAACTTGGCAAGTCAATAAGAGGAATATGTAGCAAAATTTGGTCAAAAGAAAAAGGAACTTGATGCATCACTAGCAGAAATAAGCAGGCTCAAAAAGGAAAGTGAAATGTAGTTTTGGCTTGAGGGAGCCTGACCCAAGTTCAGAGTTATTTAGCCAAACAAAGCCCCATACTAATGGCCCTTTTGAGGAGGAGTTGAAGGATGCTCCTTCAATCACAGCTCTGATGTCCGAAGTTTCAGCTCCAGCTGAACCTTGGCCATATCTTCTCGCACCTCACACACTCCTGCTACTAACCTCTAGATGCGTGCCTCTGCTGGTGACTCTGCAGGGATGGCCAACTCAAGGACCATCTGGCAGGCCTCCTCAACTACAGTCACCATCTGTCATTTTTGTGCCACAACCTCTTCGTGTTGCAAGCTCAGTGGTTCCATGTTGATTCTTTGTTCACTCAACACCTATAGCACGCAACCCTCCCTAGCCCGTAGTTCCGCGATCACTCCGTCCTACAGGACATAGAGTGTCTCGTGAGGGAGCACAACCATGTTGATTCCTACTCCTTTCAACACACTAACCGTAAGCCTGTCGGCCTCGTTTTCTATAACCAGTGCCCCCTCTGGCAGCACTATTGTGTTGGTCGGGTGGGCGCATAGTATTTCCTCAGCCGCGATCATTCCTACTACGAGGCTGGTCAAGAGAGTACCAGCCTGGGGAGCGTGCACCTACAACTCTTGAATCTGTCCCTAGAGGGCCCCCAACACAATCTAATTCTCCTCCGCCAACTGTTGGATGGCCTTCGCAGTGACTTCGCGTACCATCTCCCCTATATCATGTAGATCTCCCTCAGTGAGGGTGATCGGTTCAAAAGAAGTCTTAGACACTTTCGACTTCTTTCCTGGCCCCACCTACGCTCTGGGGCGATGGCGCTTTAACTGTGTCGCTGTTGTTTGTAGTTCCGCGCCACCCTCCTCTGTCTCTGTCTCCATCTCTTTTTCTTACTCAGGCAAAGGCGACTTCAGGTGTTACACAGTAATTTGTCACTGCCTTCATCCCAGTCTTCCTACTGTTTCATGAGTCCAAAATCATTCATGCTCATGCTCTCTGATGTTTCCAAATGACCCACTTTGCCAAAGTTTCTACATCATCGCGTCTGTTGTCCAAATAAACGTGCTAATGAGTGATCCAAAACAGTCCATATGTGCTGCCATCGCGGAAGTACACAGGATTCCCGCGATGGTCAATTTTCATACGCCAGCGCAACTGTTGCTTGTATTTTCCCGCGATGACATGACTAGCTCCATTATGCAATAGCGATGTCAGCGCGGCAGACCAGTTATGTGCCCGTGATGATCCAATTTGGGCGAGTTTGTTCCAATAGTCGGCCTTCCAGATGACTCCAGACCTAGTTGTTGGCCTTGTTTATGTTGCCCTCCTTTCTCTGGCATGGTTGTTTCGTCATTTGTGCTACCCTCCTTGGAGAGAAGCTCATCTTCCCACCATTCGTGGAGACTCCTTCTCCTATTTAAACTCTCACCATTGCTATGTGCTGCAAGTTTTTGGATAGTTTTTGAATTCTTAGTCTTTGGAGCTTGATAGGTAGCTGGTGTGACAAGTGTGGGATTGTTTGAGAGCTTGAGGAAGGTTGTGAAGTGCCTTTGATCTTGTGTGAAACTTGTGAGTGAGAGAGACTTGTATTGGGAGATCCATCTTCAAGGGTGAATGCTTGAGGAACATGCTGGTTGGACCCTCCTGAGAAGGCTTGTGACGTCAAGACCTGGGTTGTAAGCTTACTCTATTTTATATTTAATGCAATCAATGATGTTTTCCTATGTCTTGTATGCAATGTACTAGATAGCTCATGATTTCTTGACTTTATGGGTAAATAGTTCTTTGTTGTATCCGGTTATGTGCTTTGTTGTATTTCCTTGCTTTGTTTCAGGTTGATTACTCATTAGGAGAAGGAAGCGGAAGCTGGAGCAGCGCAACGGAACTCCATCGACCACCGGTTGAGGTAGGCCTCCAACTTGAACTATTTAAGGAGAATTGTTGTTGATTTGTCCTTGTTTGTGACTAGACCCACTCTACGGCTAAAGGGGTTGCCTCTGTCTGCAGAGGGAACACTTTCCTGCTTCACAAATTGGCAACTCCACTGGGGAGCTAGCCTTTGTCCTTTTCTTGTTCACTCTTGCCTTGAGTTTTTGTTTCGGTATCTTTTCAAAATTTTGGGGATTAGTTGTTTGTTTCTGGGTTTCCTGGCTTGGTCGGGGAGTTGCTTTATTTGTTTAAAGATTGAATGTTTTGGTTTGTGAGTTTTTGGCTCGACTGTGGCTGTTTTTGAACATCATCGTGCTTTTTAATTTAACAGTCGTGTTGTCATCGTGCCACCCTTTTTGTAATTTCCTGTCCATCGCGTTATTACACCTAACAATCGCAATGGTTCTATAAGTCGAACCATCGCGGAAAAGGCGTGTACTTCCGCACTGACATCGCATTGTTGCTGCGTGTCGTTCTTTATCAGCGCTTTGTTGTTGTGTATTACCCGCGCTGATTGTTGTAGAATTGAATTTTTTCAATTCTGCCTCCTGAATCTGTCAGTCTTGCTAACCCCTGCTGTTCTCACTTGGTTGATGACTTGTTTTTCACTGTCTAGAGGTTGAAGCACTCTCTTGTGAGTTTTGTTGAGCGAATCTTGCCTTTTTGCTTTGTGACCTAGTTTTATTGTTCCAAGTTTGCTGGATCAGCTTTGCTTGGTTGCTTGTTTGCAAAGATTCGTTTGCTACTTGCTGTTGGTTTGATTGAGCCTTCCCCTTTGCTTACTTTTGGTTGATTATTTAGTGATCGTTGTTCGACCAATCTTGGAATTTTTTCGATTTCTCTTCACTACCCGAACATAGATTACAATTGTTTGGGGTCAACCAGTTTTCCGCATTTGTTTGTTGCTTGCTGGTTTCTTTAGATTAAAGGCATCAAAATCAAAATTGCATTTCATTTAGCATGCGAAAGTGAAAGAAAATTTGCATTTCAAGTTGCGTATTGAAAAGCGAATGTTTAGATCTCTCATTAGTAGTATCCATGCATTTCAGGAATTGATGTCTGCTTGCAGTGAGTGACTGTGTGTTGCCTTGGTTTTCTTGGTTTTGGAATGATCTCTCTACCCTCTCGTAGGTAGGTGTTCATCGAAGAAAAAGGATACTTCATTCATTTTAGCTGCATCCTAGGCTTTGAAATATACATACAGTAAGGCCTGAAAACTGAAACATAATCCAAGATCAACATTAAAATGAACTGAATAAAGCTAACAACGCATTGGAACATAACGCACACATTTAGAGGTCTAGGCTAGAGACATGCTCTGGCGTCGTTAAACCTAGTCATTTTTGTTTCACTCAAGGTTGGGTGACTCCTCCTTCCGTGACTCAATAGTGGTCTAGTACGGATTTGAGCTCCCACGTACTGTCGAGTATATGGGGATACCCCACTAGCTTATCATCCTTTATCCATAGGAAGCCGTGACTGCCGTCTTACAAGCCATAACGCACCGAACACAGCATTCGGGAAGATTGACTGTCGTACGGAAAGTCCTTGGTTTTCATATGACTGCCAAGGTGTATATGCAGTTTTACGGATTTGTTTGGTAAACCTTTTTGCCTAGTTCTCCAGAGTAGTTACTTTCGTTCCTTTTCAAACTCCCTAAAAGAAAAGGTCCATCTAAGCACTTGTCACTTCAGGCTCATTAAATATTTGAAGGCGACTAGAGTCATCTTTTGTCCTTTTCTCGACTCTTTAAAGATGAAAAGTTCAAGTTTTGTTCCTGTGTCTTAAAATTTATTCGGCCATGATTCACATTTACCTTGTTAGATCTTGTTTACCTTAGCTTGAGTAGGGTTCCTTCTCGTTCTCGATGGCGACATCCCCCGAGCCTACCGGCCAAGGTTTTCCTTCAGATGGAAATCCTGGTCCGTTTCCTTCCTTTGGAAATGCCGGTGCTCCGTATATGGAAACATTGTCGTTGCCTGGGATAACCATCGGTTTGCCCATATGGTTGTTTTCAACCTTGGTGGTCCCGAGTGTCATGACTCCTGTTCCACCGTCTCCTTCATCCGAACCAAGACATGTTGATTCCAAGGTTGAGCCTACGCCTTCTTCCCCTGTTTCTTCCTCCTCCTCTCCTCCTCCGCCTAGTGAAAGTTTCACATCTAGTAACCAGGAGGCTAAGAAGAAGAAGAAGTCTGATAAATCCAAGGCCACCTGTGTAGTTACCGCTCCGAGTCCACCCAAGGACGAACCACCTTCTGCTCCTCCGCAGAAGGTTAAGTTTCCTTGTAAATTGTGCAAGGGTGACCATCTTCTTCGTGATTGTCCTGGCATTCCTAGGATCCTAGAAGTACGGTCTCATGATCCGGCTCGTCCCTCATCGTCCTCTAAAGCTCAAGGTGATGCTATCCTATCAACTAGCAATGGTAAGAAGAAAGGGAAGATTCGATTCCACTATAGTCTATGTGAAGGCAACCATCCCCTTCACCTTTGTCCACTCATGGATAAAGCTTCCGCCGTTTTGGAAAGTCTTACAGCTTCTTCACCCCAACTTCCTGTTGGTTATCAGAGGCTCTCTTCAGACCCTCTCCCCGTCGACCAAGAGATTGACTTAGATTCTTCTCTTGTCCGTCCTCCTCCTTCCGAGCCTAGCTGTGCTAAGCCTGTTCCAGACCAACCATTGGTTGGAGAGAGTGTCGACTTGGGTTCACCACCTGTTGATCACTCTGCTTCGGAAGAGCATCATGCTCATGTTCTTCTCATCTTGTCAGATTCTCCTGAGTCTGAGAATGACCCTCCTATCGTCGCTGATCAAGAGGGTCCTTCTTCGGCTCCTGTAGAGCAAGGGGGCAATCATACGATTCCCCCACCAAGTAGTTCGGTCGTTTCCTTTGACTGGAGTCATTTGACTACATTCCGCCTTCCATCCCATGTGCCTTTCCAGATTACAGTACATGCCTATGATAAGGCAGTACCTAGCACTGTCTTGGATGAGGGTGTGTCGGTTAGTCTCATGCCTTTCACTACTTGGCAAGCTTTGGGCTCCCCACAGCTTGTGCCAGTCACACAGAATCTGTTGGCCTTCGACGGAGGAACCAGTCAACCTTTAGGGATCCTCCCGAAGTTTCCTGTTACTTTGGGAGGCAAAACCGTCTATATAGACGTACTGATTGTCCAAGGTGCTTTAGATTTCAGTCTTCTCCTTGGCCGTGACTATGTTTATGCCATGGGGGCCCTTGTCTCTTCACTTTTCCGTGTGGTTTGTTTTCCGTACGATGGAAGAATGGTGACTATTGATCAATTATCGTTCTTTAGTCCCCCGGTGCCTCCCGCGCAGCTGTCATCCCTCAGTTCTTGCTCGCAAGCAGTACCTTCCTTGCCACAGGTCAATTATGTGGTTACCTGTTCCGTCTCCACATCTGCTGATGATCATGCAGATGGTCTCGTACATCATGTACTGGGGGCATTGGAACCCGATCTGTCATTGGTGCATCATGACATGTATTCCTCCCAGAGTGCGTTTCTTCCATCCCGAGAAGACCTCTTGGGAGCCATGTTCTCGTATGCCCCATGAATAGGTGTATGAGGATAGTTTGTCCCTGTGTCAACCTCTTTAAAAAATGAACTGGAGAGTGGAGCACAGTTCCTTGTCTTGTGTCAAGCTCGTTAAAAAATGAAACAAGGAGTCTCGAGGATAGTTCTTTTCTCGTGTCACCGTCGTTAAAAAATGAAACAAGGGTTATGAGGATAGTTCTTTTTCACTGTGTCAACATCATTAAAAAATGAAGCAACTCCCTTTCCAAATCGAGTCTTCGATTAAGATCACGTAAAATCCAAGTCGAGTCTTTCCAAGATCTCGAATGTGAACCTTCATTCCATCCAGCTTGTTGAATGCAATGACGCTTGGGGGACATGTACCTCGATTTGCATCATTATGCTAGGGGCATGCGAACTTATAACAAGCATAGTTTTTCGTTTCAAGCTTGTGTAAACATGAAACCGAATCCAAGCAGAGTTCTCCATGGTTCAAGCTTGTGTAAAAATGAACCCATATCTGATTTACATCTCGTGATTGTCGTTTATCCGCTAATTTCTGCTAGATGAGCCTTGGTTGTTTCATTCCATCACCACCATCTCTTTGGCCGATCATATGCTTTCACTTGATTGTTTTTCCTTTCTTGAGGAACCGCAGTGATGAGTGGTTTTATTAGCCAGCCTCTTGACCATTACATGTTTTGAGTAGTTCCACCATTGTCGGAACCAGTTGCTACCCTTTATGCCACTCATTCCTCTAGGACAAGTCTCCTTTAAGCTCTTTTCTGACTCGTAAAAGATGAAAATATTGCCCAGTATTTTTCCCTTTTTGACTCGTTAAAGAAAATAAAAATGGAGGTCTGCTTTCAGCTCTTTTCCGACCGTTTAAAGATGAAAAGATGGTCGAGTTTTCCTCTTGACTCGTTAAAAGAAACAAGAGGCGGTCGCCTTTAAGCTCTTTTTTTGACCGTTTAAACACAAAAAGATTTCCGGGTTTTTGTCGTTTCAGGCTCGTTAATGGTTACGAAACGACGTGCTTCTGACCACTTTTCTACTTTTTCGGGTCGAATTCACTAGTTACGAAAAATACTCCTCGATCGTAATGGTCGGGCAGTTCTTTCGAGTATTGTTTATGCTTTTTTGGGCTCGAGAGACACAACTCTACGAAAAAGGACCCCCCTTGAGTTTTCTTTTCCGTGTCTTTTTCAAACTCTCTAAACATGAAAAAGACTCTGAGTTTCACCTATGTCGGACTCGTTAAACCCTGACGATATTGGACTCATCACCCTGACAAGACTCGAGCTTCTCCTTCCTAGGGCTCGTTAAACTATTACTAGGTTGGACTCAACAACAAGTTTATCATTGATTGTCTATGGTAGCTAGTCACTCTTGAACATCGACACTTTTGCTTTTTTTCGGGTTGGGACATCCATACATCGTCATTTGGCCTTCCACGGGTTTTGGATATCATTCTAGCCTCTTTCCAATCAATTCATCCTGTCTCCTTCGTGCCTCTAATTCTTCGATGCCTGAATGCTGCCACACCCCCTTCCGGAGTCATGTCGCCGATATGTTCAAGAGTATAATCCTTCTGCAGTTTACACCCGCGCCTTCTCCTCTGGTAATCTGCTCTTCCATCTACCACTTTTTCCTTATCTCGTGTCGTTGATGGGGGAAACATTATGGCCCTCCTACAACGGGTCATCTCCTGTCGACATCAGCTCATTATCCAGGAGATTGACCTAGAGATCCCTTTTGGTACCTTAGAGCTTGCATGCCTCAATGGCAAGTTCTTCGCACCTGACAGTTGACTTTCATCATTGGTCGTCGGTTGGGTGATTCCATGAGTGTTCAACTTCAGCTCCTTTTTCACACTTCGTGGGTTGTGCTGGATAGTACCTTGAGAGCCATTGGCATTATTGGTGGTTTCTCTCGCACTTGTTAACGGTTTTCCTCATTGACCGGTAATCAAGCGATGTTCTATCATTCTCGAACTCAGCACATCTATTCGCATGTTAGGATTTGTAATATGAACAGATTGGTTCAAGAACCTGAACTCAGTTTACACGTGTTCAGGCTGCGTGGATTGGTTTTATGATTACATGACTCATTGATGGATGGCTGCAACCATACCTGAGTCTTCATGGATGGCTGCGACCATACCTTTATTATTATCATGGTCTCATTAGCTGGGTGGTTGCGTCCATACCACAGACCCATTTCGTATGTCTTTTGGATGGCTACGCCCATGCCTAGACTACATGTAATTCATTATCAGAGATATCAGTTGTACTTGCATGCAGGTTCTTCCAGATGGTGTTCCAGTTCAGTCAATTTCGTACAGAATTTCACCCCTCCCATTCTCTCGAGATTCATACTTTAGGGGGCATCTGTTACACAGTGATTTGTCACTGCCTTCATCCCAGTCTTCCTACTGTGTCATGAGTCCAAAATCATTCATGCTCATGCTCTCTGATGTTGCCAAATGACCCACTTTGTCAAAGTTTCTACATCATCGCATTTGTTGTCCAAATAAACGCGCTGATGAGCGCTCCAAAACAGTCCATATGCGCTGCCATCGCGGAAGTACACATGATTCCCGCGATGGTCGATTTTCATGCGCCAGCGCAACTGTTGCTTGTATTTTCCCGCGATGACATGACTAGCTCCGTTATGCAATAGCGATGTCAGCGCGGCAGACCAGTTATGTGCCCGCGATGATCCAGTTTGGGTGAGTTTGTTCCAACAGTCGACCTTCCAGATGACTCCAAACCTAGTTGTTGGCCTTGTTTATGTTGCCCTCCTTTCTCTGGCATGGTTGTTCCGTCATTTGTGCTACCCTCCTTGGAGATAAGCTCATCTTCCCACCATTCATGGAGACTCCTTCTCCTATTTAAACTCTCACCATTGCTATGTGCTGCTAGTTTTTGGATAGTTTTGGAATTCTTAGTCTTTGGAGTGTTGCTGATAGTATTGTGAGCTTGATAGGTAGCTGGTGTGACAAGTGTGGGATTGTTTGAGAGCTTGAGGAAGGTTGTGAAGTGCCTTTGATCTTGTGTGAAACTTGTGAGTGAGAGAGACTTGTATTGGGAGATCCATCTTCAAGGGTGAATGCTTGAGGAACATGCTGGCTGGACCCTCCTAAGAAGGCTTGTGACGTCAAGACTTGGGTTGTAAGCTTACTCTATTTTATATTTAATGCAATCAATGATGTTTTCCTATGTCTTGTATGCAATGTACTAGATAGCTCATGATTTCTTGACTTTATGGGTAAATAGTTATTTGTTGTATCCGGTTATGTGCTTTGTTGTATTTCCTTGCTTTGTTTCAGATTGATTACTCATTAGGAGAAGGAAGCGGAAGCTGGAGCAACGCAATGGAACTCTGTCGACCACCGGTGGAGGTAGGCCTCCAACTTGAACTATTTAAGGAGAATTGTTGTTGATTTGTCCTTGTTTGTGATTAGACCCACTCTAGGGCTAGAGGGGTTGCCTCTGTCCGCAGAGGGAACACTTTCCTGCTTCACATCAGGCCCTTGTGCTCCTTCTCTACTTCAGCTGCTGCTACCTCTTTCCTTCTCTTCTCTACTAACTGTGCCATCCACAATTTTGTCTCCTCCTTCTTCTGCTGTGAAGCAGAATTTTCCGTTTTCATCACGGAGATGGCTAGAGCATGCCACTCCAGCAGCCATGCCTCAAGTACGTCAAAGATAACATCATATATGGCCAAGTATGGTAATTCATTCCACTTCTTCGTGGCGTCCTTGTGTGCCCTGATGTAGACGTGGTGGAAGTCTACCTTGAACTCCATGAAGCTTTGTAGGCTATTGTAGACAATGGGCGATAAATGTGTCTTGCGGTTAATCCCCATTCTGATGTTCATCTCCATGAACACCCAGAATATCTTACCATATCAGATCCGGTGCGCATCTTTAGTGGCCCACAGTGAAGCATACTTTACGGCCTCCGGGAGATCCCTCGCAATTGTGGGGAACTGGCTATCCTTAGGCAATTCCCCAGCCACTAGCACTATGGATAGCAAAAGCCATGCATAGTGGAAGGTTTTCCCGTGTTCTTGTGCCTCGCGGAAATTCTCCAAGAACTCCTTGCACAAGAATTTGGACCAGTTAAACTGGACCCCCTCTGCGCACTGCTCAGCAAGTGCAACCACTGGCGAGGGCACCTCATCCGTGTGGCACTTCCGCATGACCTTATCCACCAATATCTGAGTCGCAACTCTGACTACCTTATTGTTGATACTGGAGGTCATGTAGCCCCTCTTTTTCTTCTCCAGCTTATTTTTCTTTTTCATGGCCTCTGCAATGGACAAATCACTACTTTTACCCTCTAGAATGTCTGTTGGGTCTTCCCCTTTACAAGGGAGTCGGGTAATTCTATGGATCAAGTGGTCTGTGATGGGGATGGTCTCCTCCAGCCACAAACACCCATCGTGCACCAGGTAGAGCAGTTTCCTAATGATGAAGATAGTCACTTGGGCGCGATGGTAATGCGACACCCAGAGCAAGTTCAACAACCCTACCTTTTCGACTCCGCGTAACCACTTGTGTGGCTCCAACTCTATGACTCTCACCGCGTTGTTTTTCTTCGAATTCATGAGCTGTGATGTTGCCAAGTGAGGGAATTTCTTGTGGTCGGTGAGATCTAAATCTTTGAACTTCAAACTCGGCACCCGTCCCAGGTGCACTCCTTCAAAAATGATATCATCGGGTAGCAGTGGAGTCTGTAAAGAGCTTTTACTGTCATCGATATCCTTGGGCACCTTTGCCTTTCCCTTCCATGGAGGAACACATGCGAGTAGCCTAGTTGGAGGGTCCACCCCCTTGGTTTCTTCCTCCATGTCTTCGTCTTCATCCTCTTCTATCAGGATGTCCTCAAGGTATTCCTCCTCCTCATCGGTTTCCAAATTAACCGCTTTCCCTTTTTATTCCATGGTCAATTTAGTTCTGAGCGGGTTTCGAGGGGACATGCGCACTGGAATCATGGGTTGCTTATCTTTCTTAGGCCTTGGCGTGTGTAGCGATTTAGGGATTTCCACAACTATCCTAGTGCTCTCAAGGGAATCTTCTACTGTCATGGCCTGCGTGGCCTCTTCAGTGGTCATTTCTCCGATTTCCTTGGCTTCTTCAAACGCTGCCATTTTGTTTGTCCAAAAATCTCTCAAATTCCCAACCGGATGCTCAAACAATGCTCTCAACAGGTCAAACAGGTCTCGGTTCATAATACTCTAGGCGCACGACAGCTCAGTTATCGAATGACCAAGTGTTGTTTGTTGGGCAACCCTTTGCAATTTACAATGCCTTTTGAATTCAAATTCGACCGCTCCCCCCAAATCTGGTCCATTAATGCTCCCTTGGTGACAAATTTTCCCAAATCTTGCCCAGAAATCTCACCTTAAATTCCTAGCTCTTGCTCCATTTGGTCTCAAACCAAGCGTCACATCATGAATAGTGACTATAACGGTCACTTTCCAGCCAACCCGCGTGGCAGCGCAGCTACCCTTGCACTGTCGCGGACCCCGTGACGATTTGCTCCTGCACACAGCCCTAACATCGCAGCTCTCGGGCGGAGTAGTTTATAGTCCCGTGCCTCCTTTCAACTACCTGGAGTGCTAAGACTGTGCTTTCCATGGCTATTCAGGTGGTCGGGCCACCTGTATATGGCTTCAACCGACCATCAATCACTTTTCCTGGGAAAAATCCACCTTTTATCTTTACTGTCTACGTCGCACACTTCACCATCTGCATCGTGCCACCATCGATGATCCCTCTAGTAATATACGGTCCAATCCAAGGCATCAATCTGATCAACTCTCAGCAGTAGTCCCCAAATTTGTCAACGTAATCGTGCGCATCCTATTTTATTACCACAGTTTTCTTATCGAGAAAATCCTTCTTTATTCCTTCCTCAAGCTTCCTTACTTCTGCTTCTACTAAAGTGCTTTTCTATCTTAACCTAGCTCTTTCATTCATGAGTTCATGGAGCATAAGATTACCCTGTTGGATCTCTTCATCAAGTCCCAAGCATTCTTCTTCGTCTAGCTGCGCGATCCCTTCTTCCAAGGCTCCACTAACCATCATATCCACAGGCGCTACTATGCGCAAACTAGGCATAATATACTCCATTGGTATTACAGCGTTTGCTCCATAGGCCAGCCTAGAAGGCATCTGTCCCTTTAGTTTCTTGCATGTTTTCCTATAAGCCTATAAAATTGTTGGTACCTGCAGGTCCCAATCACTTCGCTGCGCATTATATACCCTGTTCAGTGCTTCGCACACTACGTTAAATTCTTCTACGTGGGTAACCTTCTGCACACTCGTTCTTTCCACATTCTGTCATTCCAACTTGAGGGATAGTTCATGAAATTTCCTCCCCAACGCATGCTTATTGAACATATTCCCCAATGCGAAGTTCATGTGCATCCGCGCAGGTTGTTTACCATATGCCTATATCCACCTAGACAGATGCGCGCGCGGACCATCCTGTACATTGTAGTTATATGTTAGTCACATCTTAGGCTTCCCAAAATGCATGTGCATCATTATCTTGCATTCGTGCCAGTCCTCAAATCTTCCTTGGTGCATACCCCACCACCTCGCGGACGTAGCGAACAGTACACTTCAAACCCTGGAAACGGTGCTTTTCCAGCATCTCCATTTCAAACTTGTCTAGGAAAGTATCTACCTCACTTAACGCATCATAAGTAGGCAGATCCCTTACTTCTGTCGATATGCAGCGCAGCGATCTTGTCATCATATTACATTTCAGCGTGGTTACCTCGTGTAACCGGTTCTGCCATCACTCCATCTCCTCATCTGAATCTGATGTATTGAAGCTTTCGTGCTCCCATGAGATGCGTCCATCCGCAGTGGGATTTACCCAGTCTTTCTCTCGCGCGATTATCTTGTAGATGCAGTCAAAATCATTGTCGCTTCCATATTCGCTCACCAGCTTTGTGTAGCACGATCAAAAATGCCCCACCCCCCCTGTGAAAAAAAAAAGAGACCTAAGGGCCGAGGGGCCGAGGGGCCATATCATCCATCAAGCAGTAGCAATCCTTCCTCATCATGGTGTCGCATGGTGTCACAGCGATGGGGCCCCTCCTTGACCTTCCACAACCTTTATGGGACTCCTGAAATGGGTCCCCCTTCACCCCACCTTCCAACCGTCCACCAATCAGGCCCCTCCAACCTGAAAATAGAATTCATTTGGGGTTGGGAATAGATGTCTCATTGAGCATCAAAGAAATGATTTGAGAAATTATTTGAGAGTGCCGAGGGGCTGGGCAGATATTAAAAAATAAGGTTGGAGGGAAATAACTCTCATTCGATCATTTTCACCACATAAATGACCGGGTGCCTTGCTTCTACGTGTTTCTAGCATCCATTTCCAAAGGTATGACTACGCGGAGAGACTTTTTCTCAAAAATCATCTTGCACTTCTTTAGATTAATCACCCCGTTCATGTCAATGGCCTAATCAATTCCTAAGAGCGTGGGGTAGGGATTGTTGTCATCAACAATCTCTATCACTTCAAAGTTTGCTAGCGCGCTTGTCCATTCAATATCCACGGTGATTCCCTGCAATCTCCCCATAGGTATTATCTTTTGTTGGTTCACCATTTGCAACTAGATAGGAGACCATTGCAGTGTAGACCTTCCCATGCACTCCCATGTCTGCTTCGGCAAAACGTTCGTGTCCTATCCTAGGTCCAGAATTACTTGATCCATCTCATGTTCTCTAATCTGCGTGGTCAACCTCATTTCTCTTCTTTTCCTCATCGCATGCTTTCCAATCTTCCAGACTACACGCGGCTCTCCTGGCACGGTCCGAGCACATCTGTTAATGATTTCTTGAAATCCCTTTATAGCCTTACTGTCACGCAGTAGATTCATGCATGTTTGTAGGAACGTTGTAAGCATAGATGGGTCAATTTCTGGCTTTGGTCTATCTTTTCTTTCTGAAGTGGAGGCATCAGCGAAGCTCTTCTTAACTTCCACGAAGGTTTCCTTAGCGCGCTCCAAATCAAACTCTAGTTCTTTCATTGGAGCCTTACGAACCCAAGTACTATCTTTGGGTTGTTTGTCTTTATCATCTCCCATCATAATTCCACTTCGGAGCACAATGTTCACATTTGGATCTTCCTCGCGCGGCTCAGACCTCATCATCTGCAGGTTCTGAGTCGGGGGAGGTTGTAGCGCTCCCTTGTCGCGCATCCTAGCTATCAATGTAGGACAATCCTCTGTCTCATGATCAAACAAGGTACAATACAGACATGATGGACGCGTTAGATTCATACAATCACGGGCATAATGTCTTGGCCCTCCGTAATTGTATCATATCAATTATTCATGACCTCTTCCAGGTCCTCCTCCACCTCGGCCTCGCCCACGCCCTTGAAATTTGGTTCGCGGCACTCTTGCATACTGGTCAAGGGGCCGCGTTTCGGTCTGAACTCTATAGGTGGGAGTTCTATCCATTATCAGCTCATAGCTCCTACAAGTGTGCTCATCGTGTCCAACAGACCTACAAAAATTACATAACAACTGTTGCTAATTTTGTGTGTACTTTTGTAACAAATGGAAGTTGTCCGTAGCATGATTTCCTCCTATTCAACAAATCGCGCACAACAAAGTAGGTGTCGCACTAGGTCCTACTTGTGCCTTCGGTCTTAATGGCATCATTCCTCCTCCCATGAGGTAATTCTCAAACATAGGGCAGTGGTCCTTATCATGACCCTGACCCTTGCATTTTACGCACCACACTTCTTCGCTCACTTTCAAGGAGTTGTCCTATCCTATTTCAGACTCTGCATCTCAAGGAATAATTTTTTCAACTGCGCATGGATCTGCTAAACTCCCAAGTTAAGATCCTGTATCAGGGTCTCATGTAGCCTCATCGTGATCTCCAAGGCCTCTGCCTGAGTCGTTAACCTCTGTTGTGATAGCGCGTTCCTCAAATGTGGCGTTAGCGATGCTACAAACCATTCACGGTGTTTTTCATCTGTCAAAGTCCTATTAGCTTCACGAATTGTGCACTTCAGTCTCTAATCCAACTCCCAAGGAGTCTCACCTGGTAGCATTGTAATTTCTTTGAATCCAATGATCGACTACGCCTCTAACTTCAGCCTGTTAAATTCTTTGTTCAACGTAATTTGGACATCCGTAATCCCTACATTCAGATTGTCATTAGAATGCTTAATATACCAGGTCAGTGCGCGATGTTGTAGAATGTTGACCAGCATCGCTTTCTTTATATTATCATCTATAACTCCCTGCGCTTCCCATATGGCTCTTATCACGAACCAAAACCAGTCTGGATCTTCATTTCCTACTCCCTTGAACACAGGAAACTTTATCACGCTTGCCATGTTGACTCGCGGTGGTGACGGAGGTGGTACGAGCGAAGATGGAGGTGAAGGAGGTGAAGTTGGTGGTGGTGTGGGTGGGGGTGGTATGCACGGAATCCTCTGTCTTATCAAATTGATTTCACTTCGCGACGAGACCTTCGCAAGCTCTTCCTCAATCCCTCGTGGAGGTGAAATCAAAGGGCTATTCTCTAGTCCCCTACTTCCTACGTTTCTGTAGGTTTTCCTACTTCGCATGGCTCTGGACATCAAGGTAATTTCATAACCCTCTTTTCTCATAATAACATTTTAATCCAAGTATTCAGAGACTTTACGTAATTACGCCGTGGTCCTTTGAGAAAGCATCGCTTAGCCTTGCTATAGCTAACTGAAGTATCTACCGCAAACTCAGTAATGAATCCTCCTATAATCCAATAGATCCAGTGATCAACAGCACGCACGATCTTATCCTATGATGCTTCCAATCTGTGCACCAACTCTGGGGTCCACATAATAGGATTGCCGAGCTTCCACCTTCCTTGGTTGTCTACTAGCTTCATGATCCACTCGTACAGCTCAGTAGGGAAAGATGCGAAGAAAAATTCGTGGATCTCTATGTACAGGTATAAATCTAACCACTCTTCTTTTTTCAGTTGTGGATTCCTACTCTCCTATGCCGTGAACTTGTGAATTCTCCTGTCCAACCAACCTTCAATTTCTTTCTTAGTTGGATTCCAATGATACAACATCAGACATCTCTATGCAGATTCTAGTCTTGGCAATGGAACCAATTGTTGGCTTGAGGGGGCCTGACCTAGGTTTGGAGTTATTTAGCCAAAAAAATCCTTGTACTACTGGCTCTTTTGGTAATAGCCCACGGAGTATAGACTGAGGTCTCACCCGAAGCAGTATGGAGGGATGTTGGAACCAAGTTTCTGCACCCTTGAGATGTCTGAGGGGTTGATTTAGTCCAACTATGGATACCTTCGCGTAGGTTACTTCGCGCACTTTCCTGACTCGCGAGGCCTTCAATATCTGTTATAATCACCTTCACGCAGCCTTAACCAGGGGCTTGAGGTGCTTTCGCGCTGCTTCAGCAGCAATCTGCGCTATTTCCCCAAGTTACACTGAGGATCTTACTTATCTTCTTATAACAGTTAGTTATCTTCACGTAAAAAGATACTTTATCTTATATTCACTTATTCAACACATTCATATAATTCTGCACAGCAAATAAATAGTAAGCTTGCAATTCATACCCAATATACATCAATTCATAAAATAGGAAAATATACATAGAAATAATGTAAAACTTCTCTTTATTAATGCTTCATCATTAGATATTCTATTAACTTCTTTACAACTTAGAGCCTCCCTCTTTTATACAATCCCATGTCAGCGAACCATGGGTATATCTTTCAAGCCGACATTACATTACAAAAGTAAGGGCGGACAACCCTATGACTCAATTAAAGCTTCACGCTCCGCACTCTTAAATCGCTAAGTCTTTACATTGGACTTTGTCAAAACTTGGGCTTTAAGCCCCAAAACTTTCCTTGGAGGATCCTGCACCCAACAGGCAGAAGGAACACATGAAATATTTTTTAAAAGAAATAGAAAATGTCACCCTTCTAAAACTACAAGTAGACGAGGCTAAAGAAAGAAGAAATGTTTTAAAATTTTGGTTTCAAGAAGATATTGCACAAAACCAAAGAGAACTTGGTGTTGCCCAAACTGAAATCAATTGATCAACAACTGGTAGAAGGATAAATTGTTTGATGATGAAATGAAGAATAATTTCACTTCTCGACTGAAGATGAAGGCAGAAGAATCAAATGATTCCTCATGCAATGAAGACAGAAGATCCAAACCCTCACAAATCAATATTGACAAGAAGCCTGACAGCAAGATCCTTCAAAGGAAAAATAAAGGTCAAAATAATATTAAGGGTAATATCTCTCCAAGAAGTAATACTGACAAGGATCAACAAAGGGTTAGAAAACTATCAAGACAATACATCTCATACATATGTCTTAGTCTCTTTAATAATCATTGTTTCGCCTGTTCTAGCTTTAGGCATATGGATAGGGATTGTAGACATTATCAAAACCCTAGAAGCAAATTTGGAGGATCGCAGGACAGATTTCAAAAATAATTTGTCAGAAAAAAGTATATGTCAGTTGCATTCCATTCAGCACCATATAGAATGTTTCAAAGTCCATAACTATGAATATATAGCTTGTTATTTCAAATACAATATGAAGGAGAACCCTAACATTAAGTACAAGAAGGTTTGGAGAACAAAGCAAAAATAACAACATCAAGTGAATGAAGAAATATCAGTAATCATGCTCTCCGGACTTGTGAAGTTGCAGGGCCATGATGAATCTATAGGTACTAAAGATGATGTCAAGGTTCAATATGATCTCACTATAGAGTTGGATCATATGTTATTCTGAAGAATCAATCTTGTTGAATCCCTATGAATGTTGAAGAGGGGGAGTCTACATAGAAGTTGGTGCACTTTTGAAAATATATACTTTGATATTTTGATATATGGAAAATCTGAAGAAGTTGTTAGAGTAGTAATTTGTGTTGTGGGAAGATTAATCAACATTTTTGAGTAACAGGTTTAGAGAGCTGGTGAGCACCAGTATTGCAGTAATAATTCTACAACTCCTGGGACTCCCTACTTTACTTTTATCAACCCAGTAGTTTGTAACGAACTTGGAAGCTACGATGTTGTATGCACAAGTACTAGCTCTTACTGCAGGCTGTCACTTGATCAGCTGGCGCAAGTTCGCTAGGAGCTTAAGCCAACTTCTATGAATTCTCAGAAGAAGCTTTTAACTGTGATGAAAGAAAGCTAACTCGAAAGAGGCTATTCTACTTGCAGAATGGGAAGGAAAACTGAAATGAAACACAAACCCTAGCAAATCCTAATCTACCCATTAACCCTACTGTTGCAGGAAAAGAGATCAAAACTGATGAAATGAGTCCCATTGACTACTGAAAAGGTAAATTGCATTTATTCAAGCTACTTCTGAAGAGAAATGAGAAGAAATCATCTTTTTGTACTTTTGAGTATTTTTATGTGGAATTATTATGCTTGTGATTTTACTGGTTGTGACTGTGCAGAGGGTTGGTGGCAAAGGAAGATGGAGTTTGGCTTTTGCAGAAGGTGAGGAAGGTGTGGAGAGGTCCTAAGAAGCCCCTAGTACCCTTCTAAAGACTTCCATTGCAATCAAACTTCGAAAAGTCACTCACAGGGAATTCTACAGGAAGTTGCAGGGGATCTACAGGAGGTTCTACAGGAGGAGGCCGAAAGTGGTTTTTGGAGGTTTGCACATGGAAAATTGATGGAAAAAGGGAGATGAAGGTTGGATGAAGGTGTCGAGGGGTTTAGAACTTGTCAAGGAAGATTAGGGACGAAGGAGATGGTTGGATTTGTTCAAGGGGCAAGAAAGCAACTTTGTGAAAAAAACGCAGAAATTAGGGCAGATTGGCGAAATGTGGCGAAGGAGTGGGGAAATCTAGGAGAAGTGAGTTGGTGCTGATTATTTGATGGAGGGATGGTGAGTTGGAATGTTCTACAAGAGAGTTGCATGCTTACTTCTCAAAACTGACCAAAGCAAGAACCGAAAAACAGAGTTTTGTCTATTTTACCCTAAATTCTGACCTAAACTAGGAAAATGTTGAACAGTACTTGATGAACAGAAAAGCATGCAAGAGAACTATGATAAAAGGACATGAAATGATCTAAGCAAGTGAATCTGAACAAATATCAACTCTTCCAAATCAAAGTATCACACTAGCAGTTGCATGAAAGAGCAAAAATTATGTTTTTGGTGGCAGCAGTAGTGCCTTGACCTCAAATCATGGTCCCAAGGAGGGAGAAAGGAGATCAAGACTTGTTGGTAGCCTTTTTGGATCTTTTTCTGTCACTGCAGCAACTTACTTAAGCAACTTGAAGCAAAAACAACTATTCTAACCATCAAAAGCAACCTAATCTAATGAAGCAAAATGAGTATATGCAACAGAAATTAACTCGTGAATGGAAACAAAACATATAAATACACAAAGGAGGTGTTGGGAAACTTGGGTTGGGCCCTAATCCAAGATATTCAGCCCTCTGGAGAATATCAATGCTGATTCAAAACTTGGTTCATCTTCATTTATCAAAAAATAGCAGTTACATCATGTAAAAGTTGTCTCAAAAAGAACTCGAAAATGAGCTGAGTACAATGTTGCACAAAAGCGCGAAAATAGACTAAGAAATGGCTAACCTACTGAGGCTTGAAGCCTTCTTATTTATACAAGTGGGGACTCCCAACAATCCTCCTAAACTTAAGGAACTTGTCTATCTAAAACTTAAGATAACAGCAGCCCTACTTGACTTGCTCGCCTGCCCCTTGGAATCATCAATGTGGGCCTTTGTACTCCGAGCTTCTAATGGAGAACTCTAGGAATGGGTCATTAATGAAGGAGACATCCCTCCTACAAGTCCTCATCCCTGTTTCCTCGAGTTTGGCTACCATTTTGCCCATAAACTCCTAGTCCTTGTCCAAAATTGTCCAAAAAATCTGCAATAAACACTCATTAGACTACATGGAAAATTGACTATCCCCATTCACTCTATTGACATAAGTATATTCAAAAACATGCACAAAAATATTGAAAATGGTGGATTAAATGAAAATAATAGGCAGAATGAGCCCATATAGTTACCCATTTCTGGGGCTCATCATCACCCCCTGCTGAATGGGTTGCTCATCCTCTGAGCAACTAATCTAGCTCTTCATCTTTAATAGCTCTTACAAATTCCCTGACATCCCAGGCCTTTGATGCGATGTCCTCCTCTCTATCATGGAAACCTACTTTCCTGTCCACTTCCTCCCATTGTTTCTATTCTTCCTCCTTTTTAACTCCTTCCAACAGTCCTAACAGTAGTGGAGGACAGTCCTAAGTTTTGCATTGAGTGTTTGTATAGGGGTACTCTCCTCATGGCCTCCCTCATTTTGTATGGGGAGTGATACTCCTTGATCCTTAAGCTATGTGGCAATGTATTCCACCTTCTCATGCATGCATGAAGGCAGTCATCGCCAAACAATCTCTCCATATCTTCAAAATGAGCAATAGTTTGTGCTTGCCTGTCAACATAATCAGGGAGAGCTTGGTGATTGACTGCAAGGTGTTCATGGGCATAGATGAGAGCCAATGGTTCTGCTGGTTCTGCCCTTATCATCAGGGGCTCACTTAGCTCTTTTTCCATTATCTTTTGAATTTCCACTGCTCTCTTTTCCTCATGGCTCATCTAGGAAGCCATAGCCATTAGCTGTAAGTCTCCCAATGCAGCATTTGGATCCCATGTTACACTAAAAAATGTCACCATGACTATTTACAGTTAGTATGTCTCAATCAACAGTCATGCTACCCTCTTAGGCAAGTCTTATGCCTCTGCTCTCCATGTCAAACTCCAAAAGAGAGAAAGTCTTTTATAAATGTATTTATCTCTGGGGACGCAGGTTCTCTCAACCTTACCTGCGGGGACGCACCCAATGTTCACAAAAGCTGCGTCTTTGGACGCTCTGTATGTAAAGGGGCAGGTGCATCCCCCTGTAAAGGTTAAAATGCGCAAGTTTCATCTTTAAAAAGTCACTTGTGGTCATTTCTAGAGCATTCTAGAAGGTTGTTCGACGTGTATTGAGCGCCTCCAGATGGTTCATGCACTCCTACCAAAGAGGAACTTATCCCATCAATAAGGGAGCTATCCCATCCAAAGAGGGGATTATCCCATTGATGGTGGACCTGATTAACTTCCTCTTGAGCACTATAAATACAGGCATTGGGCCAGAAGGAGAGGAGGTTAAAAGCTATACATTTCTAAGGGTAAATGCTGCAGGAATTAGGACTCCCATTTAGAAGCTTGTGAGGAGATATTGCCATCTTTGCTTGTTCTATTTGGAAGTGGGTGAGCTTTGTCAAAGTAAAGGATAACTCTTGATGGACCCTGGGAGGGACTTGCACAACACCAAGGCTTAGGTTGTATTTGTTCCTTTTGTTACCTATTAATGCAAATGAGTCCATTCTTCTCAATAACTTGTTATTTATGAGTTGTTTCATGTACTCCTTGGTCTATGTGTTAAATATGTTTTATTCTATGAGATTATCAAGTGCTATTTAATCGTTTGATTGTTAGTGTATGCAGGTTTCAAAGTGAAGGAGGAGCTCATCCGGATCAGAGGAGCTGGACTGCTACAACAGCGTTGGATTACAGGTAGGATCTAAACACTTGATTTCTTGTATAGTAAATGCATATTTAGAGAAGGATTGCTCTTGTTTGTCTTGTTTGTCACTAGAGAGTCTTAGGCTCCTAGGGAGGTTGGTTGTGTCCGCACAATCGACTCTTTCCGCCTGACAAATTGGCGACTCCGCTGGGGACTCCATTAATGTGAAAGTCTTTTCCTTTGTATGAACTTTGTGCTTAGCTGGGACTCCATTAATGTGCTTAGCCAATTTGTCAGGCGGAAAGAGTCGATTGTGCGGACACAACCAACCTCCCTAAGAGCCTAAGACTCTCTAGTGACAAACAAGAAAAACAAGAGCAATCCTTCTCTAAATATGCATTTACTATATAAGAAATCAAGTGTTTAGATCCTAGCTGTAATCCAACGCTGTTGTAGCAGTCCAGCTCCTCTGATCTGGATGAGCTCCTCCTTCACTTTGAAACCTGCATACACTAACAATCAAACGATTAAATAGCACTTGATAATCTCATAGAATAAAACATATTTAACACATATACCAAGGAGTACATGAAACAACTCATAAATAACAAGTTATTGAGAAGAATGGACTCATTTGCATTAATAGGTAACAAAAGGAACAAATACAACCTGAGCCTTGGTGTTGTGCAAGTCCCTCCCAGGGTCCATCAAGAGTTCTCCTTTACTTTGACAAAGCTCACCCACTTCCAAATAGAACAAGCAAAGATGGCAATCTCTCCTCACAAGCTTCTAAATGGGAGTCCTAATTCCTGCAGCATTTACCCTTAGAAATGTATAGCTTTTAACCTCTTCTCCTTCTGGCCCAATGCCTGTATTTATAGTGCTCAAGAGGAAGTTAATTAGGTCCACCATCAATGGGATAATCCCCTCTTTGGATGAGATAGCTCCCTTATTGATGGGATAAGTTCCTCTTTGGTAGGAGTGCATGAACCATCTGGAGGCGCTCAATACACGTCGAACAACCTTCTAGAATGCTCTAGAAATGACCACAAGTGACTTTTTAAAGATGAAACTTGCGCATTTTAACCTTTACAGGGGGGCGCACCTGCCCCTTTACATACAGAGCGTCCAAAGACGCAGCTTTTGTGAACATTGGGTGCGTCCCCGCAGGTAAGGTTGAGAGAACCTGCGTCCCCAGAGATAAATACATTTATAAAAGACTTTCTCTCTTTTGGAGTTTGACATGGAGAGCAGAGGCATAAGACTTGCCTAAGAGGGTAGCATGACTGTTGATTGAGACATACTAACTGTAAATAGTCATGGTGACATTTTTTAGTGTAACAGATTGCCCCCTAAAGTGCGAAGTCTATAATAGATTAGGGTTTTGTATTATCTAGGAAGGGTGAAGCGCTTTATCATTTCAAGGATTATCTCGTGGAGAGCCTGGTCAGAACCTGCAATTTTCAACACAAAATACATGTATAAGATTATATCATCACTGAGGTAGGAATTCCCATACTCAGATTAAAACTTTAACTAACAGACTAACTACTCTGATACAAGAATAATCTTGCATTACATCATAATTATAGACTTTTGTAGACACAGTATGGGTGCAGCCATCTGTTTATGATTAGTCTACTTAGATAATGAATACAAAACTCCCCGCAGCCTGGATGGTGGAAACTAGATCCAGGGTCTTCATTTCTACCTCTCGAATTGGTACGATTCTAGCCATGCGAATAAATGAGTTGATGTCGAACATGGTAGAAACCACTTGATTACCAGTCGATGATGTAAACTGTTAACAAGCGTGAGAGAGACCACTAGTAATTTCAATGGTTCTCAAAGTACCCAGTACAGTCCATGAGATGTGAATGAATGAGTTGATGTCGAACATTTCACGGAATCCTTCGATCGAAAGTCAATGATGTAAACTGACGTCAAAGGCAAGAAACCTACCATTGATGCATGCAGACTTCAAGGTACTGACGATTTCTAAGTCATCTCTCTAGATAATGTGCTGATGTCGATAGAAAGCGACCCGTTGCAGGCAAGCTCGCAACACGAAATCATTGTTCAAGTTGAAGAAATGTTGATGTAAGGACTGACTCAGGGATGGTCAAACGGATGACAAGTATTTTGCAGATGAAAGTTTTTCTTGCAGACCTCTTGAACACATAACGACACGACAGATGGCTTGGTGATGAATAACTCAAAGTTAATCCCTGGAACCCGGCTGAAGACTTTCAAAGTGGTTTGATTAACTGTGAGGTAAAGGATTTCCCAACCCAGGTGAATGAAAAGTGTCGTGTTCAAGAGTGGTAATAAAGTTTCTTCTGAGACAAAAGATAACAAACAGGTTCATTCTTCTCTCTTTTCCCCCACCATTTCTGGCAAGTACCTCTTTATTTTTAACAAGCTTGAGGAGGATAACATATGCTTGATTATAAGCTCATCCTTCGGATGAGTCCATCCTAGTTTTGATTCGAACCCTAGGAAGGAGTGGTTCGTTCCCGTTTGTAATTGAACATGTCCTTTACTGTGAAATGTTTAACGAGCCCAGTATAGGAGAAACTCGGCGTTTTTCAATTTTAGAGAGTCTGAAAAACTTAAGAAGACTCCAAGTTGAACTTTTTCGTAGATTTGTGTCCCTCAAGCCCGAAAAAGTATAAAATAATACTTGGGAGAACCGCTTGATCTTGCGACCAAGGAGTACTTTCATAATTAGTGCCACTGACCTGAAAAGTAAAAAGCGATCAAGGGCACGTCGTTTTATTTCCGTATCGAGTTTGAAACGACAAAAACCCGGCAATCTTTTACTGATTTTACGGTCAGAAAAGAGCTATAAGGGGACCATCTTTTAATTTCGTTTTAACGAGTGTAAAAGAAACGCTCGGCAATCTTTTCATTTTTTAGGAGTCAGAAAAGGGCTTAAAAGATGACTCTGATATTTTGGTTTGTGAAAAATGACAATTTTCCCTCTAAGTCCCTTTGTCCTGCACAAAAACAACACATTACTCATACCTGTTTAAGATAGGTAAAAATACATCGAAAAACATCCTTCCATGGTGAAAAATGAACAAATTCATCCAAAAAACCTATAAAAAGACTTTTTACCATGTCATTTTTACCATTTTACTATTGAGGTTGAAAAAAGGGCTTTTGGCAAGAAACTTCCCGTGGTCGCTGCGGAAAATCCGACCATCAGAATCCAACGTCGTCTCTTCCAGGTATTTTACAACATCCTACTCTTCAATTTCATCCGATTAAAATTGTATTTTAGGTTTTAGTTTTGTTTTTTGGGGGGGTTTAGGTTTCAAAATGCGCTCTGCGGTGGACGCAGGTGCCCTTCGGGTGACCTGCGTCCCCCGACTTTTTCCTATACAGGAAAATGGTCGGGGGACGCAGCCCACCTTCAGGCCAACTGCGTCCCGATGCCCTGTGTTCTAAACGCGGGGTGCGCCTTCCGTGGAATGCGGAATTTGAAACCCCAATCCTCACAAATAACCATTCAAATTTCTCCAAATTAATTCTAATCATTGTTTCTTGGTGTGTAGGGCACTCACCATGTTGGATTGGAGAGAAAGAGAGCACGAGGATGTTGATTTAGCTGCAATTGAACATCAACCTTCCATTGATGCCCTAAAAGCATGCGGGTTATATAAATACTGGGCCATACCAGGCATGAGGGCTCAGGTAAGATTCTTAGAATGGTTGGTTGAGAGATGGAACATTCGAGAACAATGCTTTTACATTGGAGGGCACCAGCTCGAGATAGAGCCCTCTGATATATACTTTCTCACTGGCTTGCCGAATAGAGGTGAGCAACTCAATCTAGCCGGGACTAGGCCGGGTGGCCAATCCCTTGCTAGTCTCCGGGCAGATTGGTGCACACCCAATGCACATCATGCGAAAGGCGTAGAAATCAAACACATCTCTCTGCATGAACTCAAAGTTATAGCTTTCACGGTTACCAGAATTTGCGGCGCAGCCGCTTTACATATTGCTTCCGGGTCCCAAATGCGGATGGCGATTTACTGTTACCAAGGCACCATTTTCAACTGGTGTGATGCTTTGTCAGCTAATATGAAGAGCCAACTGACTAGGGCAAAGAACGGACGACTGAAGACCTTTGGATATGGGCCTCTAGTCGTGAGCTTTGCCTTAGAGAGAGTTCCGATGCTGATCCCTCAGCAACTCACTGTTGATATCTTGGGTCCTCAGGAGCCAAAGCTGGTACGATGGGTTGCGGTGATGGCCCGGCATCCTGACGAGGGCGCGGCAGTTGTTCGATTCACTGATAGTTATTTTCACTGGTTAGAGGACCAGGTTTTTTCGATCCAGGACTTTCCGTACGCCGGAGTAGATTTTCGAGGTGATCCGGACACGGTTCTTCCACAGGGAGAACAATGGGATGACAGAGGTACTTTATTTTTCACAAGTTTTCAAATTATGTATTTTTTTTTTTTATATATATCGCCTCAAAACTGACAGTAAAAATTTTCAAAATGCAGATGTTGGTCCACAGCGCCCAGCCAACCTCCGGCCTTTTGAGAGGAGACATCCAGTTTCACCGGTACCGGCCCCACAGGACGCGGCTGCAGAGACACTAGCTGAGTTGGAGCATGATCTAGAGCGTCTGACGACGGATATGCCTGAGACTACCATGGATGATATTCCTATCAGACTTCAGCGCTATGTAGTCGTTGTCCCTGGACCGTTTAGGAGATTTTTGCGTAAGGTAGCCCGTGCAGTGGTGTCGTATAGGGAGCACCACCAGTGATTGGCTAGTCACTTTGTAGACACATGTGACATTTTTGACTTTTTGTACTTTATCATTTTTGCCGATCATAAGGTGTTTTTCAACCTATTATCGAAGACGATGTATATTTTTTGACACACTCCTATCTATATATATATCACTATTACCGGCTTATCTTGTTTAACATATGTGATGAAATGTTTTTAAATTTACTTGCCTGATTTATCGTAAATGTTTGTCCAACATTCGAGAAGCAATTGCATCTGCTAATGTATTTAAAGACCTTGGAATATGTTGATATTAAATGTAATCAAATTCACGTTCCAAGAGACGCACTCTCAAAAACAACCTTAATAACACAGGATTTCTAATGGCATATACTCTATTAAGCTGTAATACAACAAGTTCAGAATCTAACCTCACTATCAAACGTCGAATTCCAAATGAAATAGATTCGGATAATAATTCAACCACTGCACTGTATTCTGCAATGTTGTTCGTTGTTTGACCGAGGCTTACCCCATGCATAGAAACTAACTCGTCAGAGGGCGAATAGATAACCCAAGCTGCGGAAGAGATATTCCGTGTACTACGACAAGCACCATCAGCAAATCCAATGTATGTTTGGAGAGGCGTCGACATCTGCAATATCAAGAGTAAAACCAAGATAAGCCATAATAACGACGAAAAACACACTCCCTAAGCTAAGCACACTGACTAACTAACAAACATACTAGCTAGAAAGAAAACCTAATCTAACTAAAAATTCTCCATACCCACCATTTAAGCATAATACCTCTTTAGGTAAAGTCCATTTCTGGGTTTACCCAAAGAGTCCCCATCAAAATCAACCAGCTCATAAGCCCCTTTTGCTAGCTTTCGCTTTACAATGTAGGGTCCATGCCACATAGGAACGAATTTTCCAGCACCTAGCTTATCGTTAGCTTGATCATATAATAGCACTAGGTCTCCCTCCGAAAAACTTCGAGGGGTCACATTTCTATCATACTGAGCTTTCATTCGCTTCGCGTGAGTCTCGATTGCCAATGTAGCGTCACGTCGAGTCTCATCTGATTTGGCTAAGTACAATAAACGTTTCTCCTCTTCGGAAGTAGCTGGAAGTAATTCGACAGCCATTTGAAGTGATGGGATTTCGCATTCAATGGGTAACACAGCTTCCAAGCCATAAACTAGCTGGAAAGGAGTGAACCCTGTTGAAGTTTTCACTGAGGTTCGGTATGCCCATAGCGCTGAAAATAACATGTTGTGCCAATTCGACCGATGAATACCAATGGTTCGTCGGATCATGATAACTAGAACTTTGTTGATAGACTCAACCAAACCATTGGCTTGCAGATAATGAGGAGTAGAGCTATCGTGGCGCAAACCAAGCTCGCTTGTAAGCTCAGTCATCATGATGTTTCGAAAATGGCTCCCATGGTCAGTAATGATTGCTTGTGGGACACCAAACCTAGTTATAATATGATTGAATACGAAAACTGCAGCTGTTTTGCCGCTTGCGTCGAATGTAGGCATCGCCTCGGCCCATTTAGTAAAATAATCAACCGCGAGGATGATATACGCATGCCCCCCGGCCGAGTGAGGGTTACAAGTAATAAAGTCGATACCCCATTTGGTGAATGGACCAACGGCAATTATAGGGTGGAGAGGAGCAGGTGGTGCGCGCATCTTGCGATCAAACACTTGACAGTTGTGGCACTTCCGGACTGCAATGATACAATCTTTAAACATAGACGGCCAGAAATAGCCAGCGCGCAACACCTTCTGAGCTGTGGCATACCCAGACATATGACCGCCACATGCTCCAGAGTGACAATCATTCAAAACCCTCTCAGCCTCTTCATGAGTTAGACAACGTCGAAAAACTAAGTCTGCCCCCCGGCGATAAAGTGTATCTCCAATAATTTTGTATTGCTGGGATTGAAAACGAATTTTTCGACGTTCCGCTTTGGAAGCTTTAGGCCGAAAGGTTTGGGTTTGGAGATAGATGATTATATCTCCGTACCACGGATCTACAGTACTGATAAGAAACAAAGATTCATCCGCAATGGACTCCTCTGCCACAGTCTCTGTGTCAGCACACGGGAAATCACACATCAATTCCGCAAAAACTAAGGATTTCGTAGACTTGGACTTCTCGAACTCCAAGTCGAACTCTTGCAGGATAACGATCCATTTAGAGTACTTGCCCCCTAGCAGTTGTTTTGTCAAAATATAAATCATAGGGTTGCAATCCGAAATAACTGTAGTTTTACGGAGAAGAATGTAGTGACGAAAACGCTGGACAGCTTGAACGGCTGCCAGGGCCAATTTCTCCACATGCGAATATTTTAACTCAGTGGGATTTAAGGTCCTACTAAGATAATATATCACATGTTCCGCTCCGAATTCATCTTCTTGAACTAACACCATTCCAATGGTGGAATGCGAAGCTGCGAGGTATAAGAAGTAGTCCTGGTTGTAGTTGGGAGGATGCAACAACGGTGCATGGGTCAACGCGTGTTTAAGTGCATCAAAAGATTGTTGGGCAATCTCGTCCCAAAAGAATTGAGCATTCTGTTTCAACAACCGTGTAAAACCTTTAGTGACCTCGGCGTAGTTTGGGATGAATCAGTGTAAAAAGTTCGCTTTCCCTTGCAAACTTTGGAGTTGGTGCAAACTTGAAGGAGGAGGAAATTTGATGATAGCTTCGACCTTCGAGGGATCGACGCGAATGTCGGCTTTTGAAACAACAAATCCCAGCAATCGACCTGTTTCTATACAAAAAACACACTTGTGGGGATTCAACCGAATTCGATAATGCCTACACCTCATAAAGATTGCTCGTAGGTGGACAAGGTGATCAGCTCGATGTAAAGAATGAGCAGGCAAATCATCGAGGTACGGTTGCACAATGTGCTTGATGTCATGAAATGTGTAAGACATCGCCCGTTGAAAAGTGGCCCCGGCATTCTTAAGCCCAAAAGGTAATTTACAATAAGCAAATGTCCCCCATGGACAAATGAATGTCGTTTTTGGTTGTTTGGCAGGTAGAATATTGATTTGATTATAGCCCGAAAAACCATCCATAAAGGAAAACATTTCACTTCCGGCACAATCATCAATAATTTGATCGATATAAGGCGTAGGATAGTTGTCTTTTGGACAAGCTCGATTTATATCCCTATAGTCGATACAGATTCTTATTGTTCCTTGTTTCTTGTTGACCGGAACAATATTCGATACCCAATCCGTTAACGGGATCGGATATATGAAACCTGCTTTCAACAGCTTTTCGACTTCTGCTTTAATCGCAGCCGCTTTTCGAGGGTGAATCTGACGCAACCATTGTCGGACGGGTTTAGCGTCCAGGTAGGTCTTTATTTCATGAACAACAATGGCAGGATCGATTCCTGGCATTTCCTCGTAAGACCAGGCAAACACATCGCGGAATTCTTGGAATAGGGCCTTGTAAGTTTGGATTTCTTCTTCTGTACATGCGGCACCTATATGAATGTTTTCCTCAATTCCGGGCTTCACTGAAATATCAATGGGAATAGTACGAGAAATATTCCCTAAATTCAACTCTGAATCAGAATGTTTCGTTGGATCCTGAGTGTCTTTGACATATTCAGCGGTAAAGATAGATGAAAAATCATTTTCAAAAGCATCATCCTTAGGTAAAAACGAAGATCTGTGATGGAGATCTTCCCATGGTAGATCGTCTACACTTAGGATTTCACGAAGTTGCTCGTCAGATGACACGACTTCGGGAAACGCTATCTGTTCTAAGGTTGAGGTGAAAAGTGATTCTTCACTGACCACATTCATTTGGTCGATTTCGGTTGAACGCGAGTCGGTAAAAGACATGACAGCCTCATAAGCAATTTCATATGGACTCAAAGGCATAGCATCACCGAATGAGTCTATCTCAGATTCAGATGGGACAATCCAAGGATCATCATAAATAATGTTTTCTGATGTAATCATATGAATGGTTGCAAATGAAGGATCTACGCTGAGTGGAGGGAGAGGAAAAGTTCCCAGTAAACCGGAATCTTTAACTAAACCTACGCCAACGTCCCTATAAGGGATTGTCGTCTTACCGACATGCTGGATACTCTCTGAAGAGGCTGGGTCGGATGAAAAGTATGTCAGCTGATCAATAGTCACGATCTTACCGTTATGTGGAAACTTAATTACTCTAAAGACCGATGAAACGACCGCCGTCATAGCATATGACTAACTTCGACCCAAAAGAAGGTTGTAGTCTAGAGGGGCATCAACCACTTCCACATCCAGACTAACGGTTTTACCTTCGACCCCTATAGGCAATTCCTGTAGAATACCAAACGGACGGAACCCACGGCCATCAAAGGCCTTAAGGATGGTGGGGGATTGGTTCAACGAAGGAGAACCAAGAGATCTCCAACATTGAATCGACATAATACACGTAGAGGCTCCCTCATCAATCACAGTCCGATGAATAGGCCTGTTTTTGACTATCACTGGAATTTGGAAAGCCATTTGATGGGGGAGACGTGGTGTACTATTTTCTAGATCGAAGATTATCAGGTTCGGGTCCTGAACATCAATAGCTCCGATAGCCGACAAAAGTAATTTTCGTTGTGCTGGGCATGATTGCAGCACTTCTAATGCCGACATTGCTGAGGGTGAAACAGCTAAGTCCTCAACAATGTTGTAATTCTGGGCTGCTCTCGCATGTGGATTGAAAGCAAACCTTCGAAGTACACCCTTGGCGGGCGGTTTAATTACTAAGTCCGGGTTAGGTTTTTCGATCTGTAGTGGATCGGAACTGGGAGCTGAAGTTGATGGGTTAGAGTGAGAAGATTCTGCTTCCTTACCATCAACGGGAGCCTTACTACCATAATCTTGCGATCGAGTCGCAATCCTCACATGAGACATCATCAAAATGGGTTCTTCACTGGCATTCGAGGAAGAACCTATCATCTTATTCTCCTGCTCCGGGAATGGATTTTTTAACACAGCAGGAGTGGGAGTGCTTTTCAACGGGCGATGTCTTACGCATTTCATGACATCAAGCACATTGTGCAACCGTACCTCGATGATTTGCCTGCTCATTCTTTACATCGAGCTGATCACCTTGTCCACCTACGAGCAATCTTTATGAGGTGTAGGCATTATCGAATTCGGTTGAATCCCCACAAGTGTGTTTTCTGTATAGAAATAGGTCGATTGCTGGGATTTGTTGTTTCAAAAGCCGGCATTCACGTCGATCCCTCGAAGGTCGAAGCTATCATCAAATTGCCTCCTCCTTCGAGTTTGCGCCAACTCCAAAGTTTGCAAGGGAAAGCGAACTTTTTACGCCGATTCATCCCAAACTACGCCGAGGTCACTAAAGGTTTTACACGGTTGTTGAAACAGAACGCTCAATTCTTTTGGGACGAGATTGCCCAACAATCTTTTGATGCACTTAAACACGCGTTGACCCATGCACCGTTGTTGCATCCTCCCAACTACAACCAGGACTACTTCTTATACCTCACAGCTTCGCATTCCACCATTGGAATGGTGTTAGTTCAAGAAGATGAATTCGGAGCGGAACATGTGATATATTATCTTTGTAGGACCTTAAATCCCACTGAGTTAAAATATTCGCATGTGGAGAAATTGGCCCTGGCAGCCGTTCAAGCTATCCAGCGTTTTCATCACTACATTCTTCTCCGTAAAACTACAGTTATTTCGAATTGCAACCCTATGATTTATATTTTGACAAAACAACTGCTAGGGGGCAAGTACTCTAAATGGATCGTTATCCTGCAAGAGTTCGACTTGGAGTTCGAGAAGTCCAAGTCTAAGAAATCCTTAGTTTTTGCGGAATTGATGTGTGATTTCCCGTGTGCTGACACAGAGACTGTGGCAGAGGAGTCCATTGCGGACGAATCTTTGTTTCTTATCAGTACTGTAGATCCGTGGTACGGAGATATAATCATCTATCTCCAAACCCAAACCTTTCGGCCTGAAGCTTCCAAAGCGGAACGTCGAAAAATTCATTTTCAATCCCAGCAATACAAAATTATTGGAGATACACTTTATCGCCGGGGGGCAGACTTAGTTTTTCGACGTTGTCTAACTCATGAAGAGGCTGAGAGGGTTTTGAATGATTGTCACTCTGGAGCATGTGGCGGTCATATGTCTGGGTATGCCACAGCTCAGAAGGTGTTGCGCGCTGGCTATTTCTGGCCGTCTATGTTTAAAGATTGTATCATTGCAGTCCGGAAGTGCCACAACTGTCAAGTGTTTGATCGCAAGATGCGCGCACCACCTGCTCCTCTCCACCCTATAATTTCTGTTGGTCCATTCGCCAAATGGGGTATCGACTTTATTACTTGTAACCCTCACTCGGCCGGGGGGCATGCGTATATCATCCTCGCGGTTGATTATTTTACTAAATGGGCCGAGGCGATGCCTACATTCGACGCAAGCGGCAAAACAGCTGCAGTTTTCGTATTCAATCATATTATAACTAGGTTTGGTGTCCCACAAGCAATCATTACTGACCATGGGAGCCATTTTCGAAACATCATGATGACTGAGCTTACAAGCGAGCTTGGTTTGCGCCACGATAGCTCTACTCCTTATTATCCGCAAGCCAATGGTTTGGTTGAGTCTATCAACAAAGTTCTAGTTATCATGATCCGATGAACCATTGGTATTCATCGGTCGAATTGGCACAACATGTTATTTTCAGCGCTATGGGCATACCGAACCTCAGTGAAAACTTCAACAGGGTTCACTCCTTTCCAGCTAGTTTATGGCTTGGAAGCTGTGTTACCCATTGAATGCAAAATCCCATCACTTCAAATGGCTGTCGAATTACTTCCAGCTACTTCCGAAGAGGAGAAACGTTTATTGTACTTAGCCAAATTAGATGAGACTCGACGTGATGCTACATTGGCAATCGAGACTCATGCGAAGCGAATGAAAGCTCAGTATGATATAAATGTGACCCCTCGAAGTTTTTCGGAGGGAGACCTAGTGCTATTATATGATCAAGCTAACGATAAGCTAGGTGCTGGAAAATTCGTTCCTATGTGGCATGGACCCTACATTGTAAAAGGGGCTTATGAGCAAAAGGGGCTTATGAGCTGGTTGATTTTGATGGGGACTCTTTGGGTAAACCCAGAAATGGACTTTACCTAAAGAGGTATTATGCTTAAATGGTGGGTATGGAGAATTTTTAGTTAGATTAGGTTTTCTTTCTAGCTAGTATGTTTGTTAGTTAGTCAGTGTGCTTAGCTTAGGGAGTGTGTTTTTCGTCGTTATTCTGGCTTATCTTGGTTTTACTCTTGATATTGCAGATGTCGACGCCTCTCCAAACATACATTGGATTTGCTGATGGTGCTTGTCGTAGTACACGGAATATCTCTTCCGCAGCTTGGGTTATCTATTCGCCCTCTGACGAGTTAGTTTCTATGCATGGGGTAAGCCTCGGCCAAACAACGAACAACATTGCAGAATACAGTGCAGTGGTTGAATTATTATCCGAATCTATTTCATTTGGAATTTGACGTTTGATAGTGAGGTTAGATTCTGAACTTGTTGTATTACAGCTTAATAGAGTATATGCCATTAGAAATCCTGTGTTATTAAGGTTGTTTTTGAGAGTGCGTCTCTTGGAACGTGAATTTGATTACATTTAATATCAACATATTCCAAGGTCTTTAAATACATTAGCAGATGCAATTGCTTCTCGAATGTTGGACAGACATTTACGATAAATCATGCAAGTAAATTTAAAAACATTTCATCACATATGTTAAACAAGATAAGCCGGTAATAGTGATATATATATAGATAGGAGTGTGTCAAAAAATATACATCGTCTTCGATCATAGGTTGAAAAACACCTTATGATCGGCAAAAATGATAAAGTACAAAAATTCAAAAATGTCACATGTGTCTACAAAGTGACTAGCCAATCACTGGTGGTGCTCCCTATACGACACCACTGCACGGTCTACCTTACGCAAAAATCTCCTAAACGGTCCAGGGACAGCGACTACATAGCGCTGAAGTCTGATAGGAATATCATCCATGGTAGTCTCAGGCATATCCGTCGTCAGACTCTCTAGATCATGCTCCAACTCAGCTAGTGACTCTGCAGCCGCGTCCTGTGGGGCCGGTACCGGTGCAACTGGATGTCTCCTCTCAAAAGGCCGGAGGTTGGCTGGGCGCTGTGGACCAACATCTGCATTTTGAAAATTTTTACTGTCAGTTTTGAGGCGATATATATAAAAAAAAAAAAAAAATACATAATTTGAAAACTTGTGAAAAATAAAGTACCTCTGTCATCCCATTGTTCTCCCTGTGGAAGAACCGTGTCCGGATCACCTCGAAAATCTACTCCGGCGTACGGAAAGTCCTGGATCGAAAAAACCTGGTCCTCTAACCAGTGAAAATAACTATCAGTGAATCGAACAACTGCCGCGCCCTCGTCAGGATGCCGGGCCATCACCGCAACCCATCGTACCAGCTTTGGCTCCCGAGGACCCAAGATATCAACAGTGAGTTGTTGAGGGATCAGCATCGGAACTCTCTCTAAGGCAAAGCTCACGACTAGAGACCCATATCCAAAGGTCTTCAGTCGTCCGTTCTTTGCCCTAGTCAGTTGGCTCTTCATATTAGCCGACACAGCATCACACCAGTTGAAAATGGTGCCTTGGTAACAGTCAATCGCCATCCGCATTTGGGACCCGGAAGCAATATGTAAAGCGGCTGCGCCGCAAATTCTGGTAACCGTGAAAGCTATAACTTTGAGTTCACGCAGAGAGATGTGTTTGATTTCTACGCCTTTCACATGGTGTGCATTGGGTGTGCACCAATCTGCCCGGAGACTAGCAAGGGATTGGCCACCCGGCCTAGTCCCGGCTAGATTGAGTTGCTCACCTCTATTCGGCAAGCCAGTGAGAAAGTATATATCAGAGGGCTCTATCTCGAGCTGGTGCCCTCCGATGTAAAAGCATTGTTCTTGAACGTTCCATCTCTCAACCAGCCATTCTAAGAATCTTACCTGAGCCCTCATGCCTGGTATGGCCCAGTATTTATATAACCCGCATGCTTTTAGGGCATCAATGGAAGGTTGATGTTCAATTGCAGCTAAATCAACGTCCTCGTGCTCTCTTTCTCTCCAATCCAACATGGTGAGTGCCCTACACACCAAGAAACAATGATTAGAATTAATTTGGGGAAATTTGAATGGTTATTTGTGAGGATTGGGGTTTCAAATTCCGCATTCCAAGGAGGACGCACCCCGTTTTTAGAACACAGGGCGTCGGGACGCAGCTGGCCTGAAGGTGGGCTGCGTCCCCCGACCATTTTCCTGTATAGGAAAAAGTCGGGGGACGCAGGTCACCCGAAGGGCACCTGCGTCCACCGCAGAGCGCATTTTGAAACCTAAACCCCCCCAAAAAACAAAACTAAAACCTAAAATACAATTTTAATCGGATGAAATTGAAGTGTAGGATGTTGTAAAATACCTGGAAGAGACGGCGTTCGATTCTGACGGTCGGATTTTCCGCAGCGACCACGGGAAGTTTCTTGCCAAAAGCCCTTTTTTCAACCTCAACAGTAAAATGGTAAAAATGACATGGTAAAAAGTCTTTTTATAGGTTTTTTGGATGAATTTGTTCATTTTTCACCATGGAAGGATGTTTTTCGATGTATTTTTACCTATCTTAAACAGGTATGAGTAATGTGTTGTTTTTGTGTAGGACAAAGGGACTTAGAGGGAAAATTGTCATTTTTCACAAACCAAAATATCAGAGTCATCTTTTAAGCCCTTTTCTGACTCCTAAAAAATGAAAAGATTGCCGAGCGTTTCTTTTACACTCGTTAAAACGGAATTAAAAGACGGTCCCCTTATAGCTCTTTTCTGACCGTAAAATCAGGAAAAGATTGCCGGGTTTTTGTCGTTTCAAACTCGATACGGAAATAAAACGACGTGCCCTTGATCGCTTTTTACTTTTCAGGTCAGTGGCACTAATTATGAAAGTACTCCTTGGTCGCAATATCAAGCGGTTCCCCCAGGTATTATTTTATACTTTTTCGGGCTTGAGGGACACAAATCTATGAAAAAGTTCAACTTGGAGTCTTCTTATGTTTTTCAGACTCTCTAAAATTGAAAAACGCCGAGTTTCTCCTATACTGGGCTCGTTAAACATTTCACAGTAAAGGACCTGTTCAATTACAAACGGGAATGAACCACTCCTTCCTAGGGTTGGAATCAAAACTAGGATGGACTCATCCGAAGGATGAGCTTATAATCAAGCATATGTTATCCTCCTCAAGCTTGTTAAAAATAAAGAGGTACTTGCCATAAATGGTGGGGGAAAAGAGAGAAGAATGAACCTGTTTGTTATCTTTTGTCTCAGAAGAAACTTTATTACCACTCTTGAACACGACACTTTTCATTCACCTGGGTTGGGAAATCCTTTACCTCACAGTTGATCAAACCACTTTGAAAGTCTTCAGCCGGGTTCCAGGGATTAACTTTGAGTTATTCATCACCAAGCCATCTGTCGTGTCGTTATGTGTTCAGGAGGTCTGTAAGCAAAACTTTCATCTGCAAAATACTTGTCATCCGTTTGACCATCCCTGAGTCAGTCCTTACAGCAACATTTCTTCAACTTGAACAATGATTTCGTGTTGCGGGCTTGCCTGCAACGGGTCGCTTTCTATCGACATCAGCACATTATCTAGAGAGATGACTTAGAAATCGTCAGTACCTTGAAGTCTGCATGCATCAATGGCAGGTTTCTCGCCTTTGACGTCAGTTTACATCATTGACTTTCGATCGAATGATTCTGTGAAATGTTCGACATCAACTCATTCATTCACATCTCATGGACTGTACTGGGTACTTTGAGAACCATTGACATTACTGGTGGTCTCTCTCACGCTTGTTAACAGTTTACATCATCGACTGGTAATCAAGTGGTTTCTACCATGTTCGACATCAACTCATTTATTCGCATGGCTAGAATCGTACCAATTCGAGAAGTAGAAATGAAGACCCTGGATCTAGTTTCCACCATCCAGGCTGCGAGGAGTTTTGTATTCATTATCTAAGTAGACTAACCATAAACAGATGGTTGCGCCCATATTGTGTCTACAAAAGTCTATAATTATGATGTAATGCAAGATTATTCCTGTATCAGAGTAGTTAGTCTGTTAGTTAAAGTTTTAATCTGAGTATGGGAATGCCTACCTCAGTGATGATATAATCTTATACATGTATTTTGTGTTGAAAATTGCAGGTTCTGACCAGGCTCTCCACGAGATAATCCTTGAAATGATAAAGCGCTTCACCCTTCCTAGATAATACAAAACCCTAATCTATTACAGACTTCGCACTTTAGGGGGCAATCTGTTACACTAAAAAATGTCACCATGACTATTTACAGTTAGTATGGCTCAATCAACAGTCATGCTATCCTCTTAGGCAAGTCTTATGCCTCTGCTCTCCATGTCAAACTCCAAAAGAGAGAAAGTCTTTTATAAATGTATTTATCTCTGGGGACGCAGGTTCTCTCAACCTTACCTGCGGGGATGCACCCAATGTTCACAAAAGCTGCGTCTTTGGACGCTCTGTATGTAAAGGGGCAGGTGCATCCCCCTGTAAAGGTTAAAATGCGCAAGTTTCATCTTTAAAAAGTCACTTGTGGTCATTTCTAGAGCATTCTAGAAGGTTGTTCGACGTGTATTGAGCGCCTCCAGATGGTTCATGCACTCCTACCAAAGAGGAACTTATCCCATCAATAAGGGAGCTATCCCATCCAAAGAGGGGATTATCCCATTGATGGTGGACCTGATTAACTTCCTCTTGAGCACTATAAATACAGGCATTGGGCCAGAAGGAGAGGAGGTTAAAAGCTATACATTTCTAAGGGTAAATGCTGCAGGAATTAGGACTCCCATTTAGAAGCTTGTGAGGAGAGATTGCCATCTTTGCTTGTTCTATTTGGAAGTGGGTGAGCTTTGTCAAAGTAAAGGAGAACTCTTGATGGACCCTGGGAGGGACTTGCACAACACCAAGGCTCAGGTTGTATTTGTTCCTTTTGTTACCTATTAATGCAAATGAGTCCATTCTTCTCAATAACTTGTTATTTATGAGTTGTTTCATGTACTCCTTGGTCTATGTGTTAAATATGTTTTATTCTATGAGATTATCAAGTGCTATTTAATCGTTTGATTGTTAGTGTATGCAGGTTTCAAAGTGAAGGAGGAACTCATCCGGATCAGAGGAGCTGGACTGCTACAACAGCGTTGGATTACAGGTAGGATCTAAACACTTGATTTCTTATATAGTAAATGCATATTTAGAGAAGGATTGCTCTTGTTTGTCTTGTTTGTCACTAGAGAGTCTTAGGCTCCTAGGGAGGTTGGTTGTGTCCGCACAATCGACTCTTTCCGCCTGACATCCCATAAATTCATGTCAGGAAGTGCCATGTTGTGTAGGTAAAATTCGGCTAGATTTGCTTTGTCCTCGGCTGAACTATGATCACATAAATGCATAAACTGACCATAACCTTGGAATGGGATTGTGCCCCTCTGGGCCAATGTGTTAATCTGGAATTGGAGCCACTGATCTTTGAGATACAGTGCATATGATCTAGCTATATTTCTGCACTGTAACACCTCCATTGCCCAGCTGGCCATGCATGCCATCTGGGCTTCCTTTTCCTGTAGCTGCCTTTTCAAAATCCGCACTTCATTTGTTGCCTAAGATTCTTTTTCTTGTTGTTGTTTCATCACTATCTCACTATCTATCTATAGTTCTTCTTCTTGCTATTGTTTCTCTGCTACTTCACTATCTGTCTGGGGTCCCTCTTTTTGTTGTTGTTCTTCCAAAATTGCTAGCTTATCTCCTCCTTGAGCTCCCCTTTCCTGTATCTGCTTTTTCAGCAGTTCATTTTCTTCTTGTAGTTGAGCTCTTCTAATGCTCTCTATGTGCCTTACCATGCCCAATTCTCTGCTCATCTCTCTCAGCCTGTTTTCCATGTGCCCTATATCTTTGACCCCTTTAGATTTGGCAATTTGCATCCAAGTGTGGGTCTTGACTCATTCCTTTTCTAGTTCAAAGAAAAGAGGCACTATGAATTTTTGTGGGATGATCTTCCCACTTTCTAGAAGATTGTAATAGGAGCCTAGATTAGGCTGAGGGCTTGGCTCAGGTATTTATTTGGCCTTACCTTCCTCTTGGGGTTGTTCTTCTTCCTTCTTTTCCAAATTTTCAGTTTCTTTGAGCTTGGCCAATGTCTCCTATAGAGAGGTTTGTGCCTCTTGTAAGACGGCTTTAGAGTCCATCAATTTGATTCTTTCCTTCCAGGTGGAGGTCTTTGGACTCCCTCTCTCGTAGGTGATGGAGATTTTGGAGGGATATTCCTCCTTTTTCATAGTAGATGCATCCTCAATGATAAAGGGTTCTTTTGATGGTGGCTGGGGCTTACCCACCTTAATCCTGGTGCTCCTTCGGGCTTTGAAATACATAGATGTCTATCTTTTCCTTTTCCTATTTTTCTTAGCTAGAGTGCTCAATGCAGCAAGGACAGTTGTTGCTTCCCTTGGTAGTGTCTCAGGAGACACTTCTTCTTGCTGTTATTTTTCTTCATCCTCTGCAGTTTTTCCTGTGTCTGCTGTTTCTGTTTTTGTTTCTGTTGTCTCCTTTTCTTGCTGAGTCTCTGCCTTTCCTATGGCAGTGTTTTTCTGAGCTTTCTTGGGCTTGTTCTTCTTAGCTTTTGTCCTCTTCCTCTTCTCTACTTTTGACGTTGTTTTCTTTTCTGCCTTAGGTTCAACTGTGGTTTTGTCCAGTTTCTCTTCTTCTTTCTGTTTTTCCTCTTTTTCTTCTTTTATTTGAATATTTTTTGCTTCCTCATGAATTTCCTTTCCAAGTTCCTCTGTCTGCTCCTCCTCTTCACTCTCAGATGGGCTAAGGTCATCAGTAATAGTTTTGATGTCATATTCTCTGGACATGTTCCTGAAAATTTCCTAGGCTATAGGGATGGTGTATGTGTGTAGGGCATCCTCTACCAACAATTTGATGAGCCCATGGTGGGCCAGTTGGTCTGGAACCCCTGCATTCAACTTGGTGCCACACTCTATCAAATATTGGAGAAGAAAATATGGTAGACTGGGTTTTCTAGTTGTAGGTAGGTCCATTCCATATCTTAATTCATGCAATAATCTGAAGTGATAACCATAAACTATACTAAATCTTCCTTCACAAGAGATATATTTCATGATCTGGTAGTTGACCTCACCCCATGGATGAGGTAAACTTGTCCTTCTGACCCCATTCTTATCTTCTACAAGATGTTCATCAGGCTGAAAAAATGTCTTTTTAGCAACCTGTCCTAATGGTTTTTCTTCTTTGCTCCAGGGGAGCCCAAGTGGAAGATCTGTGACTCTGCTGATGAATTCTGGTGTAAGCTCTATGGTCAAACCCCTGAAACTGACTGTAGCATGGGTTTTTGAATGTGGTCTTAAGGACATTAAAAATTCCTCTTTCACCTCCTCATCATATCCATGAATTTTCTCAAAGAAAGGCGTCCAAGTTTCCCTGGTGAAGAGGGCTACCACTTCTGGGTGTTCATGCAATTTGTTGGAGTTCAAAGACTCCTTTCTCATAAAACCTCCTGGCATGGTGTTTAGTGACTTCTAGAAATGTTTAGGTGAGGAGGAAGGCAGCAAACTTCAAGAATGAAATCAGAGGAATAGCTGAGGTTTATCTTTCTGAAACCAGACAGGGAATTTCTCGTGTTCTTTTTTCACAACATCAATTTGCAATTTTTTCCTCCCTTCAACCTGGTTCTCAACCTGAATTTACTTCTTGGTTTTTGGAAGAAATCAATATTTTGACAGAACAGAGAATATATAAAACAGTGTTTTTCCCAAAGTAGACAGGCTTGCAACTTCATTTTTTTCACAGGCTTGGTTTCTATGGTTGCATCCCTTTTTTTAGGAGAATACGGGAAAGGGAGAAAAAACAGAGTTTTGAGTGCAAAGAAGAAAATTGAGAGACTGTATGGAATTCAGGAAAACACAGGCAGACTTTTGAGCTCTCTTTCCTTTCTTTTTTCAACCCAATACTTTGCTTCTAATCCACCACCTTGTATAGATATATCACATGCAAAGTGGGTTTTTGAGCCTACCTCTTTTCAAGCTCAAATTTGACAAAAATTATGAATTTTTCCTTTGCAGAGCTGCTCTCTGGCCTTCCTGTAGAAAACCTCCTGTAGACGGTGTTCCTTCTCCTGTAGACTGCAACAATGCTCCTGTAGAGCCTGATAAGCAGGAGGGTTTTGAAAACTGGAAGAGAACGATTGGTTCACTGTTCTGAAGTTGGTAGGTGAGTATTGCAGTTGAGAACTCGTCGATGCAAATGAAAGCAAAAGGTGGTGGAGGCTTAGACCGCACTGTACTTAAGCTGATGGCATGATCTATGGTGATGAGGTGAGGTGGCAAGATGGGTACGTTATCCCCATTTGGACCATTGGTCCTACTGCAGTGCCATTATGGTATTTAATGTCGCCTGACCACCATCACTTCCATTATTCCATTATATGCCACCACCACTACTGGTCTTGAGATTTCTTCTTCCCGAGTTGATGGGCCACACGTGCTGACTATGTATCTAAACTGCTATTTGAATGGGGCAACACATGTTTGAACTCAACAAGAGTGATTTGTACTGAGCAAGGGTGATTTGAATTGAATGAGGGTGGCCAGTTAGCTGGCCACCGATTTCATTTAATCATGACCATCCCAATAGTTCATGCAGTTCCTAAATAATATTCATTCAACAGAGGAACAGGTTTAGCCACTTACCTGTTAGTCGCTGCTGTGCTCTGCATGCTCGGACTTTGGCACTTCATTTTCTCATTGTTGTTGTTGCTGGTGCTTTGCATGCTCTGAATTGGTGGCTTATGCTGGTGATTTTTCGATCAGGCTCTACTCCTTGCATGTTGCATACATCTTGGCTACACTAACCCTGCCTCTAGAGCTTGTTTTTTTTAAATGGATCAGCTGTTACAGGAATCCTACAGGATTTCCTGTAGCTACTTCTCCCTCTAAAAAATTTCGCTGATGCTTGAGCAGGGACTGAAGAGACAGCTGAAGAAGGTTCTGAAGGAAAGGAATAATAGCTGGAATACATTAGGTAAGAAACAAGTGAAGAATGTTGCTATCTTATTCATCATTTTTTTCTCAGAAAAAACAAAAGAAACAGAATTATGTGTGTGTGTGTGTGTGTGTGTTTTTTTTTTTTTGCAGGGAAGAAAAAGCGAGTGGAAATGTGGGTGTGCAGGGATGGAATGGAGAATCATGAGGGTGAATGGTGGTAGGGAGGTCCACAGGCCTTCTGAACAAATTTCTAGCCCTCGGATTCTTTTCTAAACTTGATTTTGAGCTCTCTGTGATTTCTATAGGAGCCTCCTATAGAATGCACAGAGTTTCTTGTAGGATGTGAAATTTTCAAGACAAGTGAGACCAAGGCCTGGGAAAAGATAATGATGATGGAGGAATGGACTATGAATGGTTTATGCAGCTTGGCCATGTCCTTTTCTTCTTGTGTGACCCTCCTACAATCTGCAATGCATTTAAAAGAAGTTAGCTTTTTCTGTTTTTTCTTTTCATCCTTTTCTTTTTCTTTTTTTTTTCTTTTTCTTTTTGAGACAACTGGGGTGCCTCCAAGAGGTTTTCACTCTCACTGCCTACCCTGGGCACCTCCAAGAGGTTTTCACCCAGGGATCTTCTTTTTATTTTAATTTTTTAATTTTTTTAATTTTTTTTTAAACTCAGGGTGTGGGTGGAGTGGAGGCAGAGACCTGCTCCACTACCAACATTGTTTTCCTCAGATTCTCAATGAATTCCTACTTGGAAAGGGGCTTCCTGTAGATCTTCAACCTATGCCCATTGACGAGCATGGGGATGGCTTCTTCATCAATGGTCTGGATCAGGATTGAACCATTGTCATTGCATTTTTCTATTGTGTATGGTCCCAGCCATCTTGTCCTCAGTTTTCCCTTGAAATATTTATATCTTGAATCATACAATAGCGCCCAATCTCCTTGCTGGAATTGTTTTTCTTTGAGGTGTCTGTCATGCCATATTTTTCTTTGAAGTTGGACTACCTCTGAGTGGAGAAGGGCTTGCAATCTCTGCTCATCCAATCCATTTAGCTGAAGTAACCTTTCCTGTTATGCATGGTTGAGATCTAGGTCCAACTGAGCTACCATCCTTAATGTGTTATATTCAAATTCTATTGATAGCAGAGCCTTCTTCCCATAGACTAGCTCATAGGGTGTGAACCCTGTGGTGGTTTTCCAGGTGGTGTTATAGGCCCAGGTGGCCTCAACCAATCGATCTGCCCAATCTTTTCTGTTGCTGCTCACTACCTTAGTCAAAATCCCTTCCAAAGCTCTATTAGTGACTTCCACCTGTCCATTTGCTTGCAGATGATAAGGGGTGGAAGTTATGTGCTTAATCTTGTGATGTGTGAGCAAGTCTTCAACTAGATTGGAGGTAAACTGACTTCCTTGATCTGTGACTAATTCTCTTGGATAACCAAACTTGTAGAAGATATTTTCCCTCAAAAACTCAGCTACTTTTTCTTCTGTTGTTGCCTTGATCGCCTTTGTTTCTGCCCATTTTGTTAGATAATTAGTACACACAATGATGTAAGATTTCTGTCTTGAAGGAGGGTTGATAGGACTCACAAATTCCATGCCCCAATCCTCAAATGGCTCGAAAGTCACTTAAGGTTGCAGGGGCATCTCATCCCTTGGAGTAGGTTTCCCCATCCTTTGACATTGGTCACACTGGCCGATATATCTCCTGACATCTTGATGAAGAGTGGGCCAATAGTAACCTACTTGCAGAATTTTGAAGGCAGTCCTCTTTGCTGCAAAATGGCCCCCACAAGGCCCATCATGACAGGTTATGAGGATTTCAAAAACTTCCTCCTCCCTGACACATCACCTCAAAATCTGATCTGGGTCAAGTTTAAAAAGATTGCCCCCAATCCAGGTGAATGTGGCACTTTTCCTCACGATCTTTCTCTTCTCTTTTGAGGATAGGTGTGGCGAAAACTGTGTTGAAACCAAGTAATTTTCTATATCAGCAAACCATGGAGAGAGTAATGAAATATAAAATAGGTGTTCATCTGGCATTTGATCATCTACCATTCCTTTTTCACCTACAGGCAGATCTAGTCTAGATAGAAAATCAACAACAACATTTTCCTTACCCAGTTTATCGACAATGGTCAAATCAAATTGCTACAATAAAAGTAACCATCTAATAATACGAGCATTTACATCTGGTTTATTCATCAAGTACCTAATTGTAGCATGATCAGTGTGTACGAATGTTTGATAGTCGGTGATGTAGTGTCTGAACTTATTTAGGGAATGGACTACAACTAGGAGCTCCTTTTCGGTTACAGTGTAGTTTAATTCTACCTTGGACAGGTTTATACTTACAAAATATATGGCATAAGGCAGCTTCTCATCAACTTTCCCTAAGGCTGCTCCTATCACTTTTTTTGAGGCATCTGTGTGAATGTGGAAAGGTAGGGCCCAGTTTGGACCTCTCAAAATTGGGGTAGTTACCAGTTTACCTTTCAAAGCATCCAGAGCCTCTTGACAATTGTCAGTCCATATGAACACAGCTTCTTTTCCCAAAAGACCAAACAATGGAGAGGCTAGCTTACTAAAATCCTTAATGAATCTTCTATAATACCCTACTAAGCCTAGAAAACTCTAAACATCTCTTACCTTTTGAGGAGGTGGGACCCTTTGGATGATAGCAATCTTGTTGGGATCCACTTGTAATCCTTGCTGAGAAATTGTATGCCCTAGCACGGTCCCTTCAGTCATCAAGAATTCATATTTTTCAGGACTGAGGGACAGGTTCATTTCAATACACTTGGCCAAAAATTTTCCCAGGTTAGTCAAAGCTTCCTAGATGTTAGAACCATAAGGGGTAAAGTCATCCATATAGATTTCCTCTGAGTCATGAACCAGTTCAGCAAATATGCTCAGTACTGCTCTCTGGAAAGTGGTGGGAGCATTGCACAACCCAAAAGGAAGGACCCGGTATGAAAAAGTACCCCAAGGACAAGTGAAAGTGGTCTTATCTTGGTCTTCCGGGCTTATTTGGATCTAGTTGTACCTGCTAAACCCATCTAGGAAGGAGAAGAACTTCTTCCCTGCCAGGCCATCTAGCACTTGATCTATGAAAGGCAAAGGGAAATGGTCCTTCTTGGTAGCCTTGTTTAGTTCCTGATAATCTACACAGATTCTCCACTTCCCATTTTCCTTTGGCACTAGCACCAAAGGAGAGACCCATTCGTTGTCAAAGATGGGGTAGATGAATCCTACATCCAACAACTTTTGCAGTTCTTCTTTGACAATGTCCTTAAGGGTTGGATTCATCCTCCTTTGACGCTACCTGACTATTTTACAATCTTCTTTAATGTAAATGTGATGAGTACAGACTGAAGGGTGGACTCCTTTCATCTCCTTAGAGCTCCAAGCAAAAGCATCCAAGTTATTTTTCAATAAGCTACATAGTTCTTTCTCCTAAGAGGTGGATAGGAATGAGTTGATCTTCAAGGTTCTTTCTGGGCTGAATTCCAAATTCTTAACTCTGAGAGAGGTTGGATCAGCCACACAGAGATCAACTAAAGGATTGGCTTGGGTTTCTTCCACCAACTCTTCTAATGGCAACACACTGGGGGGTGGATTCTGAAGGTCATCCTCGGTTTGTGGGCCCCCCATGGTAGCCTCTACTGTACACAATGGTGTGGAATAGACTTCATCCTCATCTTCCTCCTCCAACCAGAGAGGTAAATCATGTTCTAATAGAGGTTGGGTAGGAGGATATAGGACTAGCTGCTTGGACATATGCCCATTCTTGATTGTCATGTTCCCAGCTTGACAAATGATGTAGGTATCTACAGTAGCCAAACAAGGTCTTCCTAGGATGACAGGATACCCAATGAGTTTTTCCTTTGGTTGGAGAACTAGGAAATCAACAGGGTACTCCCAGGAATCAATAGAGACCATTACATCTTCCACAATCCCCTTAGGGGTCACGGTGGAGCGGTCTGCTAGCTGCAGTATTGTTGTGGTCTTTCTCAAGGAACCCTGAAGGTTAAGTTTGAGCATAGTGTCCCTGATCATCACATTAATGGCAGCCCCTAGATTAATCAAGGTATGGGGGATTACAGTGCCATTGATGTGGACATCGACTATAGGACTCCCAGGGTCTAGATATTTCGGACAAATTACCTACCCCAACATCAGGTCAGACAGTTTCCCTATGACATTGATAGTTGGAGCATCTCTCTTGCACCTGCCTGGGTGCCTAAAGCACTTCTCCTTGATCATCTTGTTGTATATAGGCACATCCTTTATGGCTTGGAGAAGTGGTATTTTTACACATAACTATTTTAATTCTCCCAGAAGTTCAATTTCTTTTGGGGGCGATTGTGTGGTTCCAGTTAGTCTCTCAGGAAAAGGTGGAATGACTTTTGGTTCACTTTCTTGTTTTTCTTCCTCATACTCCTTAGGAGGAGGTTGGCTATCTGGGAGAACCTTCTCAGATCATAGGTTAATCTCCTGAATCTCCACAGCATAGGTCGGGCATGATGTTTCTCCACTATATACCTACTGGGCTTGTCTGTTATTGGGATTCGGGTTAGGTTGAGCAAGTATTTGGGGTTGCCTTGGTGGAGCAAGAGGTAATGGGTGTGGTTGAGCAGGTGGTGGAGGCAAAAGAGAGGGAGGAGAGTTGTGCTGGGGCCTCCACCCCTGATGAGGTGCATTCCACTGAGGTTATGGCTGAGCATAAGAGTGAAACGAATGAGAAACTGGCGAAGCCTGGTATTGAGGAGGATACGACCAAGGAAGGGGTGTGGACCAGGAAGGATGAGCAGGGGGACCCCAAGAAGGCATGGAAGTGGCTTGATTAGGGTTGTAATAAGTCTAGGATGTCCCTTGTATTCCCTGTTGATAAGGTCTTGGTCCATGTGGCCTCCGTTGGTTCATGAAATAGAGTGGTTCAGTGGCTCCTCAGCCCCTTGATATGCAGCTTTAATTCCAGGCAAGGAAGGGCATTGATTCGTAGGATGGTCTTCTTCACAGACTAAACACACTTCTATAGAGTGCAATGGACATTCGTTCCTAGGATGCTTTCTAGTGCACCTGGGACAAAAGATGGCCAAAGCCCTCTCGGCTTCCTCTTGTTTCCTTTGGATACGCAAGGTATCCATTTTCATGGCAAGAGTCTGCCTCATCTCGCTTTTGAAATCTTCCATCTGATTCTCAAGTTCGTTTTTAAGGGATGAACTGGATGAAGATGTACTACCTAAAGGTTGACTTCCCCTACCTCTCTTTCTAGTTGACCTAGAATGGTTTCTAAACATAATCTTTATGTCATCATAAGGCAGTTGGTAGATGTCTCCCCCAGCCAAAAAATGGAGGGTATCTAGAAGGTCTTCAAGGACTCCTCTGAGCAGGACCAACTTCAGAGATTCGGGGTCAAGTGTGCACCTGGCCCTTTTATAACTGAGCTGAAACCTTTCTTCATAGTCTTCTAAAGATTCATCACTTCCCATGGTCATTCGGAAGATTTCTTCCTTGGTATCCTTTGACCTACAGTAGTCCCGGTATTTGTTGTTAAAGGCTTGCTGCATCTGAGCCCAAGTTGTGATACTGTTTCCAAGTAACCCCATGAACCAGTGTAATGCTGCATCCTTGAGGGTAGAAGGAAACAGTTTCAACTTTTGCTGGTCTTCTGCATAGTCATAGGTTCGACAGAGAACAGCAAATTCAAACAAGAAGGTATTAGGATCTTCATTAGTCAACCCATGGAAGTGAGGTAAGGTTGAAGGACTTATGTTTTTCATTTTTGTGCCCCCATTGTTCTCTCAGATAGGAAAGGCACCCTCTATTCTTTCCCCATTTCCTCTAACGTTTATGTTTTCAGCGATAGTCTTAAGAGGAATGGTTTCTTGCTCTTCTTCTGTTATAGGATCTTTGTATATCTCTAGAGGTTAACCTATAGGTTCTTCTGGATCACTGCCACCAAAGAAGAGAGAAGGGTGACTTAGCGATGTGGTGGGGGTGTTGGGTAGGAATTTTCCTGAATTGTCTCTATTCCTACGAGGCATGAAAGGAAATCTCTTTTTGGGTGATTTTTGTGTTTTTTTTCTTGTACTTGCAAAACTGAAATGGATTGAACAATAAATTGCAACTAACTGAAATGAATCTTGCTGAAATGGAAATTGCAGAATTGAAATGAAAGCAGGAAATGACTAATCTACTTTGCTGGAATGGAAATTGCAGAATTGAAATGAAAGCAGGAAATGCCTAATCTACACTTGCTGAAATGAAATTGCATAATGGAAATGAAAGCAGGAAATGCCTAATCTACGCTTTTTCTAAATTGAAATTGCAGAATTGAAATAAAACAACTACTCTACTTTTGCTTAAATAAACTACTTAGCATAATGTTGCAGTAGAAAATAGAAGATAAGCAATAATCACAAAGTACTTTGCCGCTTCCCCAGCAATGGCGCCAAATAGATGGTGAGCACCAGTATTGTAGCAATAATGCTACAACTCCTGGGACTCCCTACTTTACTTTTATCAACCCGGTAGTTCGTAACAAACTTGGAAGCGACGGTGCTAGATGCAAAGTAATAGCTCTTACTGCAGGCTGTCACTTGATCAGCTGGCGCAAGTTCACTAGGAGCTTAAGCCAACTTCTATGAATTCTCAGAAGAATATTTCAACTGTGATGAAATAAATCTAACTCGAAATAGGCTATTCTACTTGTAGAATGAGAAGGAAAACTGAAATGAAACGCAAACCCTAGCAAATCCTAATCTACCCATTAACCCCACTGTTGCAGGAAAAGAGATAAAAACTGATGAAATGAGTTCCATTGACTACTGAAAAGGTAAATTTCATTTATTCAAGCTACTTCTGAAGAGAAATTAGAAGAAATTATCTTTTTGTACTTTTGAGTATTTTTATGTGAAATTATTATGCTTGTGATTTGACTGGTTGTGACTGTGCAGAGGGTTGGTGGCAAAGGAAGATGGAGTTTGGATTTTGCAGAAGGTGAGGAAGGTGTGGAGAGGTCCTAAGAAGCCCCTAGTACCCTTTTGAATACTTCCATTGCAATCAGACTTCGAAAAAACATTCACAGGGAATTCTACAGGAGGCTGTAGGGGATCTACAGGAGGTTCTACAGGAGGATCTACAAGAGGAGGCCGAAAGTGGTTTTTGGAGGTTTGCATGTGTAAAATTGATGGTAAAAGGGAGATGAAGGCTGGATGAAGGTGTTGAGGGGTCTATAACTTTTCAAGGAAGATCAGGGAAGAAGGCGATGGTCGGATTTGTTCAAGGGGCAAGAAAGCAACTTTGTGAAAAAACGCAGAAATTAGGGCAGATTGGCGAACCGTGGCGAAGAAGTGGGGAAATCTAGGAGAAGTGAGTTGGTGATGACTTTTTGATGGAGGGATGGTGAGTTGGAATGTTTTACAAGAGAGCTGCACACTTACTTCTCAAAACTGACCAAAGTAAGAACCGAAAAATAGAGTTTTGTCTATTTTACCCTAAATTCTGACCTAAACCAAGAAAATGTTGAACCGTACTTGATGAACAGAAAAGCATGCAAGATAACTATGATAAAAGGATATGAAACAATCTAAGCAAGTGAATCTGAACAAATATCAACTCTTCCAAATCAAAGTATCACACTAGCAGTTGCATGAAAGAGCAAAAACTGTGTTTTTGGTGGCAGCAGTAGTGCCTTGACCTCAGATCATGGTCCCAAGGAGGGAGAAAGGAGATCAAGACCTGTTGGTAGCCTTTTTGGATCTTTTTCTGTCACTACAGCAACTTACTTAAGCAACTTGAAGCAAAAACAACTATTCTAACCATCAAAAGCAACCTAATCTAATGAAGCAAAATGAGTATATGCAGCAGAAATTAACTCGTGAATGGAAACAAAACATATAAATACACAAAGGAGGTGTTGGGAAACTTGGGTTGGGCCCTAACCCAAGAGCTTCAGCCCTCTGGAGAAGATCAGTGCTGGTTCAAAACTTGGTTCATCTTCATTTATCAAAAAATAGCAGTTACATCACATAAAAATTGTCTCAAAAAGAGCTCGAAAATGAGCTGAGTACAATGTTGCACAAAAGTGCGAAAATAGACTAAGAAATGGCTAACCTACTGAGGCTTGAAGCCTTCTTATTTATACAAGTGGGGACTCCCAAAATTCCTCCTAAACTTAAGGAACTCGGCTGTCTAAAACTTAAGATAACAGCAGCCCTACTTGACTTGCTCTGCTGCCCCTTGGAATCATCAATGTGGGCCTTTGTACTCCGAACTGCTGATGGAGAACTCAAGGAAGAGATCATTAATGAAGGAGACACCCCTCCTACAAGTCCTCATCCCTTTTTCCTCGAGTTTGGCTGCCATTTTTCCCATAAATTCCTATTCCTTGTCCAAAATTGTCCAAAAAATCTGCAATAAACACTCATTAGACTACATGGCAAAGTGACTATCCCCATTCACTCTATTGACATAAATATATTCAAAAAAATGCACAAAAATATTGAGAATGGTGGATTAAATGAAAATAATAGGCAGAATGAGCCCATATAGTTATCCATTTCTGGGGCTCATCAAGAGCAGAGCCATGGATAGAATTGCAGAAGGTCTCAGTTGTGGGAAGTTGTGAAATACATAGCATGTTAAGGTGAGTAAGGAAGTTTATTACAAGAATAAAGAGAAATATATTTTGTCATGAGGAATAACCCTTTACCATTGATGTCAAAGGGGGAGATAAATCAAGAAAAGAAGAACATAAGTGTGAAGTCAGGAGGAGCAATAATCGCAGGGGGATTACATGTGTTTCCAGTAATGACAAAGGGAGAGATTGTTGAATGGTGTTTTCATTGATGCCAACATCGATCTATAGTTCCCTTAATATACATCATGGATTGCATCAATTGGAAACTCCAATAGACAAGAATCCATTGAAGGAAGGAAGGTGTTGACAATCTTGGACCTGCCAACATTCAAAGGGGTATCCCCGATATGTGGTCCCAATTAGACCTCACACTATTTGGTATAGGAGCCCCATCTAGAATACATCTCGGTTGTCGTTATCTTAAATATATAAATTAGCTTTATTTGTCAGCAAGAGAGAGAATCGCATATGTGCCTTCGAAAAGCAAGCAAGTGTGCCTTGTGAGTGTCCAATTGTAGATGTATCTAAGTCCTTTCACTATTGGGGGGGGATAAGGTGAGCCTCTGAGAGAGAAGTAACAATACTACCTTAATAGAGACACATGCAGAAATAAAAAGGTGCACCTAGCACTAAGAAAAATTGTTCACGTAGATGCAGCGATCATTATTCATTATAACACATTTCCAACAAGAAGCACTGAAGTAACCAAAATAGTTCAACTAATTCAGTACTGATGAAAGCAACCATGAACCATAAACATCCAAAGAATAGTCTCAAAAACATTCACAATCCATGTGTGGAAACATGTTGGCCTGGAAGGCTTCAATATTAAGTAAAAGTCTAGAGATACATAAATACAATGGAAAACACTAGCTCCAATAGTGGAGTGTTAGAGCCACTTCTTGCTCCCCAAAAGTACTAACTCTCTCTCTCTAATGCCTTATGGGAGAAGCCAAGGTTAAAATTCCTTTACATGATAAATGAGGATATATTTATAACTTGAGGAATGATCTTTCACATCCTCGTGACTCTTGACTTTATATCTTCTAGTGACCCTTGGACTTTTGCAACCTTTGGAGTTCCAAAAGACTTTTGGAATTACATATGAATTTTGGTATTACATGTCCTTTGGAATTTCGTGACTCTTGAATTCATACATGACTCTTGTAATTATACTTGTTTGTCTTTTACAATGATTACAATAATACATCTTGACTTCCACATCATCATATGATGAATCTAGAAATGTCACTATCTTGGATGACTCGGACTGATAGTGACCAATGACATGGGCTTTCTTTAGTGATGACATAGCTGCCACTATATCTTCTCTTCGTTCATCTTATGATCATAGTGCTTTCACCCTCCAAAGGGTCTTCAATCTTATAGTCTTTAAGGTGCTTCAATCATCAAGTTTTAGGTGTGCCTCAGTTCTTTTCGCTCTTCCTTTTTTTATCCTCATTTCCAAATCTTCCTAATGCGTGTTTTCCATGAGGTCCCTGGAATACTTGTTTCTGCAATCACTCATGATAAGAAATTATCAGTATAAAAATATCCTATTCTACCGTGTTTTATGCAGATTTTCATGTTCATTCCCTTTTGGTGCGCTCAAAATGGTCAAACAAGCTTCAGGGCACAAGGATTCACTTTGAAAGGTTGAAGGAATAAGGAGGGAAGGCTTCAGGGCTTCGTCATGCGCCCATGCGCTCAAGGAAAATCGTAGTCAAGGCAGTGTGCATATCACAAGTCTAAAGGATGAAGGGGAAGGCTAAGGGCTTCCCAAGTGCACTATGCGCTCAAGGGGAAGAGAGAGGGTGTAGGGCGCACTCCCGAAGGATGAAGGATGAGGCTTCGTGCCTTTAGGGTCAACTCATGTTATCAAGGGAACTCAAGAAGGGTGCAGGGTGCACTCTTAAAGGTTGAAGGCTTAGGATTCATGCCTTCGGGGTGCGTTAGTGCACTAAAGAAGTTTAGTAAGCCACATAAGCGCATTGGGGAAGGCTTAAGGATTGAGCTTCAGATCTTTAGGGTGCATCAATGCACTCAAGGAGGGCACACTTCTTTGAATCAGAGTGTGATTCAAGGAAGACATAGCCATTTTGGAAGGTGTAGTTCAAAACAAGGAAGGGGATTTGGGCTTTTGGAGTGTACCCAACTCTCAAGGAGGGCACAGGGCACACTTCTGAACAACGAAGGGTCTCCCATCAAGTTTTCGGAGTGCGCTCATGCTTTCTTGGCCTTAATGTGCTCATTTTGCAACTGAATTTTTTCTAAGTCTAGGTGATCAATCAAGAGGTAGGAAAGATGAGTTGTAGACATAAAACCATGTGTGAAACATAATAAATCATCAATAAAACTTATACAAACTTGATCAACAATGAATATATATCAAAATTCCACTTTATGCACATTCCCTAAGTGTAACCAGTGAAGTGTGTGCGATTGTGACCCGAAAGTATTCTTTACAACAAAAAAGGTGTTATGAACATGAAATTCATATAGAGATGTTCTAATAGATGTGAGGACACTTGATAAAATTCAAGAACAATTAAGACATATAAAAAAACACAAAACGACACTTGACGACTAAGGCGACACTTGATATGACAATGAAGTAGACTCCAAAATTCGAATGTAGTGAAATGTTTTAGGGTGTTGTAGTAGTGACAACACGGTGACACAATAGGAAGAATTTATCTTCTCTATCCAAGAATATTTTTTAGTTAAGGATCATACCCTTAGGAATTATTGATTTTCCCAAGTTCCCACTTTCAACCAAAGTTCATACATAGCATCTTCTATTTTCTCTATTTGGTTGAACTCGCACAAAGATACAACATATCGCAATTGGATCAATCCAGGAAACGGTAATGTGCATGGAAATTTATGATATTCAAAATATAAATTTTTCATCTCTAGTATTTATTTGTTACTAGCAGGCCTGGACAATACCCCAGCAAAGTCACTTCAGGAGTCACAAATGTTGTTTCACTGCCAACGAGCCTGAACAATACCCCGGTGAAGTCTATTTCTTCACCTCCCTACGTAGGAAGCCTTTCTCTTCTTCCACCCTTTAATTATTTATTTAATAGAACTATGCATTGACACTTATTATTTTCAATGGGTGGAAGAGGGTTCCTGACTTACTGAGAGTAAAGAAGGTTGTCCCTTTAGAGAAGTATTTTAAGACCTCTGATATTGGTTTTCTCACTTTAGTTTTTCCCTTTATCCTTTCTCTACTAGATTGGACAAGATTTAACACACGAGTAGACATATACCAAGTGGAGAAGTTCAGGTACTTGGTGAGCTCCAGTATTGTAGCAATAATGCTACAACTCCTGGGGCTTCCTGTCTCTTAATTTTATCAACCCGTAGTTCGTACAAACTTGGAAGCGACGGTGTTGTATGCACAAGTACTAGCTCTTGTCGCAGCTGTCACTTGGTCAGCTGGCACAAGTCCGCTAGAGCTCAAGCCAACTTCTATAGGCTCTCAGAAGAAGCTTGTTAAATGACGGACGAAAGCTAGCTCAAAGAAGACTAATCTACTTGGCAAAAATGAACTGAAAGCAAATCAAAACATGGAAACCCTAGGAAACCCTAATTTAACTAGTCTAACCTCTATGATGCAAAGAATGTGAAGGAAACTTCTACCAATGATGCCATTACTTCTAATAAGTGAAAATGCATGAATCTAATCTACTTGCATCTTAAAAGACATGTTTTTGTATTTTTTCTTAAGTGGATGGAGTGATTGTGATTTTGTGCTTATTAGGGTTTGGTTGTGCAGATGTGATGCGGAAGGAAGGAAAGGTTGGGAAAGGTTGGGGAGGCTAGGAGAGGTCCCCAGAGATCCTTAGCATCAGTCCACAGAGGTTCCTCACATTCAGAGGCTCAGCAACCGAGTGAGTGGCCTCCTACAGGATGTCTGCAGGGGATCCTACAGGAAACTCAGGAATTTCTACAGGAAGGTCTGCAATTCTTCTACAGGATGTTCTGAAATGGGATGTTTGAGGATGGATGGTTGATGGAAGATGCATGAATGGTTATGGAGGTAGGATGGGGGTCTGAAGTGACCCAGGAACTGATGGATGGAGTGGTGAGGTGATGTGGAAAGCTGACTTGGCTTGAAGGTGGTTGAGACAACAATGGGGAAGAAGGTAAGGTTACTTGGCAAAAGAGAAGATGGGAGATGAGGGAACAGACTTGGTGATGGAGGAGCTGATCTGAACGAGGCTCAAATGAACGAGGAGGTGATGAAGATGCCCTGCATAGTGGTTATTTGATCAAACCAACTACATCTTGCATGCAATCGAAATATCATGTGATCTATCTAACAAGTTAATGAAATCGGTGGACAGCAACCTTATTCATGAAAAGAATCACGTACAACCTGTGAACAAAACATTATCAAAGAGATATAAACACATGAATAACTCCTACCAATCTATCTTAAACATAAGAAACTACTTTAACCATCAAAAGCAACCTAAGTAACACAGCATGAATTAAATCTAAAGAGCAGATTTTTTCTCAAGAACGCAGCAAACACACATAAAGAGAAACAAGGGAGGTACTGGGCGCTTGAGATGGGCCCAACCCCAAGAGCTACAGCCTCCCATGAAAGATTTAGAGCTGGTGCAAAGCTGGATCCATCTTTATTACTCAAGAAATGAAAAGTACATCAAAACTGTCCACAAGGAGAACTTTGAACATGAGCTGAAAGCAAAGCTAATCTATTGCATAAAAATCGAACTACAAACTAGCTAACTAATGGCTAAAACAAAATGACTAACTAGCTACAAAATGACTAACCACTAGCTAACCCAAAATGAGGCCCCAAGCCTTCTTATTTATACAATTTTGAGGACCCAACAGTCCTCCTAAAAGTTAGGGACTTGGCTGCCCAAGACTTGTAGTTAACAGCAGTCCAACTTGACTTTCTTGGCTGCCCTTGAGCTGATTGATTCGGTGGCCCTTGAACTCCGAGCTGATGGTGGAGAATTCGAGGTAAGGGTCCATAAATGAGGGGGACACCTTCCTACAAATCCTCTAGCTTGTTCTCCCACGAATTTGGCTGCCAAGTGCTCATTAAGACCTTCAATTTTGTCTCCAAGTTGACCAAAAAGGCTACACAAAGCACCCATTAGACTTGTTGGCATAATGACTAACCAAATTCACTCTATTAACACAAATATAATCACAAACATGCAATAAACAAATGAGAATGGTGGATTAAGTCAAATTAGGAGGTTGGATGAGCCCAAATATTTGTCCATTTTTGGGGCTCATCATCACCCCCCTACTGAAAGTGTTGCTCATCCTCTGAGCAACCAAATCTCTCTCCTTGTCTTTGATGGCCCTGGTGGCTTCCTTGGCTAGTATCTCAGCCGATTTCTCCTTTGGCTTCCCTCTTTTCAAACTTTCCTGTAGAAACTGTTCGTTGGCTTCCTGTAGAAACAGTCCTCTGTTTTCCTGTAGAACAGTCTGCTAACTTCCTGTAGAACCAATTTCACTGATTTTACTTGCTTGGCTGGGGGTGCCTTCTCCTTGAACTGTGCTGCTACCTGGAAGCTGACGAATCCAACTGACGCAAGCCTGGAGCTTGCCATACCCAGGAACTTCATCACAGTTCTTATCCAAATGTATCATCATTATTTACCCAAGTCAGAACCTCAATAATTGGCAAATTCAAAACTATCACTTGCAGAAGCTTATAACATGTGCCTTCAAACTCAAACACAAATCTTGTATATGCGCCTTCAATATCAGATTCAAAGACCAATCAAACAAGTGCGCCCATATTTACATTCAACTCAGAACAAATTCGGATTCCAATATAAAGCTCTGACTAAATAATGCCATAGCGAATACTTATTAGAACTGCACTTTCTAACATATCACAACAGCGCAAGGAATCCATTATAAATCTGGATATGATAACAAAAGTGATTACCTCAACAACGCCTCTGCAATTCACCCATTGACTCTACCTGCACACAAGTCGAGGTGTAACCATTTCTTCATGATTTGCGCCTTTGATTTCTTTAAATATTTGGACAGTGATATGCACGAGGCTTCTGCCAGCAATTCTATTCCTTTGCAAAATTCTTTACATATACTCCGGTAAACTGTGTCTTTCCAGACCAGATCAGCTCAGGGTTATGTCATTCGATCAATTTACATCATCAGCGTTCAACTCCGGCAAACGCATTAACTTTCTGGTTCCATACCCCAGCAGATCGATTTTTAAAACTGTGCTCAATTGAATAAGTCAACAAATGCATTCATTCTAAATTTAATGACAGTGTTCAGTAAATACAAACTCATGAATCCAATTTGGAATAATCATTACAGCAAGCACCAATTAATCACTACGGCAACCCCTTAATCGATCTTGAGATACATCGATCTTTCACAGCAATGATTTTAACTGCATTCAACGTACTCAATTTCTAGCAACATAACTCTGCACCCATTTTTCTGCGCCCAGATTTTGGAATTGTTTTCTTATTGAAATTAATTCACTGCATTAACTAACAGCATTAACCTTTGTATGACTGCATATAGGAATCGAACCAATTGAAACTTGTCTCCTCCGTCTGCAAGTTGTGTATCGATTGCACAATATCGACTATTCAAATCTTTTAATCGATTTCACAAAATGCCATATCGTTTTCTGAAGCGCTTCCCAATATACATCTATGCAATGCTGCAAATATTCATATATATATAACCTGCCAATGTGCTGTACAAACAGTGAAATCGACTTTTCCAAACTCAAATGCCGGAGTCACATATTTGCTGTACTGTTCAAACTATGTTAATATATCAATTTCAATGAACTTCCGCTGGTCTGGAAATCTTCCGCTGTATATGCTCCATAGCCCCTTCATTTGTGTATAAAACCACCCGGCATGATGAACACGGTCGTTTTAATTAAAGGTGGCAAATGCAACAGAGATTTGGTCGATTAAGACAGAGCATGCACATAAAAAAATTCCAACACAGACTACTTATACCAACATCCTGTAGAACGGTAGCAAAGGCACAGCAAACAACAATTCCACCAATATCTTTATAACCCAACTGTGGACGATGGTCTTGCCACATCTAATAACCAGTTACATTAAGAGTTCAGGGTTACCTCTTTAATTGGCCACCTTTTTCGTGAGGCACCCGCTTTCCTGTAGATGACTGTGTTCCTGTAGACTGCGTTCCTGTAGACTGCGTTCCTGTAGACTGCGTTCCTGTAGAACTGCGCTCCTGTAGGACTGCGTTCCTGTAGAAGCAGTGCGCAATTCTCGGGGAGGACTGTAGTTCTGCAATGGCATTAGAGCTTTCTGTAGCAATCTTGATGGCGGCTGCTCTTGTGCTAATAAAAATCACCAACGAAATCCACACTTCCAGTTGTGTGCAAGTTGACTAACAGCTGAGCGCTTATTAATTTCTGCATGACTGCTGGTGGAGTGAGGTGGCAAAGACGTGCTGGCCCATGCAACTGTTCATGAACTGCAGTGGTCACTGATTGTTCTCTGCTTGAAATTACGTCCATCAATCGTGCTGCAGTTTAAACGGTCACCACTACCTGATTTCAATTTTTTTCTTGAGACACGTGTGCTCAGCCACCCACCGAGTGCTATGGAACTGGATGACGGTGGTCAGTCAGCTAGCCACCAATTCCTTTAATCCCGACCATCTCATTGTTCATGCAGTTTACGAATTACATTCATGCAAACAGAGGAATAGGTTTTGTCGCGTACCTGAAGCCAAACGGCTGCTTGTGAAGCGTGTTGTTGCTGCATGCTCACAACCAGAACTTCTTTTTGCCATTTCTCCCAAACGGTAGATCGGTTTGATCTGAAACTCGGTGAGCATGTTCTTACCTTCATTATGCATCTCCCATAGCAAATTCGTGATCAATGGATGCACGGATTTCGAGAAAAATGGAAAATGGCTGAAGAATTCAGAGCTTGATTTCTCCGAAACCGTGCATCGGAATCGGCTGAAACTGCTTGGGTAGGTTACCATCACTCACATGCATATCCCCATGAAACAGGTTTTGAAATGGATGCACGGTTATGGAGAAAATGCAAAAATGGCTGATGGTGATGGAGGCTGATTTCTTGGAAACCGTGCACCGGAATTGCATGAAACTGCTCAGGCATGTTTTCATCGACCTTGTACAATTCCCCACAAAACGGTTTGTCAAATGGATGCATGGTTTTCAAGTTATGGCAAAAACAAATTTCGTTCTATGGATTTTTGCTTCAAGGCACTTTGCATGTGTTTGCATGGTATGACAAAATGAATTTTGGCTGTGATGCAGGTATGGAGATGATGGAGGAGGAGTTGGAAGACTGCATGAGGACTTCTGAACCCTTGAGGAAGCTACCATGCTTGCCAAACCACTTTTTGAAATGCATGCCTAGTTTCCCACAATTTCTACAGGAAGTTCCTGTAGAAGCACAATGAGAAGCACAAGGAGGTGAAAAAATGATGGATGAAGGCAAGGGATGGACACACAAGTGCTTGTAGGCCTAATCAACAGATTCCCACCATTAGATTCACTTTTGAAATTGGATTTGGCTCGTCCAAAGGTTCTACAGGATGTTTCCTGTAGAAATACAGAGCTTCCTGTAGAAGACACAGTTTTGAGGAAAGAAGCATAATGACATGAAAAAAATGATGGAAAAGGGGTGAGGAATGGAAACATGGATGTGGGTAGGCCTCATGGACATATTCCAAGCCTTCAGGTCCTCCTTGGAGATTAATTTGGCTTTTCTGTAAGCTTCCTGTGGAAGATATGAAACTTCTTGTAGAAGGCACAAAAACTCCTTTGTCTTTGATTTGAGTGCTCCTCCTGTCATGAAACGTCCTTCTTTAACCTGCAATGTCATTGCTGCAACATGAAATGGAGATTAGCTTTATTTTTCTTTTTCTTTTTCTCTTTTTTTTGGAAAACAACTAGGGCGCCTCATGCAGGTTTTCATCCTAATTGCCTGCCCTGGGCGCCTCCAAGGGAGGTTTTCACCCAGAGATCTTATTCTCTTTTCTCTCTTTTTTTCCAACCCATTGACTGCCTCATGGATGTTTTCAATCAATGAGACAATCTAAGGCGCCTCCGAGGAGGTTTTCACCTTAGATTTTTATTTTTTCTCTTATTTTCATTTTTTTCTCTTTTTTTTTTTGTTTCTACCCTACCCTACTTGAAAAACAAAATCATTTTCAAGTATAAGAATACTTCCAATGGAGCCATGTGCACATCGATATTAGAGAAAAAATGATGTGAAGGCTCGAAATGCATGCTTGGACAAGTATCCAGATCTGAGAGACAAAATGATATGACTTTGAAAGTACAAAACATAGCTGAGGAAGAAAGTACTGCTGCAACTTAGTGACCTTCTGAAACCATATCTCAATATAGCTTTGATATCCTTGGTTCTTTTGCTGATCTGGATCATTCTTCATGTCACCTTCTATCATGATTTTCTCATCTTCCTCTTTTTGCTGATCTTTCTCTTGAGTACATGGAGGATTTGATGGTAACCATGAAGGAACTCTCTCGATCTCTAATTCTGATCTCTTCTCTTCATCAAGTGCAGCCCGTGGTTCTTTGATCTCCTCTTTGGAATCCTCTTTTGATTTTGGTCCTTCAATGTTGTCAATAGATTCTCTCTTTTGCAACACTCTTCCTGAGCTTTGGTGAACATCATTGAGCTCAAAAGGAGTCATTTGCACATGTTGTGCCTCAGCTTTGCAATTGGGTTGAGCTGCTCCATTGCATGGCTTTTGAAATGGTACGGGTAACTGAGTGGGGGTGTGAAATTGAGATGGAGATGGATGGCATTGTGATTGGGTAGGCATTTGGGGTTGCCTTGGTGGAGGAGGAGGCGATGGTTGTGGATGAGCAGGTGGTGGAGGAAAATGAGCGGGATGAGAGTTGTACTGGGGCCTCCACCCCTGATAAGGTGCATTCCACTGAGGCTGTGGCTGAGCATAAGAGTGAAACGAATGAGCAGCTGGTTGGGCATAATATGGATCTGTGAAGGAACAAGGAGGAGGTGTGAACCAGGAAGGATGAGCAGGGGGACCCCAAGAAGGCATGAAAGTGGCTTGATAGGGGTCATAATAGGTCTCGGATGTCCCTTGCAGTTCCTGCTGGTAAGATCTAGGTTCATGTGGCCTCCTTTGGTTCATATAATAGAGTGATTCAGTGGCTCCCTTGGCTCTTTGATATGCAGCTTTGATTCTGGGCAAGGAAGGGCACTGATCTGTAGGATGGTATTCTTCACATACAAAATACACTTCTAGGGAGTGCATTGGACATTCGTTCCTAGGATGCTTTTTAAGGCACCTAGGACAAAAAATGACCAAAGCCCTCTTGGCTTCTTCTTGCTTCTTTTGGATCCGCAAGGTATCCAATTGCATGGCAAGAAACTGCCTCATATCACTCTTGAAATCTTCGATCTGATTTGCAAATTCATCTTTGGACAAGGGACTGCTCCCAACATTTCTGCTTGTAGCCATTTGCTTCAGAGGAATGTTTCTTCTTCTTCTCCCCTAGAGGTTCTTCAGATATGTCTTGATGTCCACCCAGGGGTTCTTTCATCACAGCCATCGAAGAAGAACGTTGGCTGTGTGAAGCAGTGGGGGTGTTGTGCAATCATTTTTCTAACTTATCTCTACTCCTACAAGGCATGAAATGAAATCTTTTTGCTTGATTTTTTTCTTTTTTCTACTTCTACTTGCAAAACTGAAATAAATTGAACTGCAACTAACTATCTTGCTAAAATGAAAATGCGGAATTGAAATGAAAGCAGGAAAGGACTAATCTATCTTGCTCAAATGAAATTGCAGGAATGAAATGCTAGGCTACGCTTGCGAAATTGAAATGCTAATCTACGCTTGCAGAAATGAAATTTCGGAATTGAGATGCTAATCTATGAAAGCAGGAAATGCTAATCTATGAAAGCAGGAAAGGTCTATGCTACTTTTGCAGAATGGAAATGAAATAAACTACTTAGCAGAAAGTTTTAGTAGAAAATAGAAGAATAGCAACAATCACCAATACTCTGCCGCTTCCCCGGCAACGGTGCCAAAAAGATGGTGAGCTCCAGTATTGTAGCAATAATGCTACAACTCCTGGGGCTTCCTTTCTCTTAATTTTATCAACCCGGTAGTTCGTACAAACTTGGAAGCGACGGTGTTGTATGCACAAGTACTAGCTCTTGTCGCAGCTGTCACTTGGTCAGCTGGCACAAGTCCGCTAGGGCTCAAGCCAACTTCTATAGGCTCTCAGAAGAAGCTTGTTAAATGATGGACGAAAGCTAGCTCAAAGAAGACTAATCTACTTGGCAAAAATGAACTGAAAGCAAATCAAAACATGGAAACCCTAGGAAACCCTAATTTAACTAGTCTAACCTCTATGATGCAAAGAATGTGAAGGAAACTTCTACCAATGATTCCATTACTTCTAATAAGTGAAAATGTATGAATCTAATCTACTTGCATCTTAAAAGACATGTTTTTGTATTTTTTCTTTAAGTGGATGGAGTGATTGTGATTTTGTGCTTATTAGGGTTTGGTTGTGCAGATGTGATGCGGAAGGAAGGAAAGTTTGGGAAAGGTTGGGGAGGCTAGGAGAGGTCCCCAGAGATCCTTAGCATCAGTCCACAGAGGTTCCTCACGTTCAGAGGCTCAGCAACCGAGTGAGTGGCCTCCTACAGGATGTCTGCAGGGGATCCTACAGGAAACTCAGGAATTTCTACAGGAAGGTCTGCAATTCTTCTACAGGATGTTCTGAAATGGGATTTTTGAGGATGGATGGTTGATGGAAGATGCATGGATGATTATGAAGGTAGGATGGGGGTCTGAAGTGACCCAGGAACTGATGGATGGAGTGGTGAGGTGATGTGGAAAGCTGACTTGGCTTGAAGGTGGTTGAGACAACAATGGGGAAGAAGGTAAGGTTACTTGGCAAAAGAGAAGATGGGAGATGAGGGAACAGACTTGGTGATGGAGGAGCTGATCTGAACGAGGCTCAAATGAACGAGGAGGTGATGAAGATGCCCTGCATAGTGGTTATTTGATCAAACCAACTACATCTTGCATGCAATCGAAATATCATGTGATCTATCTAACAAGTTAATGAAATCGGTGGACAGCAACCTTATTCATGAAAAGAATCACGTACAACCTGTGAACAAAACATTATCAAAGAGATATAAACGCATGAATAACTCCTACCAATCTATCTTAAACATAAGAAACTACTTTAACCATCAAAAGCAACCTAAGTAACACAGCATGAATTAAATCTAAAGAGCAGATTTTTTCTCAAGAACGCAGCAAACACACATAAAGAGAAACAAGGGAGGTACTAGGCGCTTGAGATGGGCCCAACCCCAAGAGCTACAGCCTCCCATGAAAGATTTAGAGCTGGTGCAAAGCTGGATCCATCTTTATTAATCAAGAAATGAAAAGTACATCAAAACTATCCACAAGGAGAACTTTGAACATGAGCTGAAAGCAAAGCTAATCTATTGCATAAAAATCGAACTACAAACTAGCTAACTAATGGCTAAAACAAAATGACTAACTAGCTACAAAATGACTAACCACTAGCTAACCCAAAATGAGGCCCCAAGCCTTCTTAGTTATACAATTTTGAGGACCCAACAGTCCTCCTAAAAGTTAGGGACTTGGCTGCCCAAGACTTGTAGTTAACAGCAGTCCAACTTGACTTGCTTGGCTGCCCTTGAGCTGATTGATTCGGTGGCCCTTGAACTCCGAGCTGATGGTGGAGAATTCGAGGTAAGGGTCCATAAATGAGGGGGACACCTTCCTACAAATCCTCTAGCTTGTTCTCCCACGAATTTGGCTGCCAAGTGCTCATTAAGACCTTCAATTTTGTCTCCAAGTTGACCAAAAAGGCTACACAAAGCACCCATTAGACTTGTTGGCATAATGACTAACCAAATTCACTCTATTAACACAAATATAATCACAAACATGCAATAAACAAATGAGAATGGTGGATTAAGTCAAATTAGGAGGTTGGATGAGCCCAAATATTTGTCCATTTTTGGGGCTCTTCAGTACTAGCATAAGAAAAGACCTAAAAGGTTCCCTCAAGGTTATCCTATTGGATGAATCATATTTTCCATCTGGACTTACCTCAACCTATGACATTTTCCCAAACAAAGAAGGAGAACAAATAGAAAGCCAAGCATTGTAGTTGTCACACTTCCCTTTGATTGCACTACAAAGTCTTTGGGCCATGCACTTTACACACAGGTCTTATTTATGTACAATGACCGAAAATAATGTACGACAAGCTCTAACTATATACGAACAAACAACTAAAAAAATAACAAAAGAAAGAAAATCCAAAACAATATATACAGGAATTGCATCTCGTAGTTGCTACTGAAAATAATGCTTAAGGTCTAAACCATTTACAAGAAAGGGATCAATCCTCCTGTCCAAGGATTTCAGCTTGAAGGCATTATGGTCGAGCCTCTCTTCAATCGTGAATGGTCCAAACCATAATGGTTGGAACTTTTTGTGTTTACCTTTGTCTTCATTGGGTTTATCCCATTTCAAGACTGCGTCACCCACATCAAATATCTTTCCCTTGCATGTTTTCTATAAAACTAGCGCTTTACACTATTTTTATGTATGGAAAATCGATATTTGGCTTTGAGCCTCTCTTCCTTGAGTTTGAGTAAAGTGTCTATCCTTATCTAAATTAGTAAGCAAGGTTTGCCTTGTGACTCTTGGGAGAGTTACAAGGCTGGGATATATAGGTTCAGGTGCAAGATAGCTTCTTTACCATACACTAGAAGTATGGTGAGGTTTTTAGGGAAGGATTTGGAGTTACACAGCCAACCCAAAGTTCATTATTCAAAGCAATATGCCAATACTTCTATTCATAGATAATGGTATTCTTAATTATGTGAATAAGATTTTTATTTGTTGATTCAGTCAGACCATTTCCCTAGGGATAATAATAAGATGCATGCTTTAGAAAAATCCCATTTTCTAATCATAAATCCATAAATTCTTAGCGATGAAAAGTAAGTTGCATTATCAAAGACAAGTGACGTAGGAACGCCAAATTTGTTCATGATGTTCTATTGTAAAAAGTGAATGAATTCCTAGTCTTTTACGTGTCTGAGAGGAAATACCTCTTACCACTGAGTGAAGTAATATATAGTTGTAAGGATATATTGCTGATGATTTGATGATTTTGGAAAAATATTTTTGATAACATCAAGGCCCGACTATTGGAATGGTTCTTCAACTACTACTAGGAGCAGTGGGTCAGATAACCTTAGATCATAACCAGCACGTTTTTGACAAGCTTGGAACTTGCAAACATAGGTTTGTTCATATTGAAAAAGTGTGGACTAATAATAGTCGGCCCTCGTAACTTTGTGTGTTGTGATGTCACCCGCATAGTAGCCACTTTTCGGTCCATCGCGTAAATCCTTAGGAACCTTCTCTATATCTTGCGGATCAAGGCACCTTAGCAAAACTCCATTGTGGTGCTTCTAGAAAATCACTCCATGGACCAATTGATAAGATAAAGCCTATAAATGTATTTCCTTTTTATGTTTGTTCGATATGTGCGAGGGAAAGGTGCCATGCCCCAAAAAAAATTCATAGATCTATATACCAGGGTGTTGTAGACGTGGACTGCGGAATGTGATTGATATTGTATGTTTCTATCTCTTACTCCCATCCTGAAACATATTGTTTGGAATAATCTATTACCTCAGCTGCTAGTGTGCATAGGCCATGACCCTTTATGGTATGAACTGGTCTAATTTCTAGGTCATATTCTTGAAGATAGGTCATCCAGTTAGCCCTTTTTTCACCCAAGTCTTACTGTATGAGCAGTGTTTTTACTCCTAGATGAGGTACAAATATAATTGTATGAGATTTGAGTAAATAGGGCCTAAAATACTTAACTGCCTTGTATATGGAATATGCTTGTTTATTAATGGTACGGTAGTTTAATTCTAGCCCTTGTGGACTAGCACTCATAAAATAATTAAGTTGCTCATTTCCTTCACTACCCTTTTGAGTCAACACGGTCGCAATTGATAAATATGAGGTGAACGTATAGAGAAGGAAATATTTTCCTTAGTCTAAACTGAATAATGCGGTGCATCGCTATAGCCTGCTTGATCTGAGCGAAAGCATCTTTCTCCCATTTGTCCCATTTGTATATTGCATATTTCTTAATCATCTCTTGTATAAGTTTGACTATCTGAGCATAATCAAAGATTAATTTTCTAAGGAAATTGATTTTCCCTAAGAATTACTACATGGCTTTCTTTTTCACGGGAAATGAGATTTGTGTGATAGCCTTGACCTTCTTGCGATCAATCTTGATTCTGCTCATTGCTATGATATGCCCTAGTAGAATCCCTTTGCACACACCAAAGATGCTCTTCTTGGGATTAAGGGAAATGCCATACTTCCAACACCGCTCAAATATATTCTTTAGATGACATACATAATCCAAAATTTTCTTTGAAAACATGGTAACATCGTCCAAATAAACAACAACACTTTGACCTATAAGGCCATGAAAGGCAACGTCTATCTCTCTTTGAAAAATTACAACGACATTCGTTAGTCCAAATGGCATTCTCTTGAAATTGAACGTTCCCCATTTAGTCCGGAAGGTAGTTTTAAATCTATCTGGTTCCGCTGCTAGCACTTGATTATAACCTGAAAAGACATCTAGTAACGAAAATATTTCAAACCTAGATGCTATCTGGAGTATCTGCTCCATGGATGGAACTGGATAGTTATCTTTGTCAGAATCCTGGTTAAGATTACGGAAATCAATACATAAATGGATTTCACCAGACTTCTTTCTAACCGAGACCAATTTGGAAACCCACGTGGAATGTCTAACTTTGAAGATGATCCAGGAATCCAGTAGCTTTCTCAATTCCTTCTGAATGAGGGGTTACAGTTTAGGATGGACTTTCCGTAGTTTTTGATGGAACGATTTCACCCCTTCTTTTATAGTAATTATGTTAGTGTAAATGTTTCAGAAAGGTGCACCAAAAATGTTTCACTTAATTCATTGGTGACAAGTGACCCTAACAACAAAATATGGTTGTTTACACTTCAAATATGAAATGATAAAATAAGAAAACCCTGCAGCAAAAAGATCATATGCAATATAAAACATATAACAACAAGAAATAATTGACGCAATAACCCAATAAGAGAAGACTTTAAATGAAAAAAAAAATTATTAGAAAACACCTAGTAAAGGAGATTTACAACAAGGTTCTACAAATCCCCCTTTTTGGGATGGTTCCTTTGATTTCCTTGTGCTTCAGCAATCTGTTTCTCTCTCTCAATATGCGGAAAAAACCAAAATAAAAATAGAACTCAAGTGGGAGCTCAAATGGCATGAGAGGTAATGGTGACGATGATAGTGATCATAGTGGCGAATGAATGAAAAAACCTCTTATTTATAACAAAGTATTGGGCTAAATTAGAAATTGAAAAATAATAAAATCATATTGACCAAATAAATATCTAACTGCTAGGAATACTTTATTATATTTTTGGAGAGGGAAAAGATATTCAAAGTAGTCAAATATCTTTATTTAGAAAATGGTTGAAGTAATTAACAGATAAAATGATTTATTAATCACTTTACAAGGATTAAGAAAAGTGTGAATTTGAAATAATTATTAAATAATGGTTTAACAATTATTCCAAAAATAAGAATAAGGAATAATAAATGAATAGTGATTTATTTAATTATTCCAAGGTGATTTAGTCAAATGTGTTTAGAAACAATTATCAAATAATTATTTTTAGAGAAAATTAAATACATAATGACTTATTTAATTATTCTCATGGGGTTTTTTATTGTAAATAGAAATAATTTAATAAAAATTGTTTACTAAATTATTTCCTATGGTGAAAGTGATTTTACTACGGTAAAATTAATCCTACATGGTGTATTTCAATCCACCTAATTAGAAATGGCTAGGCGATCATTTTTTAGGTGATAACAAATTACGTGTTGGATAATACAAGTGTCATAAGTCTTCAAATAATCATATGTCCATGCGAACACATATCGATACTGCTTGAATATGTGAATAAACCCTTGTTTTTTGTGCAGGTAACAACATGTACCGAGGTTCACATATTTCAAATTTTGTGGGGTTCCCAGGTTGACTTGTTCAGATGTTAGCTTCGAAACTTTGTGTCTTCATGTTGGTTGGTCCTCTGAATCGGTTATGAAAGTCATATAATTTCTCTAAAGACACCACACCTTTTGGCATAGTGTTTCCTTTGGGCGCTTTGGATGCTACCTACTTATCCTACTCGTGCTCATCCTCCTCTATGGCAGTGGCTTTGATTACGTCAGCATTTTCCATAAAGTGAAGTATCTTTTGGTCATCATTAAAAACACATAAACTAGTAACATTGTCATGTACAAATGATTTATATAAAATTTCAATAGAAAAACCATTTTTTAATGGCGACATCGTAGCAGCAGCATTTGATAACGCATCAATTTCCGCATTTCTAACTCTAGGAACATAAACAATATTGAAAGCTTTGAAATGATTTATAAAATTCCATACCTCCTGCTGGTAGTTTCTAAGATGAGGTGAAACACAGTGTATAGTATCTCATACCATACAAGTGACCACCTCTGAGTCACCGATAACCTTTAGGAGCTCTACCTTCAGGTCTATAGCTTTCTCCAAACCACATTCGAGAGCTTCATATTTTGCAGTATTATTAGTGCACTCAAGCTCTAAACGGCATGAAATTACATGTTTCGTGTTATGTGGTTTTGTAAGTACAAAACCGACTTCGAAACCGTCCTACATCTTAGAACCATCAAAATAAAGAGTCCAAAAATTGCTAGCTACTAAGCTCTTTCCTGTATTATTATTCTTACTAATACTAATATTATTATTATTATGTACATCTATATTACATGATTCATTTTCACTAGATGGAGAACAAGGGAGGAGTTTCAGCTGTGTAACTGGTGGAACAAGTGATGGTTGTGCAAGGTAGCACCCAAGGTCAGTTTCCAAAAAGCAGTTTCTGAAAATTAAGTCTACAAAAGCAACTATATCATTTTTCCCTTCTAATGGTGTAACCATGTGTTTCATGTAAGGCTTTGACTCCACTCATATTTATTTATTCTTACCCTTGTACAGAAGCCATAAATGTGACCAATCAGTAGCAAAATACCCATGTAATTTGCTTGACTAGTCTCTACATAGCAATACACCGTAGGCTTCCAGGATGTTCACAATCACTATGTTTATACACTGTTGAACTAGGTGATCGAATGATAAGCGAATTATAACTTTTCTGAGTTCACAAATAGCTTGGACAAGAGACTTGTCCAGCTGAATAATTTTTGCAGTGGTATTATCCCATTTGGCATTGATTTTCTTGGTGACAGAAAATGGCATTGTGTTCATAGGTGCACTAGAGTCAACTAAATAATTGTGAACATTGTAATTGAAAATTTCAAAAGTCAATAAAAAATAGGGGCAAAGAGTATTGGCTTCTAATGTCAAATCGTTAATAATTGATTTGAGGGGAACAAAAGAATTGCCATACACCTTTTGGGAAGAAGAAGCATTATCACCTTATGAAGGTTGGGCAAGGGCATGGACAAGAAGTTCCCATTGGCTTACTATCCTTGTAAACTCCATGATTAAAATATTTTCACAATATTTCTTCATATATTCCATTATGTTGTAATCCAACGCAGCAGGAATTGCCGAAGTGTTAGGAGGGGTGACTTTGTTTGATGCTTCCAGAATGGTAGTCTTTCTTTTGTTGTTGGCGAAAGTGTTCTTTGTTATGGTCGCATCTCCAAACTTGTCCTGAGCGTTCGGAGTCAGATTGACTGGCGGTGTGATTTTTATTAACAAATATTCCTTAAATATTTGCCTTGTTAGCTCTTGTTCAGGAACAAGCCCTTGAATTATTAACTTATATCAATTTTTTTTCTTCTAAGTCAGGGCCTCATTCAGTGGTGGTTCTTCATCATTTTTATTCTCAGCAGTGAACACACAACTGAAAGTATTTACTACATTTCTGCCACTCACAATCTCTTCAGACACTGCAGATTCTTCCTTTTCTTTCGTTTGATCAGTCTGATCATCTGAAAGTACTCAGTCAATAATGTGCGCAGCTAGAGTGTTCATGGTTTGATTCCACTATGGGCATGTATTTTCTTAATGACATTCCCGATGAAAAGAACAATATTGGTCCATGCCCATGCTTTCCACATTCAACACGACATTCGAGCTCTGTGTGGACATAGCTTGTTGATTACTGTCATTTTTGTTATATTGTTCTTTCTCAGGAAGTTTAACTTTGGGGACTTGCTATTGATGGTGGTCTCGCTCATCCTTTGTTTTAATTCTGCCAATTCATTGGATAGATTCTTGATGGTCCACGTCAAGCTTTCAAGATCAATATAGTATTTATTATTGGCCATGCTTAAAGAGGCATGAGGCCCTTTGCGAGTTTCCTTGGATTCTTTGGATGGTTCATTGTCAACAACAAATCCAATTGCATGAAATTCCTTTTCAACGGCGATGGCTTATTCAAAATTTTGAGTCAAAGCTTCTTTCATCGTTCTCTTTACGAATTGCACAATTCTTGTTAGCAAGGCAGAAGTGTAATAATCAATTGTGATGGAGTCATGAGGCTTCGTCTCCATGGGAAATTTGTTCAATATTCAATTGGACCTCTAATTAAAATCTTTCATCTTTTATTTCTGCCCCATATTTAGATTCCCTAACTCCTTTAATAACATGGCTAGGGTTTTATCATCATTGGACTTTTCTAGGAAAAACTTTTTAAAGCCCCTCCAATTTTGAATTGAGTTTACCGAAATATTTCAATACCAAACTGTTGCTCTACCATCTAAGGTACAAAGAAATATTCTACATGCAACATCATCATAACGTACCTCGAGCATCTCCAGGTGTAGGTAGAAGTTATCAAAATGATCTTCTACTTTGATTAACTTGTCAGGGTCATATTTATTTAACAACTTTTCCAGGTTTCTTGGATCTTGTGTAAAATAGCGAGAAGAGCGAGTGGGCCCTGAGTCCTCCAATCCAAATCCTTGTTCGTCATGTTCTCACCTTTTTTCTCCTCCTTCTCTTCAGAATCTTCTTATCTGTGACCGCCAACCTCTTTAAAATTTCATATGAGAGCACAATGTTATCCACATATCCTTCATTGTAAGATGGACATTGATCTAGGTGTTTTGTGTCATCTGTGGCAAAGCCCAGATCTTCCACTATAGAAACCACTATCCCAGTAGGTTTTGTTTCTTTTCTCTTTGGGAAATGAGGACAACTTTATGCTCCAGGTATTAATTCAATAACCTTCGCAAACCGATGGGTTATAGGTTGAATTTCCTGGATCTACTTATAAGTAACTTCGCAAGTTAGTTCTGGGCCCGACTGAGAAGAGCCTCCTATTTCTAGAATATGATTTGGAGAGGTACTTGGAATTTTGCTAACTTGTCTATAAGAAGAATGATTTGGATGTGTGGGTTTATCAGCCATAAAAAATTAGCTTGCCTCCTTCTAGTGCCAGAAATGTTAGGAGTGTTGGACCTACCAACATTCAAAGGGTTCTCCCCAATATGTTGTCCCAATTAGACCTCACATCGTTTGTTATAGGAGCCCCATATAGAATACGACCCGAATACTTTTATCTTAAATATATTCCTTGGCTTTAGGTGTCAGCAAGAGAGGGAATCACATATGTGCCTTCGAAAAGAAAGAAAGTGTGCCTTGTGAGTGTCCAATTGCAGATGTATCTAATTCTTTTCACTATGGGAGGGGGGGTGGGGGAATAAAGTGAGCCTCTAAGAGAGAAGTAATAATACTACCCTAATAGAGACATGTGCGGAAAGAGAAATATTTGCCTAGCATCAAGCAAAATAATTCACATAAATGTGGTAATCATTATTATCATTAGAACATATTTCCAACAAGAAGCACTGAAGTAACTGAAATAGTTCAACTAATTCAATACTAATGAAATCAACCATGAACCATAAAAATCCAAATAATAGTCTCAGAAAAATTCACAATCCATGTGTGGAAACATGTTGGCCTGGAAATGTTCAATATTAAGTAAAAGTATAAAGATACATAAATACAATGGAAAACACTAGCTCCAATAGTGGAGCATTAGATCCACTTCTTTCTCCCCAAAAGTAAACTTTTTCTTCTAATGCCTTGTGGGAAAAGTCAAGGATAAAATTCCTTTACATGAGAAATGAGGATTTATTCATAACTTGAGGAATGACCTTTCACATCCTCATGACTCTTGACTTTCTATCTTCTAGTGACCTTTGGACTTCTGCAACCTTTGGAGTTCCAAATGACTTTTGGAATTACATATGACTTTTGGTATTACATGTCCTTTGGACTTCCATGACTCTTGAATTCATACATGACTCTTGGACTTCTACTTTTTTGTATTTTACAATGATTACAATAATTCATCTTGACTTCCACATCACCATACGATGAAACTAGACATGTCACTATCTCGGATGACTAGGACTAACAGTGACTAATGACATGGGATTTCTTCAGTGGTGACATAGCTTCCACTATATATACTCTTCATTCATCTTCTAATAATAGAACTTTCAACCTCTAAAGGGTCTTCAATATTGGATCATTTAGAGTGCTTCAATCACCAATTTTTACGTGTGTTCTTGGTTCTTGTCATGCTTCCTTTTTTTATCCTCTTCGCCCGATCTTCATCATGTGTGCTTTCCATGAGGTCCCTAGAATACTTGTTTCTGCAGTCACTCATGAGGAGCAACTATATGTCTAAAATATACTATTTTACCATGTTTTATGCATATTTTCCTATTCATTCCCTTTTAGTGTGCTCAAACCATTCAAATGAGCTAGAGGGCGCAAAGGCATAGATTGAAAGGTTGAAGGACTAAGGAGGGAAGGCTTTGGGGCTTCGTCGTGCACTCATGCACTCAAGTAAAAAGGCAGTCAAGGCGGGGTGCATATTGCAAGTCCTAAGGATAACAGGGAAGTATTTGGGATTCCCAATTGCATTATGCTCTCAACTGAAAGAGGGAAGGTGCAGGGCACATTCCCGAAGGCTGAAGATTGAGGCTTTTTGCCTTTGAAGTGTGCTCAAGAAGTTCAAGAGGGTGCATGGCACATTGGGGAAGGTTGAAGGACTGAGCTACAACTCTTATAGGTGCACCAGTGCACTCAAGGAGGGCACACCTCTTCGAGTCAAAGGAGTGCACTTCAAGGAAGACTTAGCCATTTTGGAGGGTGTAGTTCAGACAAGGAAGGGGATTCGTGCTTTTCGAGTGTGCCTAGCTCTCCAGGAGGGCATAGGGTGCACTTCTTAATAATGAAGGGTCTCCCATCAAGGTTTCGAATTGTGCTCATGTGCTCTTGGCCTTAATGGGCTTGTTTTTCAACCAAAATTTTTCTAAGTGTTGGCTTATAGGGGCCTGACCCAGGTTCAGAAGAGTTATTTAGCCAAACAAAACTCATAGTTACCGGCCCTTTCGGCAACAGCCTGCAGAGCACGAACAGAGGTCTCACCCGAGGTAGCAGTGGAGGATGCTGGAACTAGGTTTCTGCACCCTTGGGATGTCTTGATGTGGTCTGGAAGGTTCGCACACCATTTTGTGGCTTTGCGCCACTCGGCTCCGCATAGATCCAAACCCAGGGGACTCCTTAATACTTATTAATGAACTGTTATAGATTAGATCTAATTTTTATGGTCTTTAACCAAACATTTAACAGAAATAACTAGTTCATGCACCTAGAATAGATATAGATTTGCAGAAACTCACAACATAAGCATACGTGCATAAAACAGTTATATCAACCATAAATTAGCCAGATCCACAATAATTCAAATTTAACACAGAATTTCAGAATGAACTTATCTTTATTCAATTCTTCCACCAATACATCCAGATCCACCCTGCGCACTCAACTACAGGGGTCCGCACACATAGTTGTGGACTCTACTAGGCCTCTACGCACACAGCTGCAGAGCCTCTATCTACCTACCAACACCCTTGAATCAGACTTACAGACGCTTCAAGACTTCGTTCTTCAAAAACCAATTACATTCCAGATCCAAAAGTACATACCCAAAAACTACATTCTACCCTTAGAGCCTCACTCTATTTATATATTCCCATGGTTCGTGGACCATGGGCAAGCTGACTTACTTCATATTATTCTATATTATTTTTGGGCGGACAACCCTTTGACCTGACTCATTTACAATTCATTCTCTATGCACTTTGCGGAGTCCTTACCATACCTTTCTCAAAATTGTGGGCTTTGAACCCCAAAACTATTATGCGGGCCCTCTACTGCCCAACATTCCCCCAACACAATCATCGTGACTCGTCCCAAGTCACTCGGCTAGTGGGACAATCTTCACGTGGAGGTCAGACAGCAATTTTTGTGCTTCGCTGGTACTTGCAGCAAACTCATCAGCCATCTGTTGTACTCGCTCAACGCGTGCCGCTGACACATCAGTTTCTGCCGTAGCTTCTGCCCTAGGTGCATATTCTGCCTGCATGTGTGCCACCTTGCGCTCAACGGCGCTAGAAACCATGAATGCCTTATCAATCTATGGCTGGAGGCTTTCTTTAATCATTGCTTCTTTCTGGCGGGCAGCATCATCTTGGATTTTCAAAACTTGGGCCTCCTTTATCTTGGCCAAGCGTTGCATAACCACAACTGTTTTCGCGGTCTCTCTAATATTATCATAGGCTTGCCGGAGCTCTCTTGCCTCGGTTTCCAGTTGTTGTAGGGTAGGATCTTCCTGGAGTGAAGTGAGCGTAATGAGTGACTGAGCCAACAAGTCAGTGCATTCCTTCATAGAACGTGCGATATTTTCCCAGCCGAAACTAATGAGGCTTTTACGCTGCTCGATGACCTCTGGTGGTGTCGAAGTTTGTGCTTGCAGCTTCAGCTCTGCAATCTACAAACTGAGCTCCAATTGAATCTTCGCGGCCTCCTCCTTTTCTTCACAGAACCCACTAGCTAGCTTGTGGATTCGTATGCCAACAGGTAAATCGGCCGCAATCTCCAGTTCAGGGGCACGCGAACATGCTTCCCATACCACTTGCTCCACTTGTTGACTTTGTGCGACGGCTTCATTCCATTGGAGGCTCAACTGTTCTATATAAATTCTCTGTTCGTTGAGTACATGTTCTGCGCACCTCTCCCTGGCGCAGAGATCCATCATCGCGTTGTCCTGGAGCTGGTACAAGCTTTCGTGCGGGAGGGAAACCAAATTGAGTCCCAGCCCCATAAGCCGTCCTACCACAACTCTGTCCTCCTCATTTTCTGTTATCAATGCTCCTTCTGGAATCGCGATAGTATGAGCCAGTTGGGCCTTCAGCAGCTGCTCAGTGGCTGACATACCTGTAACCCCATGAGTAGATGTGGTTCCCGTTTGCGTTGCCCGTGTCCCAAGTCCTTACAGCTGGACAAGGAGCTCCCCCAAAAAAAGTCGTTGCTCTGACATGGCTTCGTTGATTGCATCCCAAGTGGCTTTGCGAATGGTGTCCCCTATGTCACCTAGGTCGCCCTCAGTCAAGGTGGTCAGTTCTCCATCCCATTTAGACACCTTGGCCTTCTTCTGTGGCTTCGTCTGTTTTGTCGGCAACAGCTGTTTTAAGGGCACACCCATGGTGGTTGATGGTGTGCCTTCTGTCCTTCTCTTTGTGGCCAATTCTGTGGGCACCTTTTGACAGTTTTCGTCCGTCACAGCCATTCCCGCTAGTGCTTTGTCTGTCGAAGTTTGTGCTGCTTCCCAGGCCGTGCGAACTTCCACAGCGTACTATTCGTTCTACTTTTATTGTCCGACACGCTTCACTTCAGCCTTTTGTTTCTTGATGGTGATGCCATTCTAGTAGCCAGGTATCCAATACTGCATTGATAGCTTTATCAATGGCAATGAAAGGAAGTGTAGTCCATGTTTGGTCGGGGTCCTTGCGCGCCCGGATGTAGACAAAGTGTATGTTTGCTTTAAACTCAGCTATATGTTTCACACTATTATAGATTTTGGTGGACAACCGGGGTAGCTGGGTGACCCAGTGTCGAACGTTGGCCTCCATCAGTATCCAAAAAATCTTGATGCCCAGGATTCTTTCAGCATCCCTGGTCGCCCAAAGCAACGCAAATCTGGTGGCTTCTGGCCAATCCTAGTCCAAGGAGGGAAACTGACTGTCTTCAGGTAGGTCAGTGCTAACCAGCGCAATGGACAATAGTAGCCATGCATATTGGAAGGCCTTTCCCTCTTCTTGGACCTCCCTACAGTTGATCAGGAATTATTCACAAAGGAATTGTGCCCAATTGAACCGTTCTCCAACTGCACATTCCTCTGCTAGCGCAATGACGAACGCTAGAACCTCGGTTCCACAGCATTTCCGCTTCACTTTCCCGGCCAGCAACTGGGTAGAAACGTGGACTGCTCTACCGAGATACTATCAATAACATACCCTCATTGCCCTTTCTCCAGCTTATATTTCTTTTTCAGGGTTTTGGTCATCGTCACATCACCGCTCTTATCGACAATTTCCCTGGGGTCTCTTCCTTCACAGGGAAGTAGTGAGATCCTATGTATCAGCTCTGTCATGATTTGGATGGGTTTGCCAAGCCATAAGTATCTGTCATGTACTAGATGCAGTAATTGTCTGATGACCAAGATTGTAATAGGGGGCCGGAGAAAGTGGGGAATGGACAGGAGACAGAGCAACCCGGCGTTCTCCACCTTTCGCAGCCATTCCTTTAGCTGAAGTGTCGTAACCGTCCCTTATGCGCTCTGCTCCACCAATTCTCTCGTCACCAATTGGGGAAATTTGGTTGTATCTGCAAGGTCCCAGTCTTCAAATTTCATTATCACAATACGGCCAGTCACCGTGCTTTCAATCGAAACCCCTTTCTAAAGAGACAGGGTGGTGATTATATTGTCAACGCCATCCAGATTGGTAGGTACCTTAGCCTTCCCTTTTCTTGGAGGTGTTAGCACCTAAATCTATCTCAGGCTGAGAAAGGTAGGATCTAGGGTAACATCAAACCATGCTTAACCTAGTAGCTAGCCCTACCAGGTCGATAGAGGGCTCTCTCCTTGTCAATCTCAGAAAATATGGCCAATGAAAGCTTGAGATTATTGATATGAATACTGATCTTAGGCTAGGTATGTGTGCAAAAGAGTTTGATTGAATTTAATGATGTTTTGTTGGCTCAAATGGAAAGGCAAATTTGGGTCTGGGGAATGAGGCTTAGTTTTGCAGAGATCTCTATGGGGCAAGGTAGGCAACTGATTTGGCACTTAAAATTGAATGAAATGGAGAGATTTAGACAGGTGAGGAGTTGAATAGGGCAAGAAAACCTTAGGGATCCTCTTCAAACAGCTGAAAACATCAATAACTAATCAAACCCTAGGTAGAGCACTGCAATTTCAGTGGATTCTACCTTTATCCTTGTTTGTTTTAGTTAAGAAGAAGCAAGAGAGATAATGGCATACATAAAACTCATATAAACTTACAATTTGTTGAAGGAAACACAATACCAAAGCAAGATTCCACATGAATCCCATAAAACGCTGCAAATCCTTGTCTATTCCTTAGCCAAAACTGTTGAGATGAGTATACAATGAAGCTCCAAGCTTTCTCAAAAGTCCAACCATGCTAATGACTGAAAAATCACAAGATATAGAAAAACAACAACTCATCCTAGCCTCTAGGCATCAAGCTCATGATTTTAGGATCTATTCCAACAAATTCTAAACTGAGATCTAAAACGTAGGCAGTGGAACAGCATTCCTCTAAAAACTAGGGAGCTTATTCATTCAGTTGCAAACTACCTTTTCATGGATGAATCTACCTCTATGAGTAAAAATTCAACATAATTACATCAAGATCCATCAATTTACATTAAATTACATCATAATTTTGACATTAAGAAGGATAAAATTCAAATTGTCAAGAAACTAGGCGAAAAACAGAGTATTCTTGGTCAAACTGGGATAAATTTCCCCAATGCGCCTCGTTGATTTCTCTATGCATAGCGCCTGTTTGTAGCCACTTTTTGAGGCCTTCCCGGTGTCCAAATTTTCTCCAAGTGTGCTTTTTGGAAATTTCTTCCTGTCTACTTTCTAGAACAAGTGGAATTTTTGAATTTGGCCTCTATTTTCCCCTCCAAAACTGAGTTCTCCCAACACTGCTCCCTCTGTGTCAAAATAGGGGCAGTAAGGTCATTTTTTGGGTGTTTTTGACCTTTTTGGGGGCTCAAAACTTGTCAAAATTTCTTGTCCATTGCTAGGCATTCATATTTTTCCAAGAAAAATCCAAAAATATTGATTTTTCATCATTTGGAGGCCTCCATCAAAAGCGAGCACCAGGTGGCACAGCGCATTGGGCAGAAAAACCTGTGTTTTGGCCCAAAAATTTCAAAAATGAAAAAAGTGTCCCAAATTTTTTGAAATTTGGGTTGAGTGTTCTCCATCAAGTTCTGTGTTGGGCCAAGGAAGCCTTAGCCAAGATCTGAAGTTTATCTTGTGCTTTTTGCCTCCTCGATCTCTTCTTCAACTTGGCCTTCAAGTTCCTAATTCTAGCTTGGCACACCATATTCCTTGACAAATAGTGATATGCCATGTTTCTCAACATATTTTTCTCATTGATGGCCTTCTCCAGCATCCTCTCCAAGTGGATATTATTCCTCTCCAAGCAAGACTCACGATTAGCATTGATTTCTTGCTCAAGTGTTGTGAACTTGACTTTCCTCCTTTTGACAGTTTGTCGGTTTTCTCGTATGTTCCTTAGCTCCATTATAGTTTTTTGATCCTCTAGTTGCTTGTTTCTTTGCTCCAGGTACTTTATTATCCACTTGGCTCTTTCCAATTTGAGGGAAAAAGCATTGATTTCTGCCTGTTTCTCTTGGATGACCTCCTTGAGCTTTGATCTTTGTGGGCCCAAATTAGTGTCATTGTCCTGAATGAGAATGAAATCCGTCTCCTGCTCACCTGAAGGCCCCTCATCATGTAATGGCCTCTTGCCCTTGTCCTGAACCTATTGTGCTAATGAAGGAAGCAATACCCCTTCCACCCCGGGTGGAGATAATACTTGCTTTGCTGCTGTAAACAACCTTCTAGTGCCCTTTTGATAGGTGACAAACACCGGCACACTAGCGGTCTGTGTCTCATGACCCTCCTGCTGACATGAAGGTCCACTTGTCTCATGAAAAGCTTCTGGAGGTACCTGAGGAGCCGTGAAAAACTCATGAGAAATGAAATCCTCCCATGAGATTCCCTGCAAACCAAGCTGATGCATGACCACAATTTTGATGAGTGCAAAATGATATATACTATTAAACTGCTGCTGAGGAGTCTTCTGTTGTACTAGGGTGGTCATCTTCTCAATATTTCGACACATGAAGTAGGGGAGATTCATCATTCTCACCCTGGTAAAGTGCATCAACAATCTGATATGATAAGCATATAGGCGAGAAAACCGACCCTCACAGCTGAAATACTTCATTATGAGTTTCATCAAGGGAGCATATGAGTCTTTCAGGTACCGAAAGGGAAAAACTCTGCTGAGTTGTCTCAAATAACCGGGCTTGATGTATGGTTCATAATGTTCCCTGTCAATCTGCTGCCTTTTATTCCACTGCTCTCTGACATTAGGAATGTCAGTTGCTAGAGAAATAGACTCTGGTGTCAAGGTGAATGCCACACCAGCTAGAGTGGCTTGGCCATTATGTAGATGAAGCACAAACAACCTGGCCAACTCATGATGGTACTGGACTCTAGCAATAATTTCACAGAACTAATAACAGGATTGGTGTTGGAAGCATGTGATAGCAAGAGGGAAAGCCTGCAGCTCGGCAAGTGAAGTAGGCTCCTCTCATATATTTTTTCCACCCTTGTGAGGTCTCCTTGGTGCATGCATTTATGTAGGAGAGTCATTGTGTGTCTCTTCATCTCGGTCATATGAAGGATCAGATTCCATGCTTGCTAATGTGTGAGTTTTCTTGATGAGTATGAAGATATTTATGGTGATTTTAGTTTTCTGCCACCAAGGGTAAGAATGTATGAGGGACTGTGAAGGGAGAGGGTATGAGGGGTTTTGGGAATATTATGACAAGTTTTTTGGGAAATAGGGGGTTTAGGGAATAGTGTGTAAGCTTAGGGACAGCAATTAGGGTTTAGGGATTTTGGAATTAGGATTTGGGAAAATGAGATTTGGGGATAGGGGTGAATGATTTTTTAGGAATATGGGAGTTAGGGAGTGAGTGGATGAACTGGAAAATAAATGGAGGAGTCAAAGAGTAAGGAAATGGTGGAGTGGACTTGGCAGCAAAATGACAAATGCAAACCCTAGGCAATCGTTTTTTGAGAAATTGCAAGGAAGTAGGGTTTGAGTTTTTTCACACTAAACCACCATAAATTTTTAAGAAAAACTCTTTCACTAGCAAGGAAAAGGGCTTGACTTACTTGCACACTAGAAGATTTGAGCAATTTTGGCAATTTGAGGGAGTTTATGATGAAATCAGGCTTGGCAGCTCTATGCGCCGTGCCACAAACCCAACGTGCCGTGTCTGTTGTATGCACCGCACCAGTATAAATTTAACATTGTGTAGGGCGGCCCAATGTACCACGCCACCCAATGCGCCGCGCCTCCCACCCAATGCGCCACGCCTCCAAAACTGGAACTCTTTGTTGCGATTTTGCTTCCTTTCTCCAACGCAACCTTCACTTTGCTCAATCTTTCTTCTTTGAGTGCCAATGAGCTTTTTGAATTGTAAAGATGATTTATATACAAGATCTTTTGATTTTTCATTCATAAAACCCACTTTTATAATGTTTGCATTGTGACTTACCTTTTCAACTCTGTTTTTTGGGCAGTTTACTTTATTTGTGCCTTTGATGAACTGAATGACTTGATTTTTTGTTTGCCTTGTAGGGGATGGAGCAGCTAAAGCTTGGCAAGGTGACCAGGGTTGCCACTAAAGTTATTTACATATGAAAGAACTGAAATTACATCAATTTATAATAAAAACCTAAAATACTATGTTTTTCCTCAAAACAGGGTTTTGAGGAAAAATACATTTTTGAGCATGAGATTATGAATTTTATTGGTACTGAAACTTTATTCAACCTCCTCATGCACTTGCTGACTATTATTGGAAATTTTGAAGACCTTTTTGATGAAACCCTAGACTTAATGAAACTTAAACCCTAAAACTAACTCTTGCAAATTTAAAGACAAAATGTGACTGCAGATAATCTTGATGAATGGAAATGGTCCAGCAGGTAAAGGACATGAGGGAAAATGTACAAAAAGCCACTACCATCAGATGATCCATGCTCCTAACGGAATGCATGACTGAGAGAGACACCTAATATGCAATGCAACAAGAGAATTTGACCTCTGACAGAGGGATGAAGATACCGACACTAACAAGAGGAACATACTTGGGACGACGCACTGGCTGGACAGTTTCCTCATCAGGGTTTATTTCTTCGACATATGTCGGTGATTCCTCATCCTCCTCGTCGCTTTCAATGGTAACAGTTTTTCCCTTTTCTTCCATTGTGAGCTTGCTAAAGCACGGATTTCGCGGCGACCACCTCACTAGTCCTGGTATCTGGGGGTCCTTTTTGGTTCGCGGCATTCTGGGTGATTTAGGGAGTTCGGTTGCCTATGGTGTGGGATTATGTGGACTCTCTGTGGTAGGGTTTCTTGACCTAAGGAATGACTCTCAGTATTCCTTTGGCAGTGCCTGAAACCACGGGATTTCCTTCAGTACCTTATCATTCATCTTGCTCCTTTCGGCTGCAACCGAGGGTGTCCTATTCTTCGAAAGATCAAATTTTGTGGTATGCCCTTTTGCTTGCTTGATATATATGATTTCAAATTCAAAGTTGGTAGTTCGCCCCCCTCGTGGCTCATTAATGCAAATTTGACGGTTATCCTTTTGCCTTAATTGTCTGTCGCCCGCTCCTCCATTTCTTAAATGGTACATCTTGTCTTGAACAGCACCTGCAACAGTCGCCTTCCATCCCCTCCCTGCGGCAACACAGCCCCTGGTGCGCGGGTGCATCCTATGCATTCGACCTTCCTTGCGCAGCTTTTCTATAGCCTATTTTATAGTCCCACGCCCTCTTCCAAATGCGTGGAGCACTAGTACTGGGCCTTCTACAGATATTCAGGTGGTCACACTCATCATGCAAGCCTTTTGCTTCCCTACTAGCCCAGGCTGCGAGCACCATTCATATTCCTTTGAGTCTAATGGTGTATCGCAGTCTGTTTTTCCATGTGTCCTAGGGTGCAAGTGCAACCATGCTAGCAGGGTCGCAGCTTGTCCTAATAGTGTAGGAGAGCTGGCTAGGTTCGGTGCCTTCAATATCTCTCACACACCATCCATGTGGGTGAGTTATAATTTGATTTTATCAATTTCTTCATCTAGCTTCACACTTTTCTTTCGTAGTCTGGCCCCCATTTCCGCTAAGTAGCGAAGTCTCATTTTTCCACACTGAACGGCTTCCCATAACTGTCAAATCCCGTCACGCAAGTCTTCAGGTGCAGGGCGGACCATGGGGGAAATGGCCCCTTCAGTCGTGGATAGAGTTCCCTTGGCATACCCTGCTCTGGGTATGGTTGTATTGGCCTAGCGGACCCTTGCTACGTGCAGATTCAGTTGGTGCGATGGTCGTGCAACATACGGCCGTGCCCTTTGTTGTAACTAGATGACTGCCCTGCTCCAGTGTGCACATCCTCCAATCCATACATGGAACCATATTCTCTTTCTCAGCTTCCTCTGTGTGCACGACGCTTCATCCGACACACCATGCTGCTTCTGGGCAACGATTAAGGTGCCAAGGTTGGCGAACTGCCCCTCACTGGTTGCGCCACTATCTGCTGACCATTGCCTTACTTCAGTGGTTACGTGCCGCAATGATCTAATCATCATATTACAGTTGAGTGTGGTGACTTCCTGCAATCTATTCTGCCATCTTTCCATCTCCTCATCTATATCTGATGTGCACGAACTATCGCGCTCCCATGAGAATCTTCCGTCCGCTGAGGGATTCACCCGACCCTGATCTTGCATTGTTATCTGGTATATGTAGTCTAGTTCATCGTCATTGTCCTCATCACGCACTAGCTCGGTGTAGCTCTTTCCTTCAGTCGTCTCCAGCGGGACAATTACCCATAGTGACTTCTTTTCGAACGTCATTTTCCACCTTTTCAAGTTGATGACCCCATTCATGTCTGTGGCCCAATCAATTCCTAGCAATGCAAGGTAGGGATTAGTGTCATCCACAATTTCTATTACCTCGAAGTCATCTTCGTACTTACGCCTTCAATGTCCACTGTCACCCCTTGCAGTTAGCCCATCAGTAGGATTTTTTGCTGTTTGGCCATCCTTAATTGAATAGGAGACCACTGCAGTGCAGGCCTACCCATGCATTCCCACGTTTGCTTAGGTAGCACATTCGCATCCGATCCTAAATCCAAAATGACCTGGTCCATCTTGTACTCACCGATTTGCACTGTCATACACATCTCCCATCTAGTATGCAAAGCATGTCTTCCAAGTTTCGGGACTACACGTGGCTCGTTCGACCCTGTGCACTTAGTGATCAGCTCTTGTAGTCCCTTAACGGTTGTACTGTCACGCAGCAGCTTCATACACATCTCTAAAAAGGTAGTAAGCATAGAGGGATCCATCCCCAGCTCAATTGGGTCCCTCCTACCTGGAGTAGAGACTTCCGTGAAGCTCTTCGGAGCTTCCTTAGGCATCTTCGTCCCTTGTTCCACTTCAAATTTGGGTTCCCTTGCAGGGGTATCGCGACCCTTTGCATCTTCTGTAAATTATTTCCGCGCATCTCCTCCCATGGGTGCACCACTCCTCAATACCATATTTATGTTGGGGTCTTCTTCACGTGGTTCTGACCTCATCATTTGGACATTTTGAGTTGGAGTGGGCTGTAATACTCCCTTTTCACGCATCTGGGCAATTAACATCAGGAAATCTACCATTTCATGGTCGAACTGCTCATAGTATGGGCAAGATATCTTCGTCGGGTTAGTACAGTCGCGAACGTACTGTCCTGACCCAAAACAGTTATAACAGATCAGCTATTCGTGCCCTCTCCAAGGCCCCATTCCTCTTCCTCGACTGCGTCCTTGAAATCCCCCATGTGGCCCTACGACTAGGTCGAACCCTCGCGCTTCAGTCTGCACTCGATAAGCTGGGGTCCTTTCCATCATTAAGTCATAGCTCCGACATGTTCACTCATCATGACCCACTGATCTACAAAAGTTGCAATACAGCTATTGCGGGGTCTAGGTATACTTCTGCAACAGGTGGCAGTTTTCCGTTGTGTGCTTTCCACCCACTTGACAAATCGCACACCAGAGTGCGGGTGCCACACTTGGCCCTGCTTGTACCTCCAGTTTTAGTGGCATCGCCCCCCCCCCCCCCCCCCCCCCCCCCCGCCAGATAGTTCGCGAAGACGGGGCAATGGTCCTTGTCATGTGCTTGAATTTTTCATTTAATGCATCCTACCTCTGTACACGCCTCCGATTGGGTCACCCTTTCTTGCTTCAAGCTTTGCATTTCTAAGCTCAGGTTTTGTAGTTGCGCGTGGATTTGCTGAACTCCCAACCCTAGATCCTGTATTGGGGTTTCGTGCAATCTCATCGCGGTTTCTAATGCTTCGGTTTGGGTTGAAATCTTTTGTTGTGATAGCATCGTCCTTAGATGTGGTGTCAAGGATGACACGAACTACGCGCAGTGCTGCGCATCTATCAATGTCATGTTAGCCTCACGGATTGTGCTCTTTAATCTCTGATCTAGATCCCACGAGGTTTCACCCAGTAACATCGCTATCTCTTTGAACCCAATGACCAACTGTGTCTCTGATTTTGGCCGACCAAATTCTTTGTTCAAGGCATCCTGGATTGTCGTTATTCCTGCATTCGGATGATCGCTTGAGTACTTTATATACCACGTCAACGCACGGTCCTGCAGCGTGCTAACCAGGGTAGCCTTTTTTATGTTATCATATGTTATGCCTTGGGCTTCCCATACAGCCCTTACCACAAACCAGAACTGACCTGGTTCCTCATTTCCTACACCCTTAAATACCAGCAACTTGACTGCGCTCGCCATCCCAACCTTCGGTGGTGGCAGAGGTGGAGGTGGAGTGGGTGAAGATGGATTTGATGTCGGTGAAGTAGGTGATGGCGTAGACGGAGGTGGTATCAGTGGAAAGCGCTACTTAATCAACTGGACCGCGCTTCTTGGAGAGAACCTCGCGAGCTCCTCCTCGCTCTCCCGTGAAATAGAAATTTGTGGACTGATCTCTAATCCTTCAGTTCCTCGATAGCATCTTCCACTCCGCATTACGCTAGACATCAATAAATGCACATAATTTGTTTTTCACACAACAGCATTTTAATCCAAGTGTTCAAAGATTTAATATACTTACCTCGGGGTCCTTGGAGAAAGCGCCTTTCTGCTTCACTATAACTCACAGTTGTGTATATCGCAAACTTGGTAATAAACCCTCCTATTACCCGATCCAACCAGTGATCTACTGCGCGTGCGATTTTATCTTCAGATGCTTCTAGCCTGTGCACCAATTCTGGGGTCCAGACAATAGGTTGATCTAGTCTGCAACTTCCCACACTGTCGGCTAACCTTGCGATCCACTCGTACAACTCTATCAGGAATGTTACAAAGAATATTTTGTGGATATCTGTGTATATGTAATGATCCAACCACCCTTCCTCTAATATCTATGGGTTTCTGTTTTCCTAAACCACAAACTCGTGAAGCTTTTGATCCAGCCAATCTTCAAGCACTTTCTTTATAGGATTCCAGTGTTCCGACATCAGACATCCCTTAGGCAGATCCCGGTCCCAGAAACAGAACCATTTGTTGGCTTATAGGGGCCTGACCCAGGTTCGGAAGAGTTATTTAGCCAAACAAATCTCGCAGCTACCGGCCCTTTCGGCAACAGCCCACGGAGCGCGGACTGAGGTCTCACCCGAGGTAGCAGGGGAGGGTGTTGGAACCAGGTTTCCGTACCCTTGGGATGTCTTGATGTGGTCTGGAAGGTTCGCACACCATTATGTGGCTTCGTGCCACTCGTCTCCATGTAGGTCTGAACCCAGTATACTCCTTAATACTTATTAATGCGTTGTTATAAATTAGATCTACTTTTTATGGTCTTTAAGCAAACATTTAATAGAAATAACTAGTTCGCGCACCCAGAACAGATATAGATTTGCAGAAACTCACAACATAAGCATACGCACATAAAACAGTTATATCAACCATAAATTAGCCAGATCCACAATAGTTCAGATTTAACACAGAATTTTAGAATCAACTTATCTTTATTCAATTCTTCCACCAATACATCCAGATCGCCCTGCGCACTCAGCTGCAGGGGTCCGCGCACACAGCTGCGGACTCTACTAGGCCTCTGCGCACACAGCTGCAGAGCCTCTATCTACCTACCAACACCCTTGACTTGGACTTATAGACGCTTCAAGACTTCATTCTTCAAAAACCCATTACATTCCAGATCCAAAGTTACATACCCAAAAACTACTTTCTACCCTTACAGCCTCGCTCTATTTATACATTCCCATGGTCCGCGGACCATGGGCAAGCCAACTTACTTCCTATTATTCTATATTATTTTTGGGTGGACAACCCTTTTACCTAACTCATTTATAGTTCGCGCAATTCGCAGAGTCCTTACCATAACTTTCCCAATATTGTGGGCTTTGAACCCCAAAACTATTACGCAGGCGCTCTGCTGCCCAACACTAAGTCTGGGTGATCAGTCAAGGGTTGGGAAAGATAAGTTATGTTATCACTCTATAATTTCTTAAGGCTATGAAAGAAACCTAGAGGTAACTACAAAACCACTTTTAAGTTTATAATCTAGACCTTCTAAACTCAGAGAGTGATCTCTCTATTGGATTTAGATTTGTTGTTGTGGGATTTTAGGCTAGTTATTAGGTTGAGAGTTTCGTTTTTTGAAATGTTTGGTTGAAACTGCAAGGAAAGGCCATTAGGCAATGGATTCAAAGTCTTAGGGGTGTCAAATATAGAAATATCATAATAGATTGAAACATGCAAAGTAAGCAGGCTATTGGATCTTTGAAGCTTTGTGGAGTGAAAGGGAGTAAAAATTTAGATTCAATTAAACATAGAGCATTTTGCTTGTGCCAGTGTTTGTGCCATTGCAGACTCATTTTCCAATTGTTCAATTTTCTGGGTTAATCTATGAGTCTTTTGCAGCTCTTCTAGGTACACACTGTCAATTTTAAACTTCTGTTCCTGGAGATTATTTAGTTGAGTTTTCAACTTCTCAATTTCTTGTCCTCTGATTGATAGGTCATCCATTTCTTTGATTAGTTCTTCTAAAGAATCTGTAGATTGTGCCTCAACTGTGATGGCTGTTGAAGTGGATACCCCTGTTGCTGATGTAGATGCAATAGGAACTGTTGTGAGTGGAATGGTTTCCAACTGTGTTGAATGTTCTCTTTCCTTTAACAATTTCTCCATCTCAACCTCCATTTCTTTGATCTGTCCACTTTGTTCGATAATAATTTTGAACATGTCTTCCTTCTCTTTCTCTAACTGTCCAACTTAATTTTTTCTATGGTTCTTCAATGTATGGAATCTTGAGCTGCTTCTTAAGTGCTACAATGTCAGCATTCTTCCTTCTAATGATATCCTCTGTAGCTTTCACATTTTTGGGATCATATCCCAATTTAATTACTAGATCCTCTAAAGACTTAATTTTTGTGTCTTTAGCTAGAGAAGTGATCTTCTCTAATTTGAGTTGTGACTGAATGTTGTTGATAGAAGCTTGCAACCTAGAAGCTACCATTGTTGAAGTTTTCAAGGTCGAATACAACATCTCCCTTATTTTCTTATGCAAGTCTATTTGATTAATTGGATGAATTGGGTCCACATTGAGGGAAAATATTGATTTCTTGTAATCTTCTAGAGTTTTTTGGAAAGGGACCTCAACCTATAGGAAGGATATCTACATTTTCCCTTTCTCTGTGTTAAAGGCAGAGAGTAACCTATGTTGTGAAGAGGTTCTCTACTTCCAAAATTTTGTATAGGTTGTGGCCTTTAGCAGTTCATTTTTCATTTTAATCTCTTTATACTTGGCAAATATGTTTGGTTCAGCTTGGTCATGAAATAATTCTCCTGACTGAGAGGTATCTAGTGTATCTTGGGAGCCCAAAGAGGATGGAGATCCTATAAAAATATCTTCATTTCTCCTTGTAATATTGGGACCTATTGACACTATAGTGGACTGAACATTTTCCTCTTGAAAGGTTTCTTCTACTGGATTAATTCTTTGTCTCTTCTTGTAAATCTGAAATTCTTTCTCTAGGATTTTTGTGACTACAGGGGAAACATATTCCCTTGGCCTTTTGTCTTTCTTCTCCTATGTTGTTGGAGTCTATGTTGTTGTTATGGAGATTAATTGTTCTTCTGCCTCCTGCAAAGTGTTTTCCAACCATTGATCCTGGTTCATGTATTTTTCAATCTCTGGCCTGGGAGTGTGAATGTAGGGAGTAGTCTTTTATTCTACTCTTAGCTTTGAAATTATTCCCAGGGGGTCATATGACTAGGTGAAACTGAACTTGAAATTCATCTGCTTGAGGAGGATGTTTGCTTCTTTAGCTATTGCCCTGGTATTGCAGATGAAAGGGCCCACTCGTGTTTTAATTTTAAATTGGAATTTCTTCTTGTCTACCACAAAATATAGCTCGTCAATATAAATAATCCCTATGATGTAATCTAATGAGAAAATTCTCATTGGGACAAACTTTGGCAACCTATAAGGTGGAAATTTACACCGATAAACCCTAATTTCTATATAATTATGGTACAAGTTCCAGTCACCTATTTTGGTCTGCACACTGAGATGAATAAATCTTTTCATTTCAGGTCCTATCCTTGGCTACACATTATTATTTAATAAGCAAGTGTTGGCTTGAGGGGGCATGACCTAGGTTCAGAGTTAATTAGCCAAATAAATCCCTACACTACTGGCCCTTTGATGAGCCCCAATTTTGGTACAATTTGGGCTCATTTTGGCCTATTCTACTTGCTCAAACCATTCATTTTTTACTGCTTATGCATGCATTTCTTAGTTTATTCATGTTGTTTGTAGGAAGAAGGGTAGGCACTCTATCTACGTGACTAATGCATTGTGATTCCAGGTTTTGGCATTAAAAGGGAGCAAAAGACAACGAAAAAGGAGACAAGGAGACAATGAGGTGGCACTGCTGACTGTTAGGAGAGGATGTCCACGGTCTTGGGGACATTCCTCGTGATTCCCACCAAGAACTCCGAGCTCCAATCCATCTCCCCTCCAAGCTTAGAAGCAGCCAGCTGTTCTACAGGAACAGCAGTTATAAACTGCTCTACAGGAACAGCAGTTATGACCGTCCTACAGGATCAGCAGTTAAACTCTAGTTGGACAGCCGAGCTCCTAAAATCAAGGACACTTGTTGGATCATCGTTTTTGTATAAGTGTAGAGGCCTTAGCCTTGGATAGGTTGTTGAAACTCTCGTATTGCTATTGTAATTTTTGAGCACAACTCAGTTTTTGTTCCTTTTTGTAAGCCAATTTGGCATGATATCAGATTATGAATAAAGAAGGCAGATTTTGATCTAGCTCTGAGTTTTCTTAAGGAGACTATAGCTCTCAGGTTAGGGCCCAACCTGAGAGCCATAGATCCCCTCTGCTGTAGTGTTATTTCCATTTCATTTCAGCACTTTGAGCTTTTCATTTGCACATGCAATTCGAATTACAGGTTGTTAAGTTGGTCTTTTTCATGAGTTAGATAGGAGTTGCTTATGATGAATTTGTTTCCACTTGCTTAGTGTAGCAGAGGATAGATATAATCGATTGGAGCTCCAACAAAAAGGTTGTTAAGGCTCACTACCGTCTCATCTGGGATTGGAGTGCAGTCCATGACTAGCCACCAAAAATATGCATTTCTTTATTTCATGATTGCTGCAAACACAGTCACGTTACGTTAGATGCTTCCACATGATTCACACCTGCACCACACTCCTTCATCACAGCTTCATGCACATTCTCCTTCGCATTTTGGGTTGTTGTTCATTGAATTTACAAGCACAGGTAGTTTAGGTTAATGCATTTTTGGTTTGGTTACAATCATAAGCATTTGTTTCACTTACACTGCTTTCTCTCATTCCATTACTTCGTCCTCCATCTTGATCACGCATGCAAACACATCTTTGACCCCTGCTCCGCTCTGTTATCTCCCAAAGTCTTTCACTCCTCTTGTACTTCCATTCTCTAGCCCTTTTCGTTGACCTAGCCCTCTATCTTCCAACCTACTCCCTACATTCACTCCCTATCCCATTCCTCCACTTCTACAGCCATCACCAGCCTCATTCCTACCTTACACATCTCCCCATACCATTTCATCACTCCTCCATCACGCCAAACACTCACGGTAGGTCATCCTGTAGCCATTTGTAGACATCCTGTAGAAACCAGAGTATCCTGTAGGATCCCCTGCAGACATCCTGTAGGAGGCCACTCACTCGGTTGCCGAGCTTCTGAATGTGAGGGACCTCTGTGGATGGATGCTAAGGATCCCTAGGGACCTCTCCTAACCTCCCCAACCTGTCCCACGCTTTCCTTCCTTCTCCATCCCATCTGCACAATCAAACCCTAGTTAGCACAAAATCACAATCATTCCACACACTTAAGGGAAAAATACAAAAACATATCTTTCATGATGCAAGTAGTTTAGATCCATGCATTTGCACTTATTAGAGGTAACAGCAGCATTGGTAGAAGTTGCATTCACATGTTTTGCATTGTAGAGGTTATACTAGTTAAATTAGGGTTTCCTAGGTTTACATGCTTTGATTTGCTTTCAGTCCATTTTGTCAAGTAGAGTAGTTTTCCTTTGAGAATAGCTTTCGTCCATCAATTAGCAAGCTTCTTCTGAGAGCCTATAGAAGTTGGCTTGAGCCCTAGCGGACTTGTGCCAGCTGACCAAGTGACAGCTGCGACAAGAGCTAGTACTTGTGCATATAGCACCGTCGCTTCCAAGTTTGTACGAACTACCGGGTTGATAAAATGAGAGACAGGAAGCCCCAGGAGTTGTAGCATTATTGCTACAATACTGGAGCTCACCATCTTTTTGGCGCCGTTGCCGGGGAAGCGTCAGAATATTAGTAATTGTTGCTTTTCTTCTACTTTCGTACTCTTACTTCTGCTCAGTAGTTTATTTCATTTCCATTCTGCAAAAGTAGCTTAGCATTTCCTGCTTTCATAGATTAGCATTTCCTGCTTTCCTAGATTAATATTTCTTGCTTTCCTAGATTAATTTTTCTTGGTTTCCTAGATTAGCTTTCCAATTCTGCAATTTCATTTGAGCAATATAGTTAGTTGTAGATCACTTTGTTTCAGTTTTGCAGGTACCAAAGACAAAGCAAAAGCACTCAAAAAAGAAAAGTCCTTTCCATTTCATGCCTCGTAGGAACCGAGATAGATCAGGAAAATTCCTACCAAACACCCCCACCACCTCACTGAGTCACCCTTCTCTCTTCTTTGGTGACAGTGACCCAGAGGAACCTATACGTGAACATCCTGAGATATACCAAGACCCTATAGAAGAAGAAGAGTTAGAAACCACTCCATATGAAGCCATGGCTGATAATAGGAGAGAAGATGAGAGAATAGAAGGAGCTTTCCCCATCCGAGAGACCAATGGAGATATGAAAATGAAAAACATTAGCCCCTCCGCCTTGCCTCACTTCCATGGACTGACCACTGAGGATCCTGATACCTTCTTGTTTGAGTTTGTTGTCCTTTGTAGAACCTATGACTATATTGAAGATGAGCAAAAGCTGAAGCTTTTCCCTTCCACTCTCAAGGATGCAGCACTACGCTGGTTCATGGGATTACCTGGGAATAGCATCGCTACTTGGGCTCAGATGCAGCAAGCCTTCAATACCAAGTATAGGGATTATTGTAGGTCCAAGGAAACCAAGGGAGAGATCTTTCGAATGACCATGGGGAATGATGAGTCTTTAGAGGATTATGAGGAGAGGTTCCAACTTAGCTAAAAATGGGCCAAGTGCACACTTGACCCTGAATCCCTCAAGTTGGTTCTACTCCGAGGAGTCCCTGAAGATCTCTTAGACACCCTTCACATGTTAGCTGGGGGGGACATTTACCAACTGCCTTATGAGGACATCAAGACTGTGTTTCGAAATCATTCCAGGGCAGCTAGAAAACGAGGTAGAGGAAATCTCCTCTCCACCGGTGTCCCTTTCTCCAAACATGAGTTTACAAACCAATTAGAAGATCTTAAGAGTGAGGTGAGACAGACCATTGCCATGCAGCTGGACACATTCAGGATCCAGCAGAAGAAAGAAGAAGCTGAGAGAGCCTTGGCTGTCTTCTGTCCTATGTGCACCAGAAGACACCCTAAGAACGAATGTCCATTGCATTCGGTTGAAGTGTGTTTCGTTTGTGAGGAGGACCACCCAAAAAATCAATGTCCAACCTTACCTGGGTTTAAAGCCATGTACCAAGGAACCGAAGCCCCCACTGAACCTCTCTACTTCATCAACCAAAGGAGGCCTCAAGGATCTAGACCTTATCAGCAGGGGATGCAAGGGGCATCTCAAGCTTATTACAACCCCAACCACTCGACTCCCATGCCTTCCTGGGGTCCCCCTGCTCATCCTTCTTGGTCCATGCCTCCTCCATGGTCTTATCCACCTCAGTACCCTACTCAACCTACTTCTCATCCATATCACTCACATACCCAGTCGCAGCCTCAATGGAGTGCTCCTCAGTCGGGGTGGAGGCCCCAATACAACACTCCTCCTGCCATTTTGCCTCCACCACCAGTTCAACCTCAGCCTTTACCTCCTGCTCCTCCAAGGCAACCTCAGATGCCTGCTCAACCGAACCCGAACCCCAACAATAGACAGGCCCAGCAGGTATATACTGGGGAGACCTCATGCCCTACCTATGCTGTGGAGATCCAGGAGATCAATCTTAGATCTGGAAAGACTCTTCCAGATCGCCAACCTCCTCCCCCAGAGGATGAGGAAAACCATCAGGAGAGTGAACCAAAGCCTATTCCACCCTTTCCTGAGAGACTAACAGCCACCACACAACCTAACCCAGAAGAAGATGAGCTTTTGGGTGAGCTCAAGCAGTTGTGTGTAAAAATCCCACTTCTCCAAGCCATCAAGGATGTGCCAATATATAACAAGCTGGTTAAGGAGAAGTGTTTCAAACACCCAAGCAGACGAAAGAAAGATGCCTCAACTATCAATGTCATAAGACAGCTGTCTGACCTTATGCTAGGACAAGTCATCTGCCCAAAGTACCTAGATCCTGGAAGTCCTGTAGTAGATGTTCACATCAATGGCACCATTATCCCCCACACCTTGATTGATCTGGGGGCGGCCATCAATGTGATGACCAGGGATACCATGCTTAAACTCAATCTTCAGGGTTCCTTGAGGAAGACCTCGACAGTACTGCAATTAGCAGATCGCTCCACCGTGACTCCCGAAGGGATTGTGGAGGATGTCTTGGTCTCTATCGATTCTTGGGAATACCCTGCAGACTTCCTGGTTCTGCAACCAAAGGCCAAGCTTACTGGATATCCTCTCATCTTGGGAAGGTCTTGGTTAGCTACTGCAGATGCTTACATAAGTTGTCGGGCAGGAAACATGACCATCAAAAATGGTCCCATGTCCAAGCAGCTAGTCCTATACCCTCTTGCCCAACCTTCTTTAGAGCATGATTTACCACTCTGGTTGGAGGACGGAGAGGAAGACGAGGTGTACTCTGCACCTCTGTGCACCCTAGATACCACTAGAAGAGACCCTCCTACCGAGGATGATTTGATTGAGACCCTGATCCAGAATCCACCTTCCAGTGCACTATCTTTAGAGAAGTTGGTGGAGGACGCCCAAGCTAGCACCTTAGTGGACCTTTGTACAACCAGCCCTGTCACTCCCAGAGTCAAAAGTGTGGAGTTCGGCCCTGAGAGAGCATTAAAGATCAGCTCCTCCCTATCTCCTTCCCAGGAGAAGGATTTGTGTAGCCTATTGGCCAGCCACTTAGATGCTTTTGCTTGGAGCTATAAGGAGATGAAAGGAGTCCATCCCTCGGTCTGTACCCATCATATATACATCAAAGAGGATTGTAAACCAGTTAGGCAACCCCAGAGGAGAATGAATCCAGCCCTTAAGGACATTGTCAAGGAAGAGTTGCAAAAACTGTTGGATGCCGGATTCATCTACCCCATCTCAGATAGTGAATGGGTGTCCCCTCTAGTGTTGGTTCCCAAGAAGAATGGGAAGTGGAGGATCTGTGTAGATTACCGTGAGCTGAACAAAGCTACCAAGAAAGACCATTTCCCTCTACCTTTCATAGATCAAGTGTTGGATGGACTGGCAAGAAAGAAGTTCTTCTCTTTCCTGGATGGGTTTAGCGGGTACAATCAAATCCAAATCAGCCCGGAAGACCAAGATAAGACCACCTTCACTTGTCCCTGGGGTACCTTTGCCTACCGAGTCCTTCCCTTTGGGCTATGTAATGCTCCTGCTACTTTTTAGAGAGCTGTCTTGAGCATCTTCTCGGAGTTGGTCCATGATGCAGTGGAAATATACATGGATGACTTTATTCCTTATGGGGCCAACTTCCAGGAAGCATTGTCCAACTTGGGAAAGGTCCTAACCAAGTGCATCGAGATGAACTTGTCCCTTAGCCCTGAGAAATGTGAATTCCTAATGACTGAAGGGACCGTGCTAGGCCATACCATTTCTTCCCAAGGATTGCAGGTGGATCCTAACAAAATTGCTCTCATCAAGAGGGTTCCACCTCCTCAAAAAGTAAGGGATGTCCGGAGTTTCTTGGGATTAGCAGGATACTACCGGAGATTCATTAAGGACTTCAGCAAGTTAGACTCACCATTGTTTGGTCTGTTGGCAAAAGATATGGAGTTTAATTGGACTGACGATTGTCAGAAGAGTTTGAATGAATTAAAAGACAAGTTAGTGTCAGCTCCAATCCTGAGAGGTCCAAACTGGGCCCTACCTTTCCACATCCACACTGATGCCTCGAACAAAGCCATAGGTGCAGCCTTAGGACAAGTTGAGCAAAAACTTCCATATGCCATTTACTTCGTTAGCAAAAACTTGTCCAAAGCAGAGCTGAATTACACTGTAACCGAGAAGGAATTCTTAGCTGTGGTTCATGCACTGAACAAGTTCCGACATTATATTACTAGTTACCAGACTTTTGTACATACTGACCATGCTGCTATTAGATATTTGATGAATAAACCAGATGTGAATGCTCGTATTATTAGATGGTTACTTTTATTGCAACAGTTTGATCTAACCATTGTTGATAAACCAGGGAGAGAAAATGTTGTTGCTGACTTCTTGTCTAGATTGGATTTGTCTGCAGATGAAGATGGGACGGTGGATGACCAGATGCCTTATGAGCATCTGTTTGCTATCTCAGTACTCTCTCCATGGTTTGCTGATATAGCAAACTACCTTGTTTCAGCTCAGTTCCCTCCGCACCTCTCTTCAAAAGAGAAGAGCAAAATCATCAGAAAGAGTGCCTCATTTACATGGATTGGGGGCAATCTATTCAAGCTTGGCGCCGATCAGATCTTAAGGCGTTGTGTAAGGGAAGAGGAAGTCTTTGACATCCTCCTCACCTGTCATGATGGGCCTTGTGGAAGACATTTTGCAGCAAAGAGAACTGCCTTCAAGTTCCTGCAGGCAGGCTACTATTGGCCCACACTTCATCAAGATGTCAGAAGATATGTCAGCCAGTGTGACCAATGCCAAAGAATGGGGAAACCGACCCAAAGGGATGAGATGCCTCTCCAACCTCAAGTGACTCTTGAGCCATTTGAGAAGTGGGGCATGGACTTTGTGGGTCCAATCAATCCCTCTTCGAGGCAGAGATCCTACATCATTGTGTGTACTGACTACTTGACAAAGTGGGCAGAGACTAAAGCAATCAAAGCAGCAACAGAAGAGAAGGTGGTCGAGTTCTTAAGAGATAACATCTTCTACAAGTTTGGCTACCCAAGAGAGCTGGTGACCGATCAAGGGAGCCAGTTCACATCCAACTTGGTTGAAGATCTACTAGCTCATCACAAGATCAAGCATAGGACTTCCACCCCCTATCATCCTCAAGCAAATGGGCAGGTGGAAGTCACCAATAGAGCATTAGAAGGGATCTTGACTAAAGTGGTGAGCAGTAGCAGAAAGGACTGGGCAGATCACCACCGGCTTCACACCTTATGAGCTGGTCTATGGGAAGAAAGCTTTGCTGTCCATTGAGTTTGAGTATAACACTTTGAGGATGGCAGCTCAGCTGGACCTAGATCTCAGCCATGCACAGCAAGAAAGGTTATTGCAGCTGAATGGACTGGATGAGCACCGCATGCAGGCCCTCCTTCACTTAGAAGTGGTTCAACTTCAGAGGAAGGTGTGGCATGACCAACATCTCCATGACAAGCAATTTCAGCCGGGAGATTGGGCTTTGTTGTATGATTCCAGATACAAAGATTTCAAGGGGAAGTTGAGAACCAGATGGCTAGGACCATATTTAGTGGAAAAGTGTCATGACAATGGATCTGTCCTCATTCGAACCATTGATGAGGAAGCCATTCCCATGCTTGTCAATGGGCATCGATTGAAGATCTACAGGAAGCCTCCCTCAAGACAAGAGTTCATCAAAACAATGGAGAAGGCAGTATTGGTCATAGAGAAGGGTCCTGCCCCTGCTTTGGGCACACCCTGAAGCATCTAAAAAAAATAAATAATAAATAAATAATAAAGATCCTTGGGTGAAAACCTCTCTGAGGCGCCCAAGGCAGGTGGTAGGGGTGAAAACCTCATCTGAGGCGCCCCTGCTATCTTTCAAAAAAATAAAAAAAATAAAAATAAAGATCCTTGAGTGAAAACCTCTCTGAGGCGCTTAAGGCAGGTGGTAAGGGTGAAAACCTCATTGAGGCGCCCCTGCTATCTTTCAAAAAAAAAAAAAAAAAAAAACAAGATCAATAAGCTATTATGTGAAATTTGCATGCAGATTGCAGGTGTTCTATGGAGGAGAGGAAGCCTCTCAGGTCAAAGTCAAAGGTCCTTCTCATGCAGCCAGGACACCTCACAAGCTCCTCCTCCAAGAATGCTTATGTTTTTCAAGATATGTGCAATTTTATCATGGTTTGAATCTTCTACAGGAAACTGTTGTCTTTCTACAGGAAGACACAGATTTTCTACAGGAAGGTGCAAATTTCTACAGGAAGAGCTGCCTGTCTACAGGAAGCTCTGTACTTCTACAGGAAACTTCCTGTAGAAGCTCAGAACGAGCCAGAATGCATTTCATGAGTGGATCTGATGACTACGGGTTGGTGTGGACGCATGCAAGCCTCTTTTGGGCCCATGCACGACGCTGATACCTTGCTCCACCATCCTCGTCGCCATGCAACCAAGATCCCTGCACTAGCAAACCAGATCAATGAGTTCTCATGGAAAAAAATCAGTTGTCAGAGAAAAACGAACACCGAGAGCTCATACCACGTCCATGTCAAGCATCAGAAGCTTCGGGAGCACGATTAGCAGGTCATCTCCATTGTCAAGTAGCATGCACCCAAGGAGGTGAGACTGTTACAAGGCACCCCGCGGGAATCCTGTAGCAGTCAAACCTGCAGGAGTGGATACCATTCATCGCCCAGCCATCTGCAAGCAACACGCGGGCGCATGCAACCAGAGCGTCCACTACAGCGCCAGCATCCTGTAACCACGAGCCTCCGGGACTGTGTGAGCCACATGCAGCAGGTAGATCCGTCGTCCAAAAACTGGAAATCATGTGCAGACGCGCGCAGGTAAGTGTTCTAATCCTTCCTTCCATCAAATCGCATGAGTATCACTTTGATTTGTTTGCATGGCGTAGAAATGAATGGTTGAGCGGCCGTAAGGCCAGTTGACTGGCCACGTTGGCTAGTGAAGGGATAGTCAGATGATGGGTGGCAGCCACGACAAAGGGAACACGCAGCACGCACGTGAAGATCAGTCCCGTCAACCGAGAAACGAGTTTAACCGAAAAGGGCGGCGGCAGATCTGTGGGAATGAATGCAGCAGCAAGTGAATGTGCAGGCGGATGATGGGTGACGTCACCCAACGGTCCGGCGGGGACAGCTCACCCTCCGCGCCACGAGCTGCGCCGATTCAAAATCTAATCGGCTAGATTATGCACGTATATCCATCCACCTCCACTTCAAAACTTGAGTAACTCTTCTGAATACCTCTGCATCTTGATACGCCAAGCTTTCGGCCAACTGAACACCAGTGAAGCGCACCTCAACCGCAGTCCAACTACCGTTCTCCCCGAAGCCTGCGCACTGCTCCTACAGGAACAGTTTCTACAGGAACGCAGTCCTACAGGAAGCAGTTTCTACAGGAACGCAGCTCTACAGGAAGGTGAAGTCTTCACGTAAGAAAAGGTGGCAGAAAAGAGGTAACCCTGAAACTCCTTCCGCAATTGGCTTTCAAAGGTGGCAAGGTCATTATTCACAGTCTGGTCATAAAAAATATTGGATTACCGTGCCTATACTATCGCTTCTACAGGATAGCAGTATAATTAGACTGTGTTCTGTGAATTCATTGCATGCTCTGTCTATAAGACCGAATTTCCTTTGTATCTACCGCCTTTGGTCAAACCCACTGTGTTCATCATGCCTGGTGGGTTTATCAGGCGAGAGCCCACTGATTCAAATGCATTAAGGAGAAACCCGGCAGTGGTTGAGCTCTTCACTAGAGCACAATGGATGCCTTTTTGTGATAAACTACAGGGCTACGATGATGAAGTAGCCGAGGAATTTTTGCAGGCATTGAAGCCTAAATCCCAGACACTGGCCACAGTAAGCTTCAGAGGTCTCAGCCTCCAACTCACCCCAGAGCATATAAGTCGAATCACAGAACTGCCCATGGGTCTGCCGTGGGATAAAGAAGAGCGGAAGCAGAGCCAGCAAGCAAAGAAGGAGTTCTTCCCACCTGAGGAAGAATTCTCTGAGGATAAAAACGGGGTGAGGAGGACCAGCCTGTCACCACCATGGAACGAAGTCAGTTTGCACATTATGAAATATATTACTTGTGAAGGCCGGTTCAGTATCGTGTATGCATATCACTTCCGGCTCCTCACTGAGTTAAGGCACGGAATTGACCTTCCTGTAGAGCAAAAACTAAGCATCCCTTATTATCTTCTGCAGTCCCTCATGGAGTGTGCTACAAAGCTAAGACAGGGCATCCCTGATCAGATAGCCCATCATGGGTTAATAAAATTGCTTGTGGAGGATGCACTGCACTCATATAAAGTTCCCCTCTCCTGGGAGTCATTTAGGAATCTAACACGAGATGGGCACATTAAAATGTTGATCGAAGATAGTGGCTCCTCCAGAACTGAAGACAAGGAAGCGGTGGCTGAGGAAAAGAAGGCTGAAGAAAAAGCTGACTCCCCCATCCTGTCAGCAAGAGAAATAAGGTCAAAAAGCAGAAGAGACAAAGTTGGGGCAGGCCATGCCAGCCCAATTACCTCTTCAGCACTCACAAGCAAACAAAAGGATCAAACCCCTGCAGCAAAGCAAGTAAAAGTAAAGACACCTACCACTACAGGAAAGGAGAAGCGAGCCTCTACAGGAAGCTTGAAGATCAGTGATAAGCAGGCTTCTACAGGAAGCCCAAAAGAAAAGACCAAGGCTTCTACAGGAAGCCCGATAACAGCTTCTACAGGAAGCACAAAAGTGCAAAAACAGGCTTCTACAGGAAGCCATGCAAAACCAAAATCTGAGAAGCAGAAGGTGGATGTTTTAGCCAGAGAGGCAGCGGCTGTATTAGCTGGCCTCAGTAGGCCACCTAAGCCAAAAGGAAAGAGGAAGAGGGACCCTCCTCTCTACTTCAAAGCACGGAGAAGTGTTCGGATAAAAACAGGGAAACCACAGCAGCAGTCCAGCAGCCCAATTGTCATTGAGGACACCCCTGCTTCTCCCAAAGAAAAATCCCCCTCAAAGGTCACAGTTACCTACGAAAAGGGAAGCCCGAAGAAGAGCACATGGCAAGACCGAGTGGACCTGTTGGACGAGAAAACCAGGCTACAGGAAGCTGAAAACGTCCTACAGGATACCTTGGCTCGACTACAGGAAACCGAACAAAGAGAAGAAGGAGGACCCTCATCACCAAGGGCGGATGAGGCAGAACTACCTGAAGAAACAGCAAGAGAACATATACTCGAACCTAGGCCTTCGCCCAATCTGAATTCATATTATACCTTCTTGGAGGCGGGCAAGGTCATCCCACAAAAATTTACTGTACCCCTATTCTTTGAATTAGAGAAAGAAAGAGTTCGCTCCCATACATGGATGCAAATTGCCAAATCAAAGGGGGTGGGGGACATAGGCCCTCTACAAGATCAGCTCAGGGAGGTCAGGAGCGAGTTCACCATGGCCAAACATGTGGCTAGTTGCCAGCAGGCACTTCTACAGGAAGAAAACCAGAAGTTAAGGTTGCAGCTACAAGAACTCAAGGCAGGGGCAGAAACATCCTCCAAGGGCATCACAAATGAACAAGAAGGCAAGAAGGAGCTGACCACCAATCTTGAAGGGCCAAAGACACTTCTACAGGAAGAAGAGCAGCAGATAAGAATTGAAGTGCAAGCCTTAAAGGAACAGCTGCAACAAAAGGAAACACAGTTGGCTTGCATGGCCAGTTGGGCCATGGAGGCCCTGCAGTGCAGACATCCTGCAAAGTCTTATGGGTTGTACTTAAAGGATCAGTGGCTACAGTTCCAGATAAACACACTAGCACAAAGAGGTATTGAGCAAATCAATAACCCACAGCAATTTGCTGAAATATGCAATACTAGCTCAGCAGAGGACAAAGCCAAGCTAGCAGAATTCTACATCCACAATCTAGTTTTGCCCAATGAGGTCTCTTGGGATCCCAATATCGCCTTGGGCGATCTGCAATTGATGGATTTTGCTTCATGGCTGAATCATGAGGATCAAAGAGCCACTGAAGAAAAATCGGTCATGAGCCGAGAAGTGAGTGAGCCACTGTACATTCGGGCAGAACCAGAGGATCCGGTTGCCCTCATCTCAGCCCGCCAACAGTTATCCAATGATCCCACAGCTTCCTTGAAATTTATGGACCAGCAAGCCCAAGCAATAGCCCACTTTGAAGACATGGACAGATTATTGGGAGAAACTGCTGCCCAAGCTTGTGCACGTAGGTGGCATGCCTTGGCACATAGTTTGAAGATCCGGGAATACCATACCCCGACCAGAATGAGGGAAGCATTGGCAAGAGCGGACCTTTACAAGAAATCCGTGCAAAGACTTCAGGCCAACTGGATTGGCCTTAAACTCAGCCCTCCATTGCTGCTAGGACTGGTTGAAGGAAGTACAGGAAAGGATGACCAGGCACAATGGGAAAAAGTGGAAAACACAGCAGGGTTTCATATCGACCAAGAAGACATCACCACAGAAGCTTGGGATGTAAGGGGAGCAGTGAAAGCCATGAAGGATGAGGATCTTGACTAAGTTTCTCAAGGATGAGCAAATGGTTCAGCTGGGGGGTGATGATGAGCCCCAATTTTGGTACAATTTGGGCTCATTTTGGCCTATTCTACTTGCTCAAACCATTCATTTTTTTACTGCTTATGCATGCATTTCTTAGTTTATTCATGTTGTTTGTAGGAAGAAGGGTAGGCACTCTATCTACGTGACTAATGCATTGTGATTCCAGGTTTTGGCATTAAAAGGGAGCAAAAGACAACGAAAAAGGAGACAAGGAGACAATGAGGTGGCACTGCTGACTGTTAGGAGAGGATGTCCACGGTCTTGGGGACATTCCTCATGATTCCCACCAAGAACTCCGAGCTCCAATCCATATCCCCTCCGAGCTTAGAAGCAGCCAGCTGTTCTACAGGAACAGCAGTTATAAACTGCTCTACAGGAACAGCAGTTATGACCGTCCTACAGGATCAGCAGTTAAACTCTAGTTGGACAGCCGAGCTCCTAAAATCAAGGACACTTGTTGGATCATCGTTTTTGTATAAGTGTAGAGGCCTTAGCCTTGGATAGGTTGTTGAAACTCTAGTATTGCTATTGTAATTTTCTAGCACAGCTCAGTTTTTGTTCCTTTTTGTAAGCCAATTTGGCATGATATCAGATTATGAATAAAGAAGGCAGATTTTGATCTAGCTCTGAGTTTTCTTAATGAGACTATAGCTCTCAGGTTAGGGCCCAACCTGAGAGCCATAGATCCCCTCTGCTGTAGTGTTATTTCCATTTCATTTCAGCACTTTGAGCTTTTCATTTGCACATGCAATTCGAATTACAGGTTGTTAAGTTGGTCTTTTTCATGCGTTAGATAGGAGTTGCTTATGATGAATTTGTTTCCACTTGCTTAGTGTAGCAGAGGATAGATATAATCGATTGGAGCTCCAACAAAAAGGTTGTTAAGGCTCACTGCCGTCTCATCTGGGATTGGAGTGCAGTCCATGACTAGCCACCAAAAATACGCATTTCTTTATTTCATGATTGCTGCAAACACAGTCACGTTACGTTAGATGCTTCCACATGATTCACACCTGCACCACACTCCTTCATCACAGCTTCATGCACATTCTCCTTCGCGTTTTGGATTGCTGTTCATTGAATTTACAAGCACAGGTAGTTTAGGTTAATGCATTTTTGGTTTGGTGACAATCATAAGCATTTGTTTCACTTACACTGCTTTCTCTCATTCCATTACTTCGTCCTCCATCTTGATCACGCATGCAAACACATCTTTAACCCCTGCTCCGCTCTGTTATCTCCCAAAGTCTTTCACTCCTCTTGTACTTCCATTCTCTAGCCCTTTTCGTTGACCTAGCCCTCTATCTTCCAACCTACTCCCTACATTCACTCCCTATCCCATTCCTCCACTTCTACAGCCATCACCAGCCTCATTCCTACCTTACACATCTCCCCCTACCATTTCATCACTCCTCCATCACGCCAAACACTCACGGTAGGTCATCCTGTAGCCATTTGTAGACATCCTGTAGAAACCAGAGTATCCTGTAGGATCCCCTGCAGACATCCTGTAGGAGGCCACTCACTCGGTTGCCGAGCTTCTGAATGTGAGGGACCTCTGTGGATGGATGCTAAGGATCCCTAGGGACCTCTCCTAGCCTCCCCAACCTGTCCCACGCTTTCCTTCCTTCTCCATCCCATCTGCACAATCAAACCCTAGTTAGCACAAAATCACAACCATTCCACACACTTAAGGGAAAAATAGAAAAACATATCTTTCATGATGCAAGTAGTTTAGATCCATGCATTTGCACTTATTAGAGGTAACAGCAGCATTGGTAGAAGTTTCATTCACATGTTTTGCATTGTAGAGGTTAGACTAGTTAGATTAGGGTTTCATAGGTTTACATGCTTTGATTTGCTTTCAGTCCATTTTGTCAAGTAGAGTAGTTTTCCTTTGAGAATAGCTTTCGTCCATCAATTAGCAAGCTTCTTCTGAGAGCCTATAGAAGTTGGCTTGAGCCCTAGCAGACTTGTGCCAGCTGACCAAGTGACAGCTGCGACAAGAGCTAGTACTTGTGCATATAGCACCGTCGCTTCCAAGTTTGTACGAACTACCGGGTTGATAAAATGAGAGACAGGAAGCCCCAGGAGTTGTATCATTATTGCTACAATACTGGAGCTCACCACCCTTTCAGCATCATCACGCAGTGTGCGGACTTAAGTCTCACCCGAAGTAGTATGGGGGGATGTTGGAACCAAGTTTCCGCACTCTGGAGATGTCTAAGGGGTCAATTTAATCCAACTGTGCCTACGTTGGCACAGGTTGCCTCACACACTGTCCTGACCTACGAGACCTTCACAATCTATTAGGATCGCCTTTCACACAACCCTAACCAGGGGCTGAGATGCTTTCGCACTGCTAGGGCAGCGATCTGCGCTATTTCCCCAAGTTACACCGCGTATCTTACTTATCTTCTTACAATTGTTAGTTAACTTCGCATAAACAAATACCTTATCTCACATTTACTTAATCAACACAATCAGATATGTTCGCACACCATATAGACAATAAAAATGCAATTTATACCCAATATATTCGATACATAAAACAGGAAATAAATACACATAATTGATGTAAAACTTCTCTTTATTAATGCTTCAATAGTTACAGACTTGACTCACCCTACGCACTCAACTGCAAGGGTCCGTGCACTCAGTTGTGGACTACTAGGCCTCTACTCACTCAGCTGCAAAGCTTTCTCCTACTCTACAACCCAAAGACTCGACTCTACGCTTAGATCTTCCACTATCCTTTTATTCCATCATCATTCCTTCTAATTCTATTATATCTCAACTACTTAGAGACTTGCTCTATTTATACAATCCCATGGTCTGTGGACCATGGGTAGATGTCTAAAGCCGACATTACATTACAAAATTGAGGGCGGAAAACCCTATGACTCATTTACAACTTCGCGCTTTGCGCCCATAAAATACAGAGTCTTTACATCATATTTACAACTTTTAACCAAAAACTAGGCTTTAAGCCCCAAAACTTTCCTTGGGCGATCCCACGCCCAACAGCAAGACACTGTGTATAAAAACTGATCAACATACTCACTGAAGGTAAATTCATTGGAATCCTTCCTTACTAAGGAATTCCAATGAATTATTGATTGGGCATTCCCTTTCTCATCTAATTTCTGTAAGGGATCATTTTGCCTAATGATATACAAATAAGTAGACTAGAACCAAAGCATATATAAAGGTTCCCTCTGTATAAAACTTCAAGATATTCTCATGAATTGCATCTGCTAGAAACTCATTGTATTTGAAGGTGATGGAAGGTTTTTCACCCATTGAAAAGACTGATAAAAATCCAATGATGGCCTCGTCAACCCAGTGATCAGATTGATAGCCCAGTAAACATGAAACAATGGAGATAATATGTTTGGTCATCCCGTAGAACATGCAGAATGAATAGGCGGGATTTTCTTAGGTAATTGGGCATCCTCAAGGAGAAATGTTTCAAAAATCTTCGCTTTGTGTGGGAAGGCGAGGTTCTTTTATAATTCCATGAGGGAATCTACTGGAGCATTTGGGAGATGGATTCAGAGGTGACTGTGAAAAGGATGTCATTATTTTGGACTACAATTGCCCTCTGACTGGGAATATATCATAAATGACACCAAGAAATGAATTCAGGGAAGTGGTAGGTTTGAGGGAAAATGAATTTGGGTAGGGAGGAGTCCCACAAACCCAATTCATCACTAAGTTCAATGAATTTCTACTTTAACCAATTGTAGAGTTCATAGAGGTCGAACTCACAACTGGTTTCAACAATTTTATATTCCTAATCTACTAGGGGTTGATGGTCCAAATCAATAACAGGGGGTAGGAGGGGGTTTTCTTCTGTAATTTTAGTTTTATCTTTAGGAGCCATGTTGAAATGGAAATGAACTGGAGAATTTAAATTACCCACGAATCATCATAATGAAGACTAGTGGCTAGGTGATCAGTTGCACTGGTAGTTTGTTTGCTGACGAGGTCACAGTAGCAGTGTAGTCTGATGATTGGGCGTTGTAACATGCTCTGGTCTCGAATGTCTCGAAACAATGAAGGAAAAGGTGAATAAAAGGGTTTTGGCTTGATTTATAAGTGAAAATAGTAACCGTTGTGATTAGGTCATTAACAAAGTGTGTCTGTTATCGTGGGAACAGTTACATAACGGGTGCAACAGGGGTGCCATGTGGTAGAATTGTATAGGAAAGGAGTGGGGACCAGAGGTGCCACTTGGCAGAAAGGGAGTGGAGCGGGAGAACAAGGGTCAACGGTCATATTAACCGGATGGCAGAAAAACTGATTTCAGAAGGGGGAGAAGGGGGGGGGTGGGTGGGGTAAATGGTTTTAGGTAGTGGGGGACTGAAATGTAGCTAGAGGAGACACGTAGTAGAAATGGTTTTGGGGGAAACAACTTTTCAGACCCCCCCCCGAGTTAACCGTTGGAGGGGTGGGGGGGTTTGAACTCATCACCTGCTGTTGATCTGGGTGGGTGAGATCGTCGCCTTTCAAATCTATGCCAACTTTATTACAATTGATAAAAGGTGTCGCGTCAAAAAAAACTTTATTAAATTTCTATAATCATGGTTTAACAATGTGATTAACCAATTAACTTTATTTAACACTAATTTAACTTTGTTTAACTATATTAACCACGATTGCACTGTGCAGTTAAACTTTGATTTATTCTAACTAAATACACTTTATTTAATTAATCTAATCACGCTTAAAAGGTGCGATTAAACCATTAAAACTATTTATCTATTTAACTCAAATATGGCATTTTAACTAGTTGCACATAATTTAAAATTTCTAGTATTTCTCATGCATATTTTATTTTTTGAAATGTAGTGCCATTTGAATTTTCTCACTTATTGGGGGTATTTCAATTTTATATATATATATTCTTTTGTGTCCCCTTTCTTTTCTTTTCTTTTTTTTTCTTTTCTTTTTCTTTTTTTTTTCTTTTTTTTCTTGGAAATAATTTATAAGATGAAATATTATTTACAATATGTGATATAAAAATCAAAAGATAATCATCAATTGATCCTATAAATTATAGGACCCTAACAGTGGCTCCAATGGGGATGGCATCCTCCTTGTGAGGTGTCAAGAACGTTGTAGATCAGTAGCCTTCATTCATTGGGCAAGTTGTCCTTATTATGTACTTGAACTGATTTAACTGTTGTTATTCTTAAATATGGGTAACAAATCACCAGAATCGTAGGGCCTTATATTCGGGCTTCAATTCATGATGTTAGTCACCCTCTCTCTTTCACTAGAAAATTAAAATGATATTTACAATGATTCTAAATGAAAATTGATATATTCTTGAGGAAAGTAGTGTTTGAGAAGTCTTCCATTGACAGGTCCACCTAGCAGTCCTTCTCCAGTCAAGTCTTTCAACAATAATGCATTGTTACCTCTAAAAGTCTCAATTTTGTAGGGCCCTTTCCACAGACTATCGAATTTACCATGCTTACCTTTGTATTCATTCCTTGAGTCCCATTTTAACACAATATCATCTATTTGGAAGTCATCGGATTTTTTCCTTCTGTCATGGATCTTCTTAATTTTATCCTGAATGAGTTGAGTTTTGTTGTAGACCTCCTCCCTGGACTATTGCAATTGTATGGTCTAATTGATCCTTCTCTGTAAATCATTTCTTTATACTTATGATTCCTGCAGTAGTTTTAGCACAGGGATTCCTAGGGAAGTAGGAAAAATTGCATCTACTCCATATACTAATTGAAATGGAGACATCCCAATAGATTTCTTAGTGCTAATTCTGTCAACCCAGAGGGCATTAATCAACTTCTTATGCTAGGATTTTTTATTTTCCTACAATATTTTTTTGATGATGTTGACTAGACTCTTATTAGAAGACTCAGCTAACCCATTCCCCTATGGATAATAGGCAGTAGAGTGTCCTAGCTTTATGTTATATTTATGGAAAAAATCAATCATTCTCTTTGACTTGAACGCAACAGCATTATCAGTGATGATCTTATGTGGACATCCAAACCTAGACAGAATATTACCTTCTAAAAACTGAATGATTACAATGTTTGTTGCATGTCTGGTTGGAATAGCCTCAATCCACTTGGTGAAGTAGTCAATGGTTGTTAAGATCCATCTATGTTGACTTGAATATCTTGGATGGATTTCCCCAATAAAATCTAGACCCCACTATTGAAAGGGAACCTCAACTGAAATGGGTTTCAAAGGTAGAGGCAAACTTTTTCTCTTGCCTTCAAATATTTGGCGTTGGTGGCATGTGCTAACTTTCTTATGCACATTTTCAAACAAGGTAGGCTAGTAAAAACTAGCCCTCAGGATTTTTTTGGTTGTGGTCTTCCAGTATAAATGTCCTCCACAATCTCCTTGATGAAATTCTTCCATGACCCTGTCAGCTTCATCCTTCAACAAATAATTTAGAAAAATACCTCCAGCACCTTTCCAATATACAATCTGATCTAAAATGTAGAATTTCATAGATTTCAACTTGAGAAACCTAGCTTTTGTCTTTGTTAAACCAGGAGGAGATTGTAAATTTTGTAATACAAAGATAATATTTGCATACCAAGGAGAGGTAGTAAAGGCTTCTAATACCTGTGGAGTCACCATCTCTTCTTGTTCATCAAGTGCAGCTATAAAATTAATATCTAGCACATGAAAATTGGACTCATCCATTAACTTAGCCAATCCTTGACCTTTGATGAGCTTGGTAGGTCTTATCTCAATGTCATATTCTAGGATAATTGCAATCCATTTGCCTCTTCTCCCATCTGGGTCAGTTTGTGTAAGGATATCTTTTACCACAACACTTGGAACAAATGCAATGATATGGGAATGTAGGATGTACACTCTAAAGTCTTTCAATGCCTTCACCAAAGCAAAGGCTTGTTTCTCCATGATGTTATACTTTAATGAGGCATCCCTTAAAGCTCTGTTGAAGAAAGCTATAGGTTGTTCATGTCCTTCACTATTTTTCTGTAACAAGACAGTTGCAATAGTATGTTCAGATGCAAAAGAAAAAATCATAAAATCCTTTGTAAAGTCAGGGCTAATTAAAACAAGAGCAGTGGTTAAAGCTAACTTTACTTCACTAAAAGATTTCTTGGCTTCAGTATTCCATTTTATTTCAATATATTTCTTTAGCATGTTTGTAATGGCTCTTAAGATCTCAGCCAGATTTGGAATAAATCTCCTAAGGAAATTTATCCTACCGATAAAAGACTGAACTTCTTTCTTGTTCCTGGGAGGGTCAATTTTCAGTATGGCTTCGACTCTATTAGGATCTATCCTTATACCTTATTTTGAAATAATATGACCTATAATTTTTCCCTCCTCTAATTTTCTTAGGGTTCAAGGAGATACCACATTTTCTGCATTTTTCAAAAACCTTTCTCAAGTGTAGCAATTGCTCTTCATATGTTTTTGAAAAGACAGTAATATCATCTAGGTAAATGTTGTAACGGCTACAAACACCCTCCAAAATTTTGCCTCAGCTTTGTTTTGGAGCCTCCCTACCAACCTTTCACAGCATGTCGTCTTGCTTCATCAAGTACTCAAGCTTCAGTGTTTTTCTTGCAAAAAGACAGCATGTTAATCAAATCTTGATGCATTCCCCTCACAGGCTATTCCTCTAAACTTGGTCTAGCTGAAGGCTAAGTAGCTCCCTCAAGAAATTGCACAATTTTGGAGGGAAACTAGCCTTCCCTCCAGAAATTGCGCAATTCTATCTGGTAGCCTACTGGGCTCCAGAATTGTGCAATTCTTCCAGTCAGGCTTCATCCAGAAAATTGCGCAATTCTTCCCAGCAGGGTTGTTCAACCCAGGAATTGCGTAATCCTGGGCAGTAGTCAGCTGCTCTACCCAGAAATTACACAAATCTCCTAGGCAGCCAACCGAGCTCCCATCCAGAAATGTGCATTTTCTCCCATCAGTTAAGCAGCCTCTTCCATGTGTAGTTGGGTTGACCAGTTCCACCTGGGACCAAGGAAACTTGACTTGCATGCATGGCTTGCTTTTCCTGGAATAGAAAAAGGCAACATACAAAAAACATCCCTTGATTCAAGGAGTTATTTTTAGCCACTAGAGGTTGCATGCAAACATCGTTTTAGAATCTCCCAGTGTCGCTTTTTCCTAGATTTGTGGCATGCGCATCATGAGCCCAAACTTATTTATTCGACGCATTAGAGCTCATTCTTTCACATCGATCTTGGAGCTCTGACATCCCAAAGCACATCCAGGACCTTTTGACACATCCAGCTCAGCTATTCACAGGTAAGTGGTCTCAACTTGTCTTTTTCATAATTTTTGTCGCTTTTTGTGTTTTCGCTTGTGTGAGTGTTGTTTGCTTGATTTGTTTGAATTCTTTTTGTCGTTTACATACATACTAGCTTGTACTAGCATCATTTCAGTTTTTTTTTCTATCTCATTGTTGTCGCATGCATGAAACTTTTTTACACGAATGATCGTTGATTCGGCGACTTGCTTCACCCACATGCATGTTGTTCTGTTTGCTAAATCTTTCATTCAATGTTTGCATGCACAATCAATCACTTCTACTTTCACTCAATATCGTCATGCATTCACTTTCACATTTGCTTTTAGTTGCTCGTCGGCGGGTCTGGGCAGCCTTGGCCCAAACTCTACCTCACCAAGACAGCATTGCACAATCCGGGGAAGGAAGGCCCTATCTTCCTCTCCAGAAATGCGCATTTCTTCCCAGGAACTGTCCTCCAGGACTGCTTTGCACATTTTTAAGGGACAGTGACTGTTGGCCCAGAAAATTGCGCAATGCAGTCACCAAGCCTACAGACATTACCAGTTGGAATTGTACATTGTGTAATTCCAATAATCAGCAGCCACCCTAGATTGCACATTGTACAGATCCAATAGCCAGACAACATCCCTAGACAACCCAGACTACTTTTTACGCAAGTCTGGCAGCTAGTCTCCCAGAAGAAATTGCGCAATCGTTTCCTATCATTCCCCAGGTATGTGTTATGTCATTACCCGTATTTTCTTTGATTTTCACTGACAAATTTCTTGCCATGCATGTCACTTTGTCTCCAAATATTCCAGGTGTTCATTTTCCTTTTAGCAGTATAGGATCAATGGCCTCCAAGAGAGCAGGGTCAGAAGACACTGACGGAAGTGCAACTGGAGCAGTAGCTGAATGGGTGTCCGCACGTCTACCAATCTATGAAGATACCAAGTTGTTTCTAAGCAAGGACATCAAGCTGAAATGGAAAGAGGTCAATGAATCATTTGCAAGCACTTTTAGGGAAGACCTCGAAGACCGACAGGCGTATGTGAACATTCACAAGTCCAACTTGTGCCGGATTGCATGCAGATACCCCGCATTCCCATGCGCAGACATGATACACAGGATCACCTCGCACATTGATCCCGAGACGATGACTTTGAGCAGTGTCAGTAGGATGAAGATTGCAAACTTATGGGCACAGTATTATGATGAGATGTATCAAATTTCGGAGCCCGTGACTATCATGGAGACTCCCTTCAGCTTACCCAACATCAGTGCCAACTCTAGAGACATTTTGAAGAACTGGGTAAAGGAGTCAGCTAGATTTAGGATGACACCCAACCAAATCTAGAAGAAAAAGATACTACGGAAGGCGTACCAATACTTGGTCATATTTCCATGTCGATTGTATGGCCAAGAAAGCATGGAAACCTTCCCACAGAGTTGGGTTATCACGTTGGACCAACTAGCCAGAGAGGGAAAACCATGCAACTGGTCTAGCATGTTGGCTCATCAGTTGAAGGAACAAGTAACGAAGGCTCAATAGTCACCCGAAGGTATCCAAGTAGAGGTCCACATGTTCGCCTACATCTTAGATGCAATCTTTGCCTGACAGGAGTTCCCGGGCTTGGAGTGGGGATGGTCACCGACGGAGACTGTTGTGAACACTTATTGTAAGTTGTTGTTCAAATGCAGCTTCAAAGGAGTTATCACACGATTGTCTGATCATTTTGTCACCCTAGTTTACAAGATGATATTCGAACAGGATCCACCCTGCATGTCGAAGGCAGCAATGGAGGCACTGATAGACATTGTTGATTGGTATGCCTCACCATCCGGCACCTTCATATAAATGTTCAATGCAGAGAAGCCTCTGCATGTTCTACCGAAGTTTTCCTTGGACATACTCGTCATGCAGGAAGTAGCATATCACATCTCGGCAGGATTGACAGCTAGACTGCACCGGAAGAAGAAGGCACCTTGGCCCGCTCTTCCATTGTGGATTGGGTTATACAAGATCTAAAGTTTCAAGCAAGTGGATGTCGAAGAAAAACAGATGAAGAAGTATCCATTCGACCTCCGAAGTTACAATCTGTATGACCCACATTGTCTTGTGAAAGATCACTGCACGAGAGTACAGTTCAACTGGATCCACGGGGCATTTCATTGGGCAGAGGAGGACCCATGCAGATATTGCTACAGTTTCTCCATACCAAATGAATAGGTCAGCTTCGCTGTGGGGTGGTTAGCAAAGAAACATGAAGCAACATCCAGAGAGCACCAGCACTAGAAGCAGCAGTAGCAGTAGAAGTAAGCATACCAGTGCGCGACAAGGGCAAGAGGAAGATTGTCAATCGCATGGAGGAAGAGAAAAGTTGCAAGTTCCAAGCAGATCTAATTGTGGAGAAAGTAGCTTTGGCTATAGAGGCAAAGAGGCAACAGCACGATAAGTGAATCGCACAAAGGCAGAAGGAGAAGAGAAGAATGGAAGAAACAGAGAAGGATTTGAATGAGCTGAAGGAGCAACTCTGGAAGGATAAAGAGCTTCACAAACATGAGAGGGAAGAACAACATCAACAGGTACAAAAGTGGGCATAACATGTACAAATAGATGAAACAGTGCCCGTACAGGTAGTGGACACATCAGAACAACTGGCACAAGGCAGACAGGTTGAACCACCGCGGGAGCAGGACTTTGCTCATGAGATAGAATAAGCACTTCAACAGTTGGATACAGATATGGGGCAACAGGAATTGGAACAGGACATCAACCTTATGCCTCACCACCAAGAGGTAGACATACCTATTTCTCTTCATTTAGAAGATGAGAAAGTCTCAAGTGACCAAGGAGGCACTGAGATCCTTGGTGATCAACCGGAAGGAGAGATGCACAACATCTCATTCAACGAGTCTCAACATAGAGTTGTGCAGTCTTGCAGAGTGTCGACACTGGATGATCATACATCTCCTACTCAAGTTGAGGAATGAGTGATTGTTCACAACGTGCGCAAACATCCAGTAGCCTTATCCGATTCTATCAGAGTGTATGTCGAAGCCACTAACTCAAGTGTTCACTTTCTGATAGCTGAGAATGAGTGAATGGCTAAGGAACTTCAGACGGCTAAGAAAGGAGGAGAGTTGGTGATAGTGTCCGCCCGAGCTGAATAGAATAAGGCAATATTGGATGAAGTATTGTCCCTTGACATAGTTATGCGAGCATTATATTCCAATTTTGGTACCGTGCATAAGGCAGTCGTCCATCTCAAAAGATCGCAGTAGTGATGTGCTAGAAGATAACGCATCTTGGCGAACTTGCATGCTTCCGTTGATTACATGCAAACATGGACGATGGGATACAAGGGAGCCTCATTTCACGTGCCTAAGATGATGAAGGCCAGTGCGTTCGAGTTTAAGGCACGTATCCGGAGTCAGATCTGGAACTATGAAGAGCTCACGTAGCTCATCACTAGTATACAGGCTTCCCATGCACGTGTATTCAAGAGTATGGATGTTGTGGTGTGCGCACATGCAATCCCATCTATTGGGAATCTCACCCAGGTGAAGACAAAGGCACAAGTCTGACTAGAGATTAACTCGTACTTCGACGAGTTGATGTGCATTTCCACCATCCTGGACTTTCCCATCAGTGCAGACATCATGCACAAGTATGTTTTTGGTCCGGCCGCATTGAAGACGATGATGTGTATGCTTTCAAACAAGTTGGACAAAGGAGCCTGAGCAGTGTACCCAGATACTGTGGAGGCAAGAGTTAGGTTCCAGAAATATGTCACCTTGGAGCACATGGACACCATCGCGGACTACTGATCTTGGCATCAGTATGTTACTGTTGATCATCGCGAGGATGTTGAGGAGTTGGACTTCCATGGTTGTCTAATTCATAGTGATGTCTAGCATGGCTTTCTTGAGCCATTTTGTCTCACATCGGTACATGTGCATTGTAATGTAATGTCTTGTCAAGTCTAATTCAAGTGTCGATAGTTGGATGTAACAGTCATAGAGTAGATGAAGAGTCATGACGGTAGATGAACTGTCACAAAGGGGAATGTCAAGGGTCACCCCACCCTTTGCTATAAATAGTCCCTCATAACTCATTATAAAGGCTTTTGGTCAGCCAAGCTTCCGATAAGACTATCTTGGAGAGAGCTTGGATAGTATTGTAATGAGCCTTGGCTTCTCCACTGCGCAGAGCTAGTACATATCTTTGGAGGAGCAGGCGGTTGTGGTTGTAACGTTCCACTATCGGAACTAGTTATTGGACATGGATGTATTGTATGACTAGAACTTACACTTCCTAATATAACAAGAGCTAGCACATTTCATACATATGTTGTATTGTATTCTATGCTATCTGATATATGTATTTGTTTACTTACACATGCATGTATAGCTATATGTGTATGTATGTATGAATCTTTCTAAAATGTGTTGTTGGTTTAAATATAACTTTGCATTTCTAGCTAACTTTCCTTCCATGTTGTGATGCATCTTTGCTCATGTGTTCCCTTCTTAAATGTGTGTTATCACAAGTTTCCAAGGAGTGCACTCATCTCAACCCCCGTGTGTTAGAACCTCTCATGCACCTTCCTTGTCTCACTGCAGTTGTCACACCCTTGCTACCAACAAAGTTATCTTACTTGCCTTTGTGCGAAATCACGGTTAAAGCATCACCATACGACCCACTACTAGGACTCCTACACCAAACGGTCTGAGGTTTAATTGGGACTTCTTACTAGGGAGATCCCTTGACATGTTGGCGGGTCCAGCACCGTCAACAGTAAATTACAATGAACCTATCTATTTCATCAGCAAATGCAATGTCCATTGCTCTTTGGAAAGTGGCCCAACATTCATAAGTCCTAAGAGCATTTTTGCATACATAAAAGTTCCCCAAGGTGTAGTAAAAGTTGTTTTGTGTTGATCATTAGGATGAACCAGAATCTGGTTGTATCCTGAGAAACCATCCAGCAAAGAGATTCTACTTGAACCAACTACTTTTTGCAAGATGTGATCCATTTTAGGCAGAGGGTAGTTTTCCTTGAGAGAGACTTTGTTTAGATTCCTAAAATCTACACAGAGCCTTATTTCTCATGTTTTCTTTCTTGTAGGTACTAGATTAGAGACCCATTTTGAAAATCTTAGAGGTACAATGATTTTTGCATCAAAAAGTTTTTTGACTTCTTTTTCTATCAAAGGTAATAAGATTGGATTCACTCTTCTCAATTTCTATTTGAAGGGTTTTTTATCTTCCCTGATGGGAATGGTATGTTGTATGATACTAGTATCATATGATTTTAAATCTTCATAGCTCCAAGCAAACACATCAAAAAATTCTTTAAAGAGTTCAATGTATTTTTGTTTTTCTTTAGGAGGTAAGGATTTGGATAGTTTCACAATTTTAGGACTCCCTTCAGTTCCTATATTATAGTCCTCTACCTCGGCTCCTACTGGTTCTATTTTTGGCTTTTTTGCTACATCGTTGAAATCAAAAAGATTTTCCAACAGCACCAATCCTCTTGGCAGCACATTGTCCTTTAGTTGTAAAATCTCGAGTTCTTTTGGATTTCCATCAGTTTCATTTAACATTATTTCCTTTTTATTCTCATCTGCATCATTTTCTGTGTCAGTATGTACACACTCAAATTCATCTGTTAATTGTAAAAAAACAATACCTGCTTATCACTATCATAAACCTGGCAATATATTACATTATCGGGAATAGTTGGCATGTGTTTTACTTCCACCTCATATTTTCTATTTGGATGGAATGGCATTTTACAAGTACTAGCTAAAGTAGCTAAAGCATCAGCTAAAATATTTTGTCATCAAGGGATAACATAGAATTGATATTCAGGAAAACATTGAAGAAAATCTAAAACTGCATTTGTGTAGGATCTTAATATATGGTGTTTGGCTGAGTACTCACCTTTAATCTGGTTAATGATGAGTTTTGAATCCCCGTGCACAGAAATTATTTTTTCTCCTAACCTCTTTAAAAGTTGCAGTCCTAAGATTAATGCTTCATATTCAACTATATTGTTTGTACATTGAAAATTTAGCTTGTAAGAATGTCCCTTACTCGTATATATTTGTGAGTTTACAGTGAACACACTGGCCCCTTCTCCTTCCTTGCTCACAGCCCCATCAAAATCCATATTCCATAGGGCTTCTCCCTCTTCATATTGTTTCTCAGTATCTAATTTCATTTCCTCTGTCTTGCTCAGTTCATCTTCTAAGTGTGAAACTTCCTCCTCTACAGATTCATCATTATACAAAATAAAGGAGTCTAAATCTGAATGCACAGAGTACAGGGGGTAATTGTTTGGTTTTTCTTGGCTACTAACCATGTACTTCATTAATGTCTCCCTGTATAATCTTCTCTGCTAACCAAAAACAGGAATGGTAGCATAGGTCATATCCATTTGCAAAGTACCCTGTAACTTTGCTCCCCATGATCGTGATAGTAACATTCCATACTTAGGAGGTATGTCTGCTACTACAATGTCCATGACTAGACTCTTTGCTAGTATTTGGACCAGTGTGACACATAGATCTTTGATAAGACCTAAGCATCTTACTTTGTTGGAGTCAAAAGAATATAAATCTTTGTAGGGTTTGGTTATGTCTAATCCTAGTTTCTCCATAATAGCTCTAGGCATCAGATTGTGAGACGCACCAGAATCAAGCATTGCATTGTGCAAGATTTTTTCATGAATGTTTAAACTAATATAGAAAGGTGGCACACTACCCTCCTGAGACTTCCCTTCAACTTCAGGTCCAAACAACAACTCAGGTTGGTCATCAGTTAAGTTGATCGTGTCTTTCCCTTCCCCTATCTTTAGAGCCTTCATGACTTGAGGTCTATATGCATTTTTGTTGATTAATTTTGTGAGAGGAATAGAAATTTTCACCTTAGCCAATTCATTTTCAATGCTAAAAGATGTATGAGGTTTATCTATCTCTTTGATATTTAGATCATGTTTTTTAGAAGTCTCCTTTTGAGAATCATCTTTTGACTGGCTAGTAGAATGGGTGTCATTCTGAATTTTCTTGGAAGGATTTTCAGCAGCCTTTTTACTTCTCAAATTGTATTGTTTATGCACCTCCATGATATCATTTTGGTATCCTTGTTTATTGTTTGGAGCGGGTCCCATGGAGTCAATTTTGGGGTTAAAATCCCAAGTTTTTTTATAAAGAATGTAAAGTTTCCGCATTTTGTGGTCGTGGAGCACGAAGATGTAAAGAGTCATCAAGGGTTTCCGCCCTTTGTTTATGTAATCCATGTCGGCTTTAGGAGATCTACACATGGTTCGTGGACCATGGGATTGTATAAAAAGGAATACTTAGAAGAGTCTAATACGGTAGTTGTGAGTTCAGTTCAGTTCAATCTTAGTATGTTTTGAGTCATTGATGTAATGGGTCTGTGAGAGCTAAGAGTCTTAGCATAGGAAAGAAGCTCTACAGCTGTGTGTGTAGAGGCCTAGGGTAGAAGTCCACATCTAAGTGCATGGACCCCTGCAGTTGTGTGTGCAAGGCGGTTAGAGTCTGTAAAGAAGATTTGAATCGTAAATAAAGAGAATTATTCTAGAATTATTTGTGTATGATCTATTTTACTTATGTTATGAATGCATATGTTTATGTTATGATGAATACTGGGTTTATGTTTTAATACTATATTGATGCGCGAATCCATATGTTGTGCTTTGTTATATGAACGCAAGTAATAATATCTGCTACGCGAAGATCATCTAAATACATGTGAAGTTATTCAATACTTAAGCTAATATACGTAAAAATAGAAGTAAGGATAATTACAGAGGCGCGTAAGTGGTTGATCCATCTATCTAAGGCACGCAAAGGATGATCGTAGACCTTCACGGAGGTCTAAAGGACTAATAAGAGAAGTATATCGATAAGCCCTAAAAGGCTTATCGACCTGCGTGAAGGAAGGTTTAGGGTATAAAATGACATCACTACCATCTCTAGGTGCGGAAACTTGGTTCCTACATCCCCCCATACTGCTTCAGGTGAGACTTCAGTCCGCGCTCCGCGGATTGATGCCAAAAGGGCCAGTAGTGTAGGGATTTTCTTAGCTAATTAATGTTGAATTGGGTCAGGGCCCATCAAGCCAACAAATGGTTTCAGTGTTGAGACCGTGATCTACATAAAGAGATGTGTGATGTCGCATCATTGGAATCCAACTACAAAGGAAATTGAAGACTGTTTGGATAGAAAGATCCATGAATTCGCTGCGCAAGAGAACAGGAATCGACAATTGACGAAAGAATAGTGGTTGGACAGATATTTGTATACAGAGATACATGAAATCTTCCTATGTTCCTTCCTGGTTGAATTATACGAGTGGATCACGAAATTGGTAGACGGCCAAGGAAGGTGGAGACTTGACAGTATGATAGTTTGGACCCCAGAGTTAATGCGGAGATTAGAAGCCTCTAAAGATAATATTGCATGCACAGTCGATCATTGGCTCGATCGTATTATAGGTGGATTCATGACAGAGTTCACGGTCTATACTTCAGTCAGTTACAGCAAAGCATAGTGCCGCTTCTTAAAGGAACCGCGAGGTAAGTATTTAAGGTCTTTAAATACTTGTATTAATATGCACTTGTGTGAAAAGTGGGTTATGCAGCTACCTTAATGTTTGGAGCTACACGAAGTGGAAAGATCTTCAGGGATAGAGGGAAAACAAGCCCTGAATATAGCCCGCTAATTAGACCTCCTCTAAGTGACGACGAGGAAGCAACACAGGCTTCTCCACAGAGCATTTTTCAACTGCTAAGACAAGGGTTCTCGCGAATACCCCATCCACCCACACCACCGCCACCTTCGCCACCATCCAATATGGCAAATTCAGTAAAATTTCCTATGTTCAAGGGGTCGAGAACTGAGGACCCAAACCAATTTTGGTTTGTCACAAAGGTTGTATGGGAAGCTTAGGGTATTACAGATGATCAGATGAAGAAAGAAATGTTGGTTACTTCTTTGCAGGAATGGAAAGCAACACAGCTGGTGAGCAAGTCGCCGAGAAAGCACCAGAAGAAGGAGAAGCCCACCGCGCAGGAGAAAGGTAAGGTGGTAGACCTAGAACCTGACAAGGATGTAGAAGAAATTGATATGGGCACATAATAAGTTGACATTGAGGGCGTAGACCCTATATCAAAGCATAATGTCCTCCTGTAGCTCCTCTATGAGCTTCAGCAAGGATGTTTCTTCGTTCAAACTCGGGCACATAACGTCACAGTATTTCATCCGACCCCATTTTATATAAGTGTCCTAGTTTCCATGTGCATGTTCTTGCAAAGCAGTAACCAATGTTGCGTTCTTCATTTGATCATCTGTAATACCCTAAGCTTCCCATACAGCCTTCGCGACGAACCAAAATTGGTCCAAGTCCTCAGTTCCTGACCCCTTGAACACATGAAATTTCACTTAATTCTCCATATTAGATGGTGGCGGAGGTGGTGGTGGTGTGGGTTAAGGTGTATGCGGTGGAGGTGAAGATGGAGGTGGTGTGGGTGGATGGATCATTCACGGGAACCCTTGTCTTATCAGTTGAACAGCGCTCTGTGGAGAAGCCTGTGCTGCTTCCTCGTCGTCACTCAGAGGAGGTCCAATCAGTGGGCTATATTCAGGGCTTGTTTTCCCTCTATCCCTGAAGATCTTTCCACTTCGTGTAGCTCCAAACATCAAGGTAGCTGCATAACCCACTTTTCACACAAGAGCATCTTAATCCAAGTATTTAAATACCTTAAATACTTACCTTGCAGTCCCTTGAAGAAGCGGTGCTCTGCTTCACTGTAACTGACCGAAGTATCGACCGCGAACTCTGTCACGAATCCTCCTATGATACGATCAAGCCAATGATTGATAGTACGTACGATATTATCTTCAAAGGCTTCTAATCCTTGCACTGACTCCGAGGTCCAAACTATCAGACCGTCAAGTCTCCACCTTCCTTGGTCGTCTGCCAATTTCGTGATCCACTCATATAATTCAATCGAGAAGGAACAGAAGAAGATTTTGTGTATCTCTGTGTATAGATATCTGTCCAACAATTGTTCTTTCATCAATCATGGATTCTTGTTCTCTTGCACTGCAAATTCGTGGATCTTTCTATCCAACCAGTCTTCAATTTCCTTCTTAGTTGGATTCCAATGATGCGAAATCACACGTCTCTTTATGCAGATCCCTGTCCCGGCAACAGAACCATTTGTTGGATTTTTCTCTCTAAGTTGGTAGTAGGGTTTCTCTCTCTAAGTTGGTAAGACATGTCTAGATCAAATCCATCTAGGAATTTGATCAAAGCTAGTCTTGGTGGGGGTTGTATTGCAGTTGGGATAGAATTGTAAATGTTATTAAATCTTGTGCAATAGTCTTGGACTGTTTCACCAGGGGCTCTTTTGATACTCTCATACTCAACTAATATTTGAAGAGGGTTTTTCTTTACTTCCCATATTGTGAGGAAATTTTGGTGAAATTGTTCGAGATCTAGGATAGAGGTAGTTGGAAATGCTTTAAACCATTTCTTAACTTCTCTTGTGAGACTTTGGGCAAATAGTCTCAACTTCACATCATCATCATCAATTTCTTGCAAGTCTAAATAATAATTCATTTTGTCTATATGATGTTGAGCAATGATTGGCCCTGTTCCATCAAATTAAGGTATTCTACTCTGATAATATTGTGGCATGGCATTGAGTTGTCCAGGTAAGACCAAGGGGGCATAACGACCTGCCATGATAGGTAAATGAGAGGAAGATGTAACTACAATAGATGTGGATGTGGAAGGTATTAAAGGGGGTGGGATGGTGGTTTGTTGTGTTGGTATAGTGATGGTAGGGATAGTAGATGAAATGGGTACACTGGTGATAGGGGGAATTACTGGAGGGATAGTAGTAATAGGGGGAATCTCTGGAGGGATAGTAGAAATAGGTAGAATTACTAGTGGGGTAGTAAAACTAGATGGAATTACTGGTGGGGTTGGGTATGAAGCATTAGAAGAAGAATGTGAAGATTTAGGTGATTCAAGATATTTCTGCACAGCCTGATATAATTCATATACAAATACCTCAAGCTTATTAAATTGTTTAATGACATCTTTATCAGAGTTTGGCTTAACAGTTTGATGCTTTGAAATGTAAGGTTTTAAAATGCTTTCATCAAAAATAGTTTTTGGTATAAAGCTATCAGATTTAGTGTGAAAGAGGCCATGTTCAAAAGCTAAATCAAACTCAATATCCTCTACAGTTTTTTTTTTTTTTTTTTTTCTGAATTAAGACTAAATCTATTAAGAAAAAATATGGTACAAACAGAGCTTACAAAGAAGCGAAGCTAAGGAGCAAGGGAGCCGGAAATGATATGATATCAACCTCGGTCCCAAAAACAACCACGACACAAGCAGAAGATAACAGAGAGGAACAAAAAGAACGAGCTGGTCTAGGGAGTCTACCCAGCATGGGCAGAATCTTCCAATCTACATTTTTTTCCTTTCTTTTTGCTGACTTTGACCCAACCAAATGGATCTGGCTGGACCGGAACTACTTGCAGACTGATCTGAGCTAAAGGAGGAGACTCCTTGTCTGAATCAGAAGGCGAAGACTCATGAGGACGTTTTTGCAAGAACAGAGGCGCAGAAGGATCCATGGCGCTGGCTGAGGGCGGGTCCTTCGGTTGCTCCAAATTCTCCTCGTCCACTTCCAAGTCCTCCTCATCAGAGCTAGAGGACTCTATGTCATCCATAGGGGGTCTGTCACAAGGTTTCCAACTCTTGGATTTGGATTTGCGAGTGAAATTCTTCTTTTTGTCGAGGAATGCTGCACATGTGTTCTGGAGATGCCCTGTCTAATGGCAGTGGCGACACCTGAAGGTTGTATTCTCATAGTCCAAAGTTTGCATCCAATGGAAGTCCCCAACTTTGAGGATGATCTGATCTGGAAGCCCTTTACTGATGTCTATTTCTGCACAAATTCTGCCATAGGTGTATATTCCTTTCTCCCCCCTTGAGGTATCTGTTGCCAGGAAGCAGCCAAGGGTGTCTCCGATTCCCTGAAAGATAGCAAAATGCCATAGATGCGCAGGGAGATTTGGAAGCCTGACCCAGATAGGAAGCTCGGAGATGACTGTAGTGGAGGGGTCAGATTCTGGGAACCAGGGGGGGAGGAAAAGTTCAGCTGATCCACAGAACCAGGGGCCACCCGTTAAGGCTTTCTGGTAATCTTCGTTGAAGGCAATGACAACAATAAAGAAGCCTTTCGAGCAGAATAAGACTTTGTAGTTGTTGGTCCAATTAGAATGGATCCACTGGTATTCAGTAGTGCGGGGCCATAGTCCATTAAATCTGCAGATGAGGGCTTTTTCTGCAAATGTCTGGTATTGATCATCCAAAGATGGATGAATGATTTCAATGGCAGGGGTTTCCTCCATTTTGTCCACCAAGAAGGGTTTGGGAGCCTCGGTAGATTGGGCAGGCTTATTGGCAGGCTGTGCATGTACTGCATCTTTGTATGTGAAACCTTTGGAGGCAGAGGATTGCCCAACTGCCCCTCCCCTTAGTCGGAGTGATAGGATCACTGTGGAATTTCTTTCAATACTATAAAAGGAAAGAGGAAGATTTTTATCAAGCTGCTTACCAGCAAAGAGGATCCGCAGAAGGGAGGAAGGGATCCCCAACCTCAGTTCGAGAATCTTTGAGAGATGGCACACTGTGAAAGACGGCTGGATTTCTAGGAGCAGGGTTTTGCCAGTCAGAAGAATTATCTGAATCTGGAAACTTTCTTGCTGGAAATGAGTAAGATCTCAGCTGCGTGAAAGAGGAATCGAGGTTGAAACATTCAGATCCTTGATGCTCCTTCTAGGCAGATCCACTGAGCGGATCTGGTGCGAAATGCTGGATAATCTTCGGCATCTGCATCCGACGACCACCACAGCCTCGGCCTTTCCTGTGGCTCTCGATTTCCCCTGTTGCTGAATCTTCGCAGGGCGAGCAATACCGGGGCCATTCCTGTGGCCTTTCCTGTTGCGGCGCCATTGGAGGGAGCAGGGGCTCGGCTTCAGACGCCCCATTCCCAGAACCCGAGCACCAGAAACCCTACTCGAAGCATTTCGTTCTGCCATCGCTTCGACCTCGCCCCTGATAAGCCTGTACTTGGGTTCATATTTCTTGGCGTGCTCCAAGCTGTCATAAATCAAGCCAAACCCTGACGATTTTCCACCTCCGAATTGGGTTCTGAACCCAAAGACAAATATTGTCTGCGGATCTCTGACCTCATACAGCTTCGCGAGCTTCTCCTTCAGTTCGGCCTTAGATACATTTGGCCTGCCAGGATGAAGAACATCAATCACAAATTGCTTCCTTGATAAAAGCCTGTTAGTCATGAACTTGTGAGTTCTGACTGTAACGGCCTTAGCGTCCGCCATTGCTGATGGTATTCGGCTCCGTCCTTAGGGATCTCGCCGCTTAGGCTCTCCTCTGTCATCCAGAAGAGCTCTCAAATGTTCTCAATAACCTCTACAGTTACTAAACTTTCAGGAAGAGAATTAAGTCTGGGTAGTGGATTATTACTTGTTTGGATTTCAGTTAAACTCTTCTTTCTAAGAATTTTTTCAGGACTATCTACAATTTTAGGTGGTTTAGGATCTAGATTAGTTGTAGTATATATCTTCTTAGGATCTAGACCTACAATATTTTGTTTACAAATATAAAGTATGTACAACTTATAAGTGGCAAATGGACTTAATCAAATCTATTTCTCATCCATAAACCTAGAAATATCTTTAAGCTCTGGAAAAATAAATAAATAAATTACAAGGGAAAAATTGAATCGATATCAGATTTGTTCGAATTCTCCAGTATGGTCACCAGAATGTTATCACTCCGTAATTTCTTAAGGTTGTGAAAGAAACCCAGAGGTAACCACAGAACCACTTTTAAGCTTAGAAGCTAGCCCTTCTAAACTCAGAGAGGGATCTCTCTATTGGATTTAGATTTGTTGTTGTGGGATTTTAGGCTAGTTATTAGGTTTTGAGTTTGGTTTTTTGAAATGTCTAGTTGAAACTACAAGGAAAGGCCTTTGAGAAATGGATTCAAAGTCTTACGGTGATCAGATACAGAGATATAAGAACAGATTGAAAGAGGGTAAGGTAGGCAGGCTATACGATCTTTGAAGCTTTTTGGAGTGAAAGGGAGGAAAAGATTCAGATTCAATTAAACATAGAGCATTTTATCATGAATTTTATGTTTAATCTCAGTTTGAAAAAATTTGTATTGCTTATAAGATAGGACGCAATGTAATTAAACAAGTTAAACCCTTCATATTCTTTTAAACAATACAGGTAAGGAAGACATGAAAAACATAGATATAACAAGTTTACAAGAGAAAAAACATCACCAATTTGCCTGACACATGAATCCTGGAACGATCTTCTGTATTAATGAAATGATCACTTTTAGCTCAGTGAACAGATTTACATCAAAGTATGCTTTCTTGATACAAGTCCCAACATTTGTACTTTGAATTATGAAGTATTTATACAAAACTTAAGAAAATATCTTGATTTGAAATATCAAGATTTTTTACAAAATATCTTAAAAACAGTTTACAAAAATAGTATAGAAATGTAGGCAACTAAAATTATTGTAGTCCTCTGGCACTATCTTCGAGGATTGATGATGATCACTCCTGAAAAGGTGTTGCTTTGATGTGGAAGGTGAAAAAAAAAAATTACCCAAGTAATTGGTACAATTTGTCCCATCTGTCTTCATCTGGAGTGGAGAATTTAACTAGATTCCTGTAGGTTTCATCCACCTTGATGTACTTTTGAAAAGTAGGTTTGACAATGAATAAATTCTTTATCTCATGTTTGATAAGCAAGTCGAAATCCAAAGCTTCCATGAAGGATTTTCTTGTGATGCTTCCTTTGATGGTGGCAAACTTTGACTTATCCCTGGCTATAGTATACAACTTCTTCTGATAATCATCTAACCTAATCAAATTCTCTCCAATTCCTATCAAACCTGGTAGCCCCTTTAGATTTATCACATTGAATTTCCTGTGGAACTTTTGAATGTTGGACTCTAAGTTGTGGCACTTGTTTTCCATCTGAAGCATAAGTTTCCTTTTTTTAAGGACCCTCCTCACTTCCAAAATTGTCTTTTTCTTGTCTTCAATCTCAAACTCCTCCAATTATTCTTTGGTCTTCGAATTCAAAATCTCGATTAAAGCAGTGGCTTCACTTGACTTTTGTCCTAAATATTCTTTCACCTCTTCAATGACTCCTTTAGATATTTGTACTAATTCCTCCTGCTCAAAAATAATCTCAATAGAGGGCCATATTTCAGTCATGGCCTCATTTATTTCTATCCAAATACTTTCTTTTGCTTGTGCCCGTGTTTGTGCCATTGCATACTCATTTTCCAATTGTTCAATTTTTTGGGTTAATCTATGAGTCTTTTGCAGCTCTGCTAGGTACACACTATCAATTTTCAACTTCTATTCCAGGAGATTATTTAGCTAAGTTTTCAGCTTCTCAATTTCCTTTCCTCTAATTGATAGGTCATCCATTGCTTTGATTAGTTATTTTGAAGAATTTGTAGATTGTGCGTCAATTGTGATGGTTGTTTGTTATAGACAATTTTGTGCCTTACAGCAATAAGCATGAATTGTCAATAATCCAAGGGATCCAAAGTTCCCTAAACATGATGTTCCTACCCCTAGAGGAACAAGGTCAGCAAACCAACAGCTCTCAGATCAGTTCTCCACCTGAAAACACTCAAAAACAAGCAATCCTGAAATCAAAGCAGGTGCTCCACTAGGCTTCTGCGCTGAAACACAACTGCTCCATGGTGTACCTGCGTTGCAAAGCAAGTAGAACAAAGCCCACCTGCGTTGGGCGAGTTTGGACATGTGGCACAGTGAGTCATTGCTTTGGAATCTTCCAAAAATGACACTTGGATCAGGTATTTCGCCTTGTGATGAGTCAGAGGCTTTGTTTCTCCAAGTGGAAGCAAGGTTCACCAAGTGGACTCAAGAACTGAAGATCAACTAAAGATTAACTGAAGAGAGAGAGGACACAAGGCAGCTACACATCAGTTGCAAGCTGACTCATCCTTTCTCAATTCATCTATATATTGAGCTCTCTCCTATGAGCTCAGGAGGCTGGAATTTTGTGCAAAGTAATGATATGCTGTTGGTTTCATTCTTGAGTTATTGGGTGATTGTTTGAGAGAGGTGAAGAAGAGCAATTCTTTCTGCTGGGAGGTGTTGCTGGGTTGGAGCCTGCAATGGTTGTAATCCTCTCAGAACCTTTATTTCTTCATTAATAAAAGCTATTGAGGTTCTTCTATGTGCTCTTGTTTCAATTATGTATTGTGATGATTGCATATTTGGTTTACACTAATCCATGAACCAGTTATGATTGCATGCCTCTTGTAGTTTCCTTCTTTGTCATTGTGCAGGATCTCATTGCAGCTGGGCAAGCAGAAGGACAAAGAGCTAGGAGCAAGCAGCCAAAGAGGAGAGTTTGGATTCGACATTAAGCGCAAGGCAACGGTTAGTGCTTTCTCCATCCTCTTTTGCTTTCATAAAGAAGTAAACCTTCAGTAGTTTGTTTTACAGTTGTTGCTAAGGAACTGTCACCCTTAGAGTGGGTTAGGGTCATCCGAGTCGGATACTTTTCCCTACAACAAACTGGCGACTCCACTGGGGATCGTATCCGTTTGATTGTGTTTGTAGTATTTTGCTATTCATTTCCTGAACAAAAGAGTACCAAATCGAAAAGCTTTTGACTATATCAAAAGCGAAGTAGAGGGGCTGCTACTCTTGCTCATTGTTTGACCAGATTCATGATTTGAAGAGCTGATCTACAAAGATCCTTGTAAGCTCTTAGTGATAGCTTTGCACCTTCTAAATCATCCCTTTGAGTGTGCTTGACTGAATGCTTCTGATTTGAGCAAAAACCGTGCATTTTTGAGAAAATTATGACCCGGAAACTGTGAAAACGCAACTCTCGTTTTCCAAAGCAGGTAGTACACAGGCTACCTGCTTTGCAACGCAGGTCCCGAACTAGCTACCTGTGCTGAGAGCCATTTTTACTGTGCAGAGCCTGCGTTGACCCAAATTTGCTTAGTGCATTTGGGGTTTCCTCCTTTCTCTTGCCTGTTTTCACTTAGTTTTGCTGCTAGGTGTCAGTCTTGTGCCTGTTTTGAAACCAATATTACTTGCCATCATTCTGCCTCTGTTATATAACTAAATTGTACTTGTTCTTTGTATTTCTTACTCATTTACAATTTCCCATAACGAAAAGTAAACTAGTCATGATTTTGGCCTCTTAGATCTGAACCTGTGTTAGGCGTTTTGCTGGTCTAAAGAGTTAGCTTGTTTGCTGTCCATAGCTGGTTAGTCATTTTACTTTCGTTCGTATGGTTTGATTTCATGTATTTCCAGTGTTTAAGCAAGCGAATCTTAAGGTGTCTTTTGATTTTGCACAAGCTTGTTTACTTTCGCTTTAAATCGAAATCAAAATTATATAACCACTTTCTTTTTGTATCCATCCACATTAAGAAAGGGAAAAGAAAATACATGCATTGTGCATTTTGCATTTGAAAAAAGTTTGCATGATGATTTAGGAGAAAGTGCATTAGTTTGTGCTGTATGAACTGTGTGAAAAGAATTTGCCTTCTTTCTCTCTCAGTAGTTAAGATTTTCATCAGTCAAAAAGATTTGAAAAAGCTTGCTTCTCATCTTAGGCTACATTTAGGAATTTGTCATATACATCTCGTGGTGAACCTTGAAAGGCAAACTTTAAAAAAGATCAACTTAAAATATACTGAATGAACCTAACAACGCATTTGAAACATAACGCAAACATCTAGAGGTCTAGGTAGAGACGTGTTCCGACGTCGTTAAACATAGTGACTGTCGATCTCTACGAAGGTGGGTGATTCCTCCTGAGAGTCGGTGGCACTAATACGGACTTGTGCTCCCACGTACCATCGAGTATATATTGGGAGACCCCTATACGCAATTATCCTTTATCCATAGGAAGCCGTGTCGGCCGCCCTACTGATCGCGATGCAGTGAACACAGCATTCACGAAGATCGACCACCCGTACCGTAAAACGTATTCTGTGGTTTCGCGAAAGGTTTGGAACACCCTCTGCCTAGATCTCCAGAGCAGTTTCTTTTGGCCCTTTTCAAACTCTATAACTGAAAAGGTCCAACCGAGCATTTGTCACTTCGGGCTCGTTAATACATCGAAGGCGACTAGAGTCATCTTTAGCTTTTTCTCGACTCTTAAAACATGAAAAAGCAAAGTTATGTTTAAAAGCGTCTAATAAAATTCATTCAAATCGGAAACACAAATTTTCCCCTTTATATTTTAGTTGATCGAGTAATCCGCAATCGTGGAAGAAAGTCAATTGAACATCTGTCGTTCTCGGAGGCTTGCGAGTCAACCGTCTTTGTCTCTGGAATCGAAAACAATCCGGACAAAGCGAGCTCGTCAAACCAGTTCAAAATCTCCTTTAAAAGTTAGAACAAGCGTTCAGACAACATCTAAGATTCTGGTCACTCCAAACATTTCTGGAAACCCTGCCTCAATAGAAGAAGTTCAATCGCCACAGAGGGACAGTAATACTGATCCTAGTCTGGGGGCAAATACTCGTATGACTGAACCAGTTCCATCTGTAACCGGTCCAGAGAGTTTTGTTCCTCAAACATCCGTCGCGGTCGATACAACCCCTTCTTCGGCACCGGAAATCTTTTACGGACCTGACGGTCTTCCTCTTCCACCTGGTCTGATTGCGATAGAGGAAATTATAGAGGAACCGCAAGTATCCACTCCAATTCAATTTGGAGTAGGGGTCACTCTATTTCCTGCTACAACAGAAGTTTGTCCATCACCAGTGGAAGTTCCTGTAGAATCACTAGGTGATCAATTGGATAGACTAAAAATGACTGAACAACCGTCGACATCTAGGACTGTGTCGAATGACACGGCGACGGCAGAATTACCTGCTGCAAATCCAACAATGTTCACCGGCATACCATCTGTCCCAACTAGCTCGCAGTCGCTAGAAGGAGTCCATCAAGAGACTATCTCGACAGTATGGTCTGTTCCTGATTGTTCCGGAGTAATGTCTGGTAACTCTCATGGTGAGGCTCATCAAATTGACCCTTTTGGGAATCTAATTAGGCCATCCAGTCCTCCAAGGCAGGCAGTTGCCTTGAGTTCTGGGTCGCTACCGTATGGGGGGCAGTACCCATACGGAAGCTCTCAACCTTATTCAAGTTATGACGGAATTGCAACGAGTAGTTGGGTACCTGTGCTATCCCAGCCACCGAGAGTTGTATATTCTATGCAACAGTGTGTACCTGTGACAAACATCCCAACTACACCGGCTATTGTGACCGTGTCGCAAGTTCAAACAATGCCTGTTGTGTGTCAACCTCAGATTGCTCAGGTTCTCATGCAACAGCCACTTGACCCTGCGACCCAACCACAATCACCTACTGGTGGGACAACACAAGTACAGTTGGGTACGACTACCCCACATCTTGGTCCAATGGTTAGTGTAGCACAACAACCCATGGTGGCGCAACCGTGGATAATGCAATACCAACAGCCGCAATTCCAACAAGTGTACCAAGGTTCTGAACAGCAAATATTTGCGAATACTGGACAACCATATATTCAAAATGGTCAAAATCAACCACTTTATAGTGGCCAAGTCCATCAACCGTATTCATCATACCAACATCAACTCCATTATGCTGGTATGCAAAGACCGACTGTTCAGGCGATTCCATCGTATCCTGGTTACGCTTCACCTAACTTGAACCAGCAGTTACCATTCGTGGCGACTTTAGAGTTGCCTGATTTACATCGGTTAACAAACGATCCAATTGCTTACGCCCCTTGGTGGCCAGTGATTCCACACAAACTCCCGTCCGACATTCCTAAATTCAATGGAAATCCAGGTGAAGACCCGTCGAATCATGTGATGACATTTCATCTATGGTGTTCGTCGAACACTTTGAATGACGATTCGATAAGGCTTCGCCTCTTTCAGAGGACATTGACAGGTCCGGCGGCAAAATGGTATATAGAATTGCCTAGAGCTTCGTTCGACAATTTTGGCTCCCTTGCCACAACATTCTTGACCCACTTTCAATTACCAATAAGGTACGAAACGGGAACAGAGATATTGACTAACTTCAAACAGACAACCGCAACTCATATATCAGATCATATACATGAGTGGCGACGTCGACGAAGAATGGTTAAAACATACGTTCCTGATCAGATTTTAGCTGAGTGGTTTATAAAGTCATTACTTCCGGCTATAACGGAAGATGTAGCAAAGGGAGGAGTCGTAACAGAAGAGCAAGTTATCGCTCGTGCACAATACTTGGATTTAGTATATACTCAGTCCGGCACGCTCTATGACAAAATACCAGACGCCCCTAGACCAGAGTTTTCAATCCCTCCTCCTCCTAAATCAAACAGTGACTCTCATGCCGGCGATGGCGTGATTGGCACGGCAAACGCGAATCCGAAAAGGACCGATCAAAAGAAGGCCCGTAAGGATTCGAATCAAAATGCGCATGAAGAATTTCTTGCTTCGGAAGTAAATGCCGTATCGACAGATAAGGGCAAAGAAACCAATCAACCAGGAAGCAAGAAGAATCAAAACAAAGGGAGGAAGAATAAACAAGGTGGGTCATCCCCTAAGAAAAATTCTTCAAACCCTCCTGGGAATAGGAAACGGTTTCCGTGTCAAATATGCGATGACAAAGATCACAACACTAAGGATTGCCCATTCAAAGCTGAGCTAAAGAGGTTCTTTAAAAGTCCTCATACCTCACCTGTGTCAAGTGATCAATTTCCTAACCCAGGTCAAAATCTGGTTGATAGTGGAAACGCTTCCCCGTCCCAAGTACTTATGTTGTCGATTTCGAAACAGCAAAATGATGCTTTGATTTCGACAAGGAGCAAAGATTATGGGAATCCGCAGGTGTCGAGCGATAAAGGGACAGATCAACCTAGCAGTTCGACGACAACTTCGGCAAAAGTTGTCCCCCCCATCACACATGAATTAATAATAAAACCGCCAAAGGGAGTAATACACAAGTCGACATTCAATCCTCGTGCCAGAGCGGCACAGCATTACAACATAGTAGAGGATTTGGCGCAATCGCCATCCGCTATGTCGACTCTTGAGGTATTACAGCATTGCCCATCCCAAAGGCAGGATTTGTTATCAGCGATTGGTGGGGTGGATCCTAAAGATTCCAATCTGGTATCCTTTGATCATAAAGGGTATGATCCTCAGTTGCCGGCTCAATTAGCTTTCCTCGTCCAAGTGAAAGCCCTCAACAAAACAGTTCATAGAACGATTATTGATGAGGGAGCATCGACATGTATTATGTCGATGAGCTGCTGGAAAACTTTAGGATCTCCAACCTTGTCGCGATCATCGACAACGTTAAAAGCATTCGACGGGAGGATATACACCCCTTACGGTATCCTTAGTAACCTGAAGGTTGAACTAGGGGGCAAAACAGTAGAAATAGATGTTGAAGTCATCGATGGCAATCTTGACTATAACATCCTGCTGGGAAGGACATGGATTTATGCCATGCAAGATGTTGTGTCGACTTATTTTAGGAAGATCGCATTCCCCTTTGAAGGAGGGATTACGGTCGTCGATCAACAAAACTTCCTCCCTAATGGTTCACAAGTTACAGGAAGCGTTCCCATGATCCATGGCAGCGACCGGTCGATTCAAGACATTGGAGTAGGTCTGTTGAAAGACCCCACTATGATGGAAACTTTCGCGCTACCACCTCCTATTTGCATAGGAAATGTACCATTTGTAGCAACATGCAATATGGTATCCACCTTGAAAGTCACAGAAGGCAGAGTCGCTATGGATCATGCAATGGTTTTGCCACCAAACCCCATTGAAATATTGTAGCAATCAATGTTTCATGCATGGGAGGCAAACCCAAATCAACGCTCGTCGAGCGTTTGGGTAGATAGATCTAGGGAATATGGTACCCCGTTAGATCCTTGGTCGAAAGTACATGGGACTGACGAAGGAATCTTACAATCAATGATGATTGAGGGGGCACCATGGAATGATCACCACCATCGTTCCCTTCTTCCAGAATACGAGGAAGATACTCAGAAAGATCTTTACCACCCTTCAGTCTTTGAATTCCTAACAAATACTGTAAACACGGTGGATTCCGAGTGAAACTTATCAAATATCGAAGAGACTATAGCCATAAATATCTCAACAAAACCTGATGTTGTAGAGAATATTCATGTTGGCAAAGGTTGTTCCCCTTCAGAACTGAAAATATATAACGCTCTCTTTCGTGAATTTAGAGATGTCTTTGCTTGGTCATACGATGAAATGCCAGGCATCGACTCGAGTATCGTTGAACATGAAATTAAAATGTATCCTGATGTCAAACCAGTAAGACAACGGCTTCGACAGGTGCACCCTAAGAAAGCCGCCGCCATTAAAGCAGAAGTTGAGAAACTTCTCCATGCTGGATTCATCTACCCGGTTCCTCTAACTGATTGGGTATCGAATATTGTCCCTGTTATGAAGAAACAAGGGACGATAAGAGTGTGCGTCGATTATAGGGATGTAAACCAAGCTTGTCCGAAGGACAACTACCCTACACCCTTCATCGAACAGATAATTGATGAATGAGCCGGATGTGAAATCTTTTCCTTTATGGATGGATTTTCGGGGTATAATCAAATAAATATCCGCCCACAGGACCAGTCGAAGACTGCATTTATATGTCCGTGGGGCACGTTCGCTTACCGAAAATTACCCTTTGGCTTGAAGAACGCAGGGGCAACTTTTCAGAGGGCTATGAATTACGCCTTCCATGACATCAAGAGCATTGTTCAACCATATCTCGACGATCTTCCGGCCCATTCACGAAAGCGGACTGATCATCCGCAGCATTTAAGAGCAATATTTTTACGTTGCCGACACTACAAGATAAGACTCAATCCTCACAAATGTGTGTTTTGCGTCGGTTCTGGTCGTTTACTTGGCTTTGTAGTCTCTAAAGATGGGATTCGTCTCGACCCCTGTAAGGTTCAGGCAATCATTAATTTGCCTCCACCTTCGAATTTGCTTCAGATTCAGAAACTCCAAGGGAAAGCAAACTTTCTGAGGAGGTTCATTCCAAATTACGCAGAACTTGCTAAAGGTTATACACGTCTTTTGAAAAAAGATGTACCCTTCGATTGGGACCAGGTTGCGCAAGCTTCCTTTGACGCTTTGAAAGAGTCCCTAGTAAAAGCATCATTAATGTACGCCCCAGATTATCTTAGGGATTTTAACCTGTATCTAGCTGCAGCAGATACAACCATTGCGATGGTTTTAGTACAAGAAGTCGATGGAGTTGAACATCCTGTATATTATTTAAGTAAAAACTTAAATGATACAGAAAATAAATATTCTTACGTTGAAAAGCTAGCGCTCGCTGCTGTTCAAGCGGTACAGAGATTTCGGCATTATATCCTCTTTAGGAAAACTACCATTCTGTCAGATTGCAACCCCATGACTTATATACTGTCGCGACAGTTGCTGGGGGGCAAATATTCCAAATGGATAGCAATCCTTCAAGAGTTTGATCTGGAATTTGTGAAATCCAAGTCAAAGAAAGCTCTAGTATTCGCAGAATTATTATGCGATCTCCCGTCATCGTCCAACGACGAAACTTCCAAGGAGTCTATAGTGGACGAGACTTTATTTCTGATATCTGCAAGCGATGAATGGTATGGAGATATAATTATCTATCTCCAGACCCAAAAGTTTCGGCCTGACACCTCTCACTCCGAACAGAAACGTATACGATACCAAGCAAAAGACTACATAATCGTCGGTGATACTCTTTACCGTCGGGGTATCGATACCGTTCTGAGGAGGTGTCTCACCCATGAAGAAGCCGAAAAAGCCCTGAATGAGTGTCATTCGGGCACGTGTGGGGGGCATCAATCAGGTTTCGCTACAGCCCAAAAGATATTAAGAGCAGGATATTTTTGGCCAACGATGTTCAAAGATTGCATAATCGCAGTCCGAAGTTGTCATTCCTGCCAAATCTTTGATAGCAAAACTAGAAGACCACCCGCACCGCTGCAGCCAATAGTTGCGGTTGGGCCTTTCGCCAAATGGGGCATCGATTTCATGCAATGTAACCCCAACTCGACCGGGGGGCATGGGTATATTATAGTCGCAATTGACTATTTTACCAAATGGGCCGAGGCGATGCCTACATTGGACAATACTGGTGAAACAGCTGCCCTATTCTTTTTCAATCATGTAGTCGCCAGGTTCGGTGTACCCCAGGCTATAGTTACAGATCATGGATCGCACTTCCGCAATCACATGATGGTCGAATTAGCTGCCAAACTAGGGCTATCGTACGACAGCTCTACTCCGTATTATCCGCAAGCCAACGGACAAGTTGAAGCAATCAACAAGGTCCTGAAGCGTATGTTGCAGAGGATGATCGGAGTTCATAAAAGAAGATGGCACCTAATCCTGTATGTAGCCTTGTGGGCCTACCGAACCTCAGTAAGAAACGCGACCGGTTTCACACCTTTTCAATTGGTGTACGGTCTAGAAGCAGTCTTACCGATCCAGTGTGAAATTTCGTCGCTTAAACTCGCAATTGATCTCCTCCCCGGAACTTCGGAAGAAGAGGCTCGTTTCATGGAATTAATCCAATTGGATGAAACCCGTCATGATGCCGCTTTGGCTAACGAAGCCCATAAGAAACGAGTCAAGGCTCAGTTCGACAAAAATGTCAAACCCCGTGTCTTCTCAGAAGGTGATTTGGTCTTGCTTTATGACCAAGAATCCGATAAATTAGGAGCAGGCAAATTCAATTCCTTATGGATGGGCCCCTATATTGTTAAAAGAGTATTAGCAAAAGGAGCCTACGAGTTAATAGATTACGACGGAATTCCACTGGCACAGCCCCGGAACGGGCTGTACCTCAAGCGTTACTATGCTTAAATAGTAACCTGCGTGCTTTTGTTATATTTTGTTTTCGCCAAAGTTCTTACTCTGGTTGAGTGATTCCCTTTTGCATTCGTTGCAGATTTCAAACCTCATGGAGACATGTGTTGGATATGCCGACGGAGCAAGTCGTAGTTCGCGAAACCTATCCTCCGCAGCGTGGGCCATTTTTAATCCAAATGGCGAGTTAGTAAGTTTCAGAGGTGTATGTATTGGGCAATCAACGAATAACATCGCTGAATATAGCGCGTTGATAGAACTACTCTCTGATGCCATCGCACGAGGCATACGCCGACTAATTGTCAGGCTAGACTCACAGCTCGTAGTACTACAACTCAATGGTATATATTTTGTTCGTAATCCAGCTATTTATCGCATGTTCCTAAGAGTAAAGATCTTGGAAAGACGATTTGATTCAATTCAATATCAACATATTTCAAGAAATCTAAACACATTAACAGACTCATTGGCAAACTATGTGTTAGACAGACATTTGCAATATTTATAAAGGACACATCATAAAAAGTGTACATATGAATCATCCAAAGCAACCAGAATAAGACTTGAAAATCAAAATATATATATAAGTTGTTCATAAAGTTCATACATGATGTTCTGCAACCAAGACAAAATTGGTCATATGACCTAAAAACTCAAAATGCTAGGGGGCACCCTAGCCTAGTGATGCTCCTGATAATAAGCCACAGTATGTGCGATCATGCGCAGAAGACGGGTCCATCGTCTAGGTACACCGATAGTATGTTGCTGCATCGGTAAAGGTAACTCGTCAACCTGTACATCCGGAAGACCACGGGTAAGGTTCTCAACCTGCCCCTGCACAGCTGTAAGGGTCTCTGTGTCGCTAAGATCACGGATAATAACCCTCCGAGCAGGTTCCTCTGCCGGAACAGTAACAGGTGGCCTCGGACGAAATGCCGGACGAACAGGACCGACATCTGCAAGCGCACATGAGTTCAATTAATGTCTTGAAAGAATAAAGCACAGGAACATTATGAATGAAAACAATGAACGGTAATATGGTTGAAGTTCTTACCAGTAGCATCCCACTGAGCACCGTCTGGCAGTACCATATCCGGATCGCCCCGGAAGTCCATACCAACATATGGGTACTCGGAAAAAGCCATCTCCTGGCGATCGAACCACCTAAAGAAAGCAGCATTGAAAGAAATCTGGGATTGACCGGCATGCCTGGACATGTGATCGACCCATCGCTGCATACGTGGCTCGGTAGGAGAAGGCACTCCGAGATCAATGTACTGAGGTTGCATCAGAGGGATCTTCTCCAAGGCGAAGGCAGTCAGAATTGAACCAAAACCAAAGTTCTTCAGCTTCCCGTCCTTCACCTTGTTCAATTGATTTTTCATCTGACTAAGCACTGCATCACTCCAGTTGAAGATTTTCGGTTGGAGACATTCCAAGGCGTGCTGCATATGAGACCTGTTGGCAACATGTAAAGATGCGCTACCGGCCATCCTACCAAGAGTATACAGAATGGACCTGAGAGGCCTGCTAGTAACATCACGGATAACCACCTTGCCGTCTCTGCTCGGCTGGGACCCCTCCCTGCAATACTGGCGAACATAATCTCTCACGGAATCATTCCCCCGAACTGTACCTGATAAAGAAATGGGGGCACCCCGCCTTGACAGGCCAGTCAAGAAGTAAATATCTGTCACAGTCAATGGAATAGGTTTGTTCCTAATCTGGAATACTTGGTTAACAGGATCCCAAGCATCAAGCAAATACTGCAGTAGTGAAATCTGTGCTCTCATGCTAGAGATACGGAAAAACTTCAGTAAACCACAGTCTCGCAATGCGCCCACCGTAACAGGATCATGAAGGGCAATCATATCTTCTTCTTCGTGTTCTCGTTCTCTCCATGTTAGGGCCATCTTGTTCAAGAATCCCTGCAAAACAAAAAAGAGGATGAGTCAGCTCCTGAAATTGATGAAAAACTGGCGAAAATTTCATCAAAATCTGTGGAAAATTGTTGCTTTTATGCCCCAAAGCAGGTGCCCAGTGTACTACCTGCGTTGGGGGACAAGCTGCCTTCAAGCAGCTTGGATCCCAACGCAGGTTTCGAATGGGGTACCTGCGTTGATCAGAGGGCGCCCTGGCAAAACCCCAGAGGCCCAATAGAGCAGCAAAACAGGCATTAAACAGGAAAATGAAACCATGAAAATGAAGAGCTAAGGTTTAGCTCCTACCTGGTCCAAACGGCGCCGAAAATCGTCCGCAGAACCCTCCGGAATCAGCTGGTGAAAATCGAGGGGAAAGAGGCTCCTCCAAAGCTCCAACAAGCAAAATGCAAATGAAATGGTAAAATGAGAGGTAAAACCCTTTTTATTTGCTTTCTTACGTAATTCAAGGTAAATGTTGTAAGTTAATCTCATTTTCAAGTAAATATTACCCATTTCTAACTAGTTTGTTGCAGCAAATTGAAAATGCAGTGCTATCAATGAAAAAGAGAAGCTAATTATGGTAAAGATCAAAAGTAAACCATATAATCGAGCACTTTTAGCAATGTTCATGCTCGTTAAAAAATAAAAGCAATCATCGAGCAGTTTTTGTGCAGAAGTTCATGCTCGTTAAAAAATAAACGTAAATTGTGAGCAATCTTTCCCTAGCAGTTCAAGCTCATCCAGAAAAATGAACCGGTAAACAACCTCGAGAAATGTAACCTTTGAAAGCCATATTAAAAGCCCTTGGTCGTGTTTATATGCCATCACCTCCATCTGTTCATTTGGCCAATCGTTCACCTCCATATGTTTGTTTACCCATTTTGAGGAACAGCTGCGAAGAGTGATTTCACTTAGCCATCCTTGTGACACTGTCGTGATTGGAGAATTCCAACCTGTACCTGGAATCTGCTGCTATCCCTGTTCATCACTCGTTCCTCAAAAGACGAGTCTTCTTTGAGCTCTTTTCACTGACTCGTAAAATATGAAAAGTTTGCCGAGTTTTGGCCTTCCAGCTCGTTAAAGCGACCGGAAAGCTATCCCTCCTCTAGATTTTAATCTTTTTGGACCTGAGGGATTATTGCACAAAAAGATCGAGCGCTTGTTTGTTCGGCTCGTTAAAGCAACCGAAAATTCATCCCTTCTGTATTGTTTTAAACTTTTTCGGACTTAAGGGATTAGATGACGAAAAAGGAATTTTGGAGTTAACTTTTCGTACCTTTTCAGACTCTCTAAAAATGAAAAGGACCGAGTTTTCCTTGTCGTTAGACTCGTTAAAATGATTAAATAGCGACAAACTTGTCTTTAGACGAGAACGAGTTTCCCTATCGCTAGGCTCGTTAAAACATAGCGATGGGCTTGCCCGAAGGGCAGGTTATAGAACAAGCATATGTTATCCTCCTCAAGCTTGACAAAAATAAAGAGGTACTGGTCAGCAATGACTGGGAAAAATTGGGAGAACCTCACAGTATTAATGGTAGCAAGTCGCTCTTGAACATGACACTTTGTCCTCCGTAGCACATCGGGTTGGGTTGTTTCATTCACCGGTCGCAGAATCATGGTCCTCGCCACACCATCCACCATTGGGGTAATGCTACCAATCCATCACATCAGTGTCGTTATATGTTCAAGAGATGTGGTTCTGTAAAGAGTCAACCGTGTTCCACCCACTGCCATACATTATCCTTCATCCACTTCATGACCGCCACCCTGAATCATACATCACAGTTTGTTTTCACCTCATCATAATCACTAGCTCCGTTCCGTGTCACTGATGTGGGATTCATTAAGGCCCTCCTTTGACGGATCGCTCCTTGTCGACATCAGCTCATTATCCAAGGAGTTGATCTAGGAACACCCCCCACAGTACTTTGAAGCTTGCATGCCTCAATGGCAAGTTTCTCACTTCCGGCGACAGGTATACATCAATGACCTTCGACCAGAAGATTTTGCATGGTGGTCGACGCCAAGTCCTTTATTCCCACCATGTAGATTGTACTGTCGTACCTTGAGGGTCATCATCCTTATCGGTGATTCCTCTCGCGCTTGTTAACGGTTTACATCATTGACCGGTAATCAAGCGATGTCTTTCCATGTTCGACTTCAAGAAATTCTCACATGGATCGACTTGTACATCGAGTGAAGATCGGAAGAGTTTGAAGACCCCGGATCTAGTTTCATCCATCCGGGCTGCGATATATATTCAGGACATAAAGACATTTGATATGTACATCATTGCAACAGATGATCATCCTTTTCAAAGGATGATAAATTCGGCAGAGAATTATCAGTCTAGCATCAGACGATCGTCTGTTCTATGTACCAAAATGTATTTATAAAGCTGAGCATGGGAATGCCCGCCTCAACTAGATCATGAAAAATGTATGAAAAATAATGTATTGTATTGTATCTTATTACAGGACACTTCTCAGCAGATTGAATGAACTTCGGATCCTCTCAATAAAGCATTTCACCCGATAAACGACCTCATACTTTAGGGGGCATCTGTTATAGACAATTTTGTGCCTTACAGCAATAAGCATGAATTGTCAATAATCCAAGGGATCCAAAGTTCCCTAAACATGATGTTCCTACCCCTAGAGGAACAAGGTCAGCAAACCAACAGCTCTTAGATCAGTTCTCCACCTGAAAACACTCAAAAACAAGCAATCCTGAAATCAAAGCAGGTGCTCCACTAGGCTTCTGCGCTGAAACACAACTGCTCCATGGTGTACCTGCATTGCAAAGCAGGTAGAACAAAGCCCACCTGCGTTGGGCGAGTTTGGACATGTGGCACAGTGAGTCATTGCTTTGGAATCTTCCAAAAATGACACTTGGATCAGGTATTTCGCCTTGTGATGAGTCAGAGGCTTTGTTTCTCCAAGTGGAAGCAAGGTTCACCAAGTGGACTCAAGAACTGAAGATCAACTAAAGATTAACTGAAGAGAGAGAGGACACAAGGCAGCTACACATCAGTTGCAAGCTGACTCATCCTTTCTCAATTCATCTATATATTGAGCTCTCTCCTATGAGCTCAGGAGGCTGGAATTTTGTGCAAAGTAATGATATGTTGTTGGTTTCATTCTTGAGTTATTGGGTGATTGTTTGAGAGAGGTGAAGAAGAGCAATTCTTTCTGCTGGGAGGTGTTGCTGGGTTGGAGCCTGCAATGGTTGTAATCCTCTCAGAACCTTTATTTCTTCATTAATAAAAGCTATTGAGGTTCTTCTATGTGCTCTTGTTTCAATTATGTATTGTGATGATTGCATATTTGGTTTACACTAATCCATGAACCAGTTATGATTGCATGCCTCTTGTAGTTTCCTTCTTTGTCATTGTGCAGGATCTCATTGCAGCTGGGCGAGCAGAAGGACAAAGAGCTAGGAGCAAGCAGCCAAAAAGGAGAGTTTGGATTCGACATTAAGCGCAAGGCAACGGTTAGTGCTTTCTCCATCCTCTTTTGCTTTCATAAAGAAGTAAACCTTCAGTAGTTTGTTTTACAGTTGTTGCTAAGGAACTGTCACCCTTAGAGTGGGTTAGGGTCATCCGAGTCGGATACTTTTCCCTACAACATTGTTGAAGTTGATGCCCCTGCTGTGAATGTAGATGCAATAGGAACTGCTGTGAGTGGAATGGTTGCCAACTGTGTTGATTGTTCTCTTTCCTTTAACAATTTCTCCATCTCAACCTCCATTTCTTTGATATGTCCACTTTGTTCAATAATAATTCTGAACATGTCTTCCTTCTCTTTCTCTAACTGTCCAACTTATTTTGTTTGTGGGTCTTTAGTGGATGGAAGCTTGAGCTGCTTCTTGAGTGTTGCAATGTCAGCATTCTTCCTTCTAATGATCTCCTTTGTAGCTTTCACATTGTTGGGATCATATCCCAGTTTAATTACTAGATCCTCTAAAGAGTTGATTTTTGTGTCTTTAGCCAGAGAAGTGATCTCTAAATTAAGTTGTGACTGAAAATTGTTGACAGAACTTTGCAACCTAGAAGTTACCATTGTTGAAGTTGTCAAGGTCAAATACAACATCTCCCATGTTTTCTTATGCAAGTCTATTTGATCAATTGGATGAATTTGGTCCACATTGAAGGAAAAGATTGATTTCTTGTAATATTCTGGAGTTTTTGGGAAAGGGACCTCAGCCTGTAGGAAGGCTATCTGCATTTTCCCTTTCTCTGTGTCAAAGGCAGAGAGTAACCTATGTTGTGAAGAGGTTGTCTGCTTCCAAAATTGTGTATAGGTTGTGGCCTTTAGTAGTTCATTTTTCTTTTTAATCTCTTTATACTTGCAAAATAAGTTTGGTTTAGCTTGGTCATGAACCAGTTCTCCTGACTAAGAAGTTTCTATTGGCTCTTGGGAGGCCGAAGAGGATGGATATCCTATAAAAATATCTTCATTTCTGCTTGTATTATGGGGACTTTTCAACACTATAGTGGATTTCATATTTTCCTCTTGAAAAGTTTCTTCTACTGGATTAATTATTTGTCTCTTCTTGTAAATCTGAAATTATTTCTCTGGAATTTTTGTCACTGAAAGGGAAACATCTTCCCTTAGAATTTTGTCTTGCTTCTCCTATGGTGTTTGAGTCTGTGATGCTGTTGTGGAGATTACCTGTTCTTTTGCCTCCTGCAAAGTGTTTTCCAGCCATTGATCCTGGTTCATGTCATTTTCAATCGTTGGCCTGGGAGTGTGAATGTAGGGAGTATTCTTTTATTCTACTCTTAGCTTCGAAAATATTCTCAGGGGTCATATGATCAAGTGAAACTAAACTTGAAATTCATTTGCTTGAGGAGGACGTGTGCTTCTTTAGTTGTTGCCCTGGTATTGCAAATGAAAGGGCCCACCTGTGTTTTAATTTTAAATTGGGATTTCTTCTTGGCTACCACAAAATGTAGCTCATCCATGTTAATCATCTATCTGATGTAATCTAATGAGAAAATTCTCATTGGGATAAACTTTGGCAACTTGTAAGGTGGAAATTCACACCCATACACCCTGATTTCTGTATAATTATGGTACAAGTACTAGTCACCTGTTTTGGTCTACTCACTGAGATGAAGAAATCTTTTGATTTCAAGTCCTATCCTTGGCTCAACATTATTATTTAATGAGTAAGATATTGTTTTTAAAACTGATCAACATACTCACTAAAAGTAAATTCATTAGAGTGCTTCCTTACTAAGGAAGTCCAATGAATCATTGATTTGGCATTCCCTTACTCATCTAATTTCTATAAGGGAAACTAAAATCTATCTACCTGATGATATAAAAATAAGTAGACTAGAACCGAAGCATATTTAAAGGTATCCTTTGTAGAAAAATTCAGGAACTGCTCATGAATTGCATCTGCTAGAAACTCACTATAGTTGAAGGTGATGAAAGGTTCTTCACCCGTTGAAAAGACTGATAAAAATACAATGATGGCCTCATCAACCCACTGATCGAATTGATAGTCCAGTAAACATGAAACAATGGAGATAATATGTTTGGTCATCTCAGGGAACATGGAGGATGAATAGGGGGGGTTTCTTAGGTAATTGGGCATCCTCGAGGAGAAATGTTTCAAAAATATTTTCTCTGTGTGGGAAGGTGAGGTTCTTGTAGAATTCCATGAGGGAATCTATTGTAAAAGGTTTCAGAGGGGCATAGTTTTGAATTTGGAGCATTTGGGAGATGGATTTAGAGGTGATTGTGAAAAGGATGTCATTATTTTGGGCCACAATTTCCCTTTGACTGGGAATATGTCGAAAATGATACAAAGAAATGAATTCAGTGAAGTGGTAGGTCTGAGGGAAAATGAATTGGGGTAGGGAGGAGTCCCACAGAACCAATTTATCACTAAGGTCAACGAATTTCTGCTTTAACTAGTTATAGAGTTCATAGAGGTCGAACTCACAACTAGTTTCAACAATTTTATATTCTTGATCTACTAGGGGTTGATGGTCCAAATCAATGATAGGAGGTAGGAGGGGATTTTCTTCTGTAACTTTAGTTTTTCCTTTAGGAGACACGTTGGAAGGGAAATGAACTGGAGAAGTTAAATTACCCAGGAATCAACAGAATGAGTGCGGTCAGTTGCACTGGTAGTTTGCTTGCTAACGAGGTCACGGTAGCAGTGTAGCTTGATAACTGGGCATTGTAACAGGCTCTGGTCTCTAATGTGTCGGAACAGTAAATGGAAAGGTGAATAAATGGGTTTTGGCTTGATTTATAAGAGAAAATATCTTACCATTGTCATTAGGCCATTAACAGATCGGGTCCCTTATCGCCGAAACGGTTACATTACGGGCGCAATGATGGTGTCATGTGGTGGGTGTGAGTTGATGTGGAGTGGGAAGGGATGGGACAAATATAGGAGAGGAGTGGAGTGGGGATCTCCATGTGGAAGAATCGTATAGGAGTGGAGTGGAGTGGGGACCAGAGGCGCCACTTAGCAGAAAGGGAGTGGAGTGGGAGAATGGTGGTCAACGGTCATATTAAGCGGATGGCAGAAAAGAAGATTTCGGAGGGTGGGGGGGCAGTAAATGGTTTTAGGCGAGGGGGTTCTGAAATGCACATGGAGAATACACATAGTAGAAATGGTTTTGAGGGAAACAAATTTTCAAAGCCCCCCCCCTCAGTTAACTGTTGGAGGGGGAGGGGACGTCTGAACTCATCACCCACTGTTGATCTAAGCGGGTGAGATCATGGCCTTTCAGATCTGCGCCAACTTTATTACAAGCGACAAAAGGTGTCATGTCAAAAAAAACTTTATTAAATTTCTATAATCGTGATTTAACAAGGTAATTAACCAATTAACTTTATTTATCACTAATTTAACTATTTTAACCACAATTACATTGTGGTTAAACATTGATTATTCTAAATAAATACACTTTATTTAATTAATCTAATCGCGCTTAAACGGTGTGATTAAACTATTAAACCTATTTATTTATTTATTTATTTAACTCAAATGTGGCATTTTGTTATGCAACCAGCTCATAAAATAGAAGAAAATATAGATCAAAGACTTGAAAATCAACCTCTTCAAAGGGGAAACCTCCTTTGCATTACACAAATGAATAATTCTTAGATGATACAGATGACAAGAGCTCCTTCCTAGATATAAAAGTCTAAGGGGTCCCAATATAATTAGAGCCTACATAACAATAATATTGTAGGGGCACAACAATAAAAATAGTGGGCTTCTATGGGGCACAATAATAACAACATGGGGACTACATGGGCACAACAATACAATAAGGGGGTTTCACTAATAACAATAAGGGGCTACACTAGTAGTATAGGGACCTAACATGCCCCTCTCCTTCAAAAAAGTGTTGTCCTCAACGCTTGAGTAGTTCTTGATGCTTCTGTATAAAATTCTCATCCTCCCATGTGGAATCTTTAGCTGGTAAGTTCTTCCACTTGATGAGATATTCTGAAATTGATCGATTTTGTAGCTGTCGGGTTCTTTTTTCCATGACTGCTTCAGGTTCCAATATGATTTTTCCTTCCTCGTCAAGTTCCGACAATATTGTTTGAACTGGGAGCTTATCACCTATAACCTTCTTTAAGCATGAAACATGGAAAACCCGGTGCACTCAGGAAGATGTAGGGAGCTCCAATTTGTATGCCATAGTACCAATCTTTTGCAACACCTTGTAAGGACCATAGTACTTTGGTGTAAGTTATTATCCTTCTTAGCTTGTTTGAGGGTCATTTGTTTGTATACCCAGTCGCCTACATCAAAAATTATTTCGTTGTGATGTTGATATGCATGTTGTTTCATTTGATTATGTGCCAAAGTGAGGCTATCCTTTAAAAGTTGGAGAACTTGTTGTTGATGCTCGATGTGATCTTCCACTGCTTGAACCTTGGAATTTTCTCTTAAATATGATGTGATGGATGGTGGATGATATCCATAAAGTACCATAAATGGGGTCATTTTTGTTGTTGTATGCAAGTGTTATACCACCATTCAGCCAGAGGTAACCACTTGACCCATTGTGTTTGTTTATTAGATACAAAGCAACGAAGATATCCTTCCAAACATTTGTTCACTATCTCCATTTGTCCATCAGATTGAGGATGATAAGATGAGCTATGAGCTAATTGAGTACCCATACAAGAAAATAATTTTGTCCAAAAATTTCTAGTGAAAATGGGATCTCTATTGCTTACAATAATCTTTGGGTTTCCATGTAGCTTTTGAATTGTTTCCATAAATGTAGTAGCAATTTTATTGGCTTTAAATGGATGAGATAATGCACAAAAATGTGCATACTTGGTAAGTCTATCAACTACCACCATGATGACACTCTTTCCTTCGGACTTGGGTAAACCTGTGATAAAATCCATTGAAACCTCCTCCCAACGTGGACATGGAATGTTTAAAGGTTGTAACAGACCCGGGGTCTTATTTGTCTCCAATTTATTTTGTTGGCAAACCAAACATTCTACCACAAACTTTTGAACATCAGATTTAAGGCCTTCCCAAAAAATCTTTCTTGACCCTGTGGTAAGTTTTTAAAAATCCTGAGTGCCCTCCTAAGGGAGAGGAGTGCAATTTCAAAAGAATATTTTGTTTGATTTGGGAATTCTTACAAAGATATAAGCAATATTTGTACCATAATGAATGATCTTTCCAACTAAATGTTTCAGATATACTGGGATCTTGCTGCAACTTTTGAATGAGTGCCCACAATTCTTCATCATTCTTCCATTCATCCCCTACTTTGGTTATCCAATCTGGTTGGATAATAGAAATGTCTGAAGAAATCCTTCCACATCCTCATCCTTTCTAAAGAGTGCATCTACAACAACATTTTGCTTCCCTTTTTTGTAGATGATTTCAAAATCATAACCCAACATCCTTGTGACCCATTTTTTTTTCTCTTATGAAGATATGGTCGAGCCTGCTTGCGCATCCTGGTGATTGATCGATTGAGGGGAAGAAACCTTAAGTCCCTTCTAGATCTTTGATTGAGGGGAAGAACTCATTTCAATTCGATCCAGCCATAGGCGGTAGCATAAGCAGTCTCACAATCAATACTTCCAGAGCACAGTTGATGATAGTGTGCCATCAGACGTTCAACAGGAAGTCTCACGATCAGGCAAATCATTGAGCATCTGGGAGTTGTCATTGTATAATCCCAGAGAAGCGCTGGGGGGTCGGGAGGAGGGGGAAGGAGGGGGACACTAGAAACAGACGGGATCTTTTAGCAGCAAATTACCCATACAGATAAAAAGTGCCTATGAGAAAGATACTCCAAAGGCTTCAGGATCGAGGTATCATTAGCCGGAGAAGACCCTGGACGACCCACATGGCCTACTTGACGAACGTCAGCGATGAAGACATCGTAAATCGGTTCGCAGCCATCCACACTGGTAAGGTGGAAAGAAAGGTCCCGGAGGGGCTTGCGCTTCCTAGTGCAAGGACCCGACAGGGGGCTCGACTGATAAGGAGAGGAAAGCCATTCAATCAGTTTGGCAGGCAGGAGAGGCTAGGTGAGACACATAAACAGCGGGACAGAGCGCTTTGCTAGTTGTTCAATAAATGGATGGCTGGGTGCGACAGCAGGCTCGACCAAAAGGGAAAAAAAGTATTTTAAGACTATCATGATTTGTTTTTACCTTGAAGTGTCTTCCCATTAGGTAAGGTCGCCATTACTTTAGTGCGTGTAGTATTACCAACATTTCCTTCTCATAAATAGGTTTATGTAAATACTTCCTTTGATTGGACGACTTTCAAAAGAAATGGGTCTTCCTTCTTGCATTATAATAGCACCAATTCCATTTCCTAAGGCATCACATTCCACAATAAAGGTTTTTGTTAATTCTGGTGTAGCTAAGACCAGTGCTTGACACATTGCCTCTTTAAGATGTTCAAATGCCTTAGTTGCCTCTGGATTCCATGAAAATGCATCTTTCTTCAATAATGATGTTAGAGGTGTCGATATTCTTCCATAATTCTTGATAAACTTACGATAATCATTAGGGGAATTTTGAGGTCTAAAATGGGCCTCCTAAGGAAAATGTACAATCAAAATTCACTTTATGATAACCAATCACATTTTAAGGGATGACATCATCCCCAATGGTTGAGGTGGCATTGCTTGAGTTAAAGGTACTTACTTGTCACATTCTCAATGGTGGATAAAAACTCATGGTTAACCATGGTAGTGTTTTAAGTACTTTTAAAGTCACAAAGTAAAGTACTCATAATAAAATTCATTTCACACTTTTTGAATAAAATATTATTATTGTCATTTCATATTTTTTGAAAGAAATAATGCATATCTCTATACAATCTTCATGTCTTTACAAACTTTTCAATAAATATTATATTTGTATATTTTCATATATTTATTTTTAAATTATATATTCATCTCATTTTATTTAATATTACAATTTCAAATTAATTATAAATTAATATCTATACATATATATTATACATGTGAAATCAAAATAAATAAAAATGTGTCCTTTTAATTTTAGGATAAATCAAATCTATGAATAATATTGTTACAACATTAATAGCGATACAAGCATATTAAAATTAAAGAAAAAATGTATATTAGTTTAGTATGATTTATGATAATTTTTTAAAAATTGATCTTACAAATTATGCCTAATTTCAAGTTATTACGTCCCAAACAAAAATTAAATATTTTTCTTATTATAAATTATTTGATAAACTCTTACACAATTTTCTGACAATTGTAACCAATTTATAAATTTATACATAAAATAATATATTATATTTATTATATTATATTATTTGACTTTTATATAGTATATTAATTAATTACATGTTAATTACTGGTTTATATTAATTACATGTTATTATATTAATTACATGTTAATTACTGGTTTATATTAATTACATGTTATTATATAATTTAATTGTATAATTTAAATAATATAAATTTTAATTAATAGTATATTATACAATTAATAATTTATGAATTTGTATTTATAATATATTTTGAGTTATTTAAGTACAAAGGACAAATGCATTAGTTGTTCAATGATAATGACTTTTTCTTGAAAAACTCATTCTTATTTATAGTCACATCAATACAATTTTTTTATTAATTTTATTTTGGTACAAATTTTCAATTAAATTTAACTATGGTTACATGGATTGTGGAGAAAAAAGTGAATTGCAAATTCATAAATATTATTTTATTGGTTTAGTTAATATTTTATTATTTCCTTAGGAGGCCCATTTTAGACCTCAAAATTCCCCTAATGACCCTGTCAACCCGAGAAATCCTCAAAGATGCTTTATCGCTGTGGGGATTTTCCATTCCTTAATGGCTTTAATTTTGTTAAGGTCTACCTTAACACCCTCATGAGATACGATATGACCCAAATATTCCACCTCTTGTACTCCAAAGAAACATTTGGAGGTTTTTTCATATAATTGTTTTTTCTCCAACAATTTGATCACCCTGTCAACATGTTGAACATGATCCTTCCAAGACTTACTCTAGATTAGTATATCATCAAAAAAATACTAACACAAATTTCTAAGGAAGGGTTTGAAAATGGAACTCATCAAACCTTGAAGTGTTGAAGACTTGTTAGTAAGGCCAAAAGGCATGACCACAAATTCGTAATGACCCTCATGAGTTCTGAAAGTTGTTTTCAGAATGTCTTCATTCTTCATTCTAATTTGATGATATCCTGAATGAAGATCCAACTTGCTGAAGTAAATTGCTCCATGTAATTCCTCCAACAATTCATCAATAATAGGAATAGGAAATTTATCTTTAATACTGAGCTTGTTAAGCTCCCTATAATCTGGACACATGTGCCATGATCCATCCTTCTTTTGCACTAATACTACTGGAGCAAAGAAATAACTTTGACTAGGTTGAATTATACTAGCCTCTAGCATTTCTGCAACCATTCATTCAATTTCACTCTTTTGGGCATACATATATCTGTAAGGCCTGATGTTTGGAGGAACACTTCTTGGAATCAAGTGAATCGCATGAGCTTGATCACGAATAGTTGGAAGGCATTTGGGAGTCTCAAACACCTTGGAATGATTTTCCAAGACGTTTTGGAGATCTGGAGAAATATATGACTTTGATGTTGGAACCCCTAGTGAGCATAATTGTGCAATTAAGCCCTGTTGTTCTTTATTTAGAAGCTTTTTCATGTCATTAGAGCTAATTATCTTTCCTGGTTTCCCTATGGTACCCCTTAATTCAACTTCATTTCCTTCCCAAAAAAAATTCAAGAAAATTTCTTGAAAATTGAAAGCTATCGTCCCCAAAGATTGTGACCATTGGACTCCTAGTACAACATTAGCACCACCCATGGGAATGGAAATCATTAGACTATTCAAGACATATTCCCCCATGGTTAGGTTGATATTATGTCACTTTCTAGAGCAATTTATAGTTCCTCCATTTGAAACCATCACTTTACACTCTGGCACTAGATATAGGAAGCAATTCAATTCCTTGGCTATCTTACAATGAATAAAATTATGGGTACTACCTGAATCAATGAGCACTATTACCTTTTTCTTCTTGATATATCCTTCTATCTTGAGAGTTTGAGGAGTGGTAATTCCTGCCAATGCATTACAAGATATGCTTGGATTCATTTCTTCTTTCTCTGGGGTTTGTTCCTGGTGTATATCATCTTCTTTTGATGTTTCTTGTTCCTTTTCTTCCTCCTCTTCACAATAAATGTAGAATAATTTCTTCTCAACACACTTATGACCTTTAGTGTATTTTCTATCACAACTATAACAAAGCCCTTTTGCTCTTTTTTCCTCCAATTTTTGTGGTGTCAACCTTGTATGTTATGGAAGACTATGAGCAACAACACTTCCATCTTTATAGTTGTGAGTGGTAGACTTCCTTGTTGCCATAATTTTGCTTTCAACTTTTCTTGCCACCTTGAATGCCTTCTCCAATTAATCAGGTTCCCAAAGGCGAACCTCATGTTGGATGTTATCTTTTAAATTCCCTATGAAGACATCAACCCTATGCCCCTCTGGAATATCAGTTACCCTACTATTCAAATTTTGGAAGTCTTCAATGTGATTCGCCATTAAACCCTTTTGTTTGAGATTTATCAGTTGGCTAAAGAAGGTGCTTCTCTTTGTATCTTCATCATGTGCTATCATTTCCTCCATAAAAATTGACCAGGTGACAAGTGTTTTACGAGAACAAATCCATCTATACCATACAAATTGATTGGGTTATAAATATAAAGATGCAATGCGTACCTTTTGTGAGGGTTTCACATCATGTAGATCAAAATATTGCTCCATCTGTAGTATCCAAGTTACCAGATCATTTCCATCAAACTTCCTCATCTCTATCTTTGGAATGTGGTGGTTCATAAACCTTGCATTGGATTCTTTAAAATAAAAATTCATATTTTTTTTGCCTTCATCATTATTTTCATGGATTTCCTTGTCACCACTAGGACACCTTTCTTCTAGCAACTTTGCCAAACCTTCCTTCAACTCCCCTATCTTGACATTCATCATTGCTTCCATGTATACTTTTAAACCATCATTCAAAACTTCCACATCCCTTTTTATACCTTCTATCTTAGCTTCCATTCCATTCTTCAAACCATCCATCTTAGCTTCTATTACTTTTTGTGAGAGAGAAAGTTGTTGCACTTGGGCGCGTAATTTTGATATATCATGTTGCATTTTGTCCTCTTCTTTATGCGTAATAGTAGATATTTTGGGTTTCTTACTATGCGTTTCCATTTTCTTTCTTCGGGTCATAAATTAAGAATATTTATGCTTCCATATTCCCTTTGAATCACTTCAAACTAAATTTTTCAAACAAAACCTCAGCAAATTTTAAAAAATGCACACCTTTTTTATGCCTTGTAGGAGCTCGATATTGAATTTGTTCTAGCTCTGTAATTTCAGATCTCTAATGCTTGAAATTTCAACATGTTGTAGCCATATGAGTCCTATTTCCAACCCCATAGGTCTGATCAACATTGGAGTCTTCAAGGAAGCTTTAGGCCAAATCTCCCACGATGACCTAATTATAGACTAGTTCAGTAGAGTGAACTTTTAGAAAGTGTCATGTGTCATTGTTTCAACCTTCAGACCTAAAAACGTTACACAGAAAACTATAGTCCATCCTCATTCTATAACTTCTTATGAAATTTCAATCTGATACTGAGAGAGAAATATATGATTATTTTCCCAAGGTCACATGTTTGGGATGTAATCAGAATGTGGCAAAAACCCTAGCTGCCTTGGATCATATATCCTAAGAAATTTGGACCCCCGGTTCAGTTAGATTTAGGCTCAAATGGATTTTTCTTTGTCTTCTGAAACTTCTTATAACCAAATTTATATCGAAAATCCCACAATGACCTGTTTGGAGCAGTGAAACCCTAGAATCCAAAGCTTTGATACCAAATGTTATGCAACCAGCTCACAAAATAGAAGAAAATATAGATCAACGACTTCAAAATCAACCTTTTCAAGGGGGAAAATTCTATTACATTACACAAATGAATAATTCTTGGATGATACAAATGACAAGTGCTTCTTTCTATATATGGGAGTCTAACGGGTCCCAATATAATTAGAGCCTACATAACAATAATGTAGGGGCACAACAATAACAATAGTGGGCTTCTATGGGGCACAATAATAATAACATGGGGACTACATGGGCACAACAATATAATAAGGGGGTTTCACTAATAACAATTATGGGCTACGCTAGTAGTATAGGGACCTAACAACTTTTCGGACCCCCCCCCTCGGTTAATCGTTGGAGGGGAGGGGGCATCCAAACTCATCACCCACCATTCATCTAGGTGGGTGAGATCATGGCCTTTTAGATCTGCACCAACTTTATTACAAGTGACAAAATGTGTTATGTAAAAATAAGTGGATCGGGTCACTAGTAGTTTGCTTGCTAACGATGTCACTTAGCAATGTAGTTTGTTGACTAAGCGTTGTAACATGCTCTGGTCTCTAATGTCTCGGAATAATAAAGGGAAAGGTGAATAAATGGGTTTTGGCTTGATTTATAAGAGAAAATAGCTTACCGTTGTGATTAGGTCGTTAACGGAGCGGGTCTGTTATCACGGGAACGGTTACATAACGGGTGCAATGGGGGTGCCATGTGGTGGGTGTGAGTTGACGTGGAGTGGGAAGGGATGGGACAGTGATAAGAGAGGAGTGGAGTGGGGATCGCCATGTGGCAGAATTGTATATGAGGGGATTGGGGACCAAAGGTGCCACTTGGAAGAAAGGGAGTGGAGCGGGAGGATGGTGATCAACGGTCATATTAAGCAGATGGTGGAAAAGTGGATTTTGGAGGGTGGGGGGCGGTAAATGGTTTTAGGCGAGGGGGTCTGAAATGCACTTGGAGGAGACATGTAGCAGAAATGGTTTTGAGAGAAACAACTTTTCGGATCCCCCCCTTGGTTAACGGTCGAAGGGGCAGGGGGGGTCCGAACTCACACTCGTCGTTGATCTAGGTGGGTGAGATCATGGCCTTTCAAATCTGTGCCAGATTTATTACAAGCAACAAAAGGTGTCACGTCAAAATAAACTTTATTAAAATTCTTTAATCACAGTTTAACAATGCGATTAACCAATTAACTTTATTGAACACTCATTTAACTTTATTTAACTATTTTAACCACAATTACACAGTGGTTAAACATTGATTTATTCTAACTAAATACACTTTATTTAATTAAACTAATCGCGCTTAAACGGTGTGATTAAACCATATCTATTTAACTCAAATGTGGCATTTTAACTAGCTGCACATAATTTAAAGTTTCTAAAGGTATTTCTCATGCATATTTTTATTTTTTGAAATGTAGTGGCATTTGAATTTGTTCACTTATTGGGGGTATTTTCATTTTAGATATATATATATATATATATTCACATGTATCTATTTTTTCTTTTGTGTCCCCTTTCTTTTCTTTTCTTTTTCTTTTTTTTTTTTCTTTTTTTTTTGCTTGGAAATAATTTGCAAAATGAAACATTATTTACAATATGTGATATAAAAATCAACAAATAATCATCATTTGATCCTATAGATTATAGGACCCTAACAAGTTCTCGACATAAAACCATGTTTAACACATACTAACTCATTGACAAAACTTAGACAAACTTGATCAACAATGAATATATATCAAAATGCCACCTTATGCACATTCCCCAAGTGTAACCTGTTAAGTATGTGCGACTGCAACCCGAAAGTGTCATTTACAATAAAAAGGGTGTTATGACCATGAAATGCATATAGAGATGTTCTAATCAATGTGACAACACTTGAGAACATTCAATAACACTTAATACGTATAAAACAACACAAAATGACACTTGATGACTGAGATGACACTTGATACGATAATGAAGTAGGGTTCAAAATTCGAATGTAGTGAAATTTTGGAGGGTGTTGTAGCAGCAACAACAGAAGAAAACCCTAGGAGCCTCGCACTTGTTGAAGTTTTTAATGATGAATATTAGTAATTTTTCATTGGATACCTTCATCATTTGATGCTCCTCATCATTCTGATTCTAACCATATGTGGCACACCACGAGGCTCCTCATGGTTTAAGAGATATCAAATATTGAAGCCCCCTTCTTGTGGTTAAGGTCCCAAAATGTGATGATTAATGTAGCTAAATGGTTGGCTAAATATCATAAAATATATATTGATTAAATCTTAAAATTTGTGTCATCAAAGGAACTTAGCTCAAGTGGTATGGTTAATGATTTGTGTCCCAAGTAGCATGGGTTAAATTCTTTGGAGACATGTTGGCCCTTGTGGTATTTATAAAATATTTGTTCTGCCAAGTGGAATAGTGGCAGCCTTTTCTACGAAGTTACCGATTGTGCCTAATGGAACGTACTCATTATTATTAAAAAAGAAAAAACTTGAAATTTTTTGTCAACCCTTAAATTTAGAACTTATCTAATCTAAGTTTCCCAATTAATGAATTTTATCATTAAAGAAATAAATTAATTTATGAAGGTTAATTTTCATTACTAAAGTGGTTAAGTTAGACCTGAGAGATAATGAAGTTATTGGCTCCTAAATCAAATTCAAATTTTAAAATTCAAAAGTTGTCTACCCTCCATTTTTAATCAATTTGGCCACTTAGATGCATCCACAATTAATTTATAAGGGACTCGTTTTCCTTCTTTTGGAGAAATAATCTTGTGCACTCAACCTATGATTTTTCGACAATGTTTGGTCACCAGGGGCGTACTGTTACATCAAAAGAAGATCGAGTTTGTATATGAGTTGGTTTTATCCGTGTTTATATTTTGATAGATGGATTTCATTGGGTTTCTTAAGGCCATGTTTTGAGGCTACTACGGCCTTATTTCTACGGAAATTCTATGATATTTCTTAGGCCAATTCGTGGAGAGACTGAGTCCATTTGAACCTCATTTTGGGACAAATATAGGGTTGTTCATGAGGTATTTATTGGCTTCAAATTCATAGGTTCCTGACATAAATTTCAAGCACTAATATGAGCTTCTAGAACCCTTGATATTTTTCTTATATTTTTGTGGTTAGGGCTTGTCCTTGTTGTAATGAAATTTTCATGCAAGGAGTTATTGCTCTGTAATCCTATGCCCTATTAGGATTACCAAACAAAAAAAATAAATGGCTAACTGATACAAGATAAAATCCCCAACCATATGATCATACAAGCAAGCAATCATGCATTCTCTAATTCTATAGGGTTTGAACCAACACCTGGTATCCTCGCAGATTGGTGAAGGATCTTGAGTTCGATGCAGAATCCTCTTGCTCCAACTAGGATATCTCGCTCTTCTGCCACTGATCTAAGCTTGCACACAAGCACAAACAAACAAGGACAACAAGTGATCTTCCACAGAATATCGTCAGTTCAAAGAAATAAATAATAACATGAACAAATAGTTGCAAGTACATATCTGAAAAGAAAGGAACATATATCTCTTATTAATCAATAATCAAATGGTACAATTATACCTTCAAGCATAATATCTCCTCTCCAAAATCTGGCAGAGTCTCCCCCTCTCTGAGCAATATGACCTCAAAACAAAGTATGTCTCTCAATCTCTAAATCAAGGTAGCAACATCTCGATATAATTCCCACTCTCTCCTCTCCCTTTCCTCTTGGTGAGATTATATAGGTTTATTCTATCCTTTGGGAGAATGTATCTAGACACCTAGGGGCTTGAGAAGTTAGGAAACTTCTACAATAATGGACCCCTAGCCAACTCATACACAAGTGGGTCAAGTTGATCTCCTTGGGAATGGAAAACTCTAGAAACATTTACCACAATTATGAGCTTTTTCTCAATTATCTCAATTATGAAATAATTATTATCTCATAATTATAATATTTTGGCAAATTAATTATGATAAATAACTCAATCATGTAATTCCACCCTTTTATCATGGGATAAATCTCACATAAGTAAAAGAAAAGGTGAAAAGATATGCATTTTATCCAAACAACTGAAGTAAGTCGATATTGGGTTTCTCTCACTATATTGGAGTGGAAAATAGGGTTATAACAGTCCTAATTCAAACCATAATCTAAGATTTATTTTTGGTTTCTAAGGTACAAAAGTTTGGCCTCTTTCAGGCCTAATCTGAAACAAATCTAAAAAAATTGTTGTCATTGTTTGTGGATATTTATGGAGGAATTTAGAAGTTAAACTTTGAAGCTTCTATGGTTTGTTCGGTGGTATCTTTGTGGCACATTGCAAGGCTTGTCTATGGATTAATTCAAGGATTATTTTTTAGACTAAAATTGTGATTTTTATGATGATGCATTGAAGCATGTTCAACCCTATAGCATCACTTCTTATACCTTTGTGATTTGGTGCAAATTGTCTAAGGGCATTTTCTAAAGAATTATTTTAGTTCTATTCAGATTTTGAGGCTACGGTTGATATTTGTGCACCTATTTATGACTCATCCCTCTTAGAGAATAATCTATTGTAAATATTTTCCTTTGATATAGGTATTTTTAGGCACTCTGATTTAGCCCTCTTAGGGAACTAAACAGCACCATATCTTTAGCATGTATTCTTTCATTTTGAAGCAGAACATTAATAATTGAACGAGTGTAAAAATTTGATCTTGATGAAGCAAATTTATAAAGAAAACTATGACATATTGAACTAATTTGTATGATTATCAATACATAGATTTGTGCTACAATGAGGGAAGCCCCATCATAAAAAATTCAATAGCATGAAACCTCCTTTTAAAGGAAAAATATGTTGCAATCTTGACTCAATGTTTTGGTAATATTTGTTTGATCTTGTTTGTATCACACATGTGGTAGACCTGGAAAGGTGCAAGGGCATAATTCCTATTTCTAATGGTTCTTAGAGTAGTGCATGCATCTAAAGGACAATAATTTGATTCCCTCTCTTGTTAGGGCTTGTCCTTGTTGCAATGAAATTTGCATGCAAGGAGTTATTGCTCTGTAATCCTATGCCCTATTAGGATTACCATACAAAAAAGAAATGGCTAACTGATACAAGAGAAAATCACCAACCATATCATCTTAGAAGCAAGAAAACATGAATTCTCTAATTTTATAGGGTTTGAACCAGCACCTGGTATCCTCGCAGATTGGTGAAGGCTTTTAATTTAGATGTAGAATCCTATCATTCCAACTAGGAGATCTTACTCTTTTGTCACTGATCTAAGCCTGCACACAAGCACAAACAAACAAGGACAACAAGTGATCTTTGAAGAAGATCACCAGTTCAAATAAATAAACAATAGTTGCAAGTGCAGATCTGAAAAGAAAGGAATATATATCTCTTATTAATCAATAATCAAATGGTACAATTATACCTTCAAGCATAAGATTTCCTCTCCAAAACCTGGAAAAGTCTCCCCCTCCCTAAGCAATATGACCTCAAAACAAAGTATGTCTCTCAATCTCTAAATCAAGGTAGCAACATCTCGATATAATTCCCACTCTCTCCTGTCCCTTTCCTCTTAATGAGATTATATGTATTCTATCCTTTGGGAGAATGTATGTAGACACCTAGGGGCTTGAGAAGTTAGGAAACTTCTACAATAATGGACTCCTAGCCAACTCATACAAAAGTGGGTCAAGTTGATCTCCTTGGGAATGGAAAACTCTAGAAACCTTTACCACAATTATGAATTTTTTCTCAATTATCTCAATTATGAAATAAGTATTATCTCATAATTATAATATTTTGGAAAATTAATTATGAGAAATAACTCAGTTGTGTAATTCCACCCTTTTATCATGGGATAAATATCACATAAGTAAAAGAAAGGGTGAAAAGATATTCCTTTTATCCAAACAAATGAGGTAACTTGATATTGGGTTTCTCTCACTATATTGGAGTGGAAAGTAGGGTTATAATAGTCCTAATTTGGACCATAATCTAAGAATTATTTTGGCTTTCTAAGGCACAAAATTTTGGCCTCTTTTAGGCCTAATTTGGAACATATCTAAAAAAATTGTTGTCATTGTTTGTGGCTATTTATGGAGGAATTTAGCAACTAAACTTTGAAGCTTCTTTGGTTAGTTCAGTGGTATCTCTGTGGCACATTACAAGGCTTGACTATGGATTAATTCAAGGATGATTTTTGAGGCTACAATTGTGATGTTTATGATGATGCATTGAAGCATGTTCAACCCCTGTAGCATCACTTCTTATACCTCTATGATTTGGTGCAGACTATCTAAGGACATTTTCTAAAGCTTATTTTAGGTCTATTCAGATTCTGTGGCTACGGTTGATATTTGTTCACCTATTTATGACTCATCCCTCTTAGGCCATAATCTATTGTAAATATTTTCCTTTTATATAGGTATTTTTAGGCACTCTGATTTAAAGGTATTTAGGCCTCTTAGGGAACTTAACATCACCATATCTTTGGCACGTATTCTTGCATTTTGAAGCAGAACATTAATAATTGAACCAGTGCAAAAATTTGATCTTGATGAAGCAAAATTCTAAAGGAAACTACGACATATTGAACTAATTTGTATGATTATCAATACATAGATATGTGCTACTTTGAGGGAAGCCACATCATCAAAATTTCGATAGCATGAAACCTCCTTTTAAAGGAAAAATATGCTACAGCCTTGACTCAATGTTTTGGTAATATTTGTTTGGTCATTTTTGTATCACACATGTGGTAGACCTGGAGAGGTGCAAGGATATAATTCCTATTTCTAAGGGTTCTTAGAGTAGTGCATATTAATCTTTGCAACTGCGGTCAAATTCCACCTTGGACAGCTAAAATGACTAAGATAATGATTGCATTAGATTCCTTTTTTCTAGAGGACCAAAATCAACCTAAAGATCACCTTATTTGGTCAAGCGGAAGTTGAATTTTGAATTATTTTATTCATACGTATATTATGGAATGGGTCGGCCCTAACCACGTGTAACTGCTTAGGTCGGCCTCAACCCCAAGTGGACCCTCAGGAAATCCTATAAATAGAAGAGATCTCAAGCTCATTTGGACACATTGATCAAGCCATATTATTTTCTCTTATTGTCTTGGTTCGCACAGGTCTGTCGAAGGAGAGTTCGCACAAGGGTCTATAATATCAAGGTCGAAGCTCGCACTAATCTAGGGTTTCCTAGATCTTGGGCGTTGGCATAGAACTAGAAATTTTAGTCCCCTAGACTTTGGCATAGTGTGTTATGGGAGCGTCCAGGGAGCCTTGGATGTTGGCATAGTGAGTTATGGGAGCGTTTAGGGCTTGAGGGTCAGATCGGGTTGTATTAGTCCCTAGACACTCGCACAGAGTTTTCTTGAGAGTTTCTAGGCTGCCATAGATGCTCGCACAGTAGCCTTATGAGAGCATCTAGGGCTTGAAGCAGGTCTGGGTATGTTTGACCCTGTATGCCCTCATCCAGTTCACCTTAGAGCTTCTAGATTTGTTCTGGACATAGTCATCCAGTTATTCAAAGAGCGTCCAGATCCGCTATAAACGCTCGCACAACTCCTCCTCCCTATGTTCAAGACTCATAGATGATATTTTTGTATTCTGAAGATTTTGCTCAGTGACAGTAGTGTTCAGCAGTATCCAGCAGTTGATGACAGACGGTGACAGAACTTTACAGTCCTCAGAATTAGGGTTTTGTTTTCAAGTATGATTAGATCTATTTCATGGATATCATAGTTATTTTGTTGCATATATAAAGTTATGGATCATTGTACTCTCTTTTGCTAAATCATTTTATGGCGATCTAAGAAGAAGAAGATTTGCAAGGGTTTTCTCCATAGTGGGTTTTTCCATGGTCTCGGACCAATCCTAGTGTCTCTATGTGTGTGCACACTTTTCTTCTGTTGTTCCTTTATGTTCCACTACATTGAAGATGATGATGATGATGTTGTTTTTTCTATATAATTGCATATGCTGATGAATAATGGTGTAGATCTTAATAATGTTATGATGATATGGGGTGAACTTAATGTTTTAATGATGAAATGTAATTATCAAAGCAAAGAACAATGTAGCTCTATGAAAAATTGATAGTGCACACATCTAAAGGATAATAATTTGATTCCCTCTCTTGACAACTTAAGGTTTTGAGAAGCCCTAATATGTTCACGTCAGAGGAAGATTCATATAAATTCATTATCGTGATTTATCTTTGAATTCTTTGAATTGCTTTTCATTGAACTTTTGGGGCGGCTCCAGATTTTTGGGTATAGCAGACATTGTATATTTTAGAATGGTTTGAAAATTCCTTAAAATCAAGCAACTATAACTATTAATCAGTTTCACACCTATCCCTGAAAAGGTTTTGTCAACAACAACTAAAACTAAAGAGTAGTAGCATCAATACATTGAAATAAAGATAAGAGTGGAAAGGTAAATATAGTTCTATAATGGAAGAAATTTTCAGGATCAACCTGATTTTAAAGGCATCCTAAGGTACATGAATTGTTGCATCATTTGGAGCATTACTCGGCAGAAAGGAGTTCGTGATATTTCACCATTTCAAATAATTTGATCATTGTCATATTTTTCATATTATATTGCTAAGTTTACCAAGTTGCAAAGACAGTTGTGTTTCTTCTATAATCTTGTGAACTCACTTATTGTTGAAACGAAGTATATCTTGGTTTTTTTAGACATACACATGTGGCTTGGATATATTAATTATTGTTGATCATTGTATTGTTATTATTTTGTTAATGAAGAGTATTGTGTAAGCAAGAGAGATGTATATATGACAATGTTATTGAGTAGTACTAAAGGTTTTAAAGTATATAAAAAGCCATAATGGTTATTGATTTCTATTGAGATTTTGAGCAGAATCTACCATTGATCCAAGTGGATATTGGTGGCCACCTGCCTATTCCACCTAGACCCCCCAGTCAGTTTCATTTGTTTCCTTAATTGTAGCTCATTTTACTATTTTTTGGCAATTTTTCGGGTCCTTAACTTCTGGAGCCGTTTTGAGGCCCTAAATGATGTTTTTTGGAAAATTTTCTTAGCGATTTCTATGGAAATCGCATCAGCAGCCATAGTCCTCAGAGAAATCTTTCCAATGAGATATCATACACATCAAACGGAGATAACATGACCAAGTTATGACCCCAAGAAGTTAGTTGTCCAACTAACCCCAACGGGGCCCATAAACTATTGGTGTTACATCTCCTTGGGTTAGGGTTTTGGTTGTTTAGGGTTTTCTCTTATTGTTCAATAATAAAAAAAGGCTCTTGAGCCTCATTGTAACGCATTTCAGAGGCATGTAGCCCCCACTTCTCTTCTCAAAGATAAGCTACCATCGCCCGAGCTATCTTATTTCCATTTTGTTTGTAAGCATAGTTCAGTATTTTTCTATTAATGAAATGAAGTATTTTTCTACTGCATCTTTGTGTTTATTATTATATCAGTGAGTTGTTGCGTTCATGTTTAAGTTCGGATCAACCATGGGTTGCTATTGATCCATATGTTTAGCTAAGGTTTGCAAGGGTTTAGCAGAGGAACATGTAACTTGGGCAAAACTGATTAGATAGGGTTTTTTTTTGATATTCAGAGGTTGGTGTGGTTGATGTCTTGAGGATGAAAAATTTTGTCATGTGGATTATGAGATCATGATGCTAGGGTTTGATATGATTTGGGAGAGCTAATCTTGTTGATGTTTTTAGAGGAATCATAGTAAGAGTATTTATGTGGCAGTAATATTATCTATTTAATTTGATGTTATTTTGATTGAGCAGAGAAGGGACAGGTGGATCGATTCTAAAAATTGTGAAACAAGGTTCGCTTGTTGAGTATGGTGAAAGAGTAGTGCAAGGCAAGAGAGTAGAGTCTCCTTCGGGTTGGAGCCTGACAATACTTCAAGGTGGTAGGATGGTTCTAGAGCAGGTTGGATCCGGGGTAGGGTGTTGGAGCATCCTTCCAACTGGAGCTGGAAAATAAGACCATTGGAGCATCCTTCATCTTGGAGCCTTTAAACCAAGGTGTTAGAGAGTCCTTCTAGTTGGAGTTGGTAAATTAGGTCATTGGAGCATCCTTCAGGTTGGAACTCGTAAAATAGGGGGTTGGAGCCTCCTTCAGTTGTTGCTGTAAATATTGGAAATTGAATCTTCCTAATTGATGTAAATTTTGAAGGCCTATATTAAGAAGCGTTCAGTGGTTTTTCTCCCAGAAGGGTTTCCACTTAAAAATATCTTGTTTATTGTCTTGAATGTTGTGCATTATTGAATGGTGTTGCTAATTTTTATTTTGATTTAATGCTAAAGATAATTAATGCTCAGTGAAGTAAAAAAATTAACTAATTGAAGATAAATATTGATTCACCCCCCTCTCAGTACTTCCAACAATTGGTATCAAAACCATGTTGCTTCATTTGTAGCTTAGTAGTTGGAAGATAGATATTAAAAGTGCAGAGATGGGAAAGTCAAACAAGAGTGCATCCAAATGATTAAAGGAAGTCTTTCGTATTTGCAATAGTCTCCAAATTTGAAGAGAATCAAGTTGGTATACCAGATTTTGAGTTTGATGAAACCAAATATGAAATATGGGAATCCAGAATGAAAGTCCATTTGCAAGCTCAAGGATATGATGTATAGAAATGGGAAGTTTCTCAAGATACATCTACCAACAAATATAGAAGGTACAATGAGAAATCCATGAAGGTCATTGTTAGTGCTCTTCTGGACCCTGTAATATCCAAAGTTTATCAATACACATCAACTAAAAGTATTTTGAAGAAGCTCCATGATCTCTACTCAAAGAAGCATGTAGGTCATGATGATTGTGAGTCAGGCGAAGCGGATGAAGAATAAGTAGTAGTAGAATTGGAAGCATAATTGATGAGCACCTTATGTGATCTTAACAAAGCAAGGAAGAAAACTTAGGTACTTGAAGAAGAAGTTCCCCTTCTATGACATCAAGTGCGGGAAGCTAAAAAGAAAGAGAAAATTTTAACAAGCCGGTTAGAGTTATCTCTAGTAGAAGTTGGTCAAAAGAAAAAGGAACTTGATGCATTTCTAGCATAAATAAGCAGGTTTAGAAAGGAAAGTGAAATGCAAAAGGAGCACATGCATGATCTTAACAAAGCAACAAAAAAGGTCATCCTTATAAAAATTCAAGTAGTGGAGGCTAAAGAAAGAAGAAAATTCTTGAAAATTCAATTTCAGGAAGATATTGCTCAAAAGCAAAGATAACTTGACACTTCCCTAACTAAAATCGAGAGGCTCAAGGAATGGCACGTGAATAAATTGGTGGATGGTGAAAATAAGTATAATGTAATTTATTGACTATAGATGAAGTTAGAAGAAGCAAATTAAGCCTCATGCAATGAAGGCACAAGCTCCAAGCCCCCACAAAGCAAGGTTGACGAGAAGCCTTATAGCAAGATCCTTCAAAGGAAAATTCAAGGTCAAAATAAGATTAAAGGTAATGTCACTCCAAGAAGTAATACTGAAAAGGATCAGCAAAGGGTTGTTCCTCCTCCAAGAAAGAATGCTACAGAAGACCGTCAAGACAAGACATCTCATCCATGTACCTTAGTATGTTTATTGGTCATTGTTTCGCATGTTCTAACTTCGGGCATATGGCTAGGGACTGCAAACATTATCAAAAACCTATAAGCAAGCTTGCAGGATTGTAAGATAGATTTCAAAAATACTTTATCAGCAAAAAATATACATCGGTTTCTTCATCATTCAGGTACCTTATAGAATCAGTTTCAAATGTCATAACTATGGACATATAGCTCATGATTACATATACAAGAAAGAGAACTCTAACATCGGGTACAATAAGGTTTAGAGAAGAAATAAAAAACAAGAAAATCAAGTGAATTAAGAAATCTCAAAAGTCATGCTCTCGATATTTTTGAAGTCACAAGGCCATGATGAATCTGCAAGTACCATAGAATATGTCAAGTTCAATATGATATGGCTACAAATTTGGCTCATACATTATTCCGAAGAATCCAGCTTGTTGACTCCCTATGAATGTGGAATGGGGGGGGGGGTCTATGTAGCAATGGGTACACTTTTGAAGATCTATCCTTTGATAGCTTGATAGATGAAAGATATGAAGAAGTTTTCAGAGCAGTAATCCATGTTGTGGGAAGATTATTCAGCTTTGTGGAGTAGTAGGTTTGGAGAGTAAAGTCATATATAGAATTGCAGAAGGTCCCAGTTGTGGTAAGTTGTGAAAGACATATCATGTCAGGGGGAGTAAGGAAGTATATTGTAGCAAGAAAGAGGAATGTATTTTTTCAGGGGGAGAAAACCTTTGCCATTGATGTCAAAGGGGGAGAGAAATCAGGAAAAGAAGATCAGAAGCATGAAGTCAGGAAGATAAATGATTGCATGGGGAGTACATGTGTTTCCATCAATGACAAAGGGGGAGATTTTTGAAAGCTGTTTTCATTAATACAAACATCAGTCTTGAAAAATCTTAATATATGTCATGGATTACACCAGTTGGAAACTCCAGTAGACAAGAAGCCTTGGAAGGAAGGAAGGAATCCCTAGAAGCCCAGCACTTGAATTTTTTAAGGATGAAGATGTTGGAAATACTGAAAATGGTGGTGAATCAATATTTCTTTCTAATTGTTAAGTTATGCCAGTTAATATTTTTATCACAAATTAAACCAGGAAACAAAAATATGAACCAAATTAAAATAATTTTATTAATAAGATGATGACTCCAATCCTCCATTACAACAATTCAGGATCCAACATGTACAACAAATTTTTCAATTATTTTCAAGGCTCCAACCTTGATTGAAGACTACAATCCCCACTTCAAACCCAAGCTCAAATTTTGTCAACAACCAAGACACCAATCCCTCCAAGCTCCAACTTGATCAAAAAAACAAAATTTTACAAAATGACTTACTTTACAAGATATCAAAATATCTTCAAACACAGTTGCTTCAAGAGTGCACAAAAGGTCTTCTCCAAACAAGTCTTCAAGATATCTTCAAGTGTGCTTCAAAAATTTCTTCAACTATACTTCAAAACTTGCTCCAAAATACTCATCAAGGTTTGTTAGCTTTCAATTTGCTTTAGAGTATCCTTCTCCAAAATTCTTCTCCAATAACTTCTCTTCAATTATGCCTCAGAGTATCCTTCTCCAAAAGTCTTCTCCAATAATTGCTCCTCAATTCTGCTTCATAGTATCCTTCTCCAAGACTACTCTTCTATTATGTTATAACTGTCACTTTTCTCCAAAAGTGTCACAAGGTAGCTCAATAAGTTACCTTCAAGCGATGCCAAAACATTGTCCTCAAAACTTCAATTTAGTCACTAGGTTTCTTCAAAATATTCCCAATAGACAACTTTAAAGAGATACCAAAACTTCCAACCAAGATCCATAGGTCTTAAACATTAAATGCCATAGGCATGAATATTTTTGGCATAAGTTTGAGCTTCACATATGCCTCGGGTCTAATAGTTTCAGTGCCACAAGTTTGAGAGTTTCAACGGGTTTGATGATGTTTCCATAGGTTCGGTAGTCTATGCACAAGTATGAAGTTTTGCCATAGTCACAGGTTCGAATTGTGTGAATCCCACATGTACGAATGCTTCGTTTCAAATGCTACAGGTCTGGGCTTATCTTCAGGTCTGAGCTGATGAGGAGTAAACCAAACTCAGGAAAATATGAGTCTGTAATAGGAGGAAGAAGTTTACTCCATAAAGGATCCGATTAGTTCTTCACAAGGAAGAGATATAGTCCAAGATCCAACCATACAAAAATGCCAACAAACCAAACAATCTTCGTCCCCTTGCTTCCTTGGTTCACAAGTTATGAACCCTTCAGCTCCTCTTCTACACTTCTAATCCATCTTTGAGCTGAGTTGGATGTTTTGAATGAGGATTCCAGCTTTGTATTTATACATATTTTCCCTACAGTGAGGAGACGTATCCCTTTGAGGAGGAGTTGACTTGCACATGTAGGCTCGTGTTAGCTAGTGTAAAAAAATATAATATTTCAACTTGTAAATTCATTTTCTCTCAAACCATGAGGAGTTAGGAGACAAGTAAATGCTTGTTAGAAATGGTTTGATGTCCTCTACAAGGTTGTGCCATCATTTCCTTGAGCTAGTGTATCCTTTGACATCAATAACATTTTTTCTTCCAACAATCTTCCCCTTTGTTATTGATGAAAACAACTTCTCATAAAATGCTTCCCTTGTCATTATGCTACTCCTCTTGTCATCATGTTGCTCCCCTTGTCATTATGCTACTCCTCTTGTCATCATGTTGCTCCCCTTGTCATATTCTCCCACTTTGACATCAATAGCAAAGGGTTGTTCTAATGTGATGCAAGAGAGATGACCCCCATCTTTTGACGAAGACGTTCAAATGCTTCTCGAGCTAGGGGTTTTGTGAAGGTATATGCAATTTGTTCCTTAGTGTGGACCTATTCCATTTTGATGTTTAATTCTACCACCTGTTCTTAGAGGAATTGATACTTGATTGGGATATGTTTTGTCTTTGAATGCATAACTGGATTCTTTGAAAGGTTGATTGCAATGGTGTTATCACGGTAGAAGGTGATGGGTTGATTTGTGTCTATGTTGACATCTTTCAAGGCTTCCTTCATCCATAGGATTTGTGTACAACAATCCGCAATGGATATGTACTTGGCTTTAGATGTGGAAAGGGATATAAATGATTGTTTCTTGTTAAGCCAAGATACAATATAATCTCCTAAGAAGAAGGCATTCCCACTGGTACTTTTTCGACTGTCGACACTTCCTACCCAATCTTCATCAATATATGTTTTCGAGGTTAGAGTTTGACCTGGATCTTGGGAGGGGCCAAGATCTTGGAGACCTGAACACTAAACACTACACTGGGAGAGGAAAGCAACAACAGATATCCATTTAGGAAACCATTTATTAAATTAATGAAGCTTATGTTTGCTACGTTGTGGAGGACCAATCTATCATTTTACAAAGTGAAGCCCATTATTTATAGCCTTTTTTAAGTTACAATACCTTGGGTAAATACCACAGGTAGATACCCTAGGTGGATATCATGGGTCAATACCATGGTAGATACCACTTTTCATTCAGCTCAATCCTCCCCCCTTAGGAAGCAATGGTCCCCATTGTGTGAAGTTCCCTCTGGGAAAGCCTTTGTTGAATAGGAGCATAATTATGGGTTTGTGGATGACCCAAAACCAAGTGTTGTTGAAAACAATGGTTTTGCATGGTTGACCCATAACCATGGTTTTGTGTATGACCCTTAACCATGAGAAACGAAGATATGAGGATAAGGATACTTTGTAATTCTTATGGGCCAATTGTGATGTCGATAGTTTGCAACCTAGCAGATGGAATTCAGTGGCAAGCGTTTTGTGTGGTTGACCCATAACCATGATGAACGAAGATCCGATGATAAAGATATCCTATAATGCTTGTGGTCCAACTATGACGCTGACAGTGTGTGGCCTAGCAAATGGACTTCAGTGGAAAGGGTTTTGTGTGGTCGACCCATAACCGTGTTGAGATAGTTCGCGTATCAATCTTCTTGGTAGAGATCTAGTGGCTTATATTTGTAAATTCTAACAGGACCCTTTCCAATAAATTTATCAAGAATTCCAAGTGCCTCCGCTATGCTTAAATGGAACACTATTTCTAAATAAGCCTAAGTTGAAGTTGGGTCTCCTACATTTTTTTATGCTCTTGAAGCTAGCCTGAGATCACCCACATTCAAGGCCCTCACCATATCATACCTGACCTTGGCATTGAGATGAACTGGAGTATCCTTCTTGTCTTTCAATGGAAATGTAACAAAAAGATATTCAACCGGAATTTGATAAACATACGAAAACATGAGCTTCAATAAAGATATTGTGCCCCACGAATGATCAAAGTGTGCATGGGGGTACTGAATGATAACAGGATTAACTTGCTTTAGTTTATTTTGCATCTCGACATACCTATTTACCAGTACAGATTGCAGCACATCACTGAAGGGAAGAGCATAGTATTTTGAAAATATTAATGGCACACATTGACTATAAATTGCCTCTGCAATACATAGGCTTGCCACTTTGTATCCAATGTTTGGAGCAAAGTGCAACGTTCCCTTTGGAACCACGAACACATCGCCAGGCTCCAGTGTTTGACAGAAGAGTTTGTTTGTACTTGACTCCACGAAGCTAGCAACTACTTTTCCTTGCAACACGTACACAATTTCACTGTGAGCCAAATGATAATAATGACATGGAAGAGAATCATCTGCAATCCACCCTCCATGAAGAGGAATATTTTTCTAGCCTCGTCAACTGTGAGCATTGAGACGAGAGCATCGAACCTTATGACTACACCTGTCATGATTGCGAAGTAGAATGAGGTGTTGTTCACCATTCCAGGCTCTGCAAGATCACTGGTGTATAGAACAAAAACAAGTTGTTTCCAGAAATTGTTGGAACATCGGAATGCACGTTCCCATTATTAGTTGTGGCCCATTTCTCCTCTTCAAAAGATTCTGGAATGGATGCTTCATGGCTTGAGTAATCTCGTTGGCTTAAACCAGGTCATTGAATTCAGCTTGTACGTTTTCGATAATTCTCACCAATGCAATGCGAGGGATTTGAGCCTAGGACTAAATCTGTACCCAAAATCCTTGCTTACCACCATGATCTTCGTAATGTTACTAAAATGTGATGCTAATAGCAGCTTCCTACGCAGCATGGACTCCATGATCTGGTGGTCGAGTCCCTGGGCTTCAGCTTCAAGTTTACAAAGGAATCCAGGGAATTATAGAAATCCCCCAGCTGATCCGAGCCTAATGGCCCAACGACCTTCACATTCAACGCCAATTCTGGGTATTTTGTGTTAACTATCACAGGCCGATAAAGTTGAGCATTGATCTGTTTTTGTGGATCTATCTTGTCAACAAGAATTCTAACATAGCCTTCAAGACCTGCTATGAAAAGAACAAGTTCTACAATCTCACTGATCCTTGTTAAGAATTCTTGTAGACTAGGACGTTCATAAACAGTCACATAGTTTATATTTTGTTTTCCTTCACAATCCTTATCAATATAAATGCATTGCAGCTCAAATGATTTAATTCCAAGTTGAGCATGGAGAAAGTGAGGCAAATTAGTTGATTCATAGGCACACACCAATGTTTCATCCAAATCAAGAACTACGGTAAGATTGTTGGCGTCCTCACAGGTGATACGAGGCTGAAGCAAATCCGAGTACTCTTTTTGTTGCTCTTCCAGTTGAGGAGAAGGAGAGGTGCAGAGCAATGATTTGAACCTGAAGAATGCAATAAGGTAGGAACTGTTGGGCATGTTTTGTTGAATGAAGGTTGCAACGAGGTGAATGAAGAAAGCTAGCTGGTGTGCATAGGTCATCCATAGCCAGCGGGCACAAGACTGTTCTTGTTTTTTCTGTTGTTTCTTCTGGTTGTGGATTGATATGTGTGTCGCCCACATTTGTTGTTCTTGTTTGTAGACAAGATCTCATGTTTGAACCCTGGTTGAAATCAGAGGATAAAAGTTGGGTAGCAAAATGTGGTTGAATTACATCATTTGTTAGGTAAGCATATGCTCCGCCGGCCATGGAAATAAAATTAATAGAGACAAATTTACTGAAGAGACATCGGTCGTATCCAACTGAGCTTCTTTTTTATTTTATGTAAGATTTGTCGTCATTTAGGGCCACCTGGTTAGTTATCGACGGATCTACAAGGAAGAAAAATTGTGAGCTCATGTGCATCAGGAAAATAATGACTAGTAGTGTCGAGCACGAGAATGCAAGCCAATATTTCCATTACGACCATGTGATCTTCATCTTGATCTTGTTCATCCGTTCATGTTCCAGAGTCTCTAATCTGGGCTTTTCTGATTTGATCATGGTCGTTGGCCGCCATAATTGTTATCACAAATATCTAAATTCTATCAAAAGAGATTGAAAGAAAGTGTTGTCTCAGCCTCTCATATGATTGTGATAGAGCTTCAAGACTCTCAGATGATTGTGATAGAGTTTCAAGACTCTCGGATGATTGTGATAGAGTTTCAAGACTCGGAGAAAATGGCTGACAGATCCTCCTTGGAAATATTTATAAAACATCAATTTCCATGGAGTCATAACTCGTTGTGATACCATTTATCCAGATTTTGGGATGGGCCAAGATCTAGGAGACCTAAAAACTACATTGGGAGAGGAAAGAAACAACACAATATTCAAGATACACACTCAATACATAGGGAAGAAAACCATTATCCATTTAAGAAACCATTTATTAAATGAAATAATCATATGGTTGCTACATTGTGAGGACCAATTTGTCCTTTGACAAAGTGAGGCTTGTAATTTGTAGCCTTTTTTAAGTTACAATATCATAGGTATACACCCTAGGTGGATATCATGGGCCTATGCCACTCTCCATTCATATCATAGTTTTACTCTTAGGGTACCATAATCCAAAATCAAGGATGTCTTTTAGATATTTGAGGATTCTCTTTACAGCTAGCATATGAAATTCTTTAAGGACTAATTAGAATATTGCCACCATTCCTACTGCTTGCATGATATCTAAGATTCTTTAAGGACTAATTAGAATATTGCCACCATTCCTACTGCTTGCATGATATCTATTCGTGAAGCTGTCATATATAAGAGGGATCCAATCATTGATTTTTAAAGAGTATCATCTACCATAGGATATTCACCATCCTTATTTTGCAACTTTTAGTCATAGGTATGCTCACAATAGCACATTCTTCCATCCCAAATCATTTAAGCATATATCTAAGATATTTTTCTTGTGATATGAACATATTTGCCCTGGTTTTAGTTATTTGAAGTCTAATAAAGTAAGATAACTCACCAGTCATCGACATTTCAAATTCTTTTGACATATTTTGGGCAAATTCATGACTCATCTCATCATCGTTGTTGGCAAAAATTAGGTCATAAACATACACAAGTGTGATTAGCAAGTCATATTTATCTATCTTGATGTAAATATTGCTCCCAGGAGCTCCTCTTTTGAAGCCTTGTTGTTGAAGATAATTATCAAGTCTAGCATACCAATCTCTTGGAGCTTGTTTTAATCCATACAAGTCCTTCTTCAATTTGTAAACAAAGTCTTTTCCTTCTGTTAAATTAAACCCTTCTGGTTGTTCCCTATATACTTCTTCGCTCAGGTCACCATTTAGAAATGTTAATTTTATGTACATTGGATCAAATTTGAAACCTTTTGAACAAGCAAATGCTAAAAACATCCTTATAACTTCTAATCGGGCTACAGGGGTGAAGGTCCCTTCAATTTGAAAGTACTCCTTGCATACCAACCTTGCCTTGTTTTTTATGATTTTTCCTTCTTCATTCATATTGTTCTTGAACACTCACTTGGTTCCTATGACATTATTGTCCTTTGGACAAGGCACTAGCTCCCATGTTCCATTCTTTTCAATTTGATGCATCTCTTCTTCCATTTCTTTTATCCAATGAGGATCCTTACTAGCTTGAGTGAAATATTCTAATTTTATCATGAATAATAAGGCAATGTCTATTTTTTGTGTATTTGTCATCTTTCTATGAGCGTGTATTCCATCATCTAATTCACCAATAATTTGATTTTTTGGGTGATGTTTTTGAACAAATTTTACCCTTGATGGAGTTGGATATGGTTTTCGGCTCCTTTTCTTCTCTTGCAGCATCTTCTTCTAGATCTCCAAGGATAGGATCTTCTTCATTGATTTTGACTTCTCTTTTAGAAAAAGTTTCATCATTCTTTACATCCATACTTTCAACTATCTTTTGCAACCGATTTTTGTAGCATTTATAGGCCTTGCTTATTGTAAAGTATCTAAGAAATATTCCTTCAACTCGAGAGTTGAACTTGCCTGGTGAATCATCATTGATCTTCATAAAACACTTACTTCCAAATATTCTGAAATATTTCACTAAAGCAGGTATTCCTTTCCATAATTCATATGGATTTTTCTCACTATTCATCTAGAGTTGTGCCCTGTTCATAGTATATACTACTACCCCAACTGCTTCTACCCAAAATTTAGGTTGGAAATCAGTTGCAAGCAACATTGTTCTTACAGTCTCTTGTATGGATTTCTTCCTTCTTTCAACCACTCCATTTCGTTGTGTAGTTCTAGCAACGGAGAGTTCCCTTTTGATTCCATGTGTTCCAAAAAATTCATTGAACTCTTTAGAAGTAAATTCTCCACCTCTATCTGTTCTTAAGCACTTGATTTTTTATTCCCTTTCATTTTCAACAAGAACCTTGAAATTCTTAGAACATTTTAGAGTTTTTTATTTAAATATTATGAAAAATACCCACATCATTCTAGTATAATAATCTACAAATAATACAAAGTACATTTCTCCTTGTAGAGCTGGAGTTTTGGTTGGTCTACATAGATCCACATGGGTGATCTCCATAGGCTTTGATGTTGAGCAATCCTTTGTCTTTAAGTTGGTCCTTATCTGCTTTCCATGTTGACATGGTGAACAAATAGCCTCTTCAAGTTTTGAAATTATGGGAATGTATCTTACTCTTGAGATTTGTTAATCTTTACCAATTTGTCAAAATTAAGATGTCCCAATCACCTGTGCCATAACCAACTTTCATCTACTTGACTTATGTAAAAAAAATCTTCTTGAATTTCACCTATAGTATATATATTACATGTTGGTCTTACTCCTTTTCCCATAATTTTTCCTAAAGAAGACCTTCTTATATCATAATCCTTGGCACTAAAAATGATATCATGTCCTTGGTCACAAATTTGGTTGACGGTAGAAGATTGTGCTTCATTCCTTCAACAAATAGTGCATTTTGTGCTTTGCCTTTTCCATTGACAAGACTCAATATGCCTTTACCAGCAATTTTAGTGGATCCACTTCCAAAAGTTACATTTCCATCCTTCTTGTCTAGCGAGATAAACTTATTTTGGTCACCAATCATGTGCTTAGAACATCCACTATCTACAAACCACTTGTTTTCCTCATTTTGTGCACACAAAGCTAGACCACATTTTTCTGTAGTGGATTCCTTCCTTCTCCAAACCTTTTCTTTTAGCTCAAGTGGACAATTTTGAGCCTCATGACCTGGATTATTACATTTCGAGCATTCTAGAATATACTTTGACAAAAGGATCAAATGAATTATAAGTCTTGATCTGATCTTGTCTCCTTGAATCAACAGAGTTATTTGGGAAATTGGACCTATACCCCCTTCAATTAACATTATTATTATTTCCATGAGCCTTGCAATGCTTAGCTTGGTGACAAAATTTTTTGCAAGAGAAACAATGACCAAGGAAATAGTTTTATACATGTTAGGATAGCCTTGGCTTGATGTGACATCTTTTTTTAGAAAAGACTTCTCATTCCATGGATTGTTGTAAGAAGATCTTTCACTTGGAATTTCTTCTCTCCTCTTGGATAATTGTGAAGAGCATCAGCATAGCTTTTTGGTATTTCTTCATGATGATCACTAGTGTTCTCTTTTGATTTGGATGATTTGCCTATTTAGCCAAGCCCTAATTTTTCATGTTGTGGTCTTTGAGTGTTGGGGATGACATCAAGGGTTTGAGAGCTTTTTAAATTTTTTTGACCTAGTCTAGTTCCTTCTTTAGAGAGACAAGTTTGGCTTCCAATTTCTCGCATATCTCTTCCTTTTCCTTTAGCTTTTTGTTCAAGACGTATTTTATCCTCTTTGCTTCTTCTTTTTCAATTTTGAGAGAGATAATCTACTTTATTTGTTTTTCATTTTCTTCAATAGCATTGAACAGCAAATCATCCACCTTTCCTTCTTCTTCTTCTTCAGTTTCATTAGTATCATATGTGAGTGCTATGAACAATACTTCACTACTTCCTACATAGTCATCGGAATCATCATTATCTCGTTTGGGAAAGAAATTCCTTTTATTTGAGCCTTTCTCCCTAGATAATCTTTTCTTAGGTTCATTTTCATCATAATCATCACTATCTTGTTCGGAAAATAAATTCTTCTTGTTTGGTCCTTTCTTCCTAAATTTTCTTCTTTCGGTTCCATCTTCATCATCACTATCATCCTTGAAGGGGAAATTCGCAACATAATGTCCTATTTTTCCACATTTAAAACAAATAAGAGGGTACTTACCTTTGAGTTTGGATCCTTTCTTCAACTTCTTCACAAATTTGTGTCAATTTTGTTTCAACATCAGAATCATCATTGTTGCAACCGCAACTCTTCCCTTTTCTTGATATTTTTTATGCCTTGAACGTATCTTCATTGTGATTTGAGTTTCTTGTTCTCATTTCATGTGCAATTATAATTCCATGAAGCTCATCTATGTCCAAGTCTTTCAATTATTCTATGGCACTGATTTTGGCATCAAAGCGGTCTGGGAGAGGTCTCAAAACGTTTTGGACAACAATCTTCTCCTTGACATCTTCACCAAGCCTTTTGAGAGAACTGACAACTTCATCTACCTGGAGAAAGTAAGCAGAAATGTCTTCTTCTTTATTCATTTTGAGTCCTTCAAACTGCCTTCTAAAGTTTTGGAGCTTAGCCTTCTTGACTTTTTCATCTCCTTCATAGATGCTAATGAGCTTGTCCCACATTTCTTTGGTTGTTTTAATGCTCATAACTTTAGTGAATTTTGAATCTAATAGACCACTTGCAATGGAGTTCAATGCCTTTGCATTTTCCATATATGCCTTCTTTCCATCTAGATCTATTGGAAGAGGAGAGGGGATCTCATATCCATCTGTGAGAGATTGCTAAACTTGGAATCCAAGAGACATTAAGTAAAATTCCATTCTAGCTTTCCAGAAAGTGAATTTGTTCCATCAAATTGAGGGACTCTACATGCATCCTTTCTAACCATTGTCACTCTAAATTCCTTCTTCCAGTTGTTAGGTTGACATTGAGGAAGTTGGCTCTGATACTAATTGTTGGAAATACTGATGGGGGGTGAATTGGTATTTCTTTCCAATTGTTAAGTTATGTCTATTAATATTTTTACCAAAAATTAAACCAGGACACAAAAATATGAACCAGAATAAAATAATTTTATTAATAAGATGATGAGGACTCCAATCCTCTTTTACAACAATTCAGACCATGTTATGAGCTTACTGCCACTTTATTTCTGAGGCAATTTTTTGATATTTTCTTAAGACAATTCGTGGACACTGAGACCATTCTTGAACCTCCTTTTGGGACAAATCTATGGTTGTTCATGAGGTATTTGTTGGCTTCAAATTCACAACTTCCTAAGGTAACTTTTAAGCCCTAATTCAATCTTCTGGAACCCTTGATATTTTTCTTATATTTATGTGGTTAGGGCTTGTCCTAATTTGGACAAGAATCTGAGATCTATTTGGGCTTTCTAAGGCACAAAAGTTCATAATCTTTCAGGCCTAATCTGAAGCATATCTGAAAATTTTGTTGAGTCATTATTTGCCGCTATTTGTGGAGGAATTTAACAGCTAAAATTTGAAGCTTCTTTGGTTTGTTCGGTGGTATCTTTGTGGCACATTGGAAGGCTCGTCTGCGGAGTAATTCAAGGATGATATTTTAGGCTATAACTGTGATTTTTATGACTATTTATTAGATCCTTTTCGACCCCTATAGCATCACTTCTTGTACCTATGTGTTTTGTGCAAAATATCTAAAGGACATTTTCTAAAGCATTCTCTAAAATTTGTTCAGATTTTGAAGTTGCGGTTGATATTTGTGCACCTGCTTATGACTCGGCCCTCTTAGGGCATAATCTGTTGTAAATAATGCCTTTGACCAAAGTATTTCTAGGCACTCTGATTTGAAGGTATTTAGATCTCTTAGGGCACAGAACAATGGCATATCTTTGGCACGTATTTTTGCATTATGAAGCAGAACATTAATAAGGGGACCACTGCAAAAATTCTATCTTTATGAGGCAAATTTATGAAGGAAACTATGACATGTTGAACTGATTTTTATGATTATCAAAACATAGATTTGTGCTACCCTAAGGGGAGCCCCATCATCAGAATTTCGATAGCATAAGACCTCCTTCTAAAGGTAGAATCTGATACAACCTTGTCTCAATTTTTTGGTAAGATTTGTTTGATAATTTTTGTATTACACTTGTGGTAGACCTAGAAATGTGCAAGGGCATAATTCACATTTTTTAGGGTTATTAGAGTAGTGCACACATCTAAAGGATAATAATTTCATTCCCTCTCTTGACAACTTAGGGTTTTGAGAAGCCCTAGTTTATGCACTTCAGAGGAAGTATCAGAAAAAGTCATTATCATGATTTAGCTTTCAAGTCTTTTGATTGTTTTTCACTTAACTTTTGTGGCAACTCAAGTTTATTGGGTATAGCAAACATTGTCTATTTTAAAATAGTTTCAAAATTCCTTAAAGCAGGCACTTGTAACTACTGATCAGTTCCAGACCTCTGTGTGAAAAGGTTTCGTCAACAAGCAGTAAAACTAAAGAGCAGTAGCATCAATACATTGAAAGAAAGATACGAGAAGAAAGGTAAAGATGGTTTTGTAGTGGAAGACATCTTCAGGATCAAGTGTGTTTTAAAGGCATCCTGAGGTACATGAATGGTTGCATCATTTGGAGCATTCATCATCAGAAAGGAGTTCGTGATATTTCACCATTACGGAGAATTTGATCATTGTCACATTGTGTTGCTAAGTTTACCAAGTTGCAGAGACACTTGCATTGCTTCTATAATCTTGTGAACCGCCTTATCGTTGTAATGAAGCATGTCTTTGTTTGTTGAGACACAAATGTGGTGGCTAATTTACCTACTATTGTTCACTGTATTGTTAAGATTTTGTCGGTGAAGAGTATTGTGTAAGCAAGAGAGATGTATATATGATGATGTTGCTGAGAAATACTAAAGGTTTTACAGTATAACAGAAGTTAGAATGGTTACCGATTGTTATTGAGATGTTGAGCAAAAATTGCCATGGTTTGCTATTGATCCATATGTTGAGCTAGGGTTTGTGAGGGTTTGACATAGGCACATGTGACTTGAGCAGAACTATTGAGATACGATTTGTTGTTTATATTCAGAGGTTCGTGTGGTTGATGTGTTGAGGATGACAGAGTTTGTCATGTAGATGATGAGATCATCATGCTAGGGTTTGATATTATTAGGTTGAGGATGACAGAGTTTGTCATGCGGGTGATGAGATCATTATGCTAGGGTTTGATATTATTAGGGAGAGCTGATTTTGTTTATGTTGTTAATAGTAAGAATATTTATGTGGCAGTAAGATTATATATTTATTTTGATGTTATTATGATTGAGCAGAGAAGAGAGGTGGATCCAATTTGAAAATTGTGAAACGTGGTCCGCTTGTTGAATAGGGTGGTCGGGTGGTGCAAGGTAAGAGAGTGGAGTCTCTTTCAGCTTGGAGCCTAAGAGCACTTCAAGGGGCAGGGTGGTGCTAGGGCAGGGCGTTGAAGCATCCTTATAGTTGGAGTTGGTAAATCAAGGCATTGGAGTTTCCTTCAGGTTGGAACTTGTACACCAGGGCATAGAGCATCCTTCCACTTGGAGCTAGTAAATCAAGGCATTGGAGCATCCTTCATGTTGGAACTTATAAATCAGGGGGGTTGGAGCCTCCTTCAATGGTTTCTACAAGTCTTGGAAGTTGGAGCTTCCTAATTGATGTAAATTTTGAAGTACTTTATTAAGAAGCATTTGGTGGTCTTTCTCCGAAAGGGTTTACACCTAAAAATATCTTGTTTACTGTGTTGATTGGTGTGCATGGTTGAATGGTGTTGCTAATTTTTTTGTTGATTTAATGATAATGATAATTAATGCTCAATGAAGTAAAAAGATTAACTAATTGAAGAGAAATATTGATTCACCTCCTCTCAGTATTTCCAATAGACTCCAGCCTCTACCAATTGTCACAACAATGACCTTGCATTGTTTATTGCTTACATGATTTATCATGTTCTGATCGATTCACATTTTTAAACTAAAAGTCCTTGTTTTAATTAAAAATTTGCATTTTTTACTTCAATGCCGAATAATTTTTATGGTAATTTATGTACTTCCTCACAAGGTTTCTTCAGATTCATAAGATAAATTTCAATCTCTCATAATTCTAAACACATAACGTATTTTCCTTTGATCTTTATTTCACCATTCAATTATTTGTTGATTTTATTTTTTCACTACTTGCAACTTCCTAAGCCTTTTCATAAACACAATTATTGTTTTCATTTCCAGTTTGAAATTTATCCAATAATATTTTTTATATGCCAATTTGTTGCTTGCATTTTGAGCAATGAATTAACGTATTTTCCTTTGATCTTTATTTCACCATTCAATTATTTGTTGATTTTATTTTTTCACTACTTGCAACTTCCTAAGCCTTTCCATAAACACAATTATTGTTTTCATTTCCAGTTTGAAATTTATCCAATAATATTTTTTATATGCCAATTTGTTGCTTGCATTTTGAGCAATGAATTCAAAAGCATCTGTAAGTTTTAAACCTTCGAGTAAGTCATGTTCTCAAATCCATCTCAAAAGACCTCTCTACCCTACAATTTTTTTATTATATAAATTATGTGTGTCTATCTCACTTCGCTAGAAATTTGCAATTATATATGTTGTGTGCATGTACCAAAAAATGGTGTCTTTATGAGTCATGTTTGAATGTTTCTTCTATCCGTAGTCAATGCATGTTAGGGTGTGCACTTAAAAATTAAACGTATCAATGCACTTCTATGTTTTCCTTTTATAAATCAGGCGTACATGTGAGGGCTTATATCAATGCCTATTGTACACGTTAGGGCTTCATTCAAGTCCCTATTGCACATTTTAGGGCTTCATTCAATGCCTACTGCACATGTTATGGCTTAAGCCAATGTTTGTCATTGTCAACAATCGAATACTCCATGGGTCTATAGCTATGGATCTCTAAAACCTTCTGAATCTTCTCAACTTCATGGAAATAAATCCCTTGCATTCAAGGAAAGTTTATCCCTTTATTCAGCATATGTAGGTCAAGGAAGGGAAGGCCCTCTTAATTCATTTAACTCCATTAACTCACTCTCTAGAAAGTGGCAAGGAAAGTTTATCCCTAAGCAAAGTGAAAAAAAAAAAGCATATGTAGGTCAAGGAAGGGAAGGCCCCCTTAATTCATTTAACTCCATTAACTCACTCTCTAGAGAGTGGCAAGGAAAGTTTATCCCTAAGCAAAGTGAAAAAAAAAGGAAGCAAAGTGAAACAAAAAAGGAGAACAATCAGTCGATGCTCCATACAGATGTATTATTCCCTAAGAAAAGGAAAGAAAATCCCTTCTGCAATGTTCTATAATGGTGTTTCCACATAGAATAATTCTGATTTATAGAACTCTTAATACATATAGTTACGTCTGAAATTTTCCAAGCACACGAGCTTTTCTTGGCACTTTCTAAGATCTCTCAATCATTGAGAGCAATAATCTTGGGTTGACTCTTGATTACTTAAATTGATTGGATATCACAGACCCATCATCAAAGTTATTTGCCAAACACATTGGAACTAGGTCAAACTTTTACATAAAATTTAGCAACAGAGCAGCGAGAAAAAAACATTTTGAAGTAATACACATGCACAAATTTCATTCAAAACATATCACAAAGACTCTCAAGGTTGCACAGGTACAACTATGGCACATCTTCTAGTCTTAGTATGTCGTGATACTTTATATAGGTACCAATAAATCTGATCAACATTTCTACTCGCAGGACCAACCTTTAAGCTAATGATGACTTCGATACCAAGTTAAACATAAGAAACAAATACACCATCAACATCACTTCATTTTATTTATTGGTACAACACTATTATTCCTCTTGCATCGTAACACGACAGTCAATCGTGTGATCCAGGTTTAATCTATTTTCGAGATATGGAATCATATCATTGTATCGTGCACTTTTTGTGGGTTCCTCAGATTAGCAAATTGTGTAAAAATGCAAAATATAATATTAGGGTTCCCCAGAGAATATCGAATTCCTTGCAAACAACTGTTTAGATGTTAAGCACCCACTCTTGATCATTATGGAGCATATTTAATTCAAAAACATGCTAGTATCTAGAGTTACCCATTATATATAGAATCATTTTCTTTCATTAGTTGGACAAATGTCACTACAAGGACACTTGAGTAAAGGCACATTTTAATATAATTGAATCATTATCAGAGTGACTAAGGCTGCTTCCAAGTCAACTTTTTATTGTCAAGCCTAAAGTCTCATAAAAGAGAATTCAAATTTTCATATCTATGACTGTCTATGCAGGCCAGAAAGAAGATTTAAGCTCAACTAAGATAATTAGGTCATTTATCAAAATAGTTACGTGACACATATCTGAGACAAAGAGCATATGCTATACAAACGGGAAAAAATGTTCATGTGATTGATGTGGAGACTACTGTTTGACAACTTGTAAAGACGTAGGCAACCATATCTTTCCTGCAAACACTATGGTTTCTTGGCATCAATATACCTGCCTGACAAACTTCATGACCACAACCGTCAACCTTCTTACTAAATCACAAGTATATGATGAAGTAAGTATTAACTCGTGCCATAGCAACAACAATACTGAAAGGATCTATCTTTGCATTGATAAAGGTGAGGTTGAAATTGCCATAATTTTGACAGACATATATCCCTTATATTTAAATAAGCAGAGCAGTTAAAAATAAACTTGTTCAACATCAGCAGTGTTGAACCACTACCTCAGCGGTGTTATTTTAAAGTTTGGACTTCATAGAACCATGATAATAATGGATCATAATTCTCAAAATTGCATACAAAATATCAATCAACTTTAAAATTATTTAAGCAGATGGTATCTAAAAGTGAGAGGCAATGCATGCCAGAGCACTCCCGGAGCTTTCAGAAATTCTCAAAAAATATTAAATTAAAAAAACCGGATGCTGATATAATTTAGCTGTATAAAGACAATTGATTGTATACTGGAAATCTATTTCTACAAAACCACTTTTATGCAATACATGCTGAATTTTTGCAGCAGAGAAAAACTATTTACAAGGATCCCTATATGTATTGCAGGGTATCCTGAAGATTTTACTTGGTTCCATGTTTCCATTTTAGGTGTTTAAATTATGTAGTAAGTAGACTATACTCGAATATATGCAGAATATCTACACCAAACTCGGGTCAATAATGACACACAATACACAACCAGGTTTCATTTCTTTGTCAGAGAGATGCAGGTGCATCCTGATCAATTGCAGTAGTAATCCAGGAGGCAACAGAAGTGCGTGCATCCAATTCAGCATTACATGTCAGTCCTAGAGGTGTAATGGTTACCTGGAAGTTGAATAAGCCATTGTCAATCATGGGGATCCATTGCACTGGGCAAAAATTTAGCTATCCAAATGATAAATGAAACTAACAAGGATAACCTCAAAAACTTACAAATCCTTGTTGAAGTGCTCCATAGTCAAGATCATCATCCATTTCTCCATGTTCATGCTCCGAAAACTGCATATAATCAGTGCACGAGAGAAATGGTTATAAACAAAACAAAACAAAAAAGCAGAAGAAAAAGACAATCTAAGTGCATGAAACTAGTTCCCACAAATAGAAATTGCAACTAACATGAATGTCAGAATACTAGCACTCTTTTTCCAAAAAAATAGAATCCTATTTGAGCAAATGCAATCACAGGTCTCTATAACAACAGGAACGAATTGTTCAATAATGGAAAAAAATTGTAGCAACAGTGGACCACAGCAACCTTGTAGTTAAAATCAACCCATTGACCATTAAAGAATTAAAAAGGAAGTAATTTTCATCTTGTCATTAGCAGTTGGGACAATAGAACTTTAACCATTTAAAGAATGGTTGATCCTCATTAAGTCATCCACTGTCACAAGTCACAAATAAACTACCTAGACCCCTCATGCTAGTAAGACTAATGGATGCACTTTTGTGATGACTGAGCGACTATTGGCTGCAAAAATTAAGATTTCACCAACAAGCGCATGAGTTGGAGCTTTGTCTGTTTCACACATTTGTCTACACAGCAAAAAAAAACCTCAGGAAGGAAAAACAATTAATCGTGGTGCCAGTAGGCATACCTGAAAAACAGTTCCTTTCACAACACTAGGGCAGGCTGCAACATATATCAAGTGCAGGCAGACCAATTAATCAACATATCAGATGACTTCTCAAGGGATTTTGGCCCAGATGGATCAAAGCGATGATAAAGAGAAAGGTTCCACAAACAGACATCCTGAAGTACGGTTTGAGACCTACATTAACTCCTTTAGCATAAAACTGTTTCCTTCAAGAATGTGGTTGATGAGTTCTGCTGTTCCCTTGGAACAAACCAACTAGGTTGTTGGTATCCCATAGAATAGTTAAGGCGTAATTCAAAGCTATTGGTTGACTCATCAATTCAATATGAAATAGAAAGCTTTGCCCTAAATTTAAAGTGACAATACTTGAATGTTTATCTTCAAGAGTTGAAAGAGTGCCAGTGGGCTGTTGCAAGGGTCTGGCATCTGGTGTCTTTTCCAATAGGGCAGTGGCTGGATTCTATGCTGAGAGGCAGCCATACAATGCACAACCAAGTTTCTTAGGGGCTTGTGAATGACAGTTGCTAGAACCAGGAAAGGTAAAGAATTACCAAGTTCAGATTCAGATTCAACAAACTTGGCAAAAGGTGGATGTGGACCCATTTGATGAACTTCATCAAATCACAGTTACAAGGGAAGAGGGTCGAACTAGGGGGCACATGTAATTGATGGTTAATGAAGATGCACCTTATAAATACTGTTTCCATCACCTAAACAGAAAACAAAAAATAGCAGATTTTAGTTATGCAAGATCACAGCACCTTACAGAGGATGAGAAGCAAATTCGACAGATTTTTCAGGAACATTTCAAAGGTTCTTCACTTCAGTTGGTCCAGACCTGCTTGACACTTCCATGGATCTTGTTCAACAACTTCTTCCCAGAAGATAGAAATTTATGAGCAAGTTTATCTTTCTAGGGCACTGGAGTTGGACAAATTAGGTATAGCTGTCAAAGAGCTCAAGAATGCAAAATTTCTAGTTTTAAACTTGTGGATTTAATCTTCACTTGATGCCACAAGCCGACCTTATTGTACTTATTATGGAAACATACCTACATTTGTGTGACACTATTATTTTGTAATTTTTGGCATTTTTTGCTTAGGTGGACCTAGTCAAACCCACATGTGGCTAGTGCCTGACCCCTCTTGGATGGTGTATAAATACGACTCCACCCTTCCCAATCATTAGATATAGAGCATTAAAAACAAGGATGAGGTGACTAGAGAGTATAAAGAATCAAATCTCTAGTGGAAAATCAAAGCAAGAAGTTTAAGTTTTTCAAGATTTATGGAGGAAATAAACACATTAGTGATGCTTTCTAGTGATTTCTCATGTTTGTAAGTATTTCTCATTCTCAAATATTCCTCATCTCTCAAACCATCTCTAAGCAATGAACGGTTCCCTACACTCCACAGCAAAATGGAGTAGCAAAATAAAAGAATAGGGTTATCATGGAGATGGCTCATTAAATGCTTCACTCTAAGAAAATGAAGCTCTCGTTATGGGGAGATGCAGTGGTTTGCACAGCCCATATGATCCACTGGACACCTACTTGTGTTGTTATAGGTATGACTCTCTATGAGAAATGGTATGGAAACAAACCATCTAATTTACATTTAAAAAAAACAATCCTAGTGCATGGTCCCATGCTTCTAATAAAAGGAGAAACATCTCGGCATCTCCAGAATCTTGCTACGCTCCTGTTAGTTACAGTGAAGCTTTTCAAGGATACTGCCTCTATAATCCCACCACTCACAGCATGGTTGAATATACAGAGGCTACCTTTGATGAAGTTCCTACTCATGGCCTGCCAACATCTCTCCTGTTACTTCTTGCATAAGACTCTTCAGATGATCCTCAACATGTTTCCATGGATCATGTTTCTTCCAATTATTATGTTAGTTCTCTTTTAGATGGTTCCCACCATGTCCATGTCTTAGTGGACCTTTCCCCTTCATAGTATGATGTTGGTCCCCTCTCTACTTCTAACAGTGCTTCTCCAAGTACTCCTACAATAACAGGATAGATAGTTGGCACTGATGGGATCCATATTGATGATTTCATTTGGCTCCATAACTGTCAAAGTCTCCTCCCAAAATGTTCCTTCCAATGCTCCTTCATTGGATGAGAAGATCAATAACCCCACTCCGCCAAATGAGTAGTTCAACGTCATGCCTCTAATTGACGACCACTTCAATGATGGAACACCTCCCCCAGGGGAGCAAATTAGTGATTCAACTTAGGCAAATATGTTAGTTTTCTAATACCCAGCTGCTAAGTTAATAAAAATTCTGAGATGAAGAAAACAAAACTGAACTCCAAACGCTTTTAGTAAATATGCTGAGTATTCTAACAATCAAGAGCAGCGGAAAATAAGATCACGAAGACACAAGAACACAACAAATAATACACCAGAATTTACCCAAGAAACCCCAACTGGGAAAAACATACCAACTTGCATGTTTTATTAATATTCTGCACAGCAAAAATCTCAGAAAATTGGTTACAACTACTGGGAAAAAAATCCCCTTCAATTTGCTGTCCCTCAACACACTGTTATGCACCTCTCTAACCAACTCGGCCTCTGCGTACACGGCTGTATGGACTCGTATAGCCTATTCGGCCCTCTTGCGCAGGCTGACTCAGCCTTGGAAAGTGAGCACGCTGCTGAAGAAATCGTTGATGCTATTCAGCCCCTGTCTCTCTACCCTAGCACGCTGAACTGGAACCTCTTCTTGCTGAGCTAAAACACACAAGTCTCTAGTGTATAATGATGATAGCCAAGTTTGCACCCTTTCCTTTTTATAAAATCAAACTGGCCCATCAACTCAAGTCAAACTGGCCCATTAGCTCAAGTCATTAACTAAACTCGAACTGCTGAGATCAATTTACTTTTTGACAATAGGAAAATTAGAATTTTCCTATGTTCAGTTCCGCTGCCAAATTTAATGCACTTCTAAACTCAGCAGAACCCCTCCACCTCTAACTTCAATTAACACTCCCTCTTAGAGAGGAAGGTGTTGAGTACTACAGTCTACACCTAGTTTATCTCTGAAGTAGACAAATCTGCCCCTTCCCAATGCCTTGGTCAAGATATCTACTATTTGCTCCTTTGTAGGTATATACTAAAGTTTGACTTTACCCCTCTCAACACACTCTGATATGGTGGTACCTAATCTCGATGTGCATGGAGCGGTCATAAAACACTGGATTTTCAGAGAGCTTGATGCAGCTCTAATTATCACAGTTTATGACCGTGAGTTCCAATCTCCAACTGAACAATCTAACAAGTAGCTTCCTCAACCAAATAGCCTCGCAAGCTACCAAACTGGCAGCCATATACTCTACCTTAGTTGAGCTCAGTGCCACTGATCTCTGCTTCCTGCTGCATCAGAAAACAATTGTTGACCAACATTGAAAGCACAACCTTAAGTGATCTCCCTGTCTACTAAACCCCCTGGCCAATCTGCATCTGTGAATCCCTCAAGACTCACTCCATCAACCTGTATGTACAACAACCCATAACTTGTTGTGCACCTAAGATACCTCAAGACGTGCTTGGTAGCAACCTAATGCACTCTGGTCGGCTCAACCAGAAATTGGATCCACTAGTTGATGGCGAAGCAAATGTTTGGTCATGTGTTCACTAGATACATCAACAATCCTATGAGTTGCCGAAAGAGTGTGGGATCAACTCATTCACCTCTAGTAGTATCCACCTTCCTCCAGTTTGTGACTAGAGATGTGGTCATGGGCCTGCATGTGGAATCTCTTGAGAATCTCATGCGCGTACCTGCCCTATCCCAAGAATATCTCCCCATCACACTGCTAAACCTCCAATCCAAGGAAATAGTGCACAAAACCTACATCCTTAATCTCAAACTCTTATACAAGATCTCTCTTGCAGTCACAGATGAGCTCTTCGTCCCCTATAAATATCAAATCATCAACATATAACACAAGAATGAGAGGTTGGCCCTCAATAGGTTAGGGTCAACTTCACTCTTGTGAAGCCCAATCTGAGAAGGTAGTTGTCTATCGAGGAATACCATGCCCTTTGGTGTCTGCTTGAGCCCATAAAGATCTCTCTTAAGCCTGCACACATGCATGTCTCTGTTGAAAGTCTCAAACCCCTCAAGTTGCTCAACATATATCTCTTCCTCAACAACTTTGTTAAGGAAGGTAGTCTTCATGTCCATTTGGTGGATCTTTCACCCCATCTGTGATGCAATTGCCAGAATACTCCTAATGGACGAATATCGAGCCACTAGTGCAAACGTCTCATCATAGTCTATCCCTTCGACCTGAGAGAACTGTTTGGCCATCAATTTAGCCTTAAACTTCTCCACACTCCCATCAACTACATGCTTAATCTTCTACACCCAATGTGAACCAACCACTGACTTGCCAACTGGTCTTGGCACAATCTCCTAGACATCATTCTTCATGATAGAGGAATATTCCTCCACCATGGCATCTTGCCATACCTGCTGAGAAGTTGCTTCCTTATAACAAGAAGGCTCTGAGTCTATCACCTCAGTTATAAGTGCCATATACTCGGAATATCTTTGTGGTTGTTTACTCTATCTGAATGTGAAACTGGGAGCTCCAACTCTCTCTTGAGCCTCCCTAATCAACTGGTCTACCCACCTGGCTCGTCCTCTCCCTACACTAGGAGTCACTCTACTCTCTCCTCCTGTTCCTATGCTTTCTCCTCAATTGCATGTTGGTCTCATCTCCAATGTTCCCCTTCTACACTTCCTAAGACCCGACACACTAGAGTATCACACTCCTCACTAAGATGTCTCTCTCAATGTTGTGTTGTTGTATAGTGTGTCTTCTCCTCTCCTTAGCCTTGCTTCTATAACTTTACATTGAGCTAATCGCTAAGCCTAATTTCCAAAGTGATTGACAATCAAGATTAGATCTCGCCTCACTTGAGATCAAGGTCTAAGATTAAAACATAATCATTAAAGTAATTATTTCATTTTTCCTAAGTTTACTTTAGCTCAATTAGCCAACATAATAATTATGTGCTTTCCTAAGTCAAAACTTAGGCTAAGTTACAAAAGCAACTTGCTCACACTTGAGCAAGTGTCTTGAGGAGACTTTAGGCGACTTCTTGCACACCTAAACTTCTCCGATCTTGCATTGTAAATTCTCCTTATTGATCATAATGTGTAAGTGATTCAACCGTATCAATAGTTATGAATCCTAGAGAAAACTCGGCACTGATGAATATATATATAATGTGATCCGGGCTGTGGTCCTATTTATAGAAAAGGAAAAAGATGTTTCATCACCATAATTAATAGTGATATTCTAGATAATAGACCTTACATGTATAAAGTCTTTTCACTCACGAGACCGAAGAGAAATGAAGGTGGAAAAATGTGGGAAACATATTTCGAATTCTATAAAATAAAATTAAAATAACATTGTCTAATGATTAGAAGGGATGTAGCACAGCTTGGTAGCGTGTTTGTTTTGGGTACAAAATGTCGCAGGTTCAAATCCTGTCATCCCTACCTTTCCCTTCTTTTCTATGGAAAGAAAGGAATGAAAGATCATTTGATATCGATTCGACGGGAACATCAAATAATTGAATCGTATCAGATGCGAAGGCATTTTTCCTTCATCTCCGAATATTAAAGAAAGTGCTCTTAGTTCAGTTCGGTAGGACGTAGGTCTCCAAAACCTGATGCCGTAGGTTCAAATCCTACGACACTCATCTTTTGAGTACAAAATCTAGGCGTGTCTTATGCTTCACCAAGGGGTTCGCTATTGAGACCAACCTTCATAAAGTTGGTGCTACAAATGTTGCAAGCACACTTTGCAGTAGGGATGAAATGTTTGAGCATAGCTTTCGGCAATCTGCATATTCCAAGTTTTTTGGGATTTGTTCAGGCTGAATTTAACTATTTTTTCACTGCTCTGCTATCCTTTAAAAGGTACTCCCTTAGGGGACACTTGTATGATTAGGGATAGCTGCAAATCTCATTGATGTTAATAGCTCAGATAGGTGCTTCTGCATAGGCTAGTGTCAAGCATGCAAAAGATGTTAGATTGTCTCTTTAGGTTCTTGCTCATGAGGAGTATAATGACTTTTATAATCTCTTTCATATATTCAACTTAGAAAAGTACATTAATTAATGTTGACTATTGAGCTAAAGTTTCAAAGAATAAATACTTTAATTATTTAAGTAATCTAGAACTGATCTCAATCATTGATCTCAAGATAGGCTTAGGATCTAACCCTAACCGTCCATCACTAAGCAGATATAAGGTTTGAGATCTAGCTAACGAGAAATTATAAAAGAAGCCTAAGGGAGAGGTGAAAACACATTATTCTTGGGAGAGCAATTTTCTCAAGTGAGTGAGAGACTCAAAACTAAAGAGGTGAAAAATGCGCAGCTACAAGAATTTTCAAGCACAGGATTGTAAGTTGAGTGCAGAGGAGGAAGCTGAGACTTGGGAGTACAAGTTCTAATAGGCAGGCCGTGAGTTTGGGGAGGCCATGAGGGTTTATGCCAGACTTGGGAGGAGGTCAAGTTGCTACAGGTGGGCCGAATTGTGAAAAAAAACCAAAACAGGTGCAAGCTAAATTTCTGAGGGGGCGGAGGAGGTCAGACTTGGGAGGAGGTCAAGTTGCTACAGGTGGGCTGAATTGTGAAAAAAACCAAAACAGGTGCAAGCCGAATTTCTGAGGGGGCCTTGTTGCGAGGTTCCATTTGTTGTATTTTCTGTCTATTCTCTATAGGTCAATTTCCTTGTTAAAAGAGGCCCTAATTTGCCAAGTAATAGAAAGTGAAGGCGAATTTGTTGGGCATAATTTTCTGCTGTGTTTTGTAACTGATTTTCCATTTATTTTCCACTGCAAATTTTATTTAAAGTTAAAATACCAGCGTGTTTATTTTCAGAAGTTTTCAGAAAAAGATTTTACTGAATGAAACATTTTCTGGATATAAAATAACTTGCTAGGAAAATCAAAACAAATTGGGTATTAAAAAAATTAACAAATCTAAATGGTACACAGTTCAATAGTCAATTATTGGCTTTCATGGAATTATCAGCACAGGCTGTTTTTCATGAGGAACGCTCCCTTCTTAGGCTAGAGGTTGAGGTTGGGAAACAAGCTCATACGCTCACATTTCTAGTTTTTTCAAGGACAGGAATCTCCCTGTTTTCCTGGGTTACATCGTTGTAACACTGTTTGTCCAATAATATAACTGTGTTCCACGCAGTAATAAGTAATACATTTCTCCAAAAAATGTTGTAGAGTTTCTGATAAAAACAATGTCACTAAGTAATCTTATGGATAGTTTCAGACTGATTTCATTCATCTAAGTTATAAATGAAATTAACTTAATTCTGGACCAATATTGGTTTCATTTAAGAAAGCATTTTCTTAGAGTTGCTAAGTCTTATTAATTCCCTGGGATGCTTCTGGACCAAAGCTGAATTAAGATATTTCTCATGTGACTAATTTTTAAATCTCATTCCTCAGCATACTGACAAGAATAACACAACTCAAAGCAAGATGTAAGCAGGTGTTGACTCTTGAGTAAAATATCTTCCACATATTTTCCATCCCAAGATAAAATTGCTAACCTGCTAACTATTAGACGGGGCTTCACTAGAGGAGCAATACCATACCACGTAGGTTCATATTGGAGGATTTCTATTGAGGAAAAAATGGCATAATATATTGGGGGATATATAAGGGGAAAAGGGTTTTTATATTGGAAGTTATAAAAATGGAGCTCAAAATTAATGATAAAATATAAAAAGGTATAAAAAATGTTAATAAAATAATGGATACCTACAACATCTAGTGGAAGTAAGGGTTTTTTAAATTAGGAAGGTGTATTGGGTTCGTACTGGTAGGGTGTTAAATAAAGTGATTTTTAAGGGTATTTTCCAATATGTAGTCAAATTAAGGGTATTGTTTAATATGCCACGAACGCACGTGATAGGTAAGAGGTTCATTGAGTGAATCCGCCATGCTATGACATAAACCTGGGCAATAGATTACTACTACCCTGTAGATAGAAGAGTTGCATGAAAACCATGAATAAAATGAATTGGGGAAAAGACAGAAATTATACACACAACCCACCATATCCAATACAAAAAATTGTAGGAAAATCATCAAAGCAAATATGCAGAATAATGTGGAATAATTCAACTGGCCAGGCATTGCCTTCTACTTTCTGAGAAACAGTGATTGACTAAGGATGGCAGCAAATCAAAACAAAGCATTGAAAGTTGGGACTATGCTTTTGTCTAGTGTTACGCATTCATACATACACACACACACACATAGATTTCATGTAGCACCAGGTAATTAGGACCACAAAAAAAAACCTCGTATGCAAATATTTAAGTGGCAAATTGCAAATGCAACAAACTTAAATGGGATATCAACAACAATGATGATATGCACCTCAACACGGAAGTACTTTTTGACTGCCGCATTCTGTGTTTCTTGTTTGCCTGCTTCTCCAACTGACTCCACCTCTACATTCTTCCTTCGTAAATTAAGACGACGAGCTGCACCCTGCACAGAAAATGATTTTATGTCAAAATTTGTACAGCACCCAAGAAAGGCCACCTGAACATCTACAAAGGCACTTTCGTGTTTTACTCGCTGTCCTCAAGTTATTTTGTCATAGATAGAATTTTAACTCTACTGACATGTTCATGCACTAGAGTCTAGATCATCTCATTTCGGTTTATTTAGTCAGTTTCCATGTTGGTGCCGGATCATACCAGTGGCACAATATTGCAAAAGTTATACAGATGCAAAAAGGATACCCAATAGATTTCAACACAAGTCATATATCTAGATGGCTAGGTCAGATGTTTTCAACTTTGTCCTCCAATTACACAGAAAATCAGATTAATGAGTATTATGCTGCACTAGAAATGGAAATGCCCATATCAATGGAGATTTATTCTCAAGAATGATAACTGAAATTGACTCCAGTTACTAAGCTCTTAGCCTGTACAGGAAATTATGCCGCAATAAGTACATGAATGCAGTGTACCTAAACATGAAAAGATTGGGGGAAATGATTGTTATCCTCCCCACCCAGGTTCAACTCCCACTTGTGACATGTTAAGCTCATACTGAGTATACTGTTGTAATGGCTTTGCGCCTTGCTAAACGGCCCTGATTCTTGAAGAACATCTTACCCTTGCCTACAGACTGGAAGGTGGGGTGCTTGGTTACATGGAAAAAAATGTAAAGTGACTTAAGAGATTTAATTAACTCACATATCATTTTGGTTACCTAATGGTGGTTGGCAAATTACCACCACCTTACATCTCACTCATAAGACATCCCATTCAAAGTCTTCATTATGAATTTGTAACACATGATTAATATATCATCTCTTCTCTCTCTAAATTTTTTGTGTTAGTGTATGTGCAAATTTTATAAATGTCAAGTCTGCCTTTTAATATGATCAAGGCCTCTATCTTCGAAGCAGTTTTGGCCATTCAGGCTTCTTCCAGAATAGCCATTTTTGGGAAAGATATAGTCTCTCATCCAATTGGAGCCAAGGTGGAGATTGTTGAATACATAAGTGAGTGGATCTATGGTGAATTTATCCAACAAATCCTGATCCAACCATAACAAACACAACAAAAATATAATAGCACTATAATGATGAACTTAAGAGAGACAAACCGATACCATACTGCACTTAAGCAAGAGATCAACCACCAAAGCACAAGTAGAGCACAAATTTCAAAGTTCCCTTTAGGCTTTTATTAAATAACACATTGAATATGATATGATACGAATAAGTGTATATGTGTATCTATACACATCCTTTAAGGTTAGAGCATGAATCCCAAGAGGGCTAGGCTGATCTAGTCAAATACATAAAATACAATAAAAAGGTTGAATATCAACCCATTAAGGGCCTCAACTACCAAGTAGGCACACAGCCACAAGTAAACATTAACTCTAAAACCTCATGTTTGCCAGGTAGAGGAGATCCAGCTAAAATCGGGGCTCATGATAGGAGTGACTCTCACTACAAATAAAATCAATAGCATTGATAAGAGTGGCACTAGACCACCAAGTAAAGATGGAGACAGTGAAGTAGAAGGATCATCGTCATCATCTAGCAGCAACTCCAAGCAGAATTTATCATCATTGAATTGTATATCACTAGAGAAAGAGGGATCTCCATTGAAAAGAGCTCATCACTGGACTGCTCATCAAAAGAGGGCACAACACTGCATTGCTCACAAATAGAGGGCTCGTCACTAGGCTACATATGCTTGTCAAATGACAGAAGGCCAGAAGAAACCTCAAAAAAATGAGAGGGACTTTTTGATGCAAAATCTAGCAAGCCTAGTGCAAAGGCCCACTAGGCAGAACGAGACCTTATGGCAGCAAGAGAAAGGGTTGTCATTGTCACCTCACCAACCTTTCTCCTGCTCTTTAGCAGTATTTTACCACAAGGAGACTTCCCTAAATCACCTAAAGGATAATCAACTACTAAGGCTCTAGGTGATGGATAAGATGGTCTATAATATGAGATCGAGTATCAACAAAGCCTAGAAAGACCTAGATATTCTATGCCACAATTCAAGTACTCAATTCCTAGACCAAAAATATCACTGTAATGAGTTAGGGTTTTATTGATTTGCAATGATAAGGTGCACAATGTCACATATAGTATAGTACCCAAAGAACAAGTCTTTCTAGGATAATTAACAAAAGGGGGTAAAGGTCATCCAATAAACACCTAGGGTTAGGGTTACTAATGGAATATTATGGCTGAAAAGTATGCACAAACAGCAAATTAGGATGGCATCAGCCCCAGTAAAAAAGGATTTAACCGTGCACAATGCTATATTTTGCTTTTGTGATTTATTGATGCAATTCCTAATTTATAAGCCACAAACATCCAACACAAATTCAACTTTATGCAAAATTGTGCCCTAAAACCCTAGATACTAACCCTCGATGTCTAGGAACGAGAAAAAGGATCTTATGGATAAACAACACAAAAATTGATTAGTGCCTTATCCTAAATGAGCTTAACGGAGTCTTCTAGGGCTAAAATCCCATGAAAAGCTTTTGGAGTAAATGGGATGACTTAGGGCATCCACTTTTAAAACCCCAACTATTTTCCTTTTGAGGGGAGAAATTAAACATAAGGAATGCACAATAAGAGTTTCCTTATAGGTTTCAAGAGTACAATTTGGCATAATATAATGGAGCAAGATTTCAACATATATTTAGCATTTAGTCATGGCACAAAACAGAAACCCTACTAACACAAAAACAATATGCAAAATTTAGAATATAAAGCATGAAACTTACAAAATTCTCCAAGAAACACTCCTTTCAATCCCAGGAAAACATCCCCATAGAAAGGACCATGACCATAAGAATTCGCACAAAAGAAAAGTCACATCTTTGCCACATAACATACAAGGACTAGTTCGTACTCTTTGCTAGAGAAGTGTGATAAAATGTGTGATGATGAAATTAAATAAAGGGAGCCTCTATTTATATGAGGCTTAGAACCCTTATTTTCACAAAAATACAAGTAAAATCCCTATTACAAGCTTACTTGAGCATTCAACAAATGTGAGGTTACAAGCTAACCTCATAATAACTCAAAAACATAACAAATAATGCCAAAAGAGCCCACATGTGTGGGAGAAAAGCCTCCTCCATTATGATGTCATCCTCCAAAGGAGCTCAAAATGCCACAAGCAAGCGACATATAGGCCAGTGAATGCTCCATACTCCAAAAGGGTAGCTCAAAGTCCATGGGTACGCCTCCAAACCATGACGTCATAACTAAGGTGCCCTACATCACCCTCTAAATGGCAAGAAGGATGATGTGGCACCAATATACTCAAGCATTGGGGTCAAATAGTGATATGTAAACCCTCCCCTGCCTTCTCAAGGATAACCATCATCATCAAGGCTCTAGAACAAGCAATGCCCATCAAACAGAGTCAAGACCAATCTAGGGATGCACTGGATCCATATGGGCACATCATGTATAAATCCAACACCAAGCCTTAATAGATCAACGTTTCAACACCTGTGGAGGCCTCAGAGTATCAAGTACCATATGGAACCATCATATAGCCCAACGCTTTGCTCTGGGTGGGCAATGATGCATCAAAAAGGTCATATCTACTCTCCGAAATGGGTAAAACATCCTCTAAAATACTATTGAATGGAATAATCATCTCCAAGAGGCCTCTACTGCTATGATAGAGAGGCCTCTATTGCTATGATGACACCACCTACCAAAACCTTACTCAAAATCAAGTGAAATCACCAATTATAGGGACAATAACTATAAATGCATGATAGTGGAACACACCTAATGTTAGGGGCACAAAAATCCTTCACACAAACATCACCTTCAAATGTCTAACTAGATCAAGGCCTGTAAACAAATCAACTCCTTATGTTAGGGATGGTTAGATGGATAACCCTATTAGGTGTTTCCAACCCTCAAGGGGAAGTGACATGTCCCAAGTTAGCCCATCAATACATAAGTCTATGAAAATGGTGGTAGCAGAATGGGAATGACTTCATGGCAAGGTGCCATAGCCAAATAACCAAATAATGGAGGTCCAACATCCCAAGTGTATAGATGTACAGAGGGAGAAATTGTGGAGGCATGAGTTGCCCCTTTCGCTCAAGGGTTGAGACAATACAAGAGTTCCTTTTATAGATGGAGCATCACGTGCGTAAGGAACTAGGTGATAGATAATGGGAGGGGGGGCGGTTACCCACAAATGGTAATCCCATAGAAAAAAAAACATTTTTCTCCTATCTTGGATAGCAAGCCAGCCAGTAACCCTACACATTTGCTCATTGATGATTACATGCAAGTTTTCTACGTTGTCTTTGTCGATCATGCACCTCTCACTATATGGCATTCCTCTTGGATGAAGGTGGGCTTCCACTCAACAGGTACTTTAACCATTTTGCAACCGAGTGCTTTTTACTTAATGTTTTGGGCATATTGACATGGACAAAGGGGTGATCTGGATGATTGACTGATCTTGATTGTAAACTTGTTCTCTCACCTTACTATGGGGGGCTAATCTTTAACCCTAGTCAAGTGGGTCCTCCTCTAGGGCCTTAGGGTCATAAGAGGGGCACTACTTGAGAAACTTGGATTGAAGCAATGTCACATGGTTCGGGTTCGGGTTCACGTTCAACAATGATTGGGTTCGGTTTGAGTTCGAATTTTTTGATGAGGTTCGGATGAGGTTCGCTATTAGGCTCCTCTATATATATACACATTAATTTAAAATGAATTATGGGATAAAATAGTAACAAATCAACATCAATAAACATAAAATATGCTATCACAAACTTGGAAACTGCAAAGATAAATTACAAGCTTGAGTTGTGACATGAAGTTATGAGTTTTGATCTATGGACTTGGTCAATGGCTATGAGGTTCGACGAGGTTCGTCGAACCTCAAAATATTTTTGAGGTTCGTCGAATCTCAAAATATTTTTGAGGTTCGTCAAAATTCGAACCTCAAGGTTAAAGTTTGACGAATCTTGTGACATAGGATTGAAGTAGAGTTTTCATTATCATTTACATACTTAACATCTTCCATATCACATCACTTTCTTTGATATCATCTCCATCTTTTGGGTTAATTGTCATTGGTTCACTAGGATTTGGCACTCATATCCACATCCTTAGGTCAGGCAAAAAAAAAAAATTCCCTTGAGGTTGATGTAGCTAAAAGAATAAAAAAGCATAAGATGGCCAAAACAAAAGAAAAAGAAAAGTTAAAATAAAAAAGATGGATGGGTCAAAAGTTAGCACGTGGGAAAAAGCCTAGCATGAACTCTAACCCCATCATCAACCATCACCCAGTTCCTGAGCACTTGTTGTTCCATCTCATCATAAGGAACCCTTGCATGTCACAACCCTGATGAGCAAGACACTATCTCATCGTAAAGGGTAAAACAAATGCTATATCATAGAGAGCAAGCTTTGATCCTTGAGCTATGCACTATAAAAAAGCGTAATCAAAGATAAGTAAAAGGCATACCAGAGTGGAAAAAACAAGCCAAGAAGGGTAATCCATGTCTCCACAATTACTTCCTCCATTACATCTATACACTCAGGATGTGGACTCTCATTAGTTGGTCCCCTAACCATGGCTCTTGGCCATGAAGTTTTTCCCCTCCATTGCCACCTATTCCCACTAACACCTATGGATTGAAGGGTTAACCTTGGAAATGCAACCTCCCCTTAGGGGCTGGAAGCACCTAATAGGGTTGTCTACTTAGCCACCCCTACAAAGGTGAGGAATGTTTTTATGGGACTTGGCCTAGTTAGATATTTGAAGGTGATCCCAATTTAGTATCATTATGCCCTTAACACTTAAGTGTGGTCAACTTAGAAGCATTTATGGTTACGGTCTCTAATGAATGGCAGCTTTCACTTAAGTTTGACATGGTTTTGCCAAGTGGTTTTGAGTAGTTGATAACCTATTCCAATCTTACTCCATATAATGCTTAGGCAATACTACAATTCCGAAGAGCATGATGAACATGCAGATGCAGTGTTCCCTATATTCAGCAGAAGTGTTGGGCACTTACATGGTCTTAGCAATTGTTGGACACCCCAAAACACCCTTAGATGCTAGAACATTGAGATTCTCTTGCTTAGCATGGAGGATTCTTGAGATGTACCTGTGGACCCAACATGCCCCCAAGCAAGCCTTGACACTGCTTGATGGGCATGCCTTGATCCAAAGCCTAATGAGGATGGTCGCAACAAAAGTTGGAGTGTGGGAAAAAGCTAGCATGAGCTTAACCCCCCTCATTAGCCATCACCTAGTTCCTAAGCACTTGATGCTCCATCTCATTATAAGGAACCCTTGCATGTCCCAATTGTAGTGAGCGAGAAGTTGTCTCATTGTAAGCGGTAAAACAAATGCTATATCGTATAGAGAAAGCATTGATCCTTGAGCTATGCACCAATAAAAACATTGTCAAAAATAAGTAAAAGGCGCACCAAAGGGGTGGAAAAGCAAGCCGAGAGGGGTAACTCATGCCTCCACAATTGCTCCATCCATTACATCTATATCCTCAGGATGTGGACTCTCATTAATTGTTCCCTTGACCATGGCACTTGCCCATGAAGTTTTCTCCCACCAATGCCACCTATTCTCACTAACACCTATGGATTGAAGGGATAACCTTGGAAATGCCACCTCACATTAGGGGTTGGAAGCACCTAATAGAGTTGACTACTTATACACCCCTAAAAAGGTGGGGAACACTTTTACAGCACTTGGTCTAGTTAGATATTTGAAGGTGATCCCGATTTGAAATATCATTAAGCCCTTAACACTTAAGTATTGTCCACTTAGATGCATCTATAGTTATGGTCTTTAATGAATGGTGGCTTTCACTTGAGTTTGACATGGTTTTGCAAGAGGTTTTGAGTAATTGAGGCCTTAAGGGCATCTCATTCCACTACTACTCCACATGGTTCCCAAGCCATATTACACTTCTGAAGAGAATAATGATCTTGCAGATGTAGTGTTGCCCCTATTCAACAAGGTGTTGGGCACTTACATGATCTTAGCAGTTGATGGACACGCTAAGGCACCCTCAGATGCCAAAATGTTGAGATTCTCTTGCTTAGCATGGACGATTCTTGATGATGTACTAGTGGATCCAGCATGCCCCCATTTATTTAGAAAAAAAATACTAATATATCTAGTGTCTTGTTTACCTGTGCCCGCTTGTACAAATGTCAATATTCGGGTTGTTGAATCTATCAATGTAATCAACGGTAGAGAAATTCGCCAGCTTGACACTAGAAAATTCTGTTTCAAATATATTGACTTCAGTGGTGTTCATAGCGCCAAATAAGGTGTGGAAGAAATCCTAAATCCGTTTGGAACTTCTAGTGCTCTGTGTGATAAACAAGGTCTGGTTCCACAAAGGGGGTAATCAACTCAAGGGCTTCAACCTTTTTCAGACACATTAGATCATAACCGTCATTATTTACAGTGGGAAGTGGTTTCTCCAAATACATCCTTAGACCTTTACTATGAAAAAGGGTTGTCATTCGATTGGACCATATACAAAAGTTCGCCCCTTTTACCATGGGAAAAGAGCCATTTTCCATGGATACCAAGTACCAGTGCAGACCTGCACCAAAGTTTGGTTGAAACAAGGAAAAAAGGACTCTGATGTGTGCTTGAAAAAGAGCACAGAACATAGCAAATCCATCAAGTTCACCAAACAACAAAGAAATAAAAAAATGTCACAGGTGCACTGAGAAAGAATACGCATAAAAACCTTAGAGCAGCTTGCTGTCCTGAAAAAAGAGAGTTCAAAACCCTAATTTCAGGTCTGAAACAATCCTAGGGGACCCAAAAAACCCTAATTTCAGATCTGAAACACTTGAAAAATGCTGGATAGAGAAAGAATAACCTACACTAGCTCTGATACCGTGTTGAATTCATAAGCTTGTGATCTATGAAGAATTCAAACCCCAATCCAACCCTAACAGAAACAGCGGAAATATAACATCTAGTGCATTTAAGCGATCAACCACCAAAGCACAAGAAGGATGAAAGCTTCAACAGTGCCCTTAGGCTTTTATCAAATAGCAATTGAATATGAAATAATACAAACAAATAGTTTATATGTGTATTTATAGTATATACACATCCTTTAGGGTTAAGGCACTACCCCAAGAGGGTGACTAGGCCGACCAACTCAAAGATGGATAAAATACAATTAATGGGTTGTATACTCAATAAGTTGGCCCATTAAGGGCCTCAATACCCCGGTAGAAGGTAGGCACGTGGCCACAAGAGAAGATTAGCCATATAATCTCAACAGATATGCTTGCCCTCCTTGCTTATGTACAGGCAGGGGAATTTGGTTTGGCCTCTCTGTTGCATCTGGATATGTTACTCTTGATGTACATGCCTATCGATTTTTAATGTAATATGAGGATTTTTCAAAAAAACAAGGCCTAATCCATTATAAATGACAATCCATGTATAAGATAAGGTAACTAGGGATATCTAAAGATTGTGCATCAAATATACTAAACAAATGGAAAATCAAAAACCACTCATGTCAAGGAATATGCTGGATACAGTAAGATGGATGAAAAAGGATAGTATACTAAGATACTAATAATTAAGTAAGTTACTTACTGCAGCAGAAGCAGCTTGACTCAGTTGTGCTAGCTGGATACCAAGGCTTTGTTCCTTGGACATGTACTTCCCTGCCAAATGCCGATGTAGAGTCACAGGTTGCCAATTTGAAGTCAAGCGCGATGTGCTTTGCCCAGTAATTCTAAATCCCTAAGCACAGAAAACAATAATTTGTATAATGAGAATCCTTGTCAAAGTTCCCAATGCAAATTGTACAGAAGTAAATTAAAAAATATTACATAAAATTCACAACAAAAGAATCGGTATTATTTAACATATAGCATTCAAATGAGCAACATAGAAGATGGCTAGGGCTATCTATGACTGCCAAGCAAGTTCACTAAGAACAAAAGTATAGCAGCCACTAGCATGTGAAACTCCTTGGTATTGAAACTCACTTGTGAACACTGAAACCACTATAAAATGTTTACTAATTCTAGACAAATTACAAACATGAAGATCAACAACAAATATAGCATAATTGGGTTATACTTAAAATGTGAAGTTTCAGGTTTTCCATATGAAAGAAACCACCTGTTTTTGTGATAGAAGGAATGCTGTAGATACATGTCAAGGGATTTGACAATTTTACTTTCACTTGAGAGGTTTGTATGTCAAATACTTTATGTTCTACCCTAAATAGATTCTTTTGCTTATGAATCTTTCCAATCATTATGCAAAATGGCATTTCAATTCATTTATTAAAGCAGATCTATGACTGTAAAACAAGCACAGGGTCCATTCCACCATTTGAAACAGAAACACTGACTGATCCAGTAGATAACCAGTTAACTGCAATGCGATGCATGCACCAAGGACAAGGCTCTGAGCCATCATAAATAATAAATCATTAATCTAGACATTAATATATGATCTGTCAAACAAGATTTCAACTAAAAAATAGCAAAAAAAATAATTCTCAAATTCTCAACCAGCAATACAATAGGATACATATCTAGTTGGGCGTTCTGTTCTCGGGATATTTTTCTCATGGTCTCTAGGCTCCAACAACTTCGGATATTTTTTCTCATGGTCTCTAGGCTCCCAACAACTACTTTGTGTAAGTTTTATACATTGTTTTAATTGATGTATGAGCAATGTTCCACCAAGACCCCGGTGCGGGGAGACGCGGGTGCGGGGAGCCGCACAAGGGGGGACGTGTGGGAGTGCCTCTAATTTTAGGGAAAATTTTGGGGTGCGGGAGACGTCGGGGTATATAATTTTTAATTTATATATATATATATATAATTCAAGTTCATATTCATTGTTCAATAATGAAACAAAATATTAAATAGACTAATAGTAAATATGGATACCAATACATTGAAAATTGAAATTCGATCCACACATAAAATTTAAATTCATAATTGAATTAAATAATGACATACATTGATCCATCCTCGTCATTCATTTTGATACATACATCATTAATATGACATACTCATTATTCATCCATACCATGAGATTCAATAAATAAATTCAATAATGAAATATTCAAATACATTGATCCCTAGGTTGCATGAAACGGGGAAAAGGGTACAAGTTTCTAAAACGGGAAACGATACGAAACGCGATCTCCCCAAATTTTGGAAATGGGGAAACGCAAATATATATATATATATTAGGACATTTAAGAAATATGTGCAATCATAAAGCATATATGATACATTCTAATTTATTACATTATGATAAAATTGTCAATTGTCAATGCATAAACTATAAGTCTCTAAATTTACATCGCATTTACTCATGAATGATCACATAATGAAAATAGCAATATCCAAAATCAGCCACGAAAAATTTCTAATTTTTTGTCTCGTGCTTGATTGAGAGTCTCCTCCTACATAGTCAAACGACCTTAGTGCTCTTGATTAAATACAAGTTTCATACCCTAGTACCCTACATGCTCTTGATTATTGGGAGTCTCCCCTGCATAGAGGGCTTGGTTCTCTTGATTAAATACAAGTTCCACACCCTAGTACATGATAAAATCCAATGGAAACATTGCAATCCCCCCAATCCTGAAATCCTAAAAAACATATAAGTCTGCTGGATTTTGAGTGAGATCTAAAATTCTACTTTCTCCATATGAAATCCAATGAATGCGAAACCACTCTCAAACATCTTGAGTCATTTCATGGTAATGTTAAAAATGAACTGCATATCAACACTAGGGCAAACATTCACTTTTATAATAGACAGGCATCTAGAAGCAACTAGAAGTCACTAGGATAACCTAAAAAAAAATTAAAAAAAAAAAACACAAGTAAAAAGCTGAAACGTGAGTCGTACGGCCCTGAAACGCATTTCAAGCCGTACTGGCCACGTTTCAGTTTCGTGAAACATGGCAGTATGGCCTGAAACACGTTTCAGGGCCGTACCACACGCGTTTCAGCATTTCGTACTCGTTTCCGTACAGAAACGCCCCCTTGCCCTATGTTTCCTGCAACATAGATTGACCCATATCATTCATCATTCATCATTCTACAATCTACATTGATTTAAAAATTAAATTCATCATTCATCATTCTACAATCTACATTGATTTAAAAATTAGATTCATCATTCATCATTCTAGAATCTAAATTGAAAGCAAAACATACTAGTATATTACCATATACTATATACTAGATACTAAAGTTTTGAGGGGGGCTGCCTAGACGCACCCCTTTTGGGGAGTCTCGTCCCCCACATTGGGGAAACGCACCCCCTTGCGTCTCCCCAAGACTCCCCAAAAGGGGTGTGTGGGGAAACGCACCTCCAGTAGACTCCCCGTCCCAGGTGCGAGGGGTGTGTGCACCCGACCCTAGGGGACGCGTCCCCGTGGAACACTATGTATGAGTGCCCTAGCTTATGTGATCCCTTTAGGCCTTGGGAGGTGCTTGTTAGATGCTTGAGTACACACATACAAGGAGTGTTCCATTGTTTGTTGCTTCATGGCACACATATTGAGGATGAACATTTCTTTTTATGATTGTTGATCGGGTCATTTCCACATAATTGGATCTTAAGCTTGCACATGGATCTATGCATGTGCAGTTTCCTTGTTCATGGATCTAATGTTTGGCACACATTTTAATTTTTGGGGGTGGCTACATTACGAAGGTTGAGCTTGTGGACCTTATTGAGGAAATGTCATAGTTTGTGGAGTTATCTATGGCATATGACAAGCATTTATGAGTTCTCACTTCATCCAAAGGTGGGTTGGTACATGCGTGGAGGCACTTTAGCTTACATTTTGAGAACATCTAGTTGACCACACCATTGGAGAAAGATTAAGTGGACCTTTGGAGCATTATACATAGTCAAACCCTACTGCTATGATGGAGAGATCCCTTCTTTATGGTTTGATGGCATATATGTTGAGGCATTAGACATTTTTTATTGCTTATTGGAAGGGACCACCCTCTTACTTTGTGAATATAGGAGGCTACTTTGAGGATAATGCTTGTGGATGTACATTAGAATGGAATTCGGTTGGTTCCTTCACTGATGGATTTATTATTTGGCACTTGTTTTGCAATATTTGCACCTCGAAGGACAAGTTGGTTAAAACTTGCAAAAGTAACCCAAGGGAATCATGCTATTTTGAGTTCACTTTTGGTCTTCAAAGGCCATTAACCAGAGATCCAAATTATGTTGAGATTTAGATATCCAGAAATCTAGAAAACCTTAAGTGGCCTTTTCCAAAATCCTAGATTCCAAATGGAAAAACCCTCGTGTGACAAAACTCAAAGGTGGAAAAGTAGGAGAGTCTAGAATCTATCAAGAGACACAGACTGGAAACGAATTCTATTAAGTGTCAATGATGGACTGTTGGAATCTATCAAGGTCCAAATATCTGAACATCTGAAAGAATCGGCAAATGGCACTTTAAGAAAATCCCAGATGCAAGTGTAGCAAGCCACAAGGAGGGTACGGGGAGTCCACGTTAACACTCCAAGCCTTGTAGGTAGGCAAATGACAACATGGCATGTTGACATGTCATGATGATGTGGAACATAAACCAATTTTGGATGATGTGGCATGCCAACACAATGTGGCTGTGGCAAAGTTGGTACAAAAGAGTTGATGTGGCAACCAACTTGTCCCATGTCATGGCAAGTGAGGTGGAATTCGGAAATCCAAAAATTAAAGATTTGTGAAAATGGATCTTTTGGGGTTTTTCCAAATCCAAATGGATCCAAATCTCTGTCATTTGACAAAGATGTGTCCGTCGATTGATATCCATCAACCGAACCAAGCAAGGGTGCAAGGATCATTTCCAAGTTTTCTTAGTGGTGTATTAGCCCCGTGGTTGGTTAACATGTAAATTGACAGTTATCCAAGATTTATTGAATTACAGGAATGGCTATTCGAGATCTACAAAGATCTAGAAGATCGAGAATCCAAAAAACTCTTATAACGGGGATTCATGGAAATCCTAGATCAAATACAAGGGGGACATGTTTTGCACGGTGTTGACAAGTGGGCAAGGATTGTTATTTGTCTGCCACATAAGGCTAATGCAATATTGTACAAATGTTGTCATGGCACCTAGAGGACAAATTATGGGCATATCTTTATGTCCATAGCCAGAATTTTGATCAAATTTATATAGTTGGAAAGCTTTGGATGAGCAGAAGACAATATTAGTGTCGGAATGAGCTTTGTAGTTGAAAGAAGAGGATCTTGGATAACCCCACCTCCTTAAGATTACTTAGGGGGTTGGGTGTGTTACAAGCATACTACACATTCCTATGCTAGTTATTGATGGTGCCCACATACTTGGATATATCCACTCGGGATCGTGATAGCACATGTCACTTGCACTTGAAGATAAACTCACCTTCAACATATTTCCATGTATCTTAATGAGGATGTCCATGTCCACTTACTCTTGTATCTACACTCTATTCGGTTTTCCTCCATTCCATCTATCTTAGGACCATGCATGCACTTCCACTTATATGTTCATTGACTCCTTCCACATGGATTGACTTTGCTACACATATGGATGAGATAAATACTTACGCACTTACTCATGGCTCAAATGCAAATGTCCTATTCTTCTCATGCATGTTCATATCATACATGGGACTCTTCTAGAACGGTACATTTATGGGTAAGGACATGATTTGCTATTTTGAGAGGATAAGATTTGGTCTATTATCAAACAAAGGAGGTGCCCCACTTGATGGTTCTATTTTTGGATTGTAGTTAGAAGTTAGAACTAACTCCTAGTATATTCATTGTTTCCTTGATCATTGTTATTAGTTAGATGTAGATACTATTTTTTTGTTTTCCTAAAATATTTTATTGGGGGAAGTTAAGATCTCAACAAACCTCTTGCTAGTTTTAATAAGTCGTGACTCTTAGGCAATTTGATCAAAATTGGGCAATGTTGACTAATATCCCTTATAGCGTGTATGAGGGTATGTGATTGGCATTTAATCAAGAGCACCAAGCCCTATATGTACCCCAGTGTCTGTGGTGTTGATTGTTGAACTCCTTTGTCATGGCCCTAGCAAAATCATTGATCAACATGTCAAGCTTTTTCTAATGGCTTGGATTAGGTAGTTTGATCAAAATTGGTCATGTTGACTAATATCCCTAGAGAATTGGAGTAGAGGCAAAGGCTAGACAAGTGGAGACGATTCTAGATTCTAGATGGTTGATGCTCGAATAATTTATCATTAATGTACTATGGATGCCATTTCTATCCTGATTTGTGTACAATATGCATCCTTTGATATATTTTGCAGCTAATTTGCCACTATATATATATATATAGACGCTTCCGTGACTATTCACTTCTGAGGATTTTTGGAAAATGACGCTCCTAACGCTTCACTTCCAAAAATCATCCTTGCTTAGTCCCCGCTTTGTGCAACATTGGGTTGATTGCACATTCATACATGCATATTTATGAGGTCACTTTGCACACTTCTCCATGAAACTTTGATGAGGACATCCACACTTTTGGAGCATCTATTGGCTCTTCCACCCACTACTACCTTCAAATGATGCATAGGTGCCACATAGAGTTCCTATTCTGTATTCCCCATATAATTACATGGAGGCCACATGTGGCTCGATTTGGTCATTGAGGATAAACTTGATGTGTCCACACATGGAGCTTATGTGTAGACATGTCATCCCACTTTATTGGCCTTTGATTTACGTATGGGACACATTTCTAAGAGAGTGCAACTAGTGGAGGACTATTTTATCAAGTGGAGCCTAGACATGGTCAATCCTTCAATCAAAGGAAGCACCCAACTAATTGGCTTTATTTTTAGATATAGTTGTAACTTCACTATTTTATTGTTGTTGACTTGGCTACTAAGTTAGGTACTTGAGGATATTATTATATTTGTTTTCCTTGGGTATTGTATTGGACTCTTTGGAAGAAATTGTAGATCTCAACAAACTTCCTACTATTTTTAGTAAGCAAGTTGTTGAGAGGAATATGATATTGTTATTCCTTGGAGAGAGAGATGATCTAAGAAAACAAATAATATTTTATCGTAGAATGGAGATGGAGCTTAAACTTATTTAAGGGTTTGTTCTCGTCATTTGTAATTGGGATATTTGGTGTGAGTGAAAGTGCTCTAAACATATAAAATAAAGCAGCCTTATCTTTGTCTTTTGTGTATTGTATGTACAAATTCTCTTTGTGTGGCATAGTGTTCTAAGTGCACCATTAGAAGCTTTATTTTTCAAGTTGATGGATGCCAGAGCCAATTAAGGGTCATAGATGAGCATGGTTGCTACAATGAAAAGAGCTTGAGTAATTGGTTTCCTTCCTCTTATCTAGAACCAATTAAACTTGTAGATCTAGAACCAAACTGGGGTTGTTGTCATGCACATCAACTTGGATGCCTTCAAACCCCTAATACACTTTAAAACTACCAGCTAAAATTGTATACATGACCCCATAGCCCAAGCAAGAAATTGGTCTCGCTTTCATACACTACCCCAAACACAGAAAATCATAAAAACCATATTTTGTTTTATCTTACTAAGCTCTATTTTGCTCCCACTCCATACTTCACAAATTGAGCTTAGTTAACCTTGAAGAAGCGCCCCTTGACTAGGTCTAACCATAGCCTAAGTGAGAAAGGCAAGGCTACTGAGGTGACAATGGGTAGCTTGCCTAAGTTGCCCTTTGGGGCCTAACGCTTGTGGTTAGGACTTTTGCAATAAGTGAGAACTTGGGAGGTAACACATCTCATTTCAAATGCCATCAAAAGATATCCTTGAGCTTAATGTTGTTTTGTATGTACCAAGCTTAACTAAAAATTCCTTCCAGTTTCAGTGATGATAGATCTCAAATATATGGTTGAGTTTGATGATCAGCAAGTCTTCATCCAAAAGAGATGCTTAAATCTTGGTCGAGTGTTGGCTAGAGATGCTCATGAGGGTGGTTTATATAAATTGCAAGGGGATCCTATGAGAGATCTAATGCATGATAGTGACAACTTGTGTGTGTTTTGGCACTAGAAAATAGGTCACTTGCACCATGGAGCATTGTCAATCTTGAAGAACATGGTGTAGGGATTGCCAGACTTCAAGGTTGAGAAGAAAGAAGCGTTCAAGGGTTGTGCACTTAACAAGCATGTGAAAGTTGCTCCTACTAGTAGCGAGCCTGGTTAAAGAGAAATTATTAACCTAGTCCACTTAGATGTATGTGGATAAAAATTCTTGACCTAGTTCACTAAGATGCATGTGGACTCATGTCTTCATCTTCCTTATCAAGTAACATTTACTTCATATCTTTTATTTATGAATCTACTCAAAAGTCTTGGATTTACTTCATGAAGTCCAAGGATGAGGTCTTTGGGAAGTTTCAAGAGATTAAGGCTCTTGTAGAAAATCAAACAAGTAAAGAGATTAAGGTGTTAAGATTTGACAATGGAGGGGAGTATACCTACAAGAAGTTTGATACCATTTGCAAGGAAGCAGGAATCAAGAAGGAACTAATAGTTCCCTACAGCCTTCAACAAAATAGGGTTGCAAAGAGGAAGAACATATATATCATTGAAACAACCAAATCCATGATTCATGATTTGTTGTCCATGTGCCTCTAGATAGAAGCATGTCTTACAACTGCCTATATTCTAAGCAAGTTTACTCATAAAATTTTGAAGGATAAGACACTAGAGAAGACATTCATGGTGAAAAGCCTCAAGTATCACATCTCTATATTTTCAGTTGTCCTGTCTACATTCGCATTTCTTATGAGAAAAGGGCCAAGTTGGAAACTTCTAGTTTGAAGGACACCTTTATAAGTTACAGTGAGACCTCAAAAGCTTATAAAGTCCACATTTCATCTCAATAGAAGGTAGTTGTGAGCAGAGATGTCAAGTTGACAAGGATTCATGGTCCTCTAAGCTCAAAAAAACCTCCAACGGTGACAATGAACGTAGAAGAGCTTGCTATCCCAAAAAAATGATATGAAGAAATCAAAAAAATCAGACAAAGCGCATTCAAAAGCAAGCTTTAGGAGGTGTAGGGGGGTGCCTCTTTACCTTTAAGTTCAACAAAAGAACCTAAATGGCTAACGCATACATTACAAGAGGCAGCAAAGCAAGTTAGTGCCCCATCTACTTCCTTTCTAGTAAACCATAATCCTAAAAAGTTCCCTAGTTATGTTGTGTTGTTGTCTTCCATTATTGATACAAAACCTTCCAGTGATGAGGAGGAAGCGGGAATGGTACAATATCATGATGGAGGAGTACAACCCAATGTTTTAAAACTCTGACTCGGCCGAGGGTCGACTCCAACTCCGACTCGGTATCGACTCGGCCGGCTCGATTTCAATGACTCGATCGTTGTAAAAAATACATATAATATTTATTTTTTATAAAAACACGTAATTTTAAAGATTTTCATTCATGTTTCCAAACACACAGCATTAGAATATACATAGAAGACAACATATGATCAAAGTAGGCTCATGAATATATCCATTATATCAAAATGGCACCCAGTGCATTGTCCAATACATACACGATGATGATATAGAGATCAAAACAAAAACACATAACCAAGGAGGCTATAAATGGCCTCTACAACAAAAGTTTGTGACCAGTACTACTGGCTACTACTAGAGTTGCCAACATCATCTAGCTCAGTGTTACTTGGGAGCGGGAGCGAAAGTGGGGAGCGAGAGCGAAAATGGGAGCGAGAGTGACATTTTCAAAAGCTCCCGGTTTGGGAGCGAATCCCGAAGGAGTTCGACAACCAATGTCACTAACATCAAGGTACATAGAGGGATTGGTGCTCTTGATTAAATATGAGTTTCATACCCTAATACATGACAAAATTCAATGGAAACATTGCAATCCCCCAATCCTGAAATCCTGAAAAACTGATAAGTCTGCTGGATTTTGAAAGAAATCTAAAATTCTACTTTTTCCATATGAAATCCAATGAGGCCGGAACCACTCTCAAACATCCTGAGTCATTTCATGGTAATGTTAAAAATTAAGTAAAAGGATGAAAATGAAGATTAAGGAGAATTTAACATTACCATGAAATTTGAATAGCATATCAATACTAGGAGAGGGGAATGGACCCCAAAGACCAAAAAACCAATTAATAAAACCATTTGGAGTCCCCCACACTCAGAAAAAAACATAAAAAAAAATTAAAAAAAATTGTGTTTTTGGGGTTTACTGGTGGCATGAAGTGACCCAGCCGAGTTGATACCGACTCGGCCGACCGAACCAGTTTGACGGCCGAGTCGCAAATTTTTTTACCAGCTCGGACCAACTCGACCGAGTCGGTTCCGAGCCGGCCGGCTTTTAAAACACTGGTACAACCCCATAACGAAGAATGATATGTGTGAGGTAATGCCCAAACCAATGGGGAAGTCGGTGGTTGATTCTAGGTGGTCACACCAAGTTAAGCATGTAGCAAATGGTAGCATATAGAAATCCAAAGCTCAATCTGTCACTAGAGGGTTCTCTGAGAAAGAGGAATTTGACTATGAGGAAACTTTTGCTCCAATTGTTTAGTATACCTCTATCAAATTTGTTAAGTCTTTAACAATAGTCTTTGATAGTAGCTTATATCAAATGGCTGTAAAGACAGCATTTCTTAATGGGTTGATTGAGGAGGTATACATAAACTAGCCAAGGGACTTTGGGTTGTGTTGTTGCCGCCTAGTAGGCTAGCAAACACACCTAAGTTAGTGAGAAAAAGCCCTGAACCCCACAAGGTGTGGTTTGGTGGCAAAACTAAGAGATGGGGTTGTCACCTATTCCCAACTCTCTCTGTTAAATCTCTCTCCTAGGTAAGCTAAGGGGGGTGGTCCCTAATGAAAAGTTATATGATATGAGTTTCTAGGAGATTAAGTTAAGTGGAGTGTTTGTCAAAAATAACTTGTTTTCAAGAATTAAGCAAGCATATGAATAAATGAGCAAATCTCAAAGATATATTCAAAGTATAGACCAATGCCTTCAAATAAATAACAATAGCTTGCCCAAAAAATGAAATCAAGATACAATGATAGACAATCCTGCAAGATCAAATGTTAGACCAAGATGAGCATATAAACATCAATTGCAACTATAAAGGAGATAGTACTTGAAAGTAAATGCTCAAATGACAAGATAATGACATCAACTACTCATGAGCAAAATGATCATCAAAGCAACAAATATATGAAATAACTTGAAATAGAGTTGCACCAATGAAGGATATTCCAAGTACAAGAAAGCTAATTGTTGCAAAAGTAAAAGATCCAAATACTTGCACTATAAAGCAAATGCTTCTTGAGAAAATGAGGATATTTGCAAATATGACTCAAATAAATTCAAGATATCATAGGAAAGTTGTATTGCAAGTAAAGTGAAATTGTGATGTAAAAATGCTCTTGGTTTATTTTATTAGTTGTATTTCTAAAACAAAGTTTCAATTGAACTCCAAGCCCCAAACCTCATCCTCGTACGGAAATCTGGATCTCACACTAAGGAGTCAATAGGGGTGGAGGGTCCTTAAAGTCTATACATCCAACTTAAGTTGGAGGTTAATTTTTGGAAATGTCAATGAGTAATAAAATGTGCTTAAGTGAGATGCTTGAGTAAATGTTGCTGCTTCCAAAATAAAATATTGGTGCTTGAATATAATGGACAATGCTTAAGTAAAAATACCAATATCTTCAAATGGAAATGAAAGTGAAACTTCACAAGTCCACAATTGCTTTGCAAGAAATAGAGTCAATGCCAAATTGCTTCAACACAAGAATGTTCAATAATAACCAAGATGCCACATAAATTAAATTTACAATGATAAAGCAAAGAGCTCAAGAGACTTGTGAAACCAAGATGGCTAAATTAAACCAATTTAAGCTTGCCAATTGTGTAAAATACTTGCTTGCTTTTGAAAGAAAAGGATATTGCATGTGTTGTAATAGAAGCTCAATGCAATTACTCAAGAAATTGAAATAAACAAATGTCAAACTTGTGCTAAAATGAAAATGGATGTGAGAACTATGTCAGAAACTAATCATGCATGAGTGAAATGAAATTAGCAAATGAGAACTAGAGTAACTAAACTAAGATGATTAGTTCACCCACAAGCAAAGATCCTCCCTCTAAATGGGGAGAAGGGATACCATGGGAAAAATCCCAAGCTCCCTCACAAGAAAATTTAGTGCTTTTATTAGTGAATAGTTACAATGAAAAGAGACCTCTCAAGAGACTTTGAAAAGAAATGAAATCTTTACAAAATCTGTGCTTGTGATGCACTTGCTCCTTAGATGTCCAAAGTAATTGGCAAATGAATGGCATGAAGAAAAGGCCTCTAAATTTTGCAAACTTGGAGAAATGTTTACATGTAAAAATCAGATTGTGAAACTCCCCAAATCTGCCCAATGTGTGGATTGTTTTGGTATTCACAAATTAGCCACTTTACAATCACAATGCATGCAAGAGGAGAGAGGCTAAGCCTCCTCTAGCTCTTGGCACTTGAGAAAAAAAAATTAGCAGCCCTCACAACAACCCATGGCCTCCCTTGAAAACTAGTCTTAAAGTGAGAGCCCAAGGTCTTGCACACAACTTGTTAAAAGTTTCAAACAATGAATCCCGGAAGTTGCCACAAGAACAAGTTAGAGAGAGTTGCAAAACAAACCAAGTGTTAGCTATGAAATTAATCGAGGAAATTACAAATGTATATGTACAATAGTCTACAAAGGTTAAGCTAAAGAGTATGAGTGAACTCTCATTTTTGCTTATAGCCATAATTTGGCTCTAAAATAGCAAGATTATAGCAAATGAAGCACAATATTTGGATAAATAAATAGTAAATGGATTATGTTTGAGATATGAGCCCAAAGCCCAAAAGAAATCCCTACAAAACAAAATTGAAAAATGAGGCTTTGGAAATTAACAAATGTGGGTTTTCCCTTAGTATTTCAAAAGTAGGTTGGTTCCTCCGAGAACTTCCCTTCACGCTTGAAGTTTGATCCAAAAAATGATTTTCTACACAACTTCACATAAACAAATTAGATCCACATGAGCTTAATCACATGTAATGATGAGAAAATTTTAGAGATATATTAGACATCACCTAAAACATTCTCTATCGAGAGCAAACAAATAATCTTTATGCTAATGTAAGATAGTTATACATCAACACAACTTGAAAAGCATAATGGAAATAATAGCATAATGAAATAAGTAGAAAGACGAGCAAGAATATCAAGATATTACCATACAATCCAACAGAGTATCCTCAAGCCCAATAGCTCGTATTCAATCATTACATAGTGAGAGCCTATAGTTTTACTATATAAAAGTTTGGGAGCCAATCACAAGGCAAATGGTGACAATTCCAAGACAAATAGGTGACAATCCCAATGCTCCTTCATGCAAATTCGAATTTCCCAAGTGGCAACTCGATTTCTCCCTCAGAGGCCCACGCAATCCTTGATGAGGGAGCTCAAATTAGATGAGAGGACATGTGGGAGAGTGAAGTGGAGTGGTAGGAGACCACTCTCCACCTCACTCGAGCGAACTCTAAACCAATCTCACGTCAACTTATGATATCTCCTTGAAGCTCGAGTTAACTTCCTCAAATCGTGGATCTTGTCACTGGAAGTCGTTGTCTTCTCCATAAAAAATTTGGTTTGCTTGATTTGTGGCTTATGTAGAGTCCACATCACTTGATAACTCAACTTTGACCTTTAGATGAATTTACACCTCATTTCCACATCATTTGAGCATGTGTGGATATTTATTTTTCTCCATTTATTTAATTGTTGGGCTAATTTATGGCCACATTTTCTACAAAACTTAGAAAAAGTGGGTTTTGAAGGTCTAGAACGTATTTTTTGCCCCTCTAAGTTGTAGTGAGCACACATGCCCCATACAACTTCTCTAGACATCACTTATTACATTTTACATTCAAATTTTTTTAATTTTCCGCCTTGTTGGAAATTTAAAAAATTAAAAAATTGACCCCTAGTGCTAATAAAATTCCACAAAATTTTATGAGTGATCTAGTATGGTAATATACAATGACTCTAGACACTAGACCTCACCCAAGGCCTTGTCATCAAGCCACACTCTGGCTTTGGTGTTATGCTTGGGGAAAAAACTTAATTAATTATTAAGTCCCTGTAAGCGCCTAAAAAAAACTCCCATGTTACCTAGGCATGTTACATGACTCAACTCATCATACTAGCATCATCCCTATAAAGATTGTGGAATCTAAGTACAACAAAAGAAGATGAGAAGAAGAGATAGATGATATAGTGAACGTTGATGGTACATGAAGCTTCTGATACATCCTTGCGCATGGAGCCTTCAAAAAAAAATTGGGTACACTTCAGTGTTCAACAAGTTGCATGGGCATGAGACCCATGTTTGCAAGTTGAAGAAGGCCCTTTATGGGTTGAAACAACCACCATGTGCATGGTATTGCAAGATCAATGAGTATCCTTCAAGTTTGGATTTTACTAAGAGAAATGCAGATTCTAATCTTTGCTATTTGGTTTATCATTCTAATCTGCTTATTTTAGTCATATATGTTACTTACAGGACATTCAAAGAAACTCATAAAATGGTGCAAGGTAGAATTGGTTAGAGAATTTGACATAAAGGGCATGGGCTTGATGCACTACTTTCTAGGTTTAGAGCTGTGGCAAAGTCTAGGTGAAGTTTCCCTTTGATAGGTTAAGTATGCAATCGAGATTCTGAAGAGATTTCAAATGATGGACTGCAAGCACATAGCTACTCCTATGGTAGCAAATTTAAAGTCCTTTGTTGATTCTGATTCTCATTTGATTGATCCAATATTGCACGAATCGGGGACGAAGCGGGGACGTTTTTTGGAAGCGTCATTTCCCAAAAATCTAGGAAGCAAAGCATCTCAGAAGCGTCGACTATATATATATATATATATATATATTTGGTTGTAGAAAACATGAAAACATGTATATTTTTACATAAATCAAGATAGATATGGCATCCATTGTACATCAATGATTAATTATTCCAGCATCGACCATCTAGAATCTAGATTCCTCTTCTCTTGTATAGCCTTTGCTTCTACTTCGATTCTCTAGGGATATTAGTCAACATTGCCCAATTTAGATCAAACAGCCTAATCCAAGTGTTATAATATGGTAGAGAAAGCTTAACATGTTTGATCAATGATTTTGACTTTAGTGAAGGGTACATTATTGCTAAGACCATAACAAAGGAGTTCAACAATCAACAACACCAACATTGGGGTACATATAGGGCTTAGTGCTCTTGATTAAATGCCAATCACATTACCTCATACATGATATAATCTAACAGTTCAAAATTTCCAAAATAAAAACAAAAAAGGCCACACGCAACCGTCCACATTCTCTCGTATCCGCTCGTGATCCGTGGCGGATACACGCCCGAACCTCCACGGATCTGCACCCAATCCTTTCTGGATTCGTGGCTCGGGCAGCCGGAACCACAGATCAGGGCCCCACGGATCTGATTTTCTAGGAATCGCCAAAAAAAGGCATAACCACGGATCCAATTTTCGGATTTGCAATTCCACCGAAGTATTAGTGGTGGATCCATAAGGGACGTGATTCTGCCTCTGGATCCTTTGGGGGGACGGATCTTGCAACACTGGATTGATCCATCCGTGTACAAGCGATTGATAGGTTCCATCATGTACTTAGTAAAGATGAGCTCTAACATTTGTGTTGTGGTCAACATCTTGAGTCAGTGCATGGTGCAGCCCAAGCAAGTTCATTGGGTTGTGGTAAAACACATGCTTTAGTACTTAATGGGCACAATGCATTTTGGACTCAAGTATTGGTGATGGAGAGTTGGCGGTTCAAGGTTCTTCAGATTCTAAGGCAGATAGTGCTGGTGATAGCAGGAGCATTTCAGAGTGTTGCTTCAGTTTAGATTCAAGCATGGTTTCCATGTTCAGCAAGAAACAAACTTTTGTAGCACCTAATTCAACAGAGGCAAAATATATGGCAGCCAGTTCTGTTAGTTGTGAAGCCATCTAGCTTCACAAGTTACTAGCAAACTAACAAATCATACTTTGGATGCTAACTGTAATGTACTGTAACAATCAGAAGGGTATCAGACTCTCAAAATATAGTATTTCAGGATTGATCCAAGCAAAGACAAGGTTCAAAAGGGAGTTGTGGTTCTGTAATACATTCCAACAGATCAACAAGTTGTTGATATCTTAACTAAGCCACTTGTAAAAGGGAAGTTCAAGATGTTGATGGAACAACTTGGTGTGGTGGAGAACAGTTTCCTCGATAAGAGGGAGTGTTAGTGAAAGTACCTCAAACAGTCTTCTACAGTAGCAAAGCTGGGCACCCATTAAGGAGCACTGTATTGTGTCCTGTAAAAGCTAGTGAGGGAGCATCACAGTTCTCAAGGAAAGGTGCATCACTACAGTTATGGAAAGAGAGGGCACATGTATGCATTCATCCATGTGCTTGCCAACAAACTTTATACAAGGAATGCACCATCACCAGGTAATAATCTTACAGGCATGGACCAGCAATTAAAGATAGACTAGAAGTCAAAATAAAAATAAAATTCAAATTCGTTTTATTTTTTAGCATATTCTATGTCTGTGTTTGACAGTGACTTGGGATAAAGCAAATGCCTCTTTCTGTAAACCCTAGTATCCCCTTCTCAGATCTCTAAAAGAGAGGACAGAGGTAAGGATTATTGATTGAGTCTTCAGTCTAGCAGCTAGCAGTTTAGGAGTCTTTTCCTGTAGCAGATTTTTTATGTTCAGAATTTATAAAAGCAGTGATAGATATCGACAATCATCTGTTGAATTCCGTTCAATGATTTCAACAGGATGTGTTTATAGATTCTAGCATTTATTACAGAATGTTTTGATAGACTCTCAGTTCTGCAAGTTTTTTAATTCCCTGTATGAATTGTATTACAGTGCAGAATCTATTGACCATGAGTTATAATATTTCTTCTTGGTATCAGAGCAGAACATCTGTATGAAGTGTAACATTCTTCTCCACAAGATGCCAAAGCTCATGCTCCTCCAAAAGAATCTGCACCAGACACTTCCAGAACGAAATTGGATGGACCTTCCAATCTGTATTCATATTTAAAACTAAAGGTAGTCATATTGCTAGTCTTGGAAGTTGGAACACACTGCTAGACAAAACAGTTCAGCCACCTAAAAATAACTTATCACATCTCGGGCATTCCGCCCTTGAAAACTTTCAATGTAGAAGCCCCACTATCCATACATGGATTCCTAGAAGGTTTCAGAAAACAAACTCTGATACCATGTTCAAATTTCTGAACATGGAAAACACACCCCCAAACTGTTAATCCTGGAGAGCTGGAAAAACTTATAAAACTCACATAACTACTTCGTACGCTAGATCTCAAAACACATAGGGTAACTGAAAAGTACTAACAGTCAAAATCATCTGTGTTTAGCTTTGTTAAATCAGGATAAGTAAAAAATCTAGTGCGCACATTGTTAAACTGAATGTCAATAACTCACTCACTCATCGTTCCTTTATGGGAGGAAGTTATGGTTACAATGCATGAAAAGACCTCTACTAGTGCACGCTACTTGATAGAATCAAACCCTGATTCTATTCTATGTAAGTGACCCAAGCTACAAGCTGAAGTTGCCCTAAAATGGAGCCCTTCACTCCCAGAATAATGCATCCTAGTATTAAACAGGAAACCTCATCTACCGAGTGTTTTTCCTCTAATTTAAGAACAGCAATTAGAAGGATAAAATAGCACCTAAAACAGGCACTTCTAAATCTGAAATGTAATAGATAAGACAAGAACTGACGCCTCATTCATAGATCAATGTAAAACAACACCCTCATCCTAACTCCATCTCCGCTGCACAGAGGAACCAATGCAACACATACTAAATGCTGCTAAAAGGAAAATATCTGAAAAGAAACCATGCTATACTGATACACATGGCCCAAATACTGTCCAATCATGTTAACATGGCAAGAATAGGTACATTTCTTTGAGAATTATTATATTACAGTAACAAAGTTACATTTTGACAAACAGTCTAGGCTAAAATAATTTAAAATAGACAGGTCAGAGTAAATTAAAATATTGCTAAATAAATTTCTTTAATTTCTGTACAATGTATTTTAACATGGTATTTAAATGCTGGTCAAAAATTAGTTGGCATCCTTAATCAAAAACGGTAACAGAGTGCAGTCTAAATGGGCAAGAGTCTGATAAAAGGCACTAATAGCAGGGAATACCAACCTTATTCGCAGATGGGTGTGTTGGAATATCAACCTTTAATAGACACCCTTTAGGAAATAGATCTTTTTCAGTATCTTGTACTGCAGCATATATTAAAGGCAGACATACTTCCACTGCTTCCTTGAAATCACTGTCGCTGCTCTCATCTTTTTTCCTGACCAAAATGTAACAGAAGAATCATCACACAAATATACATAGTAAAAAGGATAAAATCTTTAAGGACCGGTTAGATGAGACCGCATCAGTCCTTACCAATTCAAAGATATTGCAATAGAGGGAACCCCTGACATGAGAGCTTCCCTTGCACCTGCAACAGCGCCAGAATAAATGCTGTAGAGATTGCCAAGGGTGAAGCACCAACTGTAGGTTAGGGCAACTGTATGAAACTTTCTAAATAAAGCAATCCCATCTTATTCTATAATACCACAGCATGGTAAAAAAAACTGGCCACTTTGGCTACATCCTTGCTCTAAGTTTCCCGGAAAGACATGTATCAATGATACCTTGACCTCTACAGCTATAGAATGGTGAGAATATGAAGTTATGAACAATGAAGTTAGAATGTAATTCCTGACCCTCTGTTTTGAAAAACAATGATTTTCCCATTAAAGAAAATATCATGTGACGAATTCAGATAGTGGGCATGGTATGTTCTCGTCTCTGATTTTTCAGGAGTAAGGTGAAAGCAACATTTGAAAGGATACAACTCAATATAAAAGCAGCATCTATTGATTTATCATATCCATGCATAATAACAAGAAGAACAACCTATACAAAAAGATAGGATGTTCAACATACATGTGATATCCACAGTCTGATCCCTTGTTGATTCCACTAATTACCTGCATATACAACGATAATTTTTTATTCAGCTTCTGCAGCTGTGTTATATGAGTTTTGCAATATACAGGTAACAACATAATCAATGTTTTAATGTTTTGCAGAAAATAATTTAATAGCAAGAAGAAATAATATCCGACAATTACCAAAGAAGGCTTCTTCCAAGGAAAGAGTGCTCCAGATAAACCTAATGAAACACAATCTGCTGGGGTACCTGTGCATTAACAAGTGTCAAATACAATCTGAGACAGCTTCCACAGCTTCCTTATCTCAAACAAGATAGAGTCACTAAGATATGTTATTAATGGTGATTAATACAATCAATTTGTCAACAACAAAACAGATAAGATTAAGTCCCAGGGTTAGCTCGATTGGTAGATGCTCCAGTGCCAAGTCCTCAGAGGTCTAAGGATCAAATGTCATCAGATCCTTTGGGGTTACCAGCCACCTATGAAGCTGGCACCGATTCTCTTTCCATCTGGAAATTCCAGGGAAGATGGGGGAAAGCTCTGCAAGGGCTGGCATGGCACCACCATCCCCATTCTTTGCTTAAGTGAGTAATTGTTTCCTCAGAAAAAGAAACAATATAGACAAGATCAATCGATCATACATAAACTAATCATGGCACCACCACCCCCATTCCTTGCTTAAGTGAGTAATTATTTCCTCAGAAAAAGAAACAATATAGACAAGATCAATTGATCATACATAAACTAATCATGGCACCACCACCCCCATTCTTTGCTTAAGTGAGTAATTGTTTCCTCAGAAAAAGAAACAATATAGACAAGATTAATCCATCATACATAAACTAATAAAAGCGCATTAGGGCAATTCATTTTTTTTCTATAGACACTTCTAGTCAACACATGCAAACAATGCATCTCCCGATATGAGAGCGCTGATATGTTTCACAACTCAGGAAAGCGATCCTTCAACTAAGATGCTGTGAAACAGTCCACAAGGGGCAACCATGTCTAAGATCCTTCAACTCAGATGCTGGTGAAACAGCCCACAGGGGGCAATCATATAAGATTTCTATAAGGGATTTGAATCTTGAACAGAATAGCAACATTTCCACTTTACCATTGACATGGGGCCATTCAATTTACCCTCATTATGAGAAAACAAACCAATTATGAAGTAACAACTTAAAAACGTAAGAACGTTTAAGTTAGAGCCCACTACCCCTTCTCCCTAGATGCTTCATTAGAATTTATTCTTCATACTTCATAAGTAAAAACGTCTCAAAACATCTGAGAATCCGGCTTCTATCATTTGCGGATTTATAGGACAAAATAAATAACTTTTGAATCTCCCTTCACAGCAAGCATGATCGATATTTAAAATTATTGAAAGAAGAAGTAATGAGGAAGCCCATTACCAGAAACCTCATAAGCTGTAGCCCCTTTGATGCCAACAGAGCTTGCAACCAGCGTCTGACGAACCGATAAGCAATGCCCGCTTCCAGATTTATCTCTGCATCAGCAAATAAACAGTTGAACATGACGAGTATGAAATTAAAAATGACAGTTTTAGGTTGTATTCACAAAACACGACACTTTCAAGTCGAGAAAAAACACTTACGATTCGGGAGCGCAGACATGAACATTGAAGCGACCTCCATTGACAAGAGCTTCGACAAGGCATTTGAGCCCTGGAGCTTCTATTCCATCCTCACTGGTTACAAGAACAATGGGCCTTAAATCCTCATTCCTCTCTAAATCTTCATTGCGTGTCTTCTCTTCGGCTGGAGCCTCGATCTTAGCTTCTTCTTCTTGGTGTTTTTGTTCTTCTTCTTCTGGGGGTTTTTCTATCTTTCTGTTCTTCAAGACATTTTGCAAATTAGAAACAAAGGAAGGTGGCAAGAGCCCGTTCTTCCCAGAAGTCATACTGCCGGATTGATCACAAATCGAAACCAGAATCAGAAGTTTCGGTCTCTAATAGAGAATTTTCAGATTTGGTTTTGGATGGAAATCCCGATTTGAATAGTACAGGCAAGAATCAAATGGCGCAATTAGTTTCAGACAGCGTCTAATCTCGATATGTATAAATAATGGCTCTGAGATGGAAACGCTTCCCAAAATTTACACCTCCCCCATGTTTAATCTAATCTAAAAATTCTCTTCCCAAAATTTACACCCCCCCATGTTTAATCTAATCTAAAAATTCCCACTCTGTCCGACGCCTACACATGGGCATCTAACAAAACCCATGTAAGCAAAAAGGCAAAAGCAAATGGGGGCAGGTCGTATTCACTGGTCCACCCAACCAATTAATGAAAAATGCCGTGTAGACAGGCGAGCATCAGAGCCTTTTGCTTTTGAATTCTATCGAGGAAAACCAACCCAAAAAAATTCCACAATTTGGAGGGGGAAGCTCCAAATTTTGACTTTCATGAAATTTGTATCCAACATCACATGGTGCCATCATTTCGTGTAGATTTGGATAAATGATTGTTTCGTATTTACAGATTTCTTTGTTGAGATAATTAGCCAGAACATTTCAAGGAAGTATTTTATCCATTGATAGTCAACCACAACTCCTCCAGAAAAGGAGAGAAAAGGAAAAGGAATCCTCCACAAGAAAGTGGGACCTATTATTAAATTTAAATACAAAATATTCAAAAGTCTTTATTCCAACTTTTTCCAATTGTATCAAAAAAATATTCCCTAGAGGTGTGTTATGTATAGGTGTAAATAATAATAAATAGTTGGATATATTATATCTCAATTTTGAATAATTTTTTATTATTTTAAAAATAATAATTCTTTATGTTGTTTTATATTGATTATGAGATATAGTTTTAGGTAACATATAAATCTCAATGATCTTTTTGCTGATTGGAGTAATAAAGTAGTGTTTTCTCTAGTTATATAATGGGTTTTTTTTTTTTTTTATGGGGTATGTTTCAATGAGTTAATTAGTAAATTTATTTTTTTCTAAATAACTTTTTTTTGTGAGGCAAAGTTTTGCATTAATAGACTCATTTTTTTAATTTTAATGATTTGGTTTTTCTTAAAATAGGTTGAACTTTTTTTACAAAAATGTCTACCATGTCTGGAGAAGAAATAATAAATTCATTTTTTATTTTCCAATGATTTGGTTCTTCTTAAAATAGGCTAAACCCCTTTAGTAAATTAATATGCCTTTTAAAAACGCAGCCGTAGCAGCTCGCAGCAACTCTAAACGCGGCAAGCTCTCACAGCAGCACACAGCTGCCCTCAGTGGCCTCCTGCTACTGAGGATCGATCAACATGGTGTTATGAAACCAGCTCACAAAAAGATAGAAAAGATAGATCAATGCCTTAGAATTCAGCCTCTTCGAAGGGACAACCTCCTTTACATTACATAAATGAACAATTCTTGGATGATTCAAATGACAAAACCTCCTTTCTATATATAGGAGTTTGAGGGGTCACAATATAACCAAGCCGACCTAACAATAATAATATAAGGGCACAAAAATAACAATAGAGGGATTCTATGGGGCACAGTAATAACAATATGGGGACAATAGGGGCACAACAATATTAATAAGAGATACAACTACAATATTAATGGGGGCATCACTAGTATTATAGGGACCTAACATGCCACTCTCCTTCTAAAAAGTGTTGTCCTCAACGCTTGAGTAGTTCTGGATGCTTCTGTATAAAATTTTCATCCTCCCATGTAGAATCTTTAGCGGATAAGTTCTTCCACTTGATGAGATAATCTGAAATGGATTGATTTCGTAGTTGTCGAGTTCTTGTTTCTATGACTGCTTCCTGTTCCAATATAATTTTTCCTTCCTCGTCAAGTTCTGGTAATATTGTTTGAACTGGGAGCTTGTCGCCTATAACCTTCTTTAAACATGAAACATGGAAAACTGGGTGCACTCGAGAAGCTGCAAGAAGCTCCAATTTGTATGCCATAGTACCAATCTTTTGCAACACCTTGTACGGACCATAATACTTTGGTGACAATTTGTTATCCTTCTTAGCTTGCTTGAGGGACATTTGTTTATATGGTTGTAGCCATAGGAATACCCAATCACCTACATCAAAACTTCTTTCACTGCGATGTTGATCTGCCTGTTGTTTCATTCTATTCTGCGCCAACACGAGGTTATCTTTTAAGAGTTGGAGAACTTGTTGTTGATGCTCGATGTGATGTTCCACTGCTTGAACCTTAGAATTTTCTCTTAAATATGATGTGATGGATGGTGGTTGATATCCATAAAGTGCCATAAATGGGGTCATTTTTGTTGCAGTATGGAAGGAAGTGTTATACCACCATTCAACCAAAGGCAACCATTTGACCCATTGTGTCTGTTTATCAGATACAAAGCAACGAAGATATCCTTCCAGACATTTGTTTACTATCTCCGTGTGCCCATCAAATTGAGGATGATAAGATGAGCTATGAGCTAACTAAGTACCAAGACAAGAAAATAATTTTGTCCAAAAATTTTCCGTAAAAATGGGATCTCTGTCACTTACAATAATTTTTGGGTTTCCATGTAGCTTTTGAATTGTTTCCATAAATGCCGTAGAAACTATATTGGCTTTAAATGGATGTGATAATGCACAAAAGTGTGCATACTTGGTAAGTCTGTCAACTACCACCATGATGACACTCTTTCCCTCAGACTTGGGTAAACCTGTGATAAAATCCATTGAAACCTGCTCCCAATGTTGGCTTGGAATGGATAAAGGTTGTAATAGACCTGGTGTCTTAATTGTTTCAGCTTTATTTTGTTGGCATACCAACATTCCGCCACAAACTTTTGAATATCCGATTTAAGGCCATCCCAAAAAATTCCTTCTTAACCCTGTGGTAAGTTTTTAAAAATCCTGAGTGCACTCCTAAGGGAGAAGCATGCAATTCCAGAAGAATCATTTGTTTGAGACGGGAATTCTTACAGAGGTATAAGCGATATTTGTACCATAGCGAATCATTTTTCCAGTTAAATGTATCAGATGTACTGGAATCTTATTGTAACTTTTGAATAAGTTCCCACACTTCTTCATCATTCTTTTGTTCCTCCCTTGCTTCGTTTATCCAATCTGGTTGGATAATAGAAATGGCGCACAACAATGCTTCCACATCCTCATCCTTTCTTGAGAGTGCATCTGCCACAACATTTTGCTTCCCTTTTTTGTATATGATTTCAAAGTCATAACCCAACATCTTTGTGACCCATTTTTGTTGTTCTTCAGAGGATAATCTTTGTTCTAAAAAGTATTTAAGGCTATCATGATCCGTTTTTACCTTGAAGTGTCTTCCCATTAGGTAGGGTCACCATTTCTTAAATGCATGTAGTATTGCCAACATTTCCTTCTCATAAATAGCTTTGTGTAAATACTTTCCCTTGATTGGACGACTTTCGAAAGCAATGGGTCTTTCATCTTGCATTAAAACAACACCAATTCCATTTCCAGAATCATCACATTCCATAATAAAGGTTTGTGTGAAGTCTAGTGTAGCTAAGATCGATGCTTGGCACATTGCCTCTTTAAGATCTTCGAAGGCCTTTGTTGCTTCTAGAGTCCATGAAAATGCATCTTTCTTCAACAATGTTGTTAGAGGTGCTGCTATTTTCTCATAATTCTTAACAAACTTGCGATAACACCCTGTCAACCCGAGAAATCCTCGCAAATGCTTTATGGATGTGGGGATTTCCCATTCCTTAATGGCTTTAATTTTGCTAGGGTCTACCTTAACTCCTTCATGAAATACAATATGACCCAAATATTCCACCTCTTGTACTCCAAAGAAACATTTGGATCTTTTTGCATATAATTGTTTCTCCTCCAATAGTTGTAGCACCTTGTCAACGTGTTCAACATGATCCTTCCAAGACTTGTTGTAGATTAGTATATCAACAAAAAATACTAACACAAATTTTCTAAGGAAGGGTTTGAAAAATGGAATTCATCAAACCTTGAAATGTAGAAGGTGCATTGGTAAGGCCAGAAGGCATGGCCAAAAACTCATAGTGACCCTCATGAGTTCTAAATGTTGTTTTCAGAATGTCTTGAGTCTTCATTCTAATTTGATGATATCCTGAACAAAGATCTAACTTGGTGAAGTAAATTGATCCATGCAATTCATCCAATAATTCATGAATGACAGGAATGGGAAACCTATCTTTAATAGTGAGCTTGTTGAGCTCCCTATAATCCGAACACATGCTCCATGATCCATCCTTCTTGTGCACCAATACTACTGGAGCAGAGAAAGAACTTTGGCTAGGTTAAATTATACCAGCCTCAAGCATTTCTGCAACCATACGTTCAATTTCACTCTTTTGGGCATAGGGATATCTGTACGGCCTGATGTTTGGAGGAACACTTCCTGGAATCAAATGAATAGCATGATCATGATCACGAATAGGTGGGAGACCTTTGGGAGTCTCAAATACCTTGGAATGATTGTCCAAGACTTTTTGGATATCTGGAGCAATAGATGAATTCGATGTGGAAACATCTAGTGAAAATAATTGTGCAATTACACCTCATTGTTCCTTTTTTAGAATCTTTTTCATACCATTAGAGCTTATTATCTCTCCTGG